>OU343221.1:282494786-282637594 GCA_910596185.1 Chrysanthemum makinoi
CCCCATTAATAAGGTTATCCAATCGTATTCTAGCGGCTCTTATTAGATCTGGCCAACCTAATAAGTCCGCTTACCCATGCACACAACGTATACCAAATACTCAACTAATATTAAATGTCCATGATTGAGATTCATTGATAAACGTAATTAAAACATTAATTACTTATTTATTACAAAACCTTTCCAATTTAATCGTTAGTTTCCGTTAAAAATAGTAAATAACAAGATAAATCTTGTTATCGATCTTTTTGGTACAAAAGCTCATTATTACTTACATTTCATAGTTTTATTAGCATTTTCATATGTATATATATATTTCGTCAAAATCCAATATTAATCTCATATCGTTATTTGTTTCGAGTCCACAAGCACGAGTCATAACTTCTCGGCTTTTAATCAATCAATTGTCCAATTCATACTAAAGTCCATAAAGACGGCTTTGTCGAGTCAACTATTGACTAAAAAGTGTCAACGACGTAGAAATTCAACAATATATATATCAAGTCCAAATTAAATGTCACAATATCGCAATTAAATCCCAAACCAACTCAAAACAATCTCGCCAACCAATCAACAAGCTACCAAATTGACCCGACTCGGACCCATGACCAACATAGGCCACGTACACCAACCATGGGTCACGTACGTGACCATGGTGGTGCGTACGCCTCTCCAATCCTATCCAAACACAACCAAATCCAATCCTCAACACTCAAATCCAATCATTCGAGCTCCAAACACTAACTAAACACAAATTGCATCAACTATTTTTAACCAATAACATGCAACTAAACCCTAAATGCACAAACCCATCAAATTAATACACCACACATGTACCAAACACTAATTACTTGTTTACTTAGTCACTAATTAGCTTTAATTTCATGTTCCACCCAAAATCCCCAAATTTCATTCATGGGTCGAAACCCTAGAATTCGATTCGTGGGTTTTTATTGCCCAATCAAGCTCAAAACATGTTCTATTTACCTTCTCTAATCACCAATTGCAAAAGCCCTTTGAAACCCTAAAAGTACGAATCTTAATTCTTGAATTTGAAGGTGTTAATGAAGTCCAAATTGAATGTATGATATATGATTGGAAAGAGGAGAAAGACATCTATCTTTTTGTGGTGGAGGTGGTGGTTAACGCGCCGGTGTGGCGGTGGTGGCCGAATATACAGCTTGTAGCAGGTTATTAGGGTTAGGGTTAATTTCTTGTAGAGAGAGAAAGGTAGAGAGATAAACACTAGTGTGTGTGTTTTAGAGATAGAAACAAATGAGGGGAAATGAGGTATTGAGTGGGTATTTATACATAGGAGCTAGGGACCTCAAAAACAATTAATTAGGAGGGGGGCGCCGGCTATAAAGAAAAAGGGGAGGGTTCAACTTTTCATCTATCATAAGTACCCATTCTCGAGCTCACATATCGTCCCCGAGTGTCCTACGATATTTATTTAACTTTCCAACATCAAGCTTACGTTTTCCACAAGTTTGACTATTTATTTGTCAATTTTCGAAGTTACGGTCTAAAAGTTATCAACTCTTGTTTTAGGCTTTTCTAGTACCGAATCGAATAGTGCCTACCAAATAGAGTTAAAACACATACGATAACTCATTTAATAATGAAATAAACCGTAAAAACCAATCGACGTATATAAAATCAAGTCACTTTATTAAAATAGTGATAAAAGGCAAACTCAGTTTAATTTAACGAATGTAAGCGGTTACCAAAAATAGACTCCCTAAATTGCTTCTCCTAAAATTTCTCAAGAAACCCGTCTCGGGTTTCACCCCGAGTTGCTTGGTGTCATGAAAATTTTAGGATACTTCCTACGGAAAACGCTCCTCACGTCCCCAAGTGAACTCCACCATGTCGGAGTTCCAATCGAACCTTAATAATCGGAATACGGCTATTCTTTAGCCTCTTAATCTCACAATCCATAATCTCAATCGGTTCCTCAACAAAATTTAATTCCTCATCAACACGAATATCTCATAAAGGCACAACTATGTTTTCTACCAAAAGATACTTCTTAAGATTACTATCATGAAAGACATTGTGTAACTCACTCCTACCCGATGGTAGCTCCAAGCGGTATGCTACCGTCCGATTCTTCTGGATTGGAAAAGGGACCAATATATCTGGATTGAGTTTTCCACGCTTTCCCAAATGAATCACTCCTTTCCAAGGAGAAACTTTCAACATAACACGATCTCCAACCTAAAATTCTAAAGGTTTACGTCTCTTATCGGCATAAATCTTTTGTCTATTTACGGAACTATCTTCTTAGTGGTTTCTAAGACAAGTCGGGACCTGTAAGTTGACTTTCGCCAACTTCTCCCAACAACAGAGAACGACATTTTGGCCATACAGGTAGCCTCAAATGGAGCCATAATACTAGAGGATAATTATTATTGTTATAGGAGAATTTCGTCCAATGGGAGATGTCTCCCAAGCCTTTGCCGAAATCAATAACACATGCTCTAAGCATATCCTCTAAAGTCCTAATAGCTCTCTCATTGACCATCATTCTGTGTATGGTAAGCAGTATCATATCCAAATTGTTCCTAATGCTGTCTCAGAACACTTCCAAAAAGGGATGTAAAACGACTATCCCTATCGAAATGATAGATATCTACTCCATGACGCGATACTATCTCTCCTTAAGATACAATCGAAAGCTTATCAAGACTACCGGTTTACTAATAGCTGAAGTGAGCGACTTAGTTAAACGGTCAACTATTACCCGCATAGCGTCATTGCCGCTAACCTGCTCGTAATTTAGTGATAAAGTCCATGGTTATATGCTCCCATTTCCATTCCGGGAGTTCGGTTGAACTAATAGTCCTGATGGTTTCGATGTTCGCTTTAACCAGCACAATGTCACCACCAACTAACATACTGAGCTATATCGGCCATATTGGGCCACCAAAGTTTCTTAAGATCCTGATACATCTTATCGCCCGGATGAATAGAGTATTTTGATTTACGACTGCGGCATAATCCACTCGGATTCCACCATGAAATGGTATCCGAAATTTCCGTTTTTGAAGCATAATGTTCAACGCCTTTGCCGTTTTCACTTTCTACCATTCCATGAAGATTCTCATAAGGACGGTTTCTTCCGTGCCCCCTGCTTGGGCTAAAATTTGAGACGGTAAGGGCGACACAATGGTCATTCCTAAAGATCTAACCAGTAGGTGGAATGTCCTCCTTACGACTAAGTGCACGCATCAACATTTGCCTTACCGGATGATAACTAATCTCACAATATAGTCACTAAGCAATTCCAACCAATGACGTTGTCTCATGTTCAGTTCCTTCTGATCTAAGATATGCTTCAAACTCTTATGGTCGGTAAATACTACACACTTGGGTCCATACAGGTAATGTCTCCAAATCCTAAGATCAAACACTACAAAGACCTAACTCAAGGTCATGGGTGGTGTAGTTTTTCTCATGCTTCTTAAGTTGTCGATGCTTAAGCAATCACCTTCTAACGTTGCATCAAAAAGACCTAAGCCTTTATGCAACCGCAGATACCGACAAAATCTTCACTCTTTAGGCAAAGCTAGATGTAAACACTACACAACTTCTCCTTCAGAAGTTGGAATGCTTCTTCTTCCTTTTCTCCCCATTCATACTTAATGTTAGGTCACTAGTTTTACAAACACAAGTAATATGGAAAGAGATAAGGCGATTGAACAAGATCTAACACACACACACGATAATAAAGACGGTTTAGGCGTAGGATGTGAATGAGAGAATAACTTGAACAACCAACCTTCAAATGAAGGTTTACAAGAGTATTTATAGGAGGAAAGCTAGGGCAACACTCCTAGTTTCCATCCTTTCCTTAATGGACTTGGGCCTAGGCTCATGGGCCTTCTACACAAGCCTAAGGCTAATTACAAACATAAAGGCCATAATAAAGCTAACTATTACATATGAATTACTAACACTTGATTATGGTTTAGGAGTGATTCCAACAATCTCCCTCTCAAGTGTTGGTGATGAACGTGAAGGCGCTGATGTAATAGTAGCTTGACGCCTTCTCTCACATTCTTCTTTCTTGTGAGAAGAATTGCCTTGATTCAACAATCTCCCCAAAGTAGAGAGATAGTTTTCTTTGAACGCTATGCTTTGACGCCATCTTTAACTTTGTTCTTGATCATTGTTCTTGTGGTGAAAGTGATAGTATGTTGTTGTCTCAGATCAAATCGCCTCAGTTCGCGCTACGCTAAAGGTTCCACGCCATTCTTCAACATGCTCACACGCTTTTGACGTTGGAATTCAAGATCGATGAAGTTCTTTAAGTCTTTAACTTTGTAGATTCTTTGATTTGACAAAGAATCATTCTGACTATTGTGTTGCTTTTGGATAGAACTTCCATTAGTGATGATGTTGGCGTGAGCATGAGAAGAATCAAGACGATCATCCCGCCAGAGCTTCCATAAGAAGAAAACATTTAAACGGTTAGTAATAAGCGGATTCCGCACTTACAAGTTTGAACTTCGAGAGTGTTAACAAAGATAGTGTGAAAAACAACTCTAATTTACAAAGGCCATTCTGAACCGAGTCCCACAAGTGAGATAACGCGATGTACCGGTACACCTACAGATTCAGATGAGTCGCCGAGGTACACCAAGCATCACCTCATGATCAGACCGCTTGAGACACACTAAGCCGTAATCCACGGAGTTACCAAGTGACTCCGCCGTGTCAGGTCGCTTGATGTTGACCCGGCAGAGTTTCCATTCAATCACCGAGGATCACAAATGTGTCATAAATGTTCTCGACAGATTGCTAAGATCTGTGAAGGACTCGATATGAACCACAAATGATCTTATTTGTTGATCAACAAGTGATGAAATGTCAAGTGTACCTAAGAGATCTTTTGATGAATCTCGTGGCTCTAGACTCAATAGTGCTTTTTGGTTTTCCCCGAGCTGAGACTAGGGAGAGGGTCTCCTTCTTCAATACCAACGATCTCTAAGAGAAAGCCAATAGTTTACGTAGGGTTCCCTGTGAGAATGAAACAAGCTTCTCTTGAGAGAAACTTGAGTGGCTAAGAAGGTTTAGTGCATGCGCCACCGGGTCCATGACGACTTTTAATCTTCAATACCGTGTCACTAAGTGACAACCAAGAGCATATGAATTGAACCCTGTATGCCCTAAGTTGAATAATTTGAGGGCTATTTCTTTTCACCTGTTTCTTTGCATTTCTTTTTAATTCTTCAACTCCTTCTTTCTCCCATTCTCATTTTCTCCTTTTATAATCATACCTAAGGACTTCTAAATACTAACTATTTGTGGTGTCCTTGGGTAGATCCCTCCGCTCAAGGATCATAGGACGGTTGTTCCTAACCTTAGTCACCTTATAACTCCATGACTAACCTATGTTTCCATTAAAACCACTGTTGTGAAAAATCTCAAAGGGTTTGTTAATGAAAACATGTTTGAACCATCGTGAGAGATAAGATTTTGCATAAATACTCCCTCCACATGTGCTTAAGAGTTTTAACGGAAATCACACTGTAGGAAGAGCGCGACTTTTGAATTGATCAACTCAAGATAGACAATCCCCCGCGAGACACGGTTACGCTGCATAGTTAAAGAGTTACATTGTCAGCTTTTAGGTGACAACTAGCTCTAATAACTACCTTGAAGGTGTAGACAACCTCCTAAAGGTTGTCAAACCCGCCGAGTTCATGTCTACCAAGAGTTTCTCGAATGGTACATTCTACTTGACAAGTCCTTTCATGAGACACGCTTACATCACTAGCTTAACTAGCTTGAAATTATTACCCGCCCAGACAAGTCTTTTCGAAGTTACTAATAGTTTAGTACCGTCAATTCGTTGGTTAAGTCTATTACACAAAGATTCATTTGCATTTACACAACATATTTCTTATCACATATTTTTCCCCTAAAAATGGCATATAAAGTGTTATTTTTGAAAAGTTGAGAATAAATATGACCATTTTGAGTGTTATGGAAGATGACCACTGTGAACAATTTGTGAACAAAGTTTTAATTCAAATACTCCCTCTCAACAAGTGATATAAACGGTTGAGGTTTTGAAAATCATAAGGGAAGTACTTGTTCTTTTGAGCAAAACCTTGAAAAGTGAAAGGTTTGATAGGTTTTACTCAAAATAAGAAGCTTTCGCCCTTTTATAAGGATTGTGGCAATCAAGCTGCACTACGTGGTCCTTTCTTTACAATTACGGGTTGTACACTGTTATGTGTGCACAAGCCATTGACATATATAATCACACATCCAAATTTATAATGAAAGAAACAATTCAAGGGGTACCGAAGTGTAGTGATGTCGCTGTGAGTAACAGTGGGCGTTGAAAGCCGATGATGTTGATCCTGGGTCGACCACCAACAAAGCTTTCCAACGTTATGAACTGATCCCTTTGAAACAACCTTTCATCAATCATCTTGATGATCCTCCTCACATCCCTTTGATCCTAAGAATTCCATCGTTTAGGAGACCCAATCTTGTGACGTATGTCCTTCAACCTATAGGCCAATCCGTCCCTAACCATCTTCAAAGTGTGATCCCCAAACTTATGAAGTTCACTACACGCCATTAAGCAATTTCTTTGAAGTTCACCGCGTAAACGACGCCGAAAGGTTTGTCGATGAGTGTATATTGAGAGAGCCGGTTGAGGTCGGGAAGATCAAGCTGAGGTGGAGTGAAGTTGACACGGGTCTCGATAAGATTCAACCGCCACCGAGATCTTCTACACGCCCTTGATGACTATGCGCCGATGAAGATGAGCAATGACTTGATGAATTCACGCTGTACTTCGTTGAGAATTGTCTCATACGACCTTGTACTTTGGCAAGGTACATGTCTTCGATGTCGCTGATAGACAAATTCTCAAAGTCGCCTTCAGAGAATGCATAATCCCTTTCATCTTGTCGCTTGACCACGATATTCTTTAGGAAGGTGTAGTCCCACTTAGATGACGATCAACATGTTTGATGGCAACGATATCCTTAGAACAACACCGCATGTTGAGACTTCTCGAACCGCTTTCTAGTAGATTCTTCGCTCCGCCAATGATGAATCCCATACAATGCATCTCTGGTCGTATGCTTCCACTTTGTCGAGAACAAGTGATTGGCACGCTCGATGGCTATGCAGCCGAGTATATAGTCAGCTGAATGGAAGTGTCAACGATGTAGCGATTTCCTTGAACCATCGCCACCGTAGAAGAAATTCCGTGTCTTTGTTGAAGAAATATCTTAAGGAATCCTAGGTTCATTTGGTTGGCCAATTGTTGGTAGAGGTTTAGACCAATCGGTGTAGTATGGAGGGTTGTCCCTTTGGTGAAGTCAATGTTTGCTTCCGGGTTGAGCCAATCCATGTTGTTAGACATAGCTCGAGCAATGTTTTCAAGGTGATATTCGACCTCGATGGCACTTTCTCGAGCTATCTTCCATAGTTGAAAAGCTTCATTCTTGATTCGCTAACTCGGATTTCGCCATCTTCTTCACATGGAACTTTTCTTGCAAAAGTTTTGCATGCTCCAATGTATTACCGTCTACCAAATCCTGACCTTCTTCGTGGTAGGGAGTGTTGTTAACAAGAGTAGAGAACCATTCAAATTCTTCAGTTTTATCGTCATCTAGCCATGATACGACGCCGCTTGAGGCGCTTCTTCTTCTTCTTCAAGGCCTAGATGATGATGTTGGTTTCAACTTGTTGGGAGAGGTGGTTGTTGTAGGGCTCAAGGACCTCTTCATCGCCACCACCCGTTACTCAAAGTGATCACCGTTTTCGAGTGAGGTGGTAACTCGAATCGCCCCGAGGTTTATCGAGAAGAACGGGAGGAGATCTTTGTTGAGTAGAAGTCCGCTAGAGAGGAGGTAACATAGAAGATGATTCACCGACTTCTTCTCGACGCTTAGCTTTATCATGCTTATCTTGATCCTTGTCTTCATCGCCTCTAGGACGCTAGACTTTTCTCGCTTCAATCTACATGCTTCTTTGAGTTGGTAGTCCAAAGAATGCTTGAAACAAATTTTCCTTCATCGAAGTAAATGTCTCAGATCGTGTAGACATTTGTGTGACAAACTTGGCCACAAATTCATTATCCGAGAAAACTACAGGATCAGATGGATTGATTGTGACGGTTAAAGGTGTGGATCTTATAGTTTGCTTGGCTATCTGCATAAGATTCGGATATAGTTGTCTGGTGAACATCTCCTTTGTGACTTTAGGAACGATATCTTGAAGGTACTTGTTAGTGTAGCCTTCAATCATGCTGTTCAGTTCCTCTTGACGATGACTTCTCATGAATTCCTCGGAATAAACTTCTTTCTTGCATCTTGTCATTCTCGCCATGTAGATATTGTATTTGTGATCGAGAAAGTTCAGCTTCCTGTAGAGCATGTCTTTCTTCTCAATTGTTTGACAACTTTCACAATTTTCATGGGTCCGAGAAATCCAAGATCGAGGTGGTTTCTTCACAGATTTGGATGTTGATTTGGTTGATTTCTTTGATGGTGGTGGTGATGAATGAGAAGAAGAATCCGATGAGGATGAGATGTGAGGAGCTCGGGGTCCTTGGGCGGTTCAGAATTTTCCTTTTGTGATCGTGTAGGACTTTCCAGAAGCAATCAACATCTTTATCTTTCTCGCTTCTCGTGTTTCTCAAACTCATATTTTATAGTATCCTCCACAAGCTTTTGTTGTTGCACAAGAGTGGTGGCACCAGATCCCTTATCGGGTCGATTAACCGCATCGATCGTGGTGAAGAGTGGGCAAAGACCACTTGATCCTCCTGGGGCCACCCATTTGGTCTTTGCAAATTCTTCAAATTTTTGAAGGTGTCTAACGAATTTAAACTTCTTCCCTGAGGATTGATCCAAAGTAGCTCTTCTTCTTCTTCGAGCTTTCATCATAGGGCACAAGCGCGGAGTCTTCCTTTCCTTTATCGCCTTGAGGACTTGAGGTTTTGGTATGGAAGGATTGTCATCCTTTGCAGCTTCAGAGTAGGTAATCTCTTCATCTCTGTGTCAAGACTTCAGAGCTTTCATCCAAAAGCTTTCTTTGTGGTTTAGGTGGGGAATAGGTTCGCCTTCCTTTATGGGAACAACTTTTACGAGAGGATTCCTTTTGGGAAGCTTCCTATAACTTTCTGAATCTTATCAGCACTTCCAAAGACTTCCTCTTTCCGGTTCTCCTCTAGTAGGTGTTCCTAAGGATTTTTCATCAAGATGACCAACTTTGCCTTCTTTACCGCTACTAGATACCTTTTGTATGTTTCAAGCTTTTGAGTTCTTTAGAGAAGGTGATCGTGCAATACAAAGACTGTTTCTTTGTTGACGATTCCTTGATTCTCGACAGATAGTGTAGGTTTAGTCAACATGTCATGATTGTCGGGTCATTAAGCCTCTGGGAATATCGATTAAGTCCAAGTGCTCTCTCGATCAACAATTTTGTGTATCCGACATAGGAATCTTTGAGCCAAGTTTCTTATGAAATGACATCATGTCTTCCCATAACAAGCTTTCATTTCATGTCCTTTTGTTGATCAATGACCGTAAGATTTGTAGTTCCATGAGCTTGGGATGCTCATAGCCACTATCACGCACTGAGACCGATTTGGTGATGATGAGGTAGAGGGTTCTCCACGGTTGAGGAATGTTCTTAAGCTCCACATGAGAGTGCTTAGTAATTACCCTCAAGCTTCATCATAACCAATATCTATCAGAATTGAAGAACTGCCTCTTCAAGAGGTGTAGCAAAGAAGTCGGTTGGAGCGATGTCTGGAATGATGAGAACAGCCCGTAAGTCTGCAGGAGTGATGGTGACTTGTTTGTGATTAAGAGTCACCGCCACAAAGACTTTGACTCGTGATCCTCTGCATAGAATTCCGTAATTGTTGAATGTAGATTCCAATACAAGAGCAGAGTGTGAGAGAATGTTCTGGTAGGGATGATTCCTTAGAATATCCACAGCAATGAGACAAGAAGATTCCGAGCATGTGAGGGTTTCAAAGTCAACCTTAAGGTTATTCTTTCCAATCTTCTCGATAGCCATTTGGGAAGATATCAGAATAGTGAGAACCTCGTGTGCATCCACATTCATTTGTGCCATGTCGGATCTCAAATAACATTAGCCAAAAGAACCAACATATCGAAAGACATAATGTTAGTCAACGAAGGTCTTATTGTCTAGTTATTGAATGTACAGAGTCAATGATTGTTACGAGTCCTAAGTCACTTGTTTGTCCAATAGTCCAATGACGCCGTGAAATGTTTCGTGAGTTAGTTAACTTTAAGTTTTAAAGTTTATGTTATCACTTATTGTTCACAACATATCAAACGATTAAGTTTATTAGTGACATTATTGGATTCGTGACGCTATGATTAGTTTATTTACAAGTTTGTACACGTAACAATTCATAATGAAGGTCAATCAAGGCTTAAGCGTAGTTTTGGCAAAGTTAAGCGAAAAAAGAATGACATACGCAGAGACGAAAGCTTATGCGTAGGATCCTAACTTACGCAAGAAATGTTACGCTGAGGAAAAGGGGACCTTATGCGTAGAGCTTACGCCAGGCGATATAAACCTTACGCTGCAAGGCTTACTCGTAAGAGTAGACCTTATGCGAGAGGTCATCGCTTACGCATATCCTTCACAGATACGCCAGTAGTCCCATTGTAGAACCTTACGCTAGTAGTTACGCGTAGGATTTCTCTTACGCGATAACCGCTACGCGTAGGTAATCCTTATGCGTAGAGATTCAAATGACCTTGATTCTGAATTTTAAGCGCAGCAAGCCTGAAATAAATTCATCACATCAGTAATCTTAACATGTATATTCATTTTTACAATAGATCATGGCATGACAACACATTTAACATTTATGCGTAGAGAAGTCATACGCAGAGGTCAAAACCCTAAGGGTTAATGATTTACGCTGTATGATTTCTAACCATGGATTTGCACCAAACAAATTCTGGTAGTTCTAAGATGTTGTGAGAGTCTATAAACCAAGTTATAACATCTAAATCGTGGTGAATCAAAAATACCCAAACTTATGAACTTTAAACCCTAATTCCAAATTTTTAATCATTTAGAGTTTCTGGGTGGTTATTGAGCTTGGAAATCATCAATTCATCATCATATAAACATAACACAACAATCTTTTGAACAAAACACTTCACATTTGAAAACACCCAAATCCACTCATAAACCCTAATTTCAAAAATCATCAATTCGTTTCGGGTGGTTTTTTAGGGTAAAATAGTATCATTGATGTAAAAGACACGCTTTGACACATTCTTTTAACCACAAACACACTCACATTGATTGTGTTCATACGCTTATGCGCGAGAACACATAATCACGCATAACAAACGTTTTAGCCGAAGGATTTGCTTGAAATTCAAAACCTTAGCTTGTATTACTGTTAAGATCATGAAAACACTTACAAAATGATGATCTAAAGCACGGATTTGTTGAACGAATTCTAGGCGTAGGATGTTTAAGGTTAAGAGTAATAAATGTAAAGTAAATGTTAGGTAGGAGGTGTTTTTATTTAAAATAACTTTAAGATTTTGACATTTTTGGTCCCTCCACCTTTTCCTTTTTTCAAACAAAGCCATTTAACTTCCATTTTGGTTACCAAACAAAGATTTTAAGAAAGAAACTTGACGACACTCCCCTAATTTAAGAAATAATGAAAGGTTATAAATTTTAGTCCGAGGAGTGTCATTTAACCGTAAAAGTTTACCACCATTTGATAAAAGAAACAACCGATAATATAACATGCAAGTACAATGCGATGTTTTGAAATAGTTAAGATATTTTCTCCCCTCAACACTTGATCGAAAAATATAATTTTGAAAGATTATAGTGTTGATGGAAGAAATGTACTTGCCATGTTGAAAGAAAAATAGATAGAAGAATATTTTTGTTGTTTTATCGGGTTTTATATTTTTGTATTTTGTTTTTGAAAAATTATTTACAAAAGAGATTTTGGTGTTTGACAGTTTTTAAGACTGTTTTAGGAGGTCATCCAATTCCTCTTGAGTCAAACACCTCATACCAATCCGTTGGACCAACTCATTAAACCTAGCGGGAGGCAAGGCTTTGGTGAGAAGATCCGCCAATTGGTATTCAGACTACAAAATATAATTCAACGCACTGCTCCACGTGGTCCTTGATGAAATGATATGAAGATCGATGTGCTTTGATTTCAATGCCGAATCGAAGTTGCACGAGATCGCAATGGCACCATTGTCGCAAAGACATCGATTCACAAATACGTAACCATAGTCTTTGAGTTGTGTTCTCATCCATATGACTTGAGCACAACACGCGGACATGGCTACATATTCGCCTCGTTGATGACAACATGTACAATCCTCGCTTCTTTGATTGCCAAGACACCAGCTTTATCACCAAGAAATTGTAGAGCTCCCCAAGTACTTTTCCGTGAGTCTAAGCATCCTGCATGGTCAGGCCTCAAAAGCGATTAGTTCAAAACCGAATCCTTCGGATACCGTGATCCCAAGTTAATGGTTCCCTTGATGTATCGAGGATTCTTTTAGCCTCGAGAGGTGGGTTTCAGCTTGGTCGCGACCGATAACGGAGCATAGATAAACGCAAAGACAATATCGTGTCCGCTAGCTGTTAGATACATGAGAGACCCAATAATACTACGGTATTTGTAGGGTCCACCAATTTCCCATGTAAATCAGCGTCTAGCTTCTTGGTATGAGCCATTGGTGTGGCATAAGTGTCACAGTTTTTCATTCCAAATTTGTTTAACAATTCAAGGGCATATTTTGACTGACTCAAGAAAATACCACGGGGTGATTGATGAACTTGTAATCCTAGAAAGAACGTAAGTTCACCCATCATGGACATTTCAAAAATTTTCTTCATTATTTTTGCAAAAGCGATTGAAAACTTTTTATGTGTAGACCCAAAAATGATGTCATCCACGAAATTTGAACAATTAAGATATGTGCCCCGTGATATTGTATAAAAAGAGTTGGGTCAACCAACCCTTTGGTGAAATTATTAGCAATGAGGAAAGATGATAGCTTATCGCATCATGCCCGAGGGCTTGTTTGAGACCATAAAGAGCTTTGTTCAGCTTTGTAGACATGGTTCGAACTCGATCAACGAATCCTTCGTTGGTCGACATAAACCGCTTTCGTTGTCCATTGAGAAACGCAGCTTTGACATCCATCCGAAAGACCGCCATATTCATATGAGCCGCTAACGCCAGAAATATCCAATGCCTCAAGACGAGCAACCGAGCAAAAGATTCTTCAAAGTCTATTCCTCTTCCCGACGATAACCCTTAGCAACTAGACGGACTTGTTTCGATTACGCTCTTCAAAGATCCAATTTGTTTTTCCAAATCCATTTGAGACCAATGACGAGACCCTCGTTGGTCTTTCAACCGCCCCATACTTCAAGACGATTAAATTGGTTGAGTTCTTCTTGCATGGATTCAATCCAGTTGTCTTTTGTCATTGCGCCTTTGATGTTTTAGGTTCAGATTGGCGCATAAAGCTGAGTGCATAAATGCAATGTTCACCATCTGTGTGAAGACGCTGTCTCAAACGACCGGGTTGATTCGGTTGCCAATAATATTTTCCAGAGGATGGTCTTTTGTCCATCTATGTGTAGAGGGTTGATGTTGGTATACATTGTGCGGATTCTGAGGATTCAAATGGTTTGTTGAAGATTCCGCGACATCCGTGCGCTAGCCTCATTAGCAAACGGGTTGAAGAACGATTTGGATCAAAATCGCAGTGGGGGTACTTCATTCGAATATCATCACCGGTTCATCATTGTTGGAAGCGTGTGTTCAACTGCTGTGTTGGAGTCAACCGTGTAGGTGCATCTTCAACAAGAGTTGTTGTAGTGTATCGTATAGGAATATTATCGTTGTGCAATGGAAACAAATGGATACACCTCGAGCACGCTCATCAATATCGCCACCGAACGTAGGAGCAAATAACCTTTCCATTTGTTGACGAGTTAGTCGGGGCTTTGTTCACCGATGATGGGGTTGAGGGAAGTTTAAACGGTTGTGACCGGTTCTAAGCTGTTATATACTGTAAGCCATTTCGTGAGTTCATCAAAATGAGCATGAATCGCTTCCATCACCGCTTTGTACGACGATTCCGTATCGAAACCTTTAGAATTATCACAATATCCAATAAAGACTCCAATGTCGGCTTTGGCTTTGAGCTTTCCAAAGTCATCACGATCATTATTCGGATAGCAAAGAGATCCAAATACATGAAAGTGTTTGAGATTCGTTTATGGTTGTGGACAAGCTCAAAAGGTGTTTTGTTGTTTGTGATCATAGAACGGTTTTGAGTATAGCATGCAAGAGATACGCTTCTCGCCCATAAGTAATCTGAAGTTTAGCATTGATTAACATTGTTCTGCAGCTTCCACTAACGCTCGTTTCGCCTTTCAACAACTCCGCTTTGTTCGTGTACGCGGCAATAGATGTTTGATGTCAATTCCCACTTTCTCAGAATTCACGAAGGGTTTGGTTAACAAATTCGCCTTTGTCTGCTCGATTTGATTAGCCCGATGTTGGCGGAGTGAACTTGTATTTTTGTGAGAAAGGTGATGATCATTTGTGGAGCTTGGTCTTTGCTTCAAAGAAAGTAGACCCAAGTCCATCGTGAGTAGTCATCAACAATTACTAAGATGTAGCGCTTGCCATTATCGCTTGCACGCCAAGATCGGGCCACACAAATCCATGTGAAGAAGATGAAGCACATGCTGAGAGCCGTGTTCCACCTTTGAAGGAAAATGAGCACGAGTGCTTTTTCCTTGTTCACAAGCCGAGCAAAGGTGATCTTTTGAATACCGGAATCGTGGGAGTCCTTCAACTAGTTTGTGTCGAACAAGGTTGGTGATGGTTTGAAAGTTTAGATGTGAGAGACGACGGTGCCATAGCCAGATTTTGTTGATGTTGCCTTTGAAAGTAAGCAGATGGGAGATGAAGCAACCATGTCTTGCATAGAGATAGTGTAGAGACTAGAATTACGCGAGCCGCATATAAGGTCATTTTTGTAGATCACTTAATGAAACAAGTTTTCTCCCCTAAAGCAACCTCCAAATCTCCATCACAAAACTGACCTACTAAAAACAGATAATGACCGAGGCCTTCCACATAGTAAACCCCTCGCTAATTTTGATGTTCCCATTGACATAATCTCCGTGAGTCCCATGATAGTCGCTAAGTGATCATTCCCTAACCTCCGACAGTGCCAATGAACTTTGCAATAAAGTTTGATAACAGCTTTAAGATTGCTCGTCATGTGTCGGGAACATCCGCTATCAACAATCCAGAGAATGATTCAGACACCATGCATAATACGCATCTAATACAAATGGAATAGAAGTAGATGTGGAACCCAAATGTTAGAGGGTTCCAAGGTGCATATGTAGATATACACACATTAATAGCTTTAGGTATCCACTGAAATCCTAGTGTGTTATATATCCATTTCTGCCATCTATAACTACTTTTTGCTTTAGTCTTAGTGAATGCACTAGGTGGTACTACATTCTAGGAGGTGAAACCGAGCTACAGGATGACAGCAATGTTTATTCTTAGAATCTAAAGAAGGCGGTCTACCAAGCAATGCACTTAGAAAGATTAGGAGGCCTAGAGGTATTCCGGTTCTTAGGATTCCTTAAACGAGAGATTATAGCTTTAGCAACACATTTATCATGACAATCGAATTCATACTTTACCACAAATAACACAAGGTGCATCGATCAATATCAAAAGTACTTAACGGTTTAGCATTCGTTACATCACTATTTCTATTACATTTGCCGAACGCAATATCTATAGTGGAAGCAACGTGAGTCTTATTCATAGTCCTAGGGTGTTCTTCTACTTTAGCATTCCTTATTGATCTTTTCTTAGGTCGCAACTTCCTATTCTTCATTTGAGTGCTCCTAGGCCGTGAAGTGCGGACGCTTGGAAAAGATCAACTATTCCTGTTTCAAGAGAAGGAAGCACGCTAGCAACTTGTGATTTGGCAGAGAGATTCTAGGTTCATGATTACTAAGTGTTACTGGTGCTAATCTCTTAATGATGGTTGGCAAAAGTTGTTCATACTTTCCTAACATTTCTCTTAACTTAGAGATAGTGTGAATCAAATCTTGATTTTCGACCGAATATTTCCAAGAAAATTCATAACTTCTTTAGTGTGTGCAAGATAATGATCAAGTTCATTTGATGCTTCATCACGAAGTCTTTTGAGTAAATCAAATATGACACCATATTCCTTTTAACTTTTACAAGTTCTTGTTCATATTTTGAGATTTGACTTTTCAAAGACACGTTTTGATCATCCAGTTGCTCAATTTTAGGATCAAAAGATTTTGTTTGCAATCGAGCGATTTTGTTTTGATAAACAAGTTGTTGATCGTGAATATCTTTTTGACACCAATTAAGACGACGATTTGCATTGAAAGTTCGTTGACAATCGCTTGTTTTCATTTTCTTTTAAAGACTTCGATTTGAAGCATCTTATCAAGATTCTTAACAGAGATATAATCAAATGCATATGACAAAGAATTCAATAACACAACATTATGGATATCAGACGATAACATCTTCCAAGAGTCGATCAACATCTTTTCTCAACATTTTCTTTTTACGCTTAGTATTAGAAATAGATGTTTCGCTTTTCTTGAAAACGACCTTCATCACTCCAAGTTCCTTATGAAAATCCTTTTCCCAAGCTAATGCACAACTTTTCAAATTTTTAACATTAGGTAAAAGATTTTTCTGAAAAATGTCTCTTTGTTCTCGCCCCAGAGGCGATTGAAAATGTTCAATTTTGATTTCGTAATCGATATTCTATCTCATGTTGTAAAATTTTGAGGTCAACCATGAAAATGTCAAAATATCTAAGAATTTTTTGATTTTCGTGTTTTGAGTTTACTTCACGATGGAAGGTAAAGGACCATAAGTTTGTGCATAACTGTTGGGATTAACATTAGAAGACTCGTGTGTTTTAATGATAACCCTTGGTGTGTTAGAAGAATCCGCTGGTGTGACGAAAGTGACCGGTTTTGAATAATTAAAAGGTTTGTTGTAAACAACTTTTTCTAATTTTGATCGACTCTCGCCTTCTGCATCTAATTCCTCTTGACGATGATATTCAACAACACTCATAACAAAATTATCAATTTTATATTCTCGTGACCGAAACTTCATTTGGTTTGAATGTTTTGTTGAAAGCTTTGGTTTGTAATCGATAGATTTGGTCCATATCCTTTTGGATTGGGTTTTAAAGTAAACTTTTCAATAGCCGGATCGATTCACCATGTTTGTAAACAACATGCTTTTAAACTCTTTAAGTTTGTTTTGCAAGCCGATGATTTCTTCAAGATGATCATCTATTCGATTCGTTGAATGCTTTTTGTATGCAGAGAACTGTTTTTGACAAGTTAACAACTCAAATTTTAGCTTTTTGATTTTCCAAGGTGAGAGCGCTTAATTTGCTTTTTATGTTCATGTTTCAGCTTGTTCTATTTCGCATAACAAAGCATTCTTCGGCTGCTAGATCATGATCTGCTCTCTAAATATTTTTCGCTTTGATAAGATTTAGCAAAGGCGGCTTCAAAACCTTTTTCACGTTTTTCTTGAGTTTTGAAAAAGTTGAGTTGCATTTGTAAACATTCAAAATCCTTGGTTAATGCATGCATTTTGCTTTTAAGTCCTTATTTAATGCATAACATTCCTCCATTTTGATTTGATGGTCTTGAATTAAACGAGCAAAATCGATGAGGCAAAATTCGGCTTGTTCAACAGAAGTCACAACATGATCATTATTTAGATCCTCAAGTATAACCACGGAGTCAATTTGATTATCAAAGGAAACCATAAGGTCATCTTGATCGCCAAATATAACTACGGGTTAAGTTGAAAATCGTCGAATGAGATGTAGATGACTCATTTTGAACATCCGATCCTTGCCGGATTCGAGATGTTGGCGGAGATATTAGATCGTGATATGATGATGGTTTGTTCGGTACCGAGACAAGCCATCGCTGTCATACACCGGCCTGTTTCACTCATGTGTAACTCATGCATATTAGCCATCAACATAACCGTGATTGGCTGCAAGTCCTCCATATCATCATCCGAAGTCCGATTTGCCATAAAGCTCTATTCTTTGTTTGTGAGCGTTCCACCAGCTTCATCCTTAAGAGCCAAAAGAAGAGCCTCTTTGAAATAAGCACCGCCCCTAGTCCTTGGCTTTGGGCATGCATTAGCCAGGTGTCCCTTCTCATTGCAGCTTGTAGCATCAAGACCATTCAACCCATTCGAGCATTTCCCTGCTCCACCACTTGAGCTCTCATGTTATTCCTACCCATAGCATTAAACCCTTGACCACCTCCCATTTGACGACCATAACCACGATTCTGAACTTCAACTCGCCCATTGTTCACAATGCCTTTTCGTATTAGATGATGGAACGAATACGATTGTTGGATTTGTTGGTATAACGGCTAAAAGCGTTAGCAATCATCGCAAATCCCTGTTGCAATGCTTCGAACGGATCGGATTCCTCATTAGTTTGACTATGAAGTGCTTGATCATTGCTGTTGTTGTAAGGAACCAATTGATTTTGTTGAGGTTGCTGTGATTGATCGTTTGGTGTAACTAAGGCAGTTGGTTGAGTTGCTTGTTGAGGAGGATAACTTTGTTGAGCATATAAGGCAAGTTGTTGATTTTCCGGATGTGTAGGTGGAGCAATTTGAGCACGGAGAATCCTTTCCCGATCAACTTCCTTTTCATGAGGCTTCAAGTAATCGTACAACAATCCATATGTAGAATGATGCATATTCTTCGCTTGACGGAGAAAAATGACATACTTCTCCCATTCAGGACCAAGACTACTCAGGAACTTAGTATTCACTGCAATTCTTGGCATGATGATGTTGTGTTTATCCAAATCATTGATGATGTCTGAAAAACGATGATGATAGGACTCTAGTGTCTCTCCATGTTCAATCATGAAGTGTTCATAAGCCAAGTAAATTTTGGATTCCAAATCCTCCCGATTGAGTACAGATCCTTCCATAAGAAGACGAATATGATCCCACATTTTCTGTGCGGTCTTTTGAGCATCAACACTACGAAGAATTGGGTTTGGTAATCCTAAGAGGATATATTCCATTGCAAGTTCATCTGCTTCATAGTGTAGAAGTTCTTGAGGATTCAAGTCAATAAAGTAGCAATGTTTGTTTGTTCATCTCTTGGTGGAATGGCATTAGGATCTCCCGGTACAATGACAAGAGGCATCTCAAATGGAACTTCCAAGATAACCTTCTTTAAGAACTTTCCATGTGGCTTCTTCAGATCACAAAACCTAAAGAACCTTATCACCCATTGATCGTAGTTTCCTCGGAGTGAGCATGGGAGGTCTATCAAGTGCCTCATGAATTGATTGTTGGCTGCTTAAAGCTTCACACATCTTTGCAAACCAAGTGGGTTCCTTCATAGTGTTCCTTGATGGATGTTGATTGAAATCATTTGTGTAGGGTTGAACTTGAAGACTTGGTGGTGGTTGAACCATTTGTGGTTGTGGAATTGCAGCAAGTTGTGGAGTATGTTGTTGATTAAATTGTTGTTGATAAATTGCTTGTTGTTGATTCCATTGTTGATGTTGTGGACTTAGTTGTTGTTGTCATTGAGGATAAGTGTAAGGGAAATAGTTAGAGTATGGTGGTTGTGACATGTTGAAAACTTGTGTTGGTAAAAATGGATCTTTGTAGTCGAATGAACCTTTGTTGAAGAAGTATCCTTAGGCGTAGAAATCACAATAACCAAGTAGCACTTATGCGTAAAAACACCAAAGTTACGCGTAACAATAAGAAGTTACGCGTAGATTTAGCTTACGCGTAAGTATGGAAAAGACGCTAAAGTTATGCGTAGACAAAAGTTAGGCGTAGAAAGTTAGGCGTAGGATTATCTTATGCGTAAGACTAGGCTTAGGCGTAAGAAAAATCTTATGCGTAGGATTTCTACGCCTAAGCTTATGCTTATGCGTAATTTTAGGGTTTTTGCCCAAATGATCTTTTACACTATCACAAAGGCAAAAGATATCCAAAGTCGACGATTTTCGCTTATCCAAGTAAGAAAACACGGAGTAAACCACGAAAACGAAGATCAAACCAAGGAAAATCTTACGCATAGTTTTAGGGTTTTGCTACGCCAGGATTACTCGTAATTTTGATTTTGCCCAAAGATGTTTCTAAACCAGCTTTTGTGTGATGAAATAGCTTCAATAACACCAAAAGACACAAAAGTGTGAAACTTGATGAACCAAAGCCTCTAAAATGGTTACGAGTAGGATGAAACCCTCGTTCAAAAACTAGATGAAAAACAATGATCTACACATAAAGTTCGAAACTTTTTGCCAAAAACAAGTATTTTAACACCTTAAAACGTTGAAAGTACAAGAATCTTGGATTAAAAAGTATAAAAAACGAGTTTTTTAAGCGAACCAAAGTATCAAACGTTGTTCTACGCGTAGGACCATAAAACCCACTTCAAGAAACAACGATTCACCCAACTAGTTAGGCGATTGATACCACTGTTAGGTCACTAGTTTTACAAACACAAGTAATATAGAAAGAGATAAGGCGATTGAACAAGATCTAACACACACACACACGATAATAAAGATGGTTTAGGCGTAGGATGTGAATGAGAGAATAACTTGAACAACCAACCTTCAAATGAAGGTTTACATAAGGTATTTATAGGAGGAAAGCTAGGGCAACACTCCTAGTTTGTATCCTTTCCTTAATGGACTTGGGCCTAGGCTCATGGGCCTTCTACACAAGCCTAAGGCTAATTACAAATATAAAGGCCATAATAAAGCTAACTATTACATATTAATTACTAACACTTGATTATGGTTTAGGAGTGATTCCAACACTTAACATCCTTCTGGGTTAGTTTGGTCAGCAGTTTAGCTATCTTGGAAAATCCCTCAATGAATCTCCTATAATAGCCTGCTAAACCTAGAAACTGTAGGATTTCTATGGGTTCTTAGGAGCTGCCCATTCCTTAATGGCCTTAATCTTAGCTGGGTAAACATGAACACCTCGACTATCTATCACATGACCTAAAAATTGCAGACGAATCCAAAATTCACACTTAGAGAATTTGGCATACAGTTTCTCCTCTCTTAGAAATCCTAAAATGAGCCTCAAATTCTCTTCGTGCTCCTCACTACTCTTAGAGTATATCAAGATGTCGTCTATGAATACTATCACAAACTTATCCAGATATGGCTTGCATACTCGGTTCATGAGATCCATGAAAACCGCTGGTGCATTGGTCAAACCAAACGACATCACTTGGAATTCATAGTACCCATAACGAGTCCTAAACGCAGTCTTAGGGATATCCTCTTCTCGAACTCTAAGCTGGTGAAAACCAGATCGTAAGTTGATCTTAGAAAACACACTAGCTCCTTGGAGTTGGTCGAATAGATCATCTATTCTAGGTAACGGATATCGGTTCTTCACGGTTAACTTATTCAATTCCCTATAGTCGATACACATCCGAAATGATCCATCCTTCTTCTTTACAAACAACACTGGTGCTCCCACTCTGGCGAACTTGGTCGAATGAATCCTTTCTCTGACAATTCATTAGCCAACTGTTTAGACAGCGATTCCTCCAATTCTCTTAGAGCAAGTCAATAAGGTGCAGAGACTGCCACGTGTGCCGCACCGTATCAACTCTATTTGGAATTCCACTTGTCAGACAGGTGGTTGAATCACGGCGATCATCGGAAATACATCCGAAATTCTCTAACGACGGTACATCATTGAGGTGTCTTTCACTCTTCTCCTCGCTTTTTAGAAATTGAGCCAAGAAAAGACATCCTCCTCTATCGATGTACTTCTAGGCCTTAATACAAGAGATGATGCTCAATCGGGAAGGACTTCCACAAACAAGATCTCCTTGTATGCTCGAACTTTTCCTCCATACGGTAACGCGACAATCTTCTCATCCCAAATGATGTGTGCACCATTCTTCGATAACCAATCCATTCCGATAATGACGTCAAAACTTCCTAAGGTAACTGGCAACATGTCTATACTAAACGGGCGGTCTAGGAAACTTAAGGTGCAATCTAGAACTACGGTGTCTATCTTCTCTCTATACCCATTCGCTAATTCCACATCGTTACTAAACCCTAGAGGTGTTTGGGAGATTCCTAGTAATGGCATAAAATTGGTGGATACTTAAACTGGCTGATATCCGCACGGTATCAAACAGTATGGAAGCATAGCGATTATTGAGAAGGAACGTACTGCGTAACCTACGTTAGGGTCCTCACCAGCTTCCCCGATAGCGTAAACACGTGTTGTTCCCATGTCTCTGCTGATTCCTAGCACCCAGGTTTCCCTGGTTTCACAACCTCACGCTTCATGGTTTAAGCCATTACCTCCTACACGTCGGTTAGCAATTCCTCCTACATTACCGGGATTTCCTCTCATCCATGGCTCTCGGCACTCATTCCTTAAGTGTCCCTTCTTTCCACATCCAAAATAGGTGACGGTGGCCTTCCAACCGTTCCCTGATGCAGTTTGAGTCAGGCAAGTGGTGTGAGGACTTTTGACGTCTTTAGCCATATGTCCTACCTTAGATCACTTCCAACACACATTCGGGCAAGCTCGATGGTGGTGTCGGTTACAACGACCACACACAGGTTTACTACCTTCATAATCATTCCTACCTCCATTTCCTATGGCGAACACTCTGGTTGTCTCTTGCCGTTTGTTGCCATGTCCCTTAGCAACTTCGTTCCTCTTCCTCTTATCACTCCTATCACTCTTATTCTTGCTTCCTACTTCTAACACATATGGGTCCATCAAACTCTGAGCCACAGCAATTTCCTCTTGCAAATTGACTGGTTTGGCAGTGATGACATCATTTCGAGTAGCCAAAGGTAATCCATCAGTATACCTTTCAATCTTAAGTTCTTCGGTACGAACCATTTCAGGGCAAAGCAAGGATAACACTTGGAAACGATTTAGTATAAGTCGCCATGTCAGTACCTTAACTTTGTGGTTCCGAACTCCCTCTCTAACTTCTTAACTTCATTCCTAGTGCAGTAAGTCTTAATCAGGAGAGCCTTAAATTGAGTCCAAGTCATACTATAAGCTACATCAATTCCTACTGCTCTGTGGTAATTGTTCCACCAGTCAACGCCTCATCCTTTAAGGTGAAGGTTGCATACTTGACCTTGCAATCCTCATCATTACTCACAAAGTGAAACACATATTCAGGTTTCTCCAACCACCTAGTCATGTAAACTACTCCCTCAGTTCCTCCAAAATCTATGGAACCACAGAATCGGAACTCCTTATAGGTACAACCTCGAGTTCGATTCAACCTGGTTCCACTAGATGTGTTAGAAAGATCGGCCTCAGCCTAGGGTTGAACATGGCTGCGACACTAGTCGGCCCAGTCAATGTGGGTTGGGTTCACCACGAGTGGAGGGTTTTGTGGAACAGGGACCATTCTCAGATGGTCGTTCACATTCGGTTTTCTACAGCTAGGTTATCAATGTTAGTTCTCAACATGTGAGATGCGGTCGGGCGGACGACAACCATGACGACCAGGGGCAACAACAATGCAGGAGCTGCTCGGTTGTTCCTAAGCAAGTTTCGTCTTGTTGCCACCATTCTGGAGGCAAGAAGAACGGTTTCATAAGTTCACAATTTACAATCTAAAATAGAGTTGGGCTCCAAGGGTTAACCAATAACACCTGAATACATAATCAAGGCCAAAAGGGACAACGCTATACTAAAGCGAAACAATCAACACCGCATCATAACTAAGGATGCACGTTCCCATAACCATAACTCATAAGTTTTTCAAAAGTGGAAATACATGGAAGGATACGAGAAAATCAAAAACGATCCTAACAACGATAAATACAAACAACTAGGATAATCCTACATCTCGAACCAAGTACTACTTAGTTTCAAGATGGTACAAAACCATGAATCTAATACTATCTAGCCACGTCTACGAATATCACTCACTGACTTCCTAACGTCATCAACCTCTCTCCACAACGATGCTAACTCAACACGTCGAGCGTCACGATCACCCTTAAGTTCTGCAACCTCTCTCTCTAACTCACCAATCCTACGCCAAATCGCTCTATCAGCATCACGAGCTGTCGCGAACCCTCTAAGCAGGTCCCCAACATGCTCACGGAGCCTCGACATACCATCATGCAAAACCCTAGTCCTCCCCGACTACGGTACCCATATCAACTCTAAGATCCTCTATACTAGCTCTAGACACTCCAACCAAACGATCTGTCAATCTACTCAGCCTAGTACCGCTGACATGTAATCCTCCCCACATCAAACATGTCTCGCCATACTCCTCGCTCGAGCAACCTCTAGATGGTATCTCAGATCCTAACGGCTACCTATAAAGGTGAGTAAGGTGGTGAGTCGATGTAAAAGGTCGCCAGGGGACTCGGCTCAGCAAAGGAGAACCTGGTATAGGAGAATTTGCAAGACTCAGCAATGGAGGAATACCCCCTTCTGGGATATCCTCACCATCCTCCTCTTGAGGATCCTCATCCCCATCAACATACTGCTCCTCAACCTCATTATCCTCCTCGACCTCATGCTCCTCCTCACCCTCATCCAAAGGGGAGAGTCCATGAGTCCAGTCTCTGTCTTGCAGTAAATCCTAAAGATGTACACTAGGAGATCTAGGCCTCTAATACATGGAGAATGGTGGTGATGTGTGAAGAAAGTGAGGTGCTAAACAAATAGGTGATGATGGTGGTCTGGCGGACATGTTGGTAGTGCTATAAGCAAGCCTAGGAGTCTGCTCTCCTAAAACACGATGTAAAGTGGTACCTAGATGAGCTAAGATGATCGATGATGATGAACTAGTGTGAGCGGGCAATCTCATAAGGATCACCACCGTAACCGTCATTAGAGTCAATGTGGCGAACTACCACAACAACAAGGACCTCCTCGACACATCATAAGCTAGTGAAGGCATAGTCATGACAGCGGCATAGGGTGAGGTATAAGTGTTAAAACGAAACAGCTAGTTTTAATAAGCATCAACTTAAAAAAAACACATATCACATAATGAAAGCTTAAAAAGTAAAGGTACCGCATTACTCAAAACATGCCTTTAATAAAACACATAAGTTCAGTTTCATCACATAATCCCATATCAAATCAATCGAGTTCAACATTCCCAAAATCATAATATACCGTTTACTCAAATCAAATTCCGCAATATCTCGATAATCACATCTCATTTTCCCAAAACCAATAATCATATCTCATAATAATAACGTTTCCATAATCAGTTCACAATATCCCTTAACAAATCATCTCATAATTCAAATCGCAGTTCATACCATAATCAAATAGGAAGCTTCGACCTGGCGGCGTCGCGTCGATCGAGGATCAATTTTTCTTAAAAGCGGTTATAGTTTAGGGTTTATAAAATACCTAGTTCTCTATAACCTTGAGCTCGATACCAATGTAACACCCCCAAATCTCGATCTGTTGAAGACTTAATCAAGTTTTGAGGCGTTACTATTAGTTGGTATCGTACACACAAGTATAATAAAAGATAACCATTTAACCATTCAAAACCAATCCCAAATTTAAATATTCAAAACATTTAATCCAAAGTATAAATATTAGGCCCAAAACATAGTTTGATAAAATAGGTCCCCATAGTTTATCAGGTATGAAATGCCTTAATAACTTGCCAAGCTTCACAATCTACATAATCCAACATCTTTCAATTCACGAGAAATCATGCTAAAAGGTCAGCTAACGTTGGTGAGTTCATAGGTTTAAGTTCAACAAAATCATAGTGGACCAATAAGAGTTGATTTGCTATGCAAGACCTAAGATAGATAAACACGTTTCTGCGATCCATGCGGATCACTAATCACCCAACACCGTCGCATCTAGGATAACTTCGAGCTCCTTGACTCTGGTCCAACACGGCTGTCGTGGCAAAATCTAGAACAATTGCCCGACCCGGACTAAGTCGATGTAGAAGTCTATTCTTAGTTGAGCACGACTAACCTAAACTAAGGCAACAACTACAGCACATCTATCTAAATAGTCGAGCATATAAGCAAATCCAAAATAATTTTTCGGTCCAAAAACAACGACATGATTCTCACTTTGAAGTAGTTCAAAGCGTAATTAAAACGCGTAGATAAAAGTGGGGCTATGAAACTTCGCCTCAAGCAATCAGCACAAATATCACTAGCAGAAGATAGAGAAATTACCGGCAGGAACTATCGACTTCGACACAACCTATTAATGTAGATCCTTTAATACACATATTCACGAAAATCAGCGTTATCTACCCCAATATATTCCATTCCTTTATTTCCAGCGTCTCGTTTTCAGCATTTAATCCTAGTGTTTGGTATTCCTCATGTGGTGTATCGACTCAATATGATGCCATGAATGCACTCAAACAACCAATATATAACTCAATGCGACACAATAAGACCTCTAAACGATAAGCTCCATAGTTCAATAAGTTTCGGAATAAATAGTATACCTTATCGGTCGTCTCAACTCGATAAACTCATTCATTTATTCGTATAAACGTTATCCCATAAATCAATAAATATCCTAAAGAGTCACAAGGATAATTCACCCATTAATAAGGTTATGCAACTTACCTAGCGGGCTCTTATTAGATTCGTCAACCGAATAAGTCCGCTACCCACGTGGATCAACACTATTAATGCTAGGTTATCCGTAACCCATGCACACAACGTAAGCAATTAAATACTCAACTAATATTAAATGTCCACGATTGACATTCATTGATAAACGTGTACTCGAAACATTAATTACTTATTTATTACAAAACCTTTCCAATTTAATCGTTAGTTTCCGTTAAAAATAGTAAATAACAAGATAAATCTTGTTATCGATCTTTTTGGTACAAAAGCCCATTATTACTTACATTTCATAGTTTTATTAGCATTTTCATATGTATATATATATTTCGTCAAATTCCAATATTAATCTCATATCGTTATTCGTTTCGAGTCCACAAGCATGAGTCATAACTTCTCGGCTTTTAATCAATCAATTGTCCAAATTATACTAAAGTCCATGTTACGGCTTTGTCGGAGTCAACTATTGACTAAAAGTCAAAGTGGCCGGCGTAGCTCAAAGTGAACAATATATATATCAAGTCCAAATTAAATGTCACAATATCGCAATTAAATCCCAAACCAACTCAAAACAAGCTGCCCAACCAATCAACAAGCAACCAAATTGACCCGACTCGGACCCACGACCAACATAGGCCACATACACCAACCATGGGTCACGTACGTGACCATGGTGGTGCGTACGCCTCTCCAATCCCATCCAAACACAACCAAATCCAATCATTCAAGCTCCAAACACAAACTAAACACAAAGCCCATCAACTATTTTTAACCAAGGACATGCAACTAAACCCTAAATGCACAAACCCATCAAATTAATACACCATACATGTCCCAAACACTAATTACTTGTTTACTTAGTCACTAATTAGCTTTAATTTCATGTTCCACCCAAAAGCCCCAAATTTCATTCATGGGTCGAAACCCTAGAATTCAATTCGTGGGTTTTTATTGCCCAATCAAGCTCAAAACATGTTCTATTTACCTTCTCTAATCACCAATTGCAAAAGCCCTTTGAAACCCTAAAAGTACGAATCTTAATTCTTGAATTTTAAGGTGTTAATGAAGTCCAAATTGAGTGTATGATATATGGTTGGAATGAGGAGAAAGAGATCTATCTTTTGGTGGTGGAGGTAGTGGTTGACGCGCCGGTGTGGCGGCGGTGGTGGCCGGAATATGGCCGGCGGCCGGTGGTGGTGTTATTACTGTTTTAGAGAGATACACACTAGTGTGTGTGTTTTAGAGAGAGAAACAAATGAGGGGAAATGAGGTATTGAGTAGGTATTTATACATAGGAGCTAGGGACCTCAAAAATAATTAATTAGGAGGGGGGGCGCCGGCTATAAAGAAAAAGGGGAGGGTTCGGGTTGAAACTTTTCGTATCTATCTCGTTTACCCATTCCCGTGCTCACATATCATCCCCCGAGTGTCCCACGACATTTATTTAACTTTCCAACATCGTTACTTACGTTTTTCCACAAGTTTTAACTATTTATTTGTCAATTTTCGAGTTACGGTCTAAAAGTTACTGTAACTCTTGTTTTAGGCTTTTCTAGAATCAGAATAGTCTTACCAAGATAGAGTTAAAACGCATAAGATAACTCATTTAATAATGAAATAAACCGTAAAAACCAATCGACGATATAAAATCAAGTCACGGTTTATTAAAATAGTAATAAAGGCAAAACGCAGTTTAATTTAAAGTAATGCGGTTACCTAAAATAGACTCCCTAAATTGCCGGTTTTCACAAAAGCAAATAAATTCAACCAAGATACTAACACCCACGTGATCATTGATCATAGCCGAATATAGAATACCTAGCCAATCAAAGAACACGCCCACCATATTCTCCATACACTCCACCACACTGAATCCTTACTTGTTAACATTGACTGAGCAATCTTTGGAAATCAATAAAAGAGATAATGTACTAATATGTGACCAATCTACTAATCGAGTAGGGAAAGAATGGACCCACGACTGACATACTCACGTGACCAACAAATTAATATCAGTAGAAACAAACAAGAGTCCCACTTGAGCCAATCAGCAGAAAAACCCAAATACTGCTGACCAATCATGTACCATGTGCGTATGACCCATCATCCAATCGGATTTAACCACCACCGTCCAATCAAATTAACCAGTTAAGAACAGTCAATTCATGAGGTCAAGAATTAATATGGACCAATACTTACCCCACGAAATTCAACCGATCAATAACACACGCTGCATCCCATGCGTGTAATTAACAAAAGGGTAAGTTGAATCTGCTATCCCCCCACCAATCATATTTACCAACAGAAAATAACATACACACGTGATGCAAAGACGTCGTCATTAAATAGCAACGTGATCACAAGGGAATATCAATTAAACATGATGTAGGCCAATTCATTAATGACCAATTAAACCGTGCCAATCATACAAATCAAAACAGAATCGATAAAAATAATTAAACCGATTACCACAAAACTTCATTTCACCATTGCATATGTTCGAAAATGTTAACCAGACCTACTCTTTTTCTGCTGACTCTTTTCTTTTCTGCCACCATAGATGAATTAGGGTATAAACCCTAAATACATGAAAACTTTATAAACCCTAGATCGAGAGCCACGAGGCTCTGAAACCAATTGTAGAAACTAAGATCCGGACTCAACTAGGGTATGAATGATATCGATTAATTGAATGCACAACGGAATAATAATTGACACAATCAACATCACTAATAAGGTTTCTTTATTGATTGAAATATAAATTCCTACTACTACTACTAATGTACACACGCTATAATCGTGTGTCTAGACTCTCATTGAAGAGTTTTACTATTGAATTGAAATGAAAAGATGATTTGTAACTAGATGCCTACCCTCTTTATATAGGAGAGGGAGGTTACAAACCCTAATAATATTACTATTAAACTACATAATAGGTCCTCATTGTTTCTTCTTTCTTCATTGTTGCTCATGGTTTTGTAATCTTCAACTCGACAATTCCCAACACTTGCTACAGGAGCAAATACTTCATTATAACCTACTCCTTCTTCTTGTCTGTAGCCTTGTGCTACTAACCTTGCCTTGTTCTTGATGACATTCCCTCTTTCATCTCTCTTGACTCTGAACACCCATCTTGTACCAATGACCTTCTTTACATCTGGTAGGTCACATAGTACCCAAAATTCTTGAAGTTTGAATTGAAGAAGTTCTTCTTGCATAGCTTCAACCCAACTCTCTTTAGATAATGCCTGAGCTATATTCTTGGGTTCTTCTTGAAAGATAAAGCAAGTGAATAGGCATGTTTGATGATCCTTGTGATTTAGCTGATTACTGTTTATAAACAAAGCTAAGTAAAGCATTGTGAGGTTTAGAAAAACCCTAAGCTTTGGTTCTTGTAAGCACTCAGTAGAAGGTCAATGATTTTACGGTAGGATGATTCTTATGAACTCTTAAGATTGGGGTATGTGGAACTTCAACATTATCATCTAAATTTGTGAGATCGGCACCTTCGTTGGAATTTGAGAAAATACCTTCATCATCATACTCATCATCAGATCTTAAGCGGGCATGGTAGGATCATCCGGATCATCAAAGTGTTGTCATCAGTCTGTGAGTACTTTGATCTAAAGTCTTGTTATCCAAAATCTTGTGAGAGAACTCTGTAGTCTTGTTCTTTCTCTTTGCTTCCTCATAAGCTCTTCTTTGATCGTCATCATAAGACTGTGCTACTATATCTTAAAAAAGCATCCTATTAAGCTCATCTTGAATAGCTTGATCTTTAGCATTTAATGTAGATTTTGGCTCATCGGTACTTTTCTCCTTCTCAACAGTTATAGGTTCTTCATTAGGAACAACATCAGGTATAATATTGACTCCATGAACAATGTACTGTAATTCATCTTCCTTGTGATCTGCTTGATTTTCTTCTCTAACAGGTACATAATTCATAGAAGGAGTCAAAACCTCCAGATCAAACATCCAATCAAGACCTTTACCCTTATGATTTTCTTGATCTTCTAAAAATTCAACATGAAGACAATCTTGAATCTTCTTGGTGACTCTTTTGTATACTCTGAATCCTTTGCTATTGGTGCAGTATCCCAATAAGTATCCTTCTTCTGACTTTCCATCAAATTTGCCCAAATTATCAATTGTTTGAGAATAGTCGGAGGGCATCCAAAAGGTTTCATAAAGCGAATGTTGGGTTTGTTTCCCATCAGCAACTCATAAGGTGTCTTCATCTGAGGTTTGGTGATTGATACTCTGTTAAGCACATAGCAAGCGTACTTACGGCCCGGCCGAATTGAATAGGTAGTAATGAATCGCAAGCATTGTTCGGCTGCTTCAATCAAAGTTCGTTCTTTCTTTGCAACACCATTACTGCTGTGGAGTTCTAGCATCTTGAACTCCCTCTTGATTCCTTTCTTTGCACAAAATTCATCCATAAGCTTATTCTTGAATTCAGTCCCATTATCACATCTAATACCTCTTACCTTAAGTCTCAGTTGGTTTTCAAGAGCTATTATCAGATCATGAATAGCATCAAAGGTATCATCTTTAAATCCCAAGAAAAATACCCCAACTGAATCTACTACAATCATCCGTCACAACCAGACAGTACTTCTTCTTGTTTAGACTAGCAATAGAAACAGGTCCAAACAAATCCATGTGCAGCAACTCCAAAGGTTCTCTAATAGTTCTTTCCTCAAGCTTCTTGCATGAAGCTTTGTGTTGTTTATCCTTCTTGCACGCCAAACATGAGTGATCATTCTTGTAAGTGTTTGAAGGTAAACCTCTAACTAAATTTCCTTTGACTAATTTGTTAATATTCTTGAAATTTACACTGCCCAATCTTCTATGCCACACGGATGTGCTTCAGGATGTTGCCTTTGCTACTAAACATGTTGCTTTCTTCCAGGAAAGAGTGAAGACTCTTCATATCCGGTACACATCATTGGTTCTTGGTACTCTCGGTATTACCAAGTTATCATCAACAAGCTTGAATTAGGGAAAGGATGAGACATTACGTGTAATAAATAACACAGGTGTGCTTCTTATCACAGATCGAGAGCTGACAAAAGGTTGAACTAGAGCTCCTTCACATATCTAACATTCTCAAAATCTATGCTCCCTGCCTTAATAGTTCCTTTTCCTGTAATTATTCCTCCACTAGCATCATTCCCAAATGCAATTCTTCCTCCACAATAGGATCTAAAATCTGACAGAATATCTTTGTCTCCTGTCATGCCTCCAGAGCAACTACTATCCACAATTAGATGATCTTTAAGCTCCTATTCTGTGTTGCCCTGCACAAAGATAAAAGAGTTAGTTAATTTTAGGAACCCAAGCCATTACTGACTTGTGTTCCCCTTGTGGAGTTACATACCTAAATTCTTTAAGTATGTAATTGCCAATGTCTTTAAGCACATGATCAATTATCTTTGGTTGTTCCAAAACTTGTGTTGGTTTTTCAATAAAAATCTCTTTTTCATTGAAGTCTTCTTTATTATTTTCAACAAAAATCTCTGTTTCAGTTTCACTTGCTGAAAGTACTGTTTGTTCCCCATCACTTGGTGTAGAGTCCTTTGATCTATCTACTTTCCTTGTGTTGTAACGCCTTCTAGATTGATAGTAATTAGATCTCCTAGGGTTCCTATTCCAAAAAGTGTTTGGTGGCCCGGCGATGCGAGAAGGTCTTGGTTTTGGCTTAACAATACCTTGAAAAGTGTTTGAAGATGCTGGGGTTTTGAAAAAGGTCTTCTCTGATGAGGGTACCTATAGTCTTGTGAGAAGTTGATATGGTTGACCCTATGTGAGTGATTCCAGACAGGTTTATTCTCTCTAGGCTTAAGATTGGTTGATTTGTTCTTCGGGAATTTACTTAGGTACTCTGAGTGAAAGTCACAGTTCTTAATCAAATGATCAAGACTATAACAAACAAAACACAATTTTTGACCTGTTATCCCAAAATTTCTTCCTCTATGTGTATGACCAAACCTATCCTGTCTTCTAGGTGAATGATGAGAATTATGATGACCAAAGTTATCCCAAAAAGGTTTAGCAGTATTTTGAAAAGGTTTTCTTGAAGGTACTGCTGAACGTCTAGCAGTACTTTGAGAAGAATCCCAACAATCTTCCCCTATTTGATGATGACAAAATAAACAAAGTCATGTACGAACTTCCCTAGACGAAGTAGCAGAAGTTGAGATGTAAACATTTCCGTGAATGAAACAAATCTTGTCTTCCTTTGTCTTCCCCTTAGTCTATGCCATCGCACTCCAACATCTCTTCCCCTTTTTATTATCAACAAATAGGGATGTAAGCATGAATTTCAAATGATTAAACACATCATAATATGCTTCCCCTAAAATCAATGTGTTAACCATATTGTGTGTGTAAACCAAATAACCAATCATGTGTGTGTCGTCCAACATCTTCCAAACCATACGAGAACCAAAAATAATCTTTGTCCACAAAATTTCAAAACTAAAACTTGAATATTTTTCTTCTTAACCTCAATCATTACTTGACATCAAACTCAACCACCAATACTGCTTATAACTCTTCTATGATATTCAAATATCCATGCATCCAATATTCCATGCACATGATCATCAAGCTATTATGTCAAATATATCATACTCCTTTACCACCGACCCATGATCTAAGAATATTATCCAATCCCAAAAGTCTTGCTATAACAGTACCTACGTTGCATATTCAATTGAGTATACAATGTTCCTGTCGGAAGAGAGTAAAAATCCATAGCGCCAAGATATCGACCCATCATACACTGATTACCACAACCTTGAAACCCTATTGAATATCCCAAATATTACAAAGCTACGAGCAATACAAAGTTCCTGTCACTCTTTGAACATCACAAGCATATAACGAGCAGTAGTATTGTAGCCGCTTTAACCATCGACACAATAGTACTAAGAATCACAACTGGCACCACGTTGTTTAAGTAGCAGTAGCACATACTCTATTAGTAGTACTAATCGAGATGTAGCAGTAGAAACTTTGAAAAGAGCAGCGGAAACGTAGCAGTGGTAATTGGTAAAGTAGCAGTGGTAACGAGCGAACACTAGCAGTGGTTACCTATCACAAGCAGTTGTAACAAAGAAGTAGCTCTGATACCATTTGTTGGATCGATGTACTCTAACCAAACTAACTATATAGCTTGTTAAGGGTTTAATAACCTCGGATAAATCCTAAGTTATTAACAATGAAACACTGAGCAAACTCTATTAAGTATGCGGAATTTACTTAACAAAGCTAAGAAGAATTAACTTTAACTTTCAACTATTTTATTAATAACTCTGAATCTGCTTGTTTATGCAGATTCTTTAACAACTCTAAAACACTAATATCCTTAGGTTTCTCAACTGTTTCTTTTGGGGTGTCAAAACTAGATGGACCTGTATTAGATTGACTAGTAAGTTTTTTCCTAAATTCTAGATTGTCTACTCCAAAACAAGAAACATCAGGCCTAAGTGGTTGAAAACTACCAGTGGGATGAGAGACTGCATGACAACCTTTATCTTTCTTATATTCAGGAGGTGTTTCGCTAAGTGATTCCTCATTACTAGATGTGTCTACATAGTTAATGAGTTCATCATCACTAGTTGTTATATCCTCAAAATCAAGGTCATCCTGATTACTAGGTGGGTTCTTGTAACATATTGGATTTCATAAACATATCACATTACAATATATGGTTCGAATTATGTAAAGTTTAGAGAGAGAAAGTGGGATCCTTTCTAGAGAGAGAAGGTGAAAGAAAACTTAGAAGGTTAGATTAAGATAAATGAAAGGTCCAACCCTCTACCTTGGGAGGTAGAGGGTATATATAGTTACAAACTAAATGTCCTCCTTCGTATGCGTGGATCGGCATACGGTGGGTAAAGACCGTCCTTCCTCCGGTGTTGCTCTAAACTAAATAACTAACTAATAAAACGGTAAATAACGATATGTCTACGAGCTAACTTATGCTAGATTATATTTGGGGTGACCGACTCTTCACTATGGAATTTCTAATTCCTAACAATCTCCCCAAGGAGGTCACCCCATGAATTACATTTTGAATCCTAGCATTCTATTTAATCTTCAGTCTTGAGCTCGTAGACATTAATTCTTCAACATCTGCATCTTTGTGCTTTTGCAGTGATTCTTTAAAGTCCGATGACTTTGTACTTTAAGTGGAGGCCTTTATACTGATCCACATCTTTGATGATCTTCGAGCTTTAATTGAGATCATCACTACAGTAAATCTCTCGGATCACCCTTTATTGAGTTGCCATCATGTGAAGTTGTGACTTTTGGACCGACATGCTCACACATTCAGGATCATGACATCTTTCCATCAGAGTAGCGGAAGCTTTACTGGTTCATGATATTTGTAGCAGCGTAGCGAAGCATAGTATAAAATATCGAACCAGGTTATGTAGATATGCACCGGTCATGATTTCTTCAATTAAGTGTGGATCTTTGAGCATGCGGCTTTGGATTGACCGCTCAATTTTGATCACCGCAGTCCAAATGTACACCGCAAACAACAGTTAGAAATAAAACACGCGAAAGTGTCTTTGATCACTTTCGTTGAATTGAGGTACACGCCCACGGTTCCCGTTGATCATTGGTACAAATACTTTTTGTGATCGGTAGGATTCCTAAGAATCTCCTTGGCAGGTTTTAGCGCAATGCTCTGCCGTTCTCAAACCGAGCGTCTCAAAGAAGACAACACGGAGTGAGTGAACCCGGCAAATTGAGATTCACTGATTGATGAAAAATGATTTGAAAAACAATCGCGTATTGCTTGAAGAAAGAGTTTTGCAATCGTGCGAAGGTTTTATGAGAAAGATCAATTTTCAATCGAAATACTTTTTGTATTAGAGAATGAGTACACATTTGACGTGCTAGCGAAAAGAAGAGATTCGCGCATCGAACGGTTTTTCTAAAAGTATTTTTCAATCGGACATACTTTTGAATTTGAAAACATAAGTACACATTCGACGTGCTATAGAAAATAAGGTTTGCACATCGAGCGGTTTTCCAAAAGTATTCGTCAATTCCATTCTGGACCAAGGTTGATTCAGGTTTGAATCTCCCATCGTTTCTATCCAGTTGTCACAAGCTTGATCTTACGAGAAGATCTCACATGTCACCCACCAAGAGCTTGTTTGATGTTGGCTCTAGAAGGATTTCCATCTTCATCGTGAATAATTTTACATACCACTCGGATGTTACGGCAAAACCACAAGGATAATCGTGGGACTCTCAATATATTCTTACTTTCCACATTGTGTGAAACAGCAAGTTTTCATTAATTTTGTGTCCTAATGAGATATTGTGGATGATCTCTTGGCTCTAGACTCAATAGTGCACATTTGGTTCTGTGTGGGAGACTAGGGAGAGGATCTCCTTCTTCAATATCAACAATCTCTACGAGAAAGTCGATAGATAATGTAGGTTCCCGTGAGAATGAAACAAGTCCTTTTAAGAGGAACTTGAGTGGCTTTGGAAGTTAGGTGCGATCGTCACTTTGGGTCCATGGCGTCTTGTCTTCAATACCAGTGTTACCTTGGTAACAACCCGATATATATGTATTGAACCGGTTCGCCTAAGGTTGAATTAATGAATGGCTATTTCTTTTCACCCTTTTCTCATTTCATTTCTTTTTCATTCTTCAACCCCTTTAGTGCTTACCGAGACTTCATAACTAGAACCTTGTTGGGTTTATTCCAGTACTAGCTCTGTCTCAATCCGCACTCTTCCCATTTCTCATTTTTCTCCTTTTTTTTCAATATACCTAAGGACTCTACACTATCTATAACTCCAGTTCTGGCGGATCGTGGGATCGTGGGAACTAATACCTAACCTCACCATCCTTATAACTCCATGCATAAAGTAAAATGGTCGGTCTTTTGGTACAGTTCTTTCCTTCATGAAACCAATTGAAAAATCATTTGGAAAAACAATCAAGGTACTTGTGATACGAGATCAAAGCATTTTGTACCTTAATAGTTTTGATCATTTAGAAAACCCCCCCCTCAACATGTGCGTAGGATATTTTGAATCATTTTATCACATAGAGGCAAGAGTTCTTTTGAAGTACATCCACGATCACAAAATCCATTAAGAAACCATTTGAAAACTCAATCAATGTACTTTATAAATCTCTTTAAAAAGCTTTTGTACCTCGATAGTTATGCTCCCCCTCAATATGTGCTTCTAGATTCGAAAGCGTTTAGCACATATGAGAGAGCAGCCTGCACAATTTCATCAAATCGATCACCTTTTATCAAATTTCATTATTAAATCACAAATTCTCCCCCGATCAAAAATATCAAACCCTTTGAGATTTTGGATCCCAAGTAATTTAATTAGGTTTAGAAAACATGGGAGAAAATGTGGCCTTGTTTAAATACTCATCGGGTTTTTGGATAAATCCTCCTCCTCAACATGTGCATTGTGTATTTGAAATCGTTTGGCACATGGAGGAGTGCCTTTGAAGGACTAAAACCAATTCCATTAAAACAGATTTGAGATTTAAATCACGATCTCTCCCTTGATCAAAAATATCAAACCATTTGAGATTTGTGATCCCATCTGATTTAAATTATTTAGAAAAGTTTTAAGGAAGGCGTGGCAAATTTAATTTTGAAAAATGATTAATAAGGAACAAATTTAGACATTAAAGATTGTTAGTGTCAGGTATGATTGTTTTAAGAGATCTTTTGAGTAAAACAAAACAATTTCACAATCAAACAAGAACAGAAAAATTTCATTTTGAAAGACCTTGATTCAAAAGAAAAATCATACCATGACATAACATTAAATCTTTAGATCACCACATAATTTAGTACAAACGGACTCTTTTGAAGATATATTGTTTGAAAATATTTTAAATTAAATCACTCTCCCCCTCATCGATGGTACGATGACGATTATTGAGTGACTTAAATTTTGATAAAAGGAAGTCAGGTGATTTTCAAAATTTAGTCCAATATATTTTCAAAACAATATTTTCCATTTTCAAAAACAATATTTTTCAAAGTTTTAGAAAAATGGTATAATCACGATTATCTGCAAAAGATATGATAGGTGGTTGAGAAGCTTACTTTGTTCTTTGTAGGGCTTGGAAGAAAAACGCGTCACGATTGAGAGACTTCTTCTACGTTGCATTTTGAATGCCAGCTGAGGTCAAATTAAGCTCTGTTTCTTCAATCACTTAGAAGAAAACCATCTGTCGATCTGTTGAGACCTCTTACATTGCATTTATGCCAACTCTCCATTGAAGTCCAATTAAGCTCCGTTTCTTCATTTGTCAACCCAAGATATAGTTACCTTTTCTTGCGGCATCCAATCATGTTCATTTGAGGATCGGATGGGACATTCTTATATACCAATATACCCGCATATGTTAGTGAACACACATACAAATATATGGTGGTCGACATCACCCAAACAGCAATCGACTAATAAAAGTCAATCCAACATATCAATCATATCATAAAAGGCATGGGGTTTATGTGTTAATCAAACTCTAATCATCTAAACCTAACAATCATATCCTAAATTCCTAGTCCTTTGACACAGGCAAATATCATTTTTAATTAAGCACGTAGGATAATTAAGAAAACTTGTTAGATGATATAGATTTGAAAACATTCACCCCTCAATCAATGACTCAATTTTTGAAAAATTTTAAAAGCGCATAAGTCATTGATTGAGTTTGCAAATTAATACGAAAACACAGATTCTGATTGATTTTTCAAGCAACTCATTTACCACCATTTTGAACACAACAAATATTTTTCTGAAGAATTATAGACGGAAAAACATTTGTGTAGGAATATGATCCTTGACATACTTTCCTCATTTTGTTTTAGGAAAGTGCACGAAATTTGTGAAAAACGTTTAAGCGTAGCACTTTCCTTCCTTTTAAGAGCGGGTTGCTATCTGAAATAATAGCAAACCATGGTTTAAGCGGAGTTACTGTCGAAATGCGCAAGCCATTATTTGAAGCTTGATTCTGATCTGAAATAAGCGTAAGCCATTTTTGAAGCCCGGGTTCTGATCACGAAATAGCTGTAAGCCATAGTTTAAGCGGGTTCTGATCTGAAATAGCGTAAGCCATTTTTTGAAGACATGTTTTGAAAAAAATATTTACACCTCCTGCTCGAACTTCATCTATGGTCCTGTGCCATTGTTGAATGACATTTCTAAGACTTGATGTTATCGATACAGAAGACATGTCTTGAGAAAACATATTTTTTGTCTTTTTCAAATTTTCTGATTTTTTTTTGGCTTTTTGAAGATTTTATATTTTTCTATTTTCTTTTGTTGGTTTTATATTTTTGTATTTTGTTTTCTGAAAAATATATACAAAGATAGAGTAGATGATATAGTTAAAGAAGATGATGATCTGATGTCTGAGATAAGGATATCGAACAGCCCGTTGTAGAAGATAGAAGTCATCATCTCTTAAACATTCACCACCAAAGCTTCGAGGCTCCAGAATAGAAGATAGAACATGAGCCTTTGAGAAAGAGACTTTGGCAGCTTCCCCCCAAACCGAAAATCCTTTAGGTGGCTGATTCAAAGCTTTCTTTCAAGCTTCCATTAGCCAGTGCACAAAGCGCCACCATTATCATCGATCTTGCTGCTCTTTTAAGAATAATCATCGTGATTCTTCGTTCGAGGTTATATCATCCAATAGAAGAACAACACCATATCATCCCACACATAGAACAATCTTCTCAAATTTCTTTTCTACTGACATCTGAAGAAATCCATTCCAAAAGGTGTCAAGAGATCACTTCCTCCGAGTAGTTGAATTGATGCAGTCAGTCTCTTAGACTAGAGCTCACGAACCGAATACATACATAGAAGACAAAGAAACTTATACCATCAGTAGCAGTTAAGTCCAATAGCCAAAGAATAACCCGATGTATACTTTTCTCTCCCCACGAAGAAAGTGTATGAAGCTCAAGAACCCGAGCAGAATGCCCAAAGAGAATAGCAGATAACATTGAAGAAGCGGGCGAATCGCGATTATCTCTGCGGGTGACAATCTACGTGGATGTCAACAGGAATAAGTGATTATATCTCTGAATCAGATTAAGCCCTCAAGTAAACGGTGAGCATCCCCAATGTACACAATCTCTCTCCTCCGATGATTGTGATAACATCAAAATCATCACACACTTGTGTACCTCTTTCATCTTCAGAAACTAACTCTTCCATATCTTCCCCACATAGTTGGAATAAGAACACTAAACGCCTTGATGAGTAAAACCTTAAGTTTCTCTGCGGTCATGACATTTGTTTTCCCGGGATAACTTCAATCACTTAGAGTATTAAGTCCATCAAGTTTACTGCGCCATGAGGTCAAACCTTGAGTTTCTCTGCGGTAATAACATTTGTCTATATCTTCAATTACTTAGAAGTATTAAGTTCATCAAGTTTACTCGCGTTTAGATCGTGTCTCCTTCCCCTTCTGGTTTTGACACTTCGAATCGACAACTCATTCTATAAAGCCGTATACTAGAAATTTGTTGAGAAGAACACTTGAAATCTTGTGGGAATCAACTTGGCGAAGAATATGAGCAAGTTTAATTGGGGATTAAATCAGACATTTCACCCTCCCCCAATTAGTGCTCTCCCTTAAACCGACAATCTTTATGATGAATGCTTGAATAAGAAGAAGTCTTTAGATAATCAAGTGCAACTCGTCTTTAGTCTTCTGACATGCAGCAGAAAATGTAGAAACGATTGAAGACTCGACCTTCTTCAAGATTTTTCAGTTGGGGAATAGATAGTTAACATCTTCAACTCACCAAAACACAAGAACATCACCAAAAGGCATCCCAATTAACTTACATCTTGCAAATCCCCTTAATTAGGATCCTCCCAATCAAACAAAACGAGAAAGATGTCCATCAAGGAAATCGTAATCGACCCATGGCGAACACCGCGAAATGGTAACACCAAGAAAACAATCACATCAAACAAGAACAGAAGGTTGTTCGGAATCATCATGTTGATGTGCACGTGAAGCATTAACCGGAAGCACTTTGTCAATAAACTCATATCAGCTTGTGAGTATGTCAACTAACGACTCTATGAAGAAACTCCATGTAAAGATGAGCCGATAAGAAGAAGCTCGATTCTTACATGAGTTTGGAGCCGTTTGACCATTTATTCTCATAAATCAATCAACCATGCAGTGAATTCACTTCTCTCCCTCAAGAATTGCATACGGAGATGCCATTCTTGATTAAACAAGTGAATATCTTCAACAAATGTAGTCTATTCACACTTCTCCCCCAAAAAATTAGCTCCTGATGTCGCCATCGTCATTATAGTTGAGCAAGTGGAATAAGAAAACAGACAATGGTAGCCCGGTTCACTTGAAGACTAAAGCGCATGGAAAAAGCATGAAGCATGTTGATGAGAATGGTCATAAATAAGAAGATTTATCTTCTTAGAAGATATCTTGGCGTACACATTTCTTTTCTTTAGGGGACGAGGCTTGAACTGATGTGTTCAGCGTCATAATGTTGAAGTCACGAGGCACGGCTGATGTGAGCAGGCGTCATAATCTCTCTCTTTTCATCATCTCGTGGCAAAACTTGTAATCAACCCATTATCATTAAGGTAGGCTCTTTGTAGTGACGGTGATGGAAAACCCGATATAATGAATTTGACCACAGTAAACTACCCGAACTCGTGACTTAAACTTGCACATATGTAACAAAGAGCGGTGCCGATTTCCATTAGCATCTCTAAGTACTCTCTATGTACTGTATACTCTTCAACCAACCAACCATCAAGTATAAGGCGTACATTACCTCTTGAAAATCCACAATTGAATGTGACACTGAGCACTACAATGTAACTCCTTTAAGTGATAGTTATTTTGAGATGATAAGAGCCCATTCCCAGTGGTAAAGAAAAGGAAAAAGTCACCCAACAACAACTAGATTTCCAAGTTTTTGTTTTTGATAATAAGCTCGAACAAGGATCTCGAAGAATCTTCATCCAACCATCCCGATACCTTGGATACTAAGTACAATCGCTCGAGATATTTCACTTCAACCTCAAATAAATAATAGTGAATTAACCCGTTGTCACATCTTCTGGTTAAAAGCTCAAATCTAGCCTCCTTTGACCTTAAAAGTGAACTTTGATAATGGTTTCATCCCGACCATGGTTAAAAGCGCGTAACCCGTAAAACCTTGTAATAACCAAAGCGCCATGAAGACAACCCAATTCATGAAGTACACCCTTTTATCCTTCTTCAAAGCAGAAAATGTAGCACCGACATCGGATGAGATCTCAAAATACACTTTCCTTTTCTCGGGATGGTTCCATCATTACGGGATTTTACAACTCTATGGTTTAAACAGAAAAATAGATTCTTTCGCGGGATTTTACAAAACCAAGAATAAACCGTAAGATAGATCTGGAAATGCACATTACTTTAACCAGGATGTTTTAATTGTTACAGGATTTTACAAGTCTATGATTTAAACCGAGAAATAGATTCTTTCGCGGGATTTTACAAAATCAAGACCAAACCGTTAAGCAATGAACAATGGAATGTGTTAAGATGACTTCTGTTAGGAGGGATTTAGGCCTTTAGTTCATTCGGCGTGCCATTCTCCTCGTTCTCACGATCGTTTTGATGGGTAGAATCTGAAAAGCGAGTTACGGATCAAAAGTTATAGCCGTTTGAAGTTTTGTCAGGAAAAGTCAACAAAAGCGCTAGCGATAAAATGGTCAAACCGCTTTTAACAATCCTCTATGAAGGCAACTCGCTAGTTACAAGTTGCTAGATGCTCAAGTCGCTAGAGACAACTCGCTATGAACCAAGTCGCTACACACAAGTCGCTATGAAGCAAGTCGCTACACACAAGTCGCTATGAACCAGTGCTAAACACAAGTCGCTATGACCCAGTCGCTAAAGAAACTCGCTAAGTGGCCAAGTCGCTAAAGATCAACTCGCTAGTAACAGCAGAGACAAGTTGCTAGAAATTGTAAAGACTAGTCTCTGCCAAGTCTCTACGAAAATAGGCGCCAAGTCTCTACGCCAAGTCTCTACTAAAATAGGCGCCAAGTCTCTACGCCAAGTCTCTACACAGATACATTGAATCTGGACATAACCACAAGTCTCTACGAAAAACATAACAGCAAGTATCTACGAAGAACATAACCACAAGTCTCTACGAAGAAATATAACTACAAGTCTCTACGAAGAACATATTCAAAAGCACCACTTTCCAATCCAAAAATAACCCAACCACGATGATTCAACCCTTCCAAATCAAAACCTAAACACTTATGATGATCTTAAACATAAAAGTACAATCAAAATCCAAACTTTAACACTAGAAATCAACAAAATGATGCAAAAACCACTAAACTTTCTCAAACTCAAAAACCACTAGAAATCCAAAGATATGTATGAGATGATCTAACCATGGCTCTTGATACCAATTGTAACATATTGGATTTCACAAATATATCACATTACAATATATGGTTTGAATTATGTAAAGTTTAGAGAGAGAAAGTGGGATCCTTTCTAGAGAGAGAAAGTGAAAGAAAACTTAGAAGGTTAGATTAAGATGAATGAAAGGTCCAACCCTCTACCTTGGGAGGTAGAGGGTATATATAGTTACAAACTAAACGTCCTCCTTTGGACTGTGGATTAGGCATACAGTGGGTAAAGACCCATCCTTCCTCCACGGTGTTGCTCTAAACTAAATAACTAACTAATAAAACAGTAAATAACGATATGTCTACGAGCTAACTTATGCTAGATTATATTTGGGGTGACCGACTCTTCACTATGGAATTTCTAATTCCTAGCAGTTCTCTTCTATGCTACTGAAATCCATACCAAAACCTAGTCAAGTTCTAATGTAAGCTCTCTCTGTTTTTCAACATAACTAACATGAGAAAGACTAGATTGTCCCCAAGCAGCAAACTTTTCTAGCAATTCATCCCTTTCTTTAGTTATCTTTTCTAGTTCAGAGACCTTACATCCTAACTTCCATTCACTTAATTTTAACTGATAATCCTGTTGTTCATACTTTTCAGCCCAAGCCATTTCATTATTTTCATGTGTTATTATTTTGGCTTCCATTGACTCTAAAGTAATTTGGTAACCAACTACTTCAGACCTAGCCGTTCTACACTTATCTCTTTCAGTAACATAATCATTAAGCACTTTTTGATAAAAGTCATGACACTTAGAACATACCTCAGAGATAGGGGTGAACTTGGTGAAGTAGCTACCATAGCAAGAAGAACAGGTTCATCTTCACTCTCCATGCTCCAATCAAATCTTCCTAGAAAATCTCTGGACTCCAACGCAGCAAATCCAGGTTCCTCATCAAAAGCTGTTCTCCAATCAAACTCTTCCATTGCCACCATATAATAGGTTACTGGTTCATCATCAAACTCAGCACTCTAGACAACCTCTGATAGATTCTCTTGAGCAACCAAGGCTTTTGTTTCAGTAATAGGAATTTCCTTTAGTTCAAGCTTTGGTTTCTCGGTCATCTGTTTGCACGATATTTAGCAAACCTGCATTCCCTTGCAAAGTGTCTAGTCTTACGCCAATTAAAGCATTCAATCTTTGATTTGTCAAAAGTAATAACACCTTAGGCTTGAAGTCAAGGCCTCTTCCTGTTTTCTTCATGAACTTCTTGATTCTTGCAGTGATCATAGCAACCTGCCACCTTATATCAACTTCTTCAAGAGCATCCTCTTCAATTTGCGACAAGTCTTCTTCATAAGTAACAGGTAAGGTAGCTTGCTGATCAAAGAATGAGCATACGACTTCATCAAAATGGATGGTGTTTGTTGGTGATGATGTGGGGTTGGTCATGGTTGTGATAGAATGAGCAGGATAGCCATTACTTTGAGCAACAGTACTTAGAGTAGGGTGAGCAGTACTTTTAGTAGAAATCGCCTCTTTTTTCAGAAGACACAAAAGCTATATTGCGAGACTTTAAACTTGTTTGGCCATTCATCTCATGCTCATACACCTTCAGATGGTTGTAGAGATCATCAAAGTCCATAGTGTCCAAACCAGGTTGTCCTCTGATCATAGTAGCAATCACATGCCAAGTAGATGGCAAACTCCTTAAGAACTTCAGAATTGGCATCTTCAGCGGATACCTGCCTTGTATAACTCTAGCATCTTTGAGGAGATTTTGGAATCTATCATAGGCATCAAGACTTTATCTTTAACCAACGTGAAAGTTTCAATGTTGCTTCAACAGATTTTTGTGCATCTTCTTGGAAGCATCATTACCTCCAAATCTAGTCTTGAGAGCAGCCCATAGTTGTTTTGCATCCTTAGCATCATGGAACTTGAGTAGGTGTCCATCAGGAGCAGCAGACAAGAGTATGTTGAGAGCCTTCTCTTGATTCCTTATTGTAGCAGTTGGCAAGATGGGTTTAGGTGCTTTAGGTTGTCCAGGAATGTCTACAGGTTCGTCCATAACTTCATTACCATTAACAATCACATTCCACAATGCATGGTCTGTAATTGCAATATACTGCCTCATCTTTATGCTCCATAGATCATATTATCCCTTCTTGATGATTGGTATTCTTAGAGAGGTGATGGATGGTGGTGGTGCAGCTTCAATCGACATCTTTAGGGTTTTGATAAGTAGATTTTGAGGGTTTCTTCTTAGTCAAAGTTTCCACACTGGCTATGATACCACTTGTTGGATCGATGTACTCTAACCAAACTAACTATATAGCTTGTTAAGGGTTTAATAACCTCGGATAAATCCTAAGTTATTAACAATGAAACATTGAGCAAACTCTATTAAGTATGCGGAATTTACTTAACAAAGCTAAGAAGAATTAACTTTAACTTTCAACGATTTTATTAATAACTCTGAATCTGCTTGTTTATGCAGATTCTTTAACAACTCTAAAACACTAATATCGTACTTTTCTACAACTCTAAAAACACGTATTCTCTAATGCCAACCTAGGGGTCCTTTTATAGGCTTAAGGATAACCCTAGTCGGTTTACAATTTGTAACCTTGTACGACAAGTAATACTATACTAATCTAAGAACATTCTAGAATTACATAATGATCCTTAATGCTTTTGCATAGCAGTCCTTTAAGCATGCAGTACTTTGATGGATCGAACAGTACTTTGACTTTATACTTAGCAGTACTTTGACTTCTTCAGCACTTTAACTCTTCAGTACTTTGACTCTTCAACACATTAACTTTCTATATCCCAACAACCTTGTTGGGTTTATTCCAGTACTAGCTCTGTCTCAGTCCGCACTCTTCCCATATTCTCATTTTTCTCCTTTTTTTCATCATACCTAAGGACTCTACACTATCTAGTGGATTGTCCTGGTAGATCCCTCGACTCTGGCGGGGATCGGTGGAACGAATACTTAACCTAATCATCCTTATATCACCATACATAAAGTAAATTTGGTCGGTCTTTTTGGTATTGTTCATCTGCCATTGGAACCAATTGAAAACCATTTGAAAATCAATCCAGATACTTGTGATATATTATCAAAGCATTTTGTACCTGAATTGTTTTTGATATTTTAGAAAAAGAGCTCCCCCTCAACATGTGCATTGTATATTTGAGATCATTTTGGTACATGGAGGCAAGAGGAAGAATTCAATTCATTGATTAACATTTTCTAAAAATATCTACATCACTTTCCCAATAATGATTAGTATTTTTCATACTTAGTTAAAGATATTTTTGGAAGAGGATGTGGTTTTCAAAAAATTGATCCCCCTCAATATGTGCACCGAGATTTGAAAGTGTTTTGCACATTTAGGGAAAACCTACACTTTGGAACAAATCAATCACGTTTCAATCCCTTTTGGTTTAATATAGATGCTCCCCCTTAACATGTGCCTGGAAAATTTGAAATCGTTTGGCACATGTAGGGAGGAGAGCTTGCAAAACACTTATAAAACCATTTATCGAATTATCAATTTAAATCCAATTTAAATCACAAATTCTCCCCCAATCACAATTTTCAAATCATTTGAGATTTGTGATCTCTATAGATTTAAATTGTTTTTGAAAGCTTTTGAGGAGAATTGTGACTTGCTTGTGAAAACATTTAACCGATAAGGATCAAATTTGAGACTTTAAACTCCAACGATGAAACATGCTTGAATATCTTATGAAAAAATGAGATAAGCCTTGGTCTGAACGAATTGTATGACAAATAACCTTTTGATTTAATTGAAATCATTCTCCGCCTCAATCAATGACATAAGTTTTTGATTGAGAGATAGAGATTTTGCCAAATTTCAAGTCCAGATGATTTTCAAAAATTGAGACCGAGTTATTTTTCAAAGCTATTCATTAGATAACAAATATTTTTCAGAAGAATTTATTTAAGGAAAAATATTTGTGAGGGAAACATTTGTCCTTTTGGTGACAAACATTTGATTTTAGAATCAGAGCATGAGATTTGAAAAATAAGCTAAAGCATGGCTCTGTTCTTTCTTTAAAAACGGGTGATAGACTGAAATGACTATAATACTTTCACTTTCTCTCAATTTTTTTTAAACGATTTAAGAGCATTCGGACAACATCTAAAGACCCGTGTCACTCTTCGAATGACAACACAACATCCGTAGATGTTATCGAATCAAGAAAAATATGACAAAATGACAATATTTTTAGAAATTTTTGGAGATTTTCAATTTTTTATGGATTTTTGAAAGTTTTATATTTTTATATTTGTTTTTGTTGGTTTTCAAATTTTGTATTTTGTTTTTGAGAAAAAATGTGTACAAAGAATAGATGAAGACAAGCCTTTACTCCTTTGCTTCCTCTTGAAGACGTTTGAGTGTCTCAGGTTGAAGACTCTTGAGTCCAAGACGAGGAAGAATGAACTCAAAACATTCTCGAGGGAGTGCCTTAGTGAAGATGTCTGCTAGCTGATATTCAGTTCTCACAAAGTAAAGTTCTACCACACCTTTTCCACATGTTCCCTGATAAAATGATGTCGAATGTCGATGTGCTTTGCTCTAGAATGTTGAACATTGTTGCAGGAGAGAAACAATTGCACTTTTGTTATCACAATCTGAGAGAATTTTGTTGAAGTTAAATCCATAGTCAGATAGTTGGGATCTCATCCATAGGATTTGGGCACAACACGATGACATGACGATATATTCAGCCTCTGTAGAGGATATCGACGTACACATTTGTTTCTTAGATGACCCGACTTACAAGCTTTTCTCTAAGAATTGTGCACCACGATGAGCTTCGGCGTGTATCTTGACACCTGCATGGTGCGCATCGCATATCTTTGTTAGTGACATATTGGTGTCCTTCGGATACCAAAGTCCCATGTTAATGGTACCTTGGAGATACCGAAGACCCGTTTAAGCGCTTCAAGGTGCTTTTAGTAGGCTTAGCACGATATCTAGCACACATGCATATAGCGAACAAAATATCAGTCTCTCTGGCGTGAGGTACATCGGGGATCCAATCATACTACGATATTTTGTTTGATCTATCATGATCCCTGAGTGGTCCTCATCCAGCTTGCGGCTCCACCATGGGAGTGTCAGCGGGTCACTAGTGTCAAATCCAAATTTCTTTAAAATTTCATTAGCATATTTAGATTGATTGATAAAAGGCCTCGGGACTTTGTGAAATATGTAATCCTAAGAAAAATGACATTTGTCCCATCATTGACATTTGAAATTTGGAGCCCATCTCCTTAGAGAAACGGTCACATTCATTGGGGTGAGTCGAGGCAAAAATAATATCATCAACATAGATTTGAACGTGAATTAAGTGTTTGCCTGACTTTCTGGTGAACAATGTTGGATCAACTGCTCATTTGCTGAAAACTTTGATAGCGTGTCATACCATGCTCTTGGAGCTTGCTTCAAACCGTAAAAGGCCTTCTTCAAGCTATAGACATGAGTAGGATGCTCTGGATTCACAAAACCTTCAGGTTGGCTGACGTATACTTCTTCTTTCAGATCTCCGTTAAGAACAGTTGTCTTTACATCCATCTGATAGACTACCATTTTCTTGCTTGCAGCGTTAGCCAGGAAGATTTTGAATGCCTCAATACGTGCAACTGGAGCAAATGATTCTTCAAAGTCAATACCCTCCTCTTGACGGTATCCTTTTGCAACCAATCGAGCCTTATTCTTTAACACATCACCATGCTCATCAAGTTTTACATTGAAGATCCACTTTAGAACAATGATCATTGCACAATCAGGAGCAGGTACTAATTCCCATACATCTAATCGATCAAACTCATCAATTTCTTCTTGCATGGCATTGAACCAGCTGTCTTCATTCATGGCAGTTTTAACGTCTTTTGGTTCAATTTTAGATAGTACAGAGTTGAAGAAGCACCATAAGGCATCAGTTGCAAGTTGTTTACGAGTGGATACTGGACGAGAGGGGTTCCCAATGATGTTGTCCAATGGATGGTCATGTGTCCATTTTCTAAGGTGTTCGTGTGGTTGTTGTTGAGGAACTGAAGTAGCAGAGTTTGGATTTCCTATAGAAGATGGTTCTAGAGTTGGTTCAGGAGCAAAAATGTTTTCAAATGGAGCATCTTCTGGAGTAGCAAAAGGGTTTTCATCATCTGTAACTGCAGCAACATTTCCATTGTGTATATTCGAAGATTGATGACTTAAGACTGATGAAGAGTGATCTGTAGTAGGTGCTTCATGAGACAATGACACAGAGATGGATGGATTGAGTGTCTTGTTTGGATTAGGATCAGCTTTTGATGAAGTGGTTGAGTGGATATTGTCTTGAGATTCAAATTATTCATCAAACATTGGATTAAACAACTTCTTCAAATCATCTTCCGAAGGGGGTACATATGAAATTGCTGGTGAGGGATTTTGTACAAGAGAAGAACTAATAGGACTACTTAATGAAAATTGAAATGCGGGTCCAGAACTTTATTGTCCTGGAGCCATTTGCCCGGATAGCTCATTGAACGTAACGTGAATAGTTTCCATGATATCTCGAGTTCTTTTGTTATAGATTCGGTAACCCTTCTTGTTTGATGCATAACTCACAAAAACTCCAATGTCTGCTTTAGCTCTTAATTTACCTAAATATTGACCTTCATTTATTGGATAGCACAAAGCACCAAACACACGAAGGTAGGAGATACCAGGTTTTCGTTGATGGACAAGTTGATATGGAGTTTTTCCATGAGTGGTGTGAATGAGAGAACGATTTTTGGTGTAGCGGCGTGGCAATGGCTTACGCCCAAGACACATTGGAACCTTTGAATAAATTAGCATGGTTCTTGCAGCTTCAACAAGAGTTCGATTTGATCTTTCAACTACACCATTCTGTTGAGGCGTGCGTGGAACACTTTTTTGATGACTGATTCCAATGCTTTCATAAAATTGACTCTAACGTCGATGATGAACCTACTGCCCAGACAATTTTCATGGCTAGCATTTCACCAATGGTCTCTCCAAAGGTGTTGGGAATTATACGTTTGAGTTGATAAGACAAAAAGAATGAAACAAGAGGGACTTAATATGACAAGAAGGAAACCTACAAAAAGATGGAGGAACTTGCTTGCAAAAGAAGTTTTATTTATTAGTCCTTATCCTCTAGTATATAAAGAGGACATAGGTGTAGGTTTTAATCATGTCTTCCATAATGTAGACGTCTAGTAAAGGGGTGTGTGTGTGTCCTAGGCGTATGTTCATGTAAACGCCTAGGTTATTAGTTTAGTTAGTAGACGTGTTCCTATAAGCGTCTAAGATTAGTTAGTGTTAGTGAATGAAAACCTTGTTCAATAACAAAGTATTGTTTTGATTATTCCGCTGCGTATTATGTTTATTATCTGTGTTATTGATCCCTAGCTGAGCTTTTAAACGATTTTATCAATTGGTATCAGAGCGGGGAGCTCTTGATATAGGGATTCATAAGCTTTTAATTGTCGACGTGAAGCAGTTTTCAAGCAGATTTGATAAAGATGGTACGATCGGTTTTTAAGGGTTATTAAAAAATTACATGGTATCGAACTGATCTTAATCTTGTACTGATATTAATTTTGGTTCATCTGGCTGGTCCCCACTCTTTTTGAATGATACTGATTTAATGAGCACATGATTATGATTGGTCGTTGATTGATATTCGGTGGGGTCACCATCCATCTTGAAGTTATACACGTACTGGTTCCTCAATGTATTGTGATTGGTCTGATATGTGAAACACATTAGTACTAATTTTGTTTCTACTATTATTATAATCGAATAGTGATGGTTTCTTAACAATTAATTATATCGGTGGTTTCATATATTCGTTTTATGATGGGACCTACGGAGTTTTGTTGGCTATCTTGAGGTAAACACGTGATACTGACGGATTCAAATGGTCACAGCAGATGGGACAGCGGACAAAGTACTGGTGTTTTTTATTTTTTATTCAAAATCTTGCTTCCAGTTTGAAATACTCCGATGACGTTTTCTTCAAAATCTGCGCAAAGTTGATAAGGTTTTAAAAGGTACCATTTTGAGGGGTCGTTTAAGTCCTTATTTGATCACTTTTGTATCCGTTATTGCTTAATATCGTTTCTTTTCACTTTTTAGGTCTCTTGAAGGCAAAATGCTGGAATGGCACTTATTTGGACGAAAAGGCGCAAATATACAAAGAAAATGGCCAAAGTCAGAATCGAGACACTCAAAGCTGCTGAAAAGCAGACGGCGTCGGTGTTAATTAATGGCCGTCGGAGGATTTTGTGGCGATACAAAAGCCAAAACCCTATTTTCAAGTGACGTCGGGCTTTAAAAGAGTAGGCCGTTGCTACTCGGGCGGCCTAGATGCGACCCCGACGACGTCGGCTGAAGAGGATGGCGTCACAGACATAAGGTGACGCCGTCGCAAGGTTAACGTGGACAAGATGAAACCCTAATGGCGACGACGGCGTCACAAAACATAAGGTGACGCGCCGATATGTAATATTATATATAGAATCCGAATTTTTCAGTTTTAGGAGAGTCTTTTTGGAGTAAAAACCTAAAACCGAACCAAGCGTGTCTTGTACAGTATTTTAGGGTTCCAAACCCTATCTTACATCAAGATAAGTATTTACTTCATCAATTCAATTATGTCTTTGATTATTTGTGTGTATGCTTGCATGTTCTCCATGTCCGGCTAATTTATTTGTGTGTTTGCTTAGGGAATATGAAACTTAATTATTAAATATTGATTGGTTGTTTCTTATCTTAGTTGATTAATGATCTAGTAATGCGATAGGTCATTCGTTGTGTACTTAATGCTTGATTCATCTTTGTGAACCTTAGAATATAATTACATGAGTAGTTGTAAGCTAAACCATCCAAAGAGTGCCTTAGAGTAAGAGTTTATTATCCCTAGTGGGTTTTGTAGACGAGACCCTTTGGTAAGTTCAAAGAGTTAGGGAGAAACACATACCCTACAACTTTAGACACACAACGCAACTAAGAATAAGGACGTGACAACTCAACCATCAATAGGAGATAATTAAGGAGTAGTAAAACCTAAGTAAACACATCTTTAAACTATCATACGAGCACACATTAATTAGACATAGACTACCACCACCTTAGTTTAGATAATTAGATAATAGTAGAGTAATCGGTAGAAATACCAAACCCCCCAAATCCAATACCCGAAATTCGTACTTTTCAATTTCCTAAAAAACATAAAAAAAATAAAAAATAATCTTCCTCAACCTTAACCTTAGCGTAGTAACTTCTCACTAGCATTCCTATTTCCCTAGAGAACGATATCAATACCCGTGGCTTACCCTAATACAACACTACAACGATTAGGTTCTTTGCCTAGGGTGTTGAAAAACTTGCTCGACGAAAAGGAAGTTCCTTTGACCCCGAACGCGCTGAGTAAGCGTATCAAGTTTTTGGCGCCGCTGCCGGGGAATATAATAGCTAGTTAGTATTCCACCTCGTTTAGGTTCTTTGCTTGATTCCTATCAAGTAAATTTTTTCTCATTTTTAGCTTCCTCTTAGTCTATCCCCCTTCTTCGTGACCTTTGTTCGTAACACCCATCACTTTTCATCATGGAAGATGATAACCAACAACCACGTCCCCATACCAACCCCCTTAAGCAACTTAGAACCCGCAGTTCCACCAAAACTCTTCTTGAACCATTTGCAGAACCCGAAAGAGAGCTCAATAGGCGAAGAAAAGCTCTCCACGATTCGAACTTCAAGGCACTTCCATCAATTTTGATGAAGTCACATCGATGAAGAGTCCCCTCATTCCCACAATCCCACTGAACCCATCATCACGACAATCTCGAGTCAAAATGGCGAGGAAGTTCCTACCACCTCAGTCAATGGCCCCATAAATCCTCCTAAAGCAAAACCCTCGGGGAATACTCTTCCCCTTACGCATCCGGATTCACGGTGCCATTGTATATCCTTCGGAACAGGTCAATGAGGTATTGCATGCTTCTGACATTTGGCTAATCCAAAAGGCATGTCAATTTCATGGATCCCACAGCGAAAACCCAATCCACCACATCAAACAGCGGTTTTAAAATTGTTGATGCTATCTATACCGACGGAGCATCTAAGGAGACATCTAGACTCCGGTTTTCCCATTTTCTCTTCAAGGGCAAGCCAAGGAGTGGCTCGATAAGCTCCCTCCAAGGTCCATTTTCACATGGAACAACTTCGCAACCAAGTTCACCAAAAGTTCTTTCCCCCTAGAAGAACTGTAGCGATTAGGAGCAAAATTTTGCACTTTCATCAACGGATGGAGAATCTATCACTAACTCCTGGAGTCGTTACAAAGATCTTATTCAACAAGCCCCACACCACGGTATCAACCTTTGGTTGCTTGTTCAAATCTTTTACGACAATGTCTCCCGAAAGGATCAAAAAGGGATTAATTTCTCGACTGGCCAAAGAATTGCGAACCTAACTGCAGAAGAAGGGTGGAACCGAATAGAGGAATACATTCAATACCAAGACAGCCATTGGAATGAGCCAGTAAACACGTTAAGCATCTCTACTTTATCGACTGAAGAGTTATCCTTCGATGATCGGATTGAGAAAGCACAAAAGAAGCTAGCTTACCTCACAAAAACACCAGAACCAAAAAGGCTAACTAACCCATACCTCATATACGACATTTGTGGAGGACCACACGAGAGCGATGAGTGCGATGACACACACCAAGAGAGCGTCTTCCTTTCTAGTCATGATATTTATGATGACCCTTCACTCTCGCGTTCTATCAAAGCGATGAGTGTGATCCCAGGGCAATCAAATGGAAAAGCTGAAGGAAAGGAAGGATCTGAATACACCATCCGTGATTCTTTTGAACAGGAACTCGGGCATTTTAACATGGAAGGGACCGCACTCTTAAAAGGTCTTGAGGGTTTATCGAGAGCGACAAGTGAATTAGAAAGTCAGTTCACCAACCTCCACGAAAGAATGAGTGGATTCGGCCCACCCCTCACGATCCAACTTGCGCAATCACTACTCGATCAGGAACTACTACCAAGGATCCCCCACATCCTAACCGGAACCCCATCACAAGGGAACCCGTGTTAGGAAATGAGACAATTCCTGAACACCTTCCAACTCCTCACGATCCTCCTCCACAAAAACCAGCACCGGCCCAATGACCAACTCTCTCACGAATTCCCTATCCTTCTCGTCTAAAGAATCAAAAGGCTGAAGAAGACAATGAAAGAATATTGTCATATTTGAAACAAACATCCGTCAACATACCACTCCTCGATGTATTCTATCACATCCCTAAACATAGTAGATACTTCAAGAGGTTGATATCTAATCGGAAGAAGCTTGAAGGATTGATATCATTAGGAGAAGAATGTTCACTATCATCCGAGAAAAGCATGCCCAAGAAGAAGGAAGATCAGGCGGTTTTACCATTCCTTGCTTTATAGGGGCGCTTTCTATGAAAAACGCCTTGGCAGATCTTGGGGCAAGCATTAACCTGATGCCTCACTCCCTGTTTCTTAAACTCGGATATTCAAGGCTGAAACCAACTAGGACGAGTATCCAATTAGCTGATCGATCAATCAAGTATCCCATTGGAGTTTGTGAGAATGTTCTTGTAAGGGTGGGAGAATTTAAGTTTCTAGTTGATTTCATAATTTTAGAGATGGAGGAAGATAATTCCGTCCCAATAATCCTTGGAAGACCCTTCTTGGCTACAGCTCGTGCCATCATTGATGTTCATGATGGTAAACTCACTTCTGAGTGGGATCCGAGAGCTTGACCTTCGACATTAAGGATTCTATGAGACATTCCTCTTCCTGCGGTGCCGGTATATTTAGTTGAGGAAGTTGATGAATTTGTTGATGACATAGATGGCTGCATTGACGAGTATCTATTAAACGAATTCATGAATAATGATAACAACGCAATATACGACGACCAAGAAATTGAGATGGTTGGAGCTGTTTCCTTTTATCCACGCGTCGGGATGAAATTGAACCTATTGAGCTTCGGAGGAGAACAAGCTAAAACCATCAATCAAAGAGCCTCCTACCTTAGAACTAAAAGATCTCGAGTCACTGGAATACGCCTTCCTTCAAGGATAGGACCAACTCCCTGTCATCATAAGCTCTTCGCTAACCACTAGTCGAGAAGAGCTCTTAGAAGTTTTAAAAGAGTACAAAGGAGTGATCGCGTGGAGTGTTGTCGACATTAAGGGAATTGATTCTACATTTTGTACTCACAAAATCCTCATGGAGGAAGATTACAAACCAACCGTTCAACCGCAAAGACGGGTTAACCCTAACATCAAGGAGGTAGTGAAAAAGGAGGTCATCAAGCTTTTAGGCGGGTCTCATCTACCCCATATCCGATAGCCCATGGGTCACCAGATCGGTGGTTCCAAAAAGGAGGGATGACGGTTGTGAAAAATGAAAAGGGTGAGTTGGTGCCGCAAAGAGCGGTTCTTGGATGGCGTGTCGTATTGACTCTGAGAAAGTTGAATGATGCCACCGGAAAGATCATTTTCCTCGCCATTCATTGACCAAATGCTTGAAAGGTTAGCGGGCATGAATACTCTTGTTTCCTTGATGGCTTTTCGGGATACTTCCAAATTCCCATTGCCCACGAAGATCGGGAAAAACTACATTTACATGTCCTTACGAAACATTAAGCCTACAAGCGAATGCCCTTCGGTTATGTAGCACCTGCTACCTTTCAACGATGTATGATGGCCATATTCCACGAGTTAATTGAGGACAGCATGGAAGTCTTCATGGATGATTTCTCGGTGTTTGGAAATTCCTTCGACCTTTGTCTTTCCAACCTTAGGAAGATGTTGAAGCGGTCGAGGAAACTAATTTGGTCTTAAATTGGGAAAAATGTCATTTCATGGTAAAAGAAGGATTTGTCTTAGGGCATAAAGTCTCGGGAAATGGAATTGAGGTCGATAGAGCAAAAATCGAAGCAATTTCCAAACTCCCTTATCCTACCACCGTTAAAGCTATTACGCATCTTTCTTGGTCATGCGAGGTTTTATCGAAGGTTTATTAAAGACTTCTCCGAAAATTGCCCGACCAATGACACTCCTTGTTAAGGATGCCCCTTTTGATTTTTCTGGAGAATGCAAGGAAGCATTTAACCGACTAAAGAAGATCTCACTCGGCCTATAATGGTCACCCCGATTGGTCTCACCATTCGAAATCATGTGTGGCGCTAGTGATTATCTTTGTCGGCGTGCTCGGCCAAAGGAAGGAAAATCATTTTCAACCAATCTACTATGCTAGCAAAACCATGAATGTAGCGCAAGAGAATTACGACCGAGAAAGAACTTTTAGTTGTTTTTGCCTTGACAAGTTCGGGCAATATCTCGTTCTCTCTAAAACTGTCGTCTTCACCGATCACTCCGCCTTACGCTACTTGTTTTCAAAACAAGATGCTAAACCCGCCTGATTAGGTGGATCCTATTACTTCAAGAATTTGACATTGAAATTGAGATAAAAGGGTTTGAAAATCTCGCTGGCGATCATCTATCACGCTTGGAGAACCACGATCTTGAGAAGTTAGATCACACCGAGATTCGCGACTCTTTTCCCGAGGAACGGCTAATGGCGATTAAGGAAATTGAGCCATGGTATGCGGATTATGCTAACTACCTATCCAGTAGGGTTTTGCCAAATTACATGACCAAGCAAGATAAAAAGAAGTTCTTCACTACGCTAAAACATTACTTCTGGGATGAACCCTTCCTATTCCGCATATGTCCCGATCAAATCATTCGACGTTGCGTGGCCGGTAGAGAGATTGATCGAGTTACGAAAGAATGTCATCTTTGGACCATCACGGAGGACATCACGGTGTGAATATCCGCGACGCGAAAGGTTTTCGGCCCGGATTCTATTGGCCTACTGTTTTTCGAGGCGTTAAGAGATTAGTTCAAGCGTGTGATGCATGCCAACGATCGGAAATATCTCGCGACGGGATGAGTCACCTCGAGAACTATATCAAGTCGTGAAATATTTGGCGTTTGGGAATAGACTTCATGGGACCTTTTCCATCTTCCAGAGGAAATGAATACATTCTCGTAGCTATCGACTATGTATCCAAATGGGTAGAGGCTCAAGCCCTTAGAACTAATGATGCGAGGGTAGTTATCCACTTTCTTAAAAGCTCTTCGCATGCGATTCGGGATTCCCAAGCATTAATCGTGATAGAGGGACTCACTTTTGCAATGCTCAAATGGAAAAAGTGATGATGAAGTATGGCGTCCCACATAGATTTTCTCTTGCATATCATCCTCGGACAAATGGACAAGTAGAAAACACAAGCGAGGGCATTAAAGCGGTTACTTGAAAAAACGGTCCACCAAAATAGGAAAGATTGGGCATTCAAACTGGATGAGGCACTCTGGGCATTTAGGCGCTTACAAAACACCTATCGGAACAACCCCTTTTCGCCTGGTATATGGAAAGGCGTGCCACCTCCTGATAAGATCATTTAAAAGCTCAGCTAGGGATCAATAACAAAGACAATAATATTGTACGCAGCGGAATAATCAAAACAATACTTTGTTATTGAACAAGGTTTTTCATTCACTAACTCTAACTAATACTAGACGTTTATAGAAACACGTCTACTAACTAAACTAATAACCTAGGCGTTTACATGAACATACGCCTAGGACACACTAATCTAAAACCAATACCCTAGACGTTCTCCACTAACGTCTAGGCTAAACACACACCTTTTAGTCGACTACATTATTGGAAGACTTAATTAAAAACCTACACCTATGTCCTCTTTATATACTAGAGGATAAGGACTAAATAATAAAACTTTCATTGCAAGCAAGCCCTTCCATCTTTTAGTAGGTTTCCTTCTTGTCATATTAAGTCCCTCTTGTTTCATTCTTTTTGTCTTTATCAACTCAAACTTGTAATTCCCAACAATCTTCCCCTAGTTGATAATGACAAAACCATTCTTGAACGAACTTCCCTAGGCGAAGTAGAGAAATTGAGATCGGGGATCTCACCATGAATGAAACAAGTATGTCTTCCTTTGTCTTCCCCTTAATCCATGCCATGCCACTCAAACATCTCTTCCCCTTTTGTTATTATCCAAATAGGGAACGTATGCAAATAATGATCTTGACCACCACGAACCAATATCATACTTCCAATCTAAGACTTCCAATGTTTAAAATAGCCCACCATTACGCACCATAAGAAAAATGGATCCAAAACAGTAGAAAACTTCAACTAGCAGTAGTAATAATGATCAACATAGTAAAATCAAAAACTTCCCCTTGAGTGATGCATGTAGATCAACTGATTCTTCAAAATCTGTAGGCTTTATGTAATGATTACTTGTGAAGAAAATCGAGTATAACGAATTTGATGAAGAAGTAGAATTTCCCAAACTTGTGTCTTAAATCATGTACTATCCACGGAACTCCATACTTATCTGAACCAAATATAAGTAGACCCAATCCTTGAAAAGAATCCTCAACTAGTATGAGATACTGAGCACTACAATGTAACTCCTTCAAGTGATAGACAATGTGTGCATAGAGCATCATAAGAAAAATCACACATTGCTAGATTCAACAAGCTATATGATAAGAACACAAATCAAGCAATTTCACTTCACCTTCAAATAAGTGATAAATAATCATCTTCGTAATCAATTCTTCAATAAATCTCCATAACGAGCCTTTTTAAAATCCTTTTAAGAACATAAATTTCTTCCTGTGTGTGTGAACCAAATAACCTCTGTGTGTGTGTGTCATCCAAAAATCCATAACCATATGCTCGACTTCCCCTTAAATCGAAATCTCCTCGTAATAAACCATGAGCAGTACTTTGAGAAGGAGCAGTACTTTCATCAAAATCTGCAGTACTTTGAAATAAACTGCAGTACTTTCGTATAAACCACAGTACTTTCATAAACGCAGTAGCAGTACTTTAACAAATTATCGATTTCGACTGCATTACTTTATAAAAAACTCGAGCAGCACCTTGAGCATAAAACAGTACTTTGAAAATAAAACAACAGTACTGTCGAACATAAACTAATGAGTGCACAAGCAAACTTCAAACATGTCATCTTGTACTGCTATGTTTAATTAGTATGGATCTTGTACTGATGAGAGATCGTAGGTCCCATGAAGTTTGCATACCCACGTGATAGAGGACATCAATATTCATTCCTATAACCAAGTAACATTCGTGGGTCCCGGCGAATAGGGATAGTCAGTACTTTGATCATTCTTTATTATTGTAGAACCCACGTGATGATGAACTCGTGGACCAATCATAAAACACGTCCACCGTAACCTCCATATACTGCGTTGTACACGATCGCAACACAACACTGAATCCCATTCGTGACCGGAATTAATAAACAACAACCAATATTAATCCCACACGTATGACCAGACGTATCAACGAATCCTTATAATTGTTTGACCAACAAGCTCTATATTCGAATATAATCAAGAAAACGACAGATGCGTTTGAATCATATTATGCATCTCGTATCAAAATAATACGGCCTTCAACCAGAATCAGATTTTTATCAAACTGCTTCAAAAACTGCTTTTCTTCGACAACACGACATAAAACCTTGAATAAACCCTATATCAAGAGCTCCCCGCTCTGATACCAATTGATAAGATCATTTATAAGCTCAGCTAGGGATCAATAACAAAGATAATAAACATGTTACGCAGCGGAATAATCAAAACAATACTTTGTTATTGAACAAGGTTTTCATTCACTAATACTCTAATAATCTTAGATACCAATTGATAATAAACCTGGCTTTGATACCAATTGATAAGATCGTTTAAAAGCTCAGCTAGGGATCAATAACAAAGACAATAATATTGTACGCAGCGGAATAATCAAAACAATACTTTGTTATTGAACAAGGTTTTTCATTCACTAACTCTAACTAATACTAGACGTTTATAGAAACACGTCTACTAACTAAACTAATAACCTAGGCGTTTACATGAACATACGCCTAGGACACACTAATCTAAAACCAATACCCTAGACGTTCTCCCCTAACGTCTAGGCTAAACACACACCTTTTAGTCGACTACATTATTGGAAGACTTAATTAAAACCTACACCTATGTCCTCTTTATATACTAGAGGATAAGGACTAAATAATAAAACTTTCATTGCAAGCAAGCCCTTCCATCTTTTAGTAGGTTTCCTTCTTGTCATATTAAGTCCCTCTTGTTTCATTTTTTTTGTCTTTATCAACTTAAACTTGTAATTCCCAACACCTCCCTATCGAACTTGAGCAGAAAGCATATTGGGCACTTAAGGCCTGTAATATGGATTATTCTGAAGCAGGGTCAAATCGGTTCTTCTGACTTCAAGAATTGGATGAACTAAGGCTGGAAGCGTATGAATCATCAATCACCTACAAAGAAAGGGCAAAAAGATGGCATGATCAACGAATAAAGAATCCTAAAGAGTTTTTGGAAGGAGATAAGGTGCTCTTGTATAATTCAAGACTAAGATTATTCCCAGGAAAACTCAAATCCAGATGGTATGGACCCTTTTCAGGTAAGAAAGCGGATGAGCAATGGGGCGGTGGTGCTACTTGACCATGATGTAAGAGAATTCACCGTTAATGGACAACGGGTGAAGCATTATCAATTGGATAATATTGAAATGGTGAACGATGAGGATATTGTTTTAGAAGAAGAGGGCGGTAATGAGAAAGCGTAGGGAACGACTACGAGTCTAGCTACAAGACTCTTAAATAAAGAAAAGCGTGGGAGGCAACTCATGCTTAATTGTTTGCTTGTTAGTGTCATATATCTTTTATTAATTGTTTATCCTCATGTTTAAATTTGTAAAAATGCTTTATTTTGTTTTAACCTTGTCTTAATTGCATATAAAGGTATTTTACATAAGGGATAAGTGTAGGGAGGATTACACGCGTTTTCAAAAGAAATGTAAACATGAGAATAACAATTAAATAAAAGATATATATGTTTGTTTGTTCGAGTCAAATGCTTGTATCGAGTCATAATGGATGTTTTTGTAGAACTTTTCCGATTCTAAAGATGTAAATTTTCCGAAATTTTTTCTAAAAATCGCTGAGAACGTTTTGTCGGGATAACTTGACGGCGTCAGATTGCAACTGACGGCGTCGGAAGGAGTAAAACATCGAGATCATGTTTTCTCGTTTTCGAGCTACTTATAAATTTTGGAATTTTCCAAGTCTTAATTTTCTTAGAAATTCTGTAAACATCCATTCCACAAGCATTATATCCTAGTTTAAATTGAGTCTTATATATATTATTACCGATTTTACTGAAGGTTTCGTTTGCTTTCTTCAAGTGTGCAGGTTTAATTTATCAAGAAGAAGTTACATAAGATTGAGGAGATTTTCACGCATAAATTCTTCTTTGAAAGGATTTAACCACTACTTCACACGGGATCCTACCGAGCTAATCAGGGGAGTATTAGTTTCTTTCGTTTTAATTACCTTCTTTTATCATAACTTTGATACTTTCGGGAACATTGGGGACAATGTTCAGTTTAAGTGTAGGGAGAGAAAATAAAACGGGAACTTTGAAACTATGCTTATCCTTGATTATTTGCTTTGTCCAATTGTGATTGTGTAATAAACCATGAGAAAATGTCGGTTAGGGTAATTTTGGCACCAAATTTAAAATTTTTCATGATATATAGGAGTGGGCCATTAGTCTTAACAAAAGCGTCTCACGGATAGGAAGTTATATGACTAGCACAAAACCCTTTACCACCCAAATTCCACCCAAAATGTGAGGATCGCCCTTAGATTAGTAGGAATTAAAGCATTCATCTTTAATGCTTAGAGTGTGAACCGGTAGTATATTAGATTCTAGAACTTGTTTTGTGATGCATTCGAGATCGCTAGTGAGACTACACTTGTGTAGTTAGGAATAACTAAATGATAAGAGGCATTAGGATAACCCTTGTTTGATACCCGTAATATAATTACTTCTTCCACATCGGTTGAGTAATTCCCCACACCCTTTGCGTTGTACTCATCTTTAGTACACGATACCCCTAGTTAACCCCTCAGAGCCTATCCTTTTTGCGGTTCTTGTGATGTTTCGGTTTTTCTGGAATATCAATGAAGAGCATTGTTTACACCCCACCCCCAAATATACACCCAAATCGCCTTAGCCTACCCCTTATGCACTCACTTTTAGTGCAAATGTTTGTTATCACCGTAAACCCTTAGTTCAATTATCTAGTTGCTTGCATGAGTTGCTAAGTCGAGTCATATCCTTTGTATACGGTTTTGGGACGATTGGGATTCATGGGAAAAGTTAAAGTTTATGAAATGACGGGAAGGGAGCGTTAAATTCAAATTCCCTTTGTTTGCGTAATAATGTACCCCAAGTGTTTTGATCTTTTCAATTCGGGTCAAATTAGTGTTAGAGTAATAAAACTCAAGTGTAGGGATGTGCCTATAAATCCCTATCATTTTGATGTTACCGTAGAGGATGGTAGAGTAAAAGTGTATGAAAAAAAAAATCGAAAAAAAATAGAAAAAAGAGAATATACGGATACCTAGAGTTTTAGAGTGTCGAGTCTTGGCTTAGCAACGCCATTCTTCGTATGCATTTAACATAGAGATTTTGACTTGCCACCACTAAATAGCCTATCCCACCAAACCCTTGTTTCCCTACCGTAAGCCTAACATTACAACCCTTTAAAAGACCTCTTTGATAGTCTTTCCTAGGTGCTTCGTAAAGCGATGGAGGTTTAATCTATTCTCAAGCCTATGGTAATCTATGTACTAGGACCGGTTAATGAGTGTTTATCTTCCATTTCCTATTTGTTATATTTCATATATACACCCGAGAGATGTGAGTATCCAAACACCCCATGTGAGGTGCTAGTATATAATTTCCGTGCTTGTTATGACTTTCTTGGGGGCTTATATGTGTTCTGGACCGTTTTGAATCAATGCTTCATGACCCCTAACTTATAAATTAATTGGCTAAAAGCACATTTGCTTGAGGACAAGCAAATAACAAGTGTAGGGATATTTGATAAGGTTTTAAAAGGTACCATTTTGAGGAGTCGTTTAAGTCCTTATTTGATCACTTTTGTATCCGTTATTGCTTAATATCGTTTCTTTTCACTTTTTAGGTCTCTTGAAGGCAAAATGCTGGAATGGCACTTATTTGGACCGAAAAGCGCGAATATCTCGAAGAAAATGGCCAAAGTCAGAATCGAGACACTCAAAAGCTGCGAAACGAAGGCGGCGGCGTCAGGTGTTAATTGCGACGCCTCGGAGGATTTTTGTGGACGATCTGAAGCCAAAACCCTATTTTCAAGTGTGACGACGCTCGGGCTTTAAAAGAGTAGGCCGTTGCTACTCGACGGCCTAGATGCGACCCGAGCGGCGTCAAAAGCGAAGAGGACGGCATCACAGACATAAAGGTGGCGCCGTCGCAAGGTTAACGTGGCCAAGACGAAACCCTAATGACGGCGACACGGCGGCGTCACAAAACATAAGGTGACGCCGTCGCATATGTAATATTATATATAGAATCCGAATTTTTCAGTTTTAGGAGAGTCTTTTGGAGTAAAACCTAAACCAACCAAGGGTGTCTTGTACAGTATTTTAGGGTTCCAAACCCTATCTTACATCAAGATAAGTAGTTACTTCATCAATTCAATTATGTCTTTTATTATTTGTGTGTATGCTTGCATGTTCTCCATGTCCGGCTAATTTATTTGTGTGTTTGCTTAGGGAATATGAAACTTAATTATTAAATATTGATTGGTTGTTTCTTATCTTAGTTGATTAATGATCTAGTAATGCGATAGGTCATTCGTTGTGTACTTAATGCTTGATTCATCTTTGTGAACCTTAGAATATAATTACCTGAGTAGTTGTAAGCTAAACCATCCAAAGAGTGCCTTAGAGTAAGAGTTTATTATCCCTAGTGGGTTTTGTAGATGAGACCCTTTGGTAAGTTCAAATAGTTAGGGAGAAACGCATACCCTACAACTTTAGACACACAACGCAACTAAGAATAAGGACGTGACAACTCAACCATCAATAGGAGATAATTAAGGAGTAGTAAAACCTAAGTAAACACATCTTTAAACTATCATACGAGCACACATTAATTAGACATAGACTACCACCACCTTAGTTTAGATAATTAGATAATAGTAGAGTAATCGGTAGAAATACCAAACCCCCCAAATCTAATACCGAAATTGTACTTTTCAATTTCCAAAAAACATAAAAAAGAAAAAAAATAATCTTCCTCAACCTTAACCTTAGCGTAGTAACTTCTCACTAGCATTCCTATTCCCCTAGAGAACGATATCAATACCCGTGGCTTACCCTAATACTACACTACAACGATTAGGTTCACTGCCTAGGGTGTTGAAAAACTTTCGACGAAAAGGAAGTTCCTTTGACCCGAGCAGCGGCTGCGTAAGCGTATCAAAAATCTGTGTCAAGGTACTGCAGATTTTAAACGAAAGTACTGTTTATGTTTTTTTTTTTAAAAGTACTACTGTTTGACGAAAGTCTTTGTTGATTGGATGAAAGTACTGCTCCTTCTCAAAGTACTGCTTCTCATATTGTTTTCAATTTAAGGGGAAGTTGAGCATAATTATTGTTATAGTTTTTTTGGACGACACACACACAGGTTATTGTTCACACACACAGGAAGAAGTTTATGTTCTTAAAAGGATTTAAAAAAGGCTCGTTTTGGTGATTTATTGAAGAATTGATTACGAAGAGGATTATTTATAACTTATTTGAAGGTAAAGTGGAATTACTTGGTTTGTGTTCTTATCATCTAGCTTGATGAATCTAGCAATGTGTGATTTTTCTTATGATGCTCTATGCACACATTGGCTATCACTTAAAGGAGTTACATTGTAGTGCTCAGTGTCTCATACTAGTTGAGGATTCTTGTCAAGGGATTGCGGTCTACTTATATTTGGTGGTTTGTATAAGTATGGAGTTCTGTGGATAGTAAAAGATTTAAGACACAAGTTTGGGAAATTCTACTTCTTCATCAAGTTCGTTATATTTAGTTTTCTTCACAAAGTAATCATTACAAGGAGCTTTCAGATTTTGAAGAATCAAGAAGATGGTTAACATATGGTTTTTAGGGGAAGCTTATTGTTAAAAGTTTAACCATCTACATGCATCACTCAAGGGGAAGTGTTTGATTTTTACTATTGTTGATCATTATTACTATTGCTAGTTGAAGTTTTCTACTGTTTTGGATTCATTTTTTCTTATGATGCGTAATGGTGGGCGATTTGAAGCATTGGATGGCTTAGATTGGAAGTATGATATTGGTTCGTGGTGGTCAAGATCATTATTTGCATACGTTCCCTATTTAGATAATAACAAAAAGGGGAAGAGATGTTGGAGTGGCATGGCATGGATTAAGGGGAAGACAAAGGAAGACATACTTGTTTCATTCATGGTGAGATCCCGGATCTCAATTTCTCTACTTCGTCTAGGGAAGTTCGTTCAAGAATGGTTTTGTCATTATCAACTAGGGGAAGATTGTTGGGAATTATACGTTTGAGTTGATAAGACAAAAAGAATGAAACAAGAGGGACTTAATATGACAAGAAGGAAACCTACAAAAAGATGGAGGGACTTGCTTGCAAAAGAAGTTTTATTTATTAGTCCTTATCCTCTAGTATATAAAGAGGACATAGGTGTAGGTTTTAATCATGTCTTCCATAATGTAGATGTCTAGTAAAGGTGTGTGTGTGTGTCCTAGGCGTATGTTCATGTAAATGCCTAGGTTATTAGTTTAGTTAGTAGACGTTTTCCTATAAACATCTAAGATTAGTTAGTGTTAGTGAATGAAAAACCTTGTTCAATAACAAAGTATTGTTTTGATTATTCCGCTGCGTATTATGTTTATTATCTGTGTTATTGATCCCTAGCTGAGCTTATAAACGATTTTATCAAAAGGTCTCTTCACCACAACAGGATGGTCAATCCAAAGATTCAATCATTTCAGAGGTATTAAAACTATACGATGAAGTTGATGAGCAAAAGATGCATAATGAAGTACAATCTCTTAAAACTTATGAATCAGATATTGATAATGAGGGTAATAGCAATATTGTCCTATATGATCAATATGTGAAGCAAAGTGAAAGTGAGATTGTACCAAGTGATGCATCTTCTGCAGTCAATGATGACTATGTTTTTGATGAATATACTGCATGTTCTCCGATGATTACTGTTATCTCTGAACTTAATGCATATAAAGAACAAGTTGCTATTTATGAACAACGTGCTAAGTTTGAGTTAACTACTCGTGAGCAGGAAATGGATGACCAAATTCGTACAATTATTAGAAAAAGTAATTTTAGAGAAGAAGTGTTAAAACAATAGTTAAATTCCTTACAAGAAAAGCTTTCTAAAACTGTTAAGCAAAAGCAAGAGCTTCAAGATAATGATAAAGTGCTTAAACAAGAATTCAGTGCTAAGGAATCAAAACTTTTGAATGATTTTTCTAATCTAAAAACTTTGAAAAACAAGCTTGAAAATAAGTTGTACGTACAAGGGAACACCATTCAGACTGCTCACATGATCACTAAGCATAGATTCTTAAGCGATAAGCACAATATTCCCCTTGTAGAGGAACCAAATCCCGAATATTGCAAAAGAGCTAAAGCTTTCCATAAGATTGTATATGATGGCAATGAGATTCTTAAGCCTAGGCAAACACCATCATGTATTGGAAGCACGGAAGAGGATAGAAAATTAGATGATGCATCTAGGGAGAAAATGGATAAGAAGCTTAACGATCCTACGTGTAAAAAGAATAACATAACGATCAAACCACATGATTACACTAAGGAAAATTGGACCTCCCTGAACATGTTTAAGCCTCAAAATCAATTAACCCCAGAACAGATTTTTTGGAAGAAAGATATGGATAAACAAAAAGTTAATGTACTTGTTGAAACAAACACTCCCCTTAGGAAAATGCACAAGCGACTCTGTGTATCCTCCAAACACATCAATGCACTTAGTTCCTAGAACTATTGCCACTAATAGCAAGACCTTAATCAGCCTGTATGTTGTCTATCAACTATTCATTGATTTTGAGAAGACATGTAAGAAGAGAATCACACCTACAGGGATAACTGAAGGGGAAAGGGGTTTTGAGCAAACTAAAGAATGTTATTTAACTGAGGTCATGCCCTTCTTTAAACAATTAAAAGGTCAATTTGAGTGTCTTCAAAAGGGGATTAACTCATATATCAAAGAAATGGAAAAGTAATTTGATGCAATGATTGTTGAGGTAAATGATTATGAACGGGAACTCAAATATAATGAAAATTGAAATGAAGAACTTGCATATTGTCACACCCCCAAATTACCTGTTTTACAGCGGAATGGAATTCCTGGGGATAGACTGTCATAGCATCACAATCACAGTTATATTGAACGACCTAAAGTGTCGTTTGGAAAATACATTGCTTGATTAAATAAAAACATTCAGAGTTACAAAGATAGGTCCCAAATGAAAGTTACTATGTGCGGAAAATAAGTTTGGTACAAGTCAAACGATGTTTTGAAAAGAAAACCATAATATACAATGAGACAAGTCAACGCCGCGACTCTATGAGGTTCCTTAATCGTGCCATGATGCGAATGCCTTAGTTACCTGAAAATACATTGCTAAAAGTGTCAACACAAAGGTTGAGTGAGTTCATAGAGTTGTTGAAAATGTTAAATACGACTACCACAAGTATATATTATGTATGATAATGTCGTCACAAAAATGATACAATTGCCTAAGCACATGACACCGAAGCTTGACTGATGTTCGCCCCAACAGAGTGTTTGCCAAACAACTCAAATAATGATAATGACATGAAATGCATCCGTCCGGTTGGAATCCGCCAACCCGGATGGAGGTGTCACCTTCGATAGATCTATCCACTCACTCACGCTTCTATGAAATTAACGGTTCATGTTCATGAAATGGGGACATTTAACTGGCAATGAGGTAACTTAAGCAATGTAATGAATTTGATATACTTGGTATCGTAATAAAAATGATGTACAATGTATTCTCCCCCGTAGGTTTGAAATAAGTAAAAACTTGAATAAATCGGGGCTATGAAAACTCACCTGTTGCAATGATAATGATGATATAATGGCAATACTGAAATGAGGAGCAACCTCTGACCGTGACCTATGATGAATGATATGTTCTAATTTAAATCATGAAACAATGTCGTGCATGCAAATCCACATGTAATCTATACCACTTGCACGCTTTTGAAAATAGAATTTATCGTCGAAATATATGTTTATGACATCTCGTCATGTTATAAAATACTTTACAAGTATTTACGTTGAAATGATATCCTACGATAATCATTTAATGATTTATTGTGAATTTATAACTTTTCGTCGTAAAATAATGTCGTTGAAATTTCATGAAAGTGACTAAAACGGCCTCGAAAAGCTAGTCGTAAAATGGTGCACGTCGAGTGTTAGGAAACGAACTCAACGGTTTTGGGAAGCTTGTATCATTATCTCAAAGTTTTAGTGTTTAAGTTTCCATCCTAGAGGTCTCGATCACAAAGAAAAATATAGGTTAAGTATGGTACTTTTGTTCAAAATGTTGTTTAAGGGTGGTTTTCGGCAAAGTTTAAGTGACCGTATATTATTCGTTACAACTCCGCTTGACAAACGGTTGGACATTTTGGAAAATATGCTTGGCGAACTTACTTTTACTAGAAGACATCACGTTATAAAAAGTACTACGTCAGTATTAAAAACGACCCTCAACATGGTCCTTGTTTTGCCGTAATACTTATCTTAGAAATTTAATAGTTTTTCTTATATAATAAAGTTACGGCAATTTTGTTAAATCGCGTGTAGTTTAATCGTTACAAGTCCGTTTTCTACGTTTTATATGTCCTCGGAATCGTAATAGTATATACTAATATATTTTTGATAAGTCGACACATTTTATAATGCTTAAGACTCATTTTTGACTCGTAAAAAGTCGAGATTACATGCTGAATTTTCTGTACCAAATATCGTTCGTCGTCAAACTTGAAAAATTGATAACTTCTTCGTTATAGCTCCGTTTTAATCCGTTCAAGCGGCCACGTTTTCGTTTCAAAGTGTATTTTCTAAATAACTAGGCCAGAATTTTTTATTTACTGTCGATTTTTCTAGATTTCAAAAATAAGGACAGACCCTTTTGGAAACTTGTCGAAATGAGTTTTTCTCGCGCCAAACCTATTCTAACCCATTCAAAACAACTCCGAAGCTATTCAAATCCTACCATACACCTTCTTAGGGTGTCATGGGTTCCTAGACATCATCAAAAGTGTTATACTACAAGGAATAATTATAGGAAAACATAAATATATATAACTCTTAAAATCAATATAAAAGTGGTACAAACATCATAGGACTTGCATGTTTTCTCAATAATGATGAAGTGAATATGAAAATAAATATGAAATATGAAAATGAATATGAGATGCTTACTAGTTACTTGATGAGGTTAAATGAACAAGGTTAAATCCTAAAACAACCCTAGGTTTTTATTTCAAAACCTATACAAAGAGTGTTACTAGATTGTAAATAACTTGTCTTGAAAAATTTTGATGGATTCTTTCTTGGTCTTGTGGTTTGCCGGTTATGGAATGAAGAGGAAGAGAAAAACTTGATTTTCACCTTTACATTTAGTTAACTATGTGTATATGTGCAAGTATAATATGAATATAAGTGTAAGTAATATTGTACACTAGATATTTAGTGCTTCAAAAGTAGTGTGTCATTTCTTTATATCGACAAACACAAAGAAATGATAAGGGTAATACTTTATTGCATCATGTAATGTATTTTGTTTAAGTGAAAGTATAATTATTTAAGTATAGTTGGTAACTTGTACACATATTTAAGTATTTAGGGTAGCGTTAGCTAGAAATAAATTTTAGCTGATCAAAATAAAATATATTGAAGTCATAAAGATTATAAAAATACATTTCTTACAAGCATTGAGTGAAATAATAATAATCGAGTTGAATTTACGAAAGCCGTCGTAAATATTTATTCATAACAATTTATATACAAAATAAATTGAAAACATCGGGTAAACTAATAATATAATTTTTATAATCTTAAAATGAGTATAAAAATATATTAGGATTATTTTTGGAAGTATCGGATCAAATGTTCAAAATAATTAATTACGCGATAGCGTTTATTTAATAAGAAATTATGCGTTTAATGTAAAATGCAAAACCATGCATGAACTAATATGATGATAATGATGTTAATGATATGTAGACTAAACTTAGTCTATATGAAATGTCCTCGATGATATGATCATGAATTCACAGCTAAACCATTAAGGTTACGCGAATTTGATACTCGTAAACCTAGTTTACGATAAATGATGAAATAGTGAAACTTGAGAAATGACCTGAAATTACGAGTTGTCACATTCGCCCAACCAAAAAGGAATTCAGTTCCTGAATTCAGTCCATGTTTGGTGCTATGATGTTACTTGTGAAAAGGTGAGAATATTTGAGTCGCATTGGGTCGTCCAATGTTTTTCTGAATCGTATCGCGCCTTTCCAAGACGGGACTTTTAACATAAATCTGTTGCTAACTTGGAATTCTAATGGTTTGCGACTTATGGAACATACTTCCAATATTTTGCGTCGTACATCGACGTAGCTTATCTAGTTATTTGTTGTTGTTTGTAACTAATTCTTGATTTGTACGACTACTTTGTTGTTTCATGAATGAGTTATGGACTAATGAGTTGGACCTTCCTGGTTTTAACCCGTGAATAAGTGATTGATATTTCAACCATAGGGTGCCTCAATGGGTGTAGTCAATATGTTCATGTATTAACTATTGTTGTAATTCAACTTGTTCGATGAAGAATGATTTGCCTAATCATTTCTAGAAAAATCACTCATGCCTTGAGCATATCTTCTAATGTTAGAATTGTTCTCTCGCTCTAACCATTGAGCTAAGGATAATAGGTGGTGCTCATGTCCTAATAGAGTTTCATGGAAAGATTGAAATGATTGTTAGAAGTCCAAGGAGAATCGGCTACCTTATATTAGGTTCAACTGAAATTGATACCACGTGTCTCGTACCAAATTTCAAAATGTTAAGTCTGTCGAAAATGACCTTATTGAAAAGAATAAACTATGGGTAACAATTGTGATTCCTCGCGTTTCTCGTTCTAGCGAATGTCTTGACTTGAATCTTACTTGCCTAAGGTGTTTAGTCTTCATGACTAAAATGTTTATTGTTTGATCATCGAAATGTTTCCATTCTCTATGTTGTAAAGTCACAAACCTTAAAATTTTAAGTGATGTGATGTGGTGTTTAATTTCCAAAATTCGTTCCGTTATTGAGTGTTTCTAAAATAGTTCATCACTAGATTGTTATCATGCTAGCAAGAAAATAGATATCAGCTCATACTATGTCGAGAAATGTTTGTTCTAATTTCACTTGTAGATGGAGAGTCATTGTTTGTCCGATAGGTTCAAACCTGTTACATCTCTTGATATGGAGGTGAGGTTATCTATAATTTCTAGAAAACACAAGGCCTTAGGGGAAGTTTATATTGATAACCTTAATCTAACCAAATTTTCCTTTAAGGGAAACTCATTGTAGGGAAGTTCACATATTGTTGAAGCCATGTTTATTGGAATGTTTTGCAGTCTCAGTTAGAAGACTTGGTTTATCCCTATAGTGTTGCTTAGTGTGTATTAAGCCGTTCTAAACCTTGTAACTCGATCTAGCTAGTACTTTTGAAATGAAAGAATTTGGCTTCTAGTCCAAAAATAGTGGTTCGGAATGTCTCGTGATGTCTTAAGATTTATGTTGAGTTTTAAGACATCTTACTACATACTTCTAGTCCTTGTTAGTATTTCTGAAATCCTTATATTGTTTTCTCGTATATAAGAATCCTCCTCGTAGATAGTATAGAAAGTCTTTCCTAAAAAGGTCACTGGTAAAGTTTCAACTTATCGGTTGAGTGAGTGATAAATGGCGTAGGTTTTACGTAGAGTGTTAACAAAAAGGAATGTTTATGCACAATTTATTTGCTTACAAAGCTTTGCTTTTGAATGAAGATTGTTTTAAGAGATTTGAAATGATGCTTGTTACTTTCATGACATAATTCTTCCTAAATTATACATAGGTGATCAGGCCATGTATAATTGAGGACAAATGATGTGATGATTGGTTTTGTTGAAATGGTATTATGTTTCTCCGAAGTTTTAGATGGTATTCAACATTTTGTTTTGTAAGATAATGGCTCAATAATTTTTTTTTCAGAGTAACATGAAAATTGTTTCGCATGATGGTATTAAATAATTGATAAAATGACCGAAAGCCAATTGATAGGGTGGTAACGAAACAACTTTTTTTTAAACTTTATGAAACCATGTTTCTAAAATGGTGTAGAATAGCTTGAAATAAAATTAAGTGAAATAATGTTATGAAGTAGTAGCAAAGTAACTTGAAATATAATTGGTTGAATGATTTGTAGGATACATGGGAGAACCTCATAAAATGGTAATAGTCTCTTAATTGGTCAAGAATAAAGTTGGCCTAACCCCTAGTAAGTTAGTGATGTATTGTTGCGAAATGATTGGAAATTGGGCAATTGGAATAGGAATGAAATGAACAAAGGTTGTGATTATCGTGGAGATAATAAATGATACAGATTACATTAGCTAGAAAGGTACTTATTATCTGTTCCTGTTGGTAGTCTAATCATGTCTCAAGTGTAAAAGCAGTAGGCGGTCTAGTGGCAATGGCCCTAGAACTCTCACAGTCCTCAAACCTATGAGATGGTGTAGTGTCTATAGTCTTAGTGATAGATGGTAATGGTGTGTTAAATCATGCACGCTTCCCAAGCTGCAAGTCAGGTGTATGAGTAGTGTCTATGAGATATGACGGCACGGATGATACTATAGATGACAATGATGATGAAAATGATGACAATGATGATAATGAAAATCCTTGTGGTGAGTTAAGAAAATAGGTTCATTAGGACTAAGCCTATAAGTCCTACCAAATGGTATGATCTGTCTCAACGGAATGATAAAAATTGTCACGATTCTCTGATGAATCAATGGTGATCGTGATGGTGTAGGTGCAACTTCGTCCTCTAAAGGTTTGGTGTCATCATCTGATGTTAACGGTGTTGAGTCAACTGATGTTAAAATTGTGATAGGGAATGACAGGGCATTCTCCATGTCAAAGTGATGTGAGTATGATGGGATGAGTATTTGAAGGCATCAATGTGACAATCGATTTTGAAATGAAAGTAAATAACACGCAAAATGTGCGTATGAAACCGCATGTATAGTGACTATGCACTTATGATGAAATGATGAGATGCTATGATGATGTAGTTATAGTCTAGGGTCAATGATGCAACCTAGTTCTCTATAACCGAAGCTCTGATGCCAATCTGTCACACCCCCAAATTACTTGTTTTACAGCGGAATGGAATTCCTGGGGATAGATGTGACAACTCGTAATTTCAGGTCATTTCTCAAAACAATTCATGCTTCACAATTTCAACATTTATCGTAAACTAGGTTTACGTGTTCCAAATTCGCGTAACCTTAATGGTTTAGCGGCGAATTCATGATCATATCATCACGAACATTTCATATGGACTAAGTTTAGTCTACATTTCATTAGCATCATTTGCATCATGTTAGTTCATTCATGACATTGCATTTCACCTGAATCGCGTAAATTTTATATTAAATAAACGTTATCGCGTGAGTTATTATTTTGAACATTTAATCGATACTTTCAAAAATAATCCCGATATATTTTTATACCTACATTTAGTTTATAAAAACTATATTTTGAGTTTACCTAGTGTTTTAAATTTATTTTGTATATAAATCGTTAAATTTATATTATTACGACGTTTTTCTTAAAAACTATACGATAATTATTTTATCACTCAAATTTCACAAGGAATGTATTTTTACAATTTTTATGATATCATTATACTCTACTTTGATCTATTAAAAGTTACTTTTACCTAAAACTACCTTAAATACACTAATGTATATACAAGTTACAAAGTTACATTTACTTATGTCAAGTTACTTATACACATTTATATATATACATTATAGAAAGAAAAAAAAAATATCTTTGGGAAACAAATCCCCCAAAAATCCAGCCAAGGGGAGGGTAAAAGTCAAGGTGGGTGAATAAACTCTTACAAGACTAGATTTGCACTCAAAACTTACTTACTCATTCATTCACTTCCATAATTCACACACTCAAAACATATTTCTCTCTTGTTTTCTCTCCTAGAACCGGTCACTCCCAAGGGTAGAAGAGATCACAAAAATTTTACAAGCTCAAGTTTAATCACAATCTAGATTACACTCTTATTTAAGGTTTTGAAATAAAAACCTAGGGTGTTTAGGTTAAACCTTGGTTCTTTGCACCTCATCATAGTTTACTTGTAAGCATATCATTTACATTTTTCATTTTTCCTTATCATTTCATATTTATCTCTTCATATTTGGAACAAGCATGCAAGACTTGTGTTTATTTATACCATTTTTACATTTATTTTAGAGTGTATATATAAAAGTCATCCTATAATTATTCCCTTGGTATATTTTGGTCTTGATGATGTCTAGGAACCCATGACACCCTAAGAAGGTGTATGGTAGGATTAGATTAGCTTTGGAGTTGATTTGAAGGGATTGGAATAGGTTTAGTACGAGTAAAACTATTTTCGACTAGTATAAAAAGTGTTCTGTCCTTATTTTGTTTTTCTGGAAAATCCGACAGTGGGCACAAATTTTTGGCCTTGATATTTAGAAAATATACTTTAAAACGAATCCGTGGCCGCTTGAACGGATTAAAATGGAGTTATAACGAAGAAGTTATGAATTTTTCAAGTTTGACGACGAAATATATATTTTCTGAAATTTCAGCAACATGTTTTTGTTTTATTCGAGTCAAAAACGAGTCCTAAGCTTTACAAATTATTTCGACTTATCAAAAATATATTAGTATACTTTGATACTGAAGCTAAGGCGTATAATACGTAGAATACGGATTTGAAACGACTAAGATATACACGTTTTCATAAACTTGCCGTAACTATTATTTTTAGAAAAACTATATTATTTTTACGAGATAAGTGTTACGGTAACTAAAATCACCATATTTAACCCCTATTATCTTTATGTTCGAGACCTCTATGACGAAAACTCATGTACTAAAACTTCTAGATTTTGATACAAACTTTTCAAAACCGTCGAGTTCGTTTCCTAACGTCACGGCGTACACCATTTTACGACTAGTTTTTCGAAGCCATTTTTATCACTTTCATGAAATTCCGACGACATTGTTTTACGACGAAAAGTGAAAATTTCACAATAAATCATTACGAAACCATTGTAGGATGACATTTTGACGTGAATACTTGTAAAGTGATTTAAGAATGGTCAAGACGTCAAAAGAGTATTTTTCGACGATAAGTATTATTTTTCCAAAAACTCGCAAATGGTATAAATAACATATGAAATGCATGCATAACATTACATTGCAACTCATTACATATCATATCATCCATAATAGGTCATTTTCGAGATTCGCGCTATATTTCAGTGTATCCACTTTTGTCATCGTAATCATTGCAACAGGTGAGTTCATAGCCCCACTTTTACTCTTTTAACTGTTTTACAAACTCTTGGGGGAGATACATGCTACATTTTTAATCGAACACAATGCTTTGAACTGTATACTATATCCGAATGTTTTATTGTCACTAAGTATTTGCCATGTTCGAAGTCCCTACATCATGCACCATTAGTCACTTGCGAGTGAGCGCGAATATTGTGAATAGGCCTATTGGAATTAACACTCCCGCTCTTATTGACCCAGTTAGGAAATCGGCGCACTATATTGAACCATAAAGGTAATTTGGCAAATTACCTATTAGGGCGGCGATGAAACGATGATTACCAATTTTATTGGTGCGATGTTTACGCTTTGGTGTCATGAACTTAGTGAAATAAATACGATTTTGTTTTAAACGATGAGTGTGAAACAATTTAACTCCCACTACGATGATTGTGTTCAAGCGAATTACTTAAACCTATGGATTTCACTCAACCTTTGTGTTGACCTTTTAAGCATGTTTTATCTCAGGTATCTAAGGCATTCAAATCATGGCATGCATTTGGACACATCATGGAGTCGCGGTGACGACTCGTTTCACTTGGGTTTTACGCATTTTAAAAACATCGTTTAACTTGTACTAAACTTAATTTCCGTGCATAGTAACTTTCATTTGGGACCTACTTTGTAAACTCTGATTGTCTTATTAAATCAAACGATGTATTTTCTAAACGACACTTTAGGTCGTTCAATATAACTGTGATTGTGATGCTATGACAGTCAATCCCGTGAATTCCATTCCGCTAAAAAACAGGTAATTTGGGGGTGTGACAGATTGGCATCAGAGCTTCGGTTATAGAGAACTAGGTTGCATCATTGACCCTAGACTATAACTACATCATCATAGCATCTCATCATTTCATCATAAGTGCATACTCATTGTACATTCGGGTTTATGACTTAATACCAAACATCATATGAGTCGATTAGTCCAAGCATTGCATAGTTACTCCTAAATTATACATAGCCGGATCACCTATGTCTAATTCAGAAAGAATCATGCAATGAAGGGAGTAGTAGGCTTATATGTGTAAGCAATTCTATGACCGAGCCAAATTTTCAAAAGACCCGTTACTCAAACCGATTTAGCCTAATCTCATGACAGTTCTTGTTTGATGAGTTGTGAGATTAAGTAAAAATCGGTTACCTAAGAAGTCTTTTGAGGGTTTTGCTCGAGAATGGAAAAGTTTGCCACATCAAACCTAAACCGGAGAGACCAACAGTACTGAATTCGAGGTGAATTCCTTTTGGATGGGCGAATGTGACAACTTCGTAATTCAGGTCATTTCTCGAAACCATTCATGCTTCACAATTTCAACATTTATCGTAAACTAGGTTTACGTGTTCCAAATTCGCGTAACCTTAATGGTTTAGCGGCGAATTCATGATCATATCATCACGAACATTTCATATGGACTAAGTTTAGTCTACATTTCATTAGCATCATTTGCATCATGTTAGTTCATTCATGACATTGCATTTCACCTGAATCGCGTAAATTTTATATTAAATAAACGTTATCGCGTGAGTTATTATTTTGAACATTTAATCAGATACTTTCAAAAATAATCCCGATATATTTTTATACTTACATTTAGTTTATAAAAACTATATTTTGAGTTTACCTAGTGTTTTAAATTTATTTTGTATATAAATCGTTAAATTTATATTATTACGACGTTTTTCTTAAAACCTACACGATAATTATTTTATCACTCAAATTTCACAAGGAATGTATTTTTACAATTTTTATGATATCATTATACTCTACTTTGATCTATTAAAAGTTACTTTTACCTAAAACTACCTTAAATACACTAATGTATATACAAGTTACAAAGTTACCTTTACTTATGTCAAGTTACTTATACACATTTATATATATACATTATAGAAAGAAAAAAAAATATCTTTGGGAAACAAAAGCCCCCAAAATCCGGCCAAGGGGAGGGTAAAAGTCAAGGTGGGTGAATAAACTCTTACAAGACTAGATTTGCACTCAAAACTTACTTACTCATTCATTCACTTCCATAATTCACACACTCAAAACATATTTCTCTCTTGTTTTCTCTCCTAGAACCGGTCACTCCCAAGGGTAGAAGAGATCACAAAAATTTTACAAGCTCAAGTTTAATCACAATCTAGATTACACTCTTATTTAAGGTTTTGAAATAAAAACATAGGGTGTTTAGGTTAAACCTTGGTTCTTTGCACCTCATCATAGTTTACTTGTAAGCATATCATTTACATTTTTCATTTTTCCTTATCATTTCATATTTATCTCTTCATATTTGGAACAAGCATGCAAGACTTGTGTTTATTTATACCATTTTTACATTTATTTTAGAGTGTATATATAAAAGTCATCCTATAATTATTCCCTTGGTATATTTTGGTCTTGATGATGTCTAGGAACCCATGACACCCTAAGAAGGTGTATGGTAGGATTAGATTAGCTTTGGAGTTGATTTGAAGGGATTGGAATAGGTTTAGTACGAGTAAAACTATTTTCGACTAGTATAAAAAGTGTTCTGTCCTTATTTTGTTTTTCTGGAAAATCCGACAGTGGGCACAAATTTTTGGCCTTGATATTTAGAAAATATACTTTAAAACGAATCCGTGGCCGCTTGAACGGATTAAAACGGAGTTATAACGAAGAAGTTATGAATTTTTCAAGTTTGACGACGAAATATATATTTTCTGAAATTTCAGCAACCTATTTTAGTTTTGTACGAGTCAAAAACGAGTCCTAAGCTTTACAAATTATTTCGACTTATCAAAAATATATTAGTATACTTTGATACGAAGCTAAGGACGTATAATACGTAGAAAACGGATTTGAAACGACTAAGATATACACGTTTTCATAAACTTGCCGTAACTATTATTTTTAGAAAAACTATATTATTTTTACGAGATAAGTGTTACGGTAACTAAAATCACCATATTTAACCCCTATTATCTTTATGTTCGAGACCTCTATGACGAAAACTCATGTACTAAAACTTCTAGATTTTGATACAAACTTTTCAAAACCGTCGAGTTCGTTTCCTAACGTTCGACGTACACCATTTTACGACTAGTTTTCCAAAGCCATTTTTATCACTTTCATGAAATTCCGACGACATTGTTTTACGACGAAAAGTGAAAATTTCACAATAAATCATTACGAAACCATTGTAGGATGACATTTTGACGTGAATACTTGTAAAGTGATTTAAGAATGGTCAAGACGTCAAAAGAGTATTTTTCGACGATAAGTATTATTTTTCCAAAAACTCGCAAATGGTATAAATAACATACTAAATGCATGCATAACATTACATTGCAACTCATTACATATCATATCATCCATAATAGGTCATTTTCGAGATTCACGCTATATTTCAGTGTATCCACTTTTGTCATCGTAATCATTGCAAAGGTGAGTTCATAGCCCCACTTTTACTTTTTTTAACTGTTTTACAAACTCTTGGGGGAGATACATGCTACATTTTTAATCGAACACAATGCTTTGAACTGTATACTATATCCGAATGTTTTATTGTCACTAAGTATTTGCCATGTTCGAAGTCCCTACATCATGCACCATTAGTCACTTGCGAGTGAGCACGAATATTGTGAATAGGCCTATTGGAATTAACACTCCCGCCTTATTGACCCGTTAGGGAAATCGAGCACTATATTTGAACCGGTAAGGTAATTTGGCAAGTTACCTATTAGGGCGGCGATGAAACGATGATTACCAATTTTTATTGGTGCGATGTTTACGCTTTGGTGTCATGAACTTAGTGAAATAAATACGATTTTGTTTTAAACGATGAGTGTGAAACAATTTAACTCCCACTACGATGATTGTGTTCAAACGAATTACTTAAACCTATGGATTTCACTCAACCTTTGTGTTGACCTTTTTAAGCATGTTTATCTCAGGTATCTAAGGCATTCAAATCATGGCATGCATTTGGACACATCATGGAGTCGCGGTGACGACTCGTTTCACTTGGGTTTTACGCATTTTAAAAACATCGTTTAACTTGTACTAAACTTAATTTCCGTGCATAGTAACTTTCATTTGGGACCTACTTTGTAAACTCTGATTGTCTTATTAAATCAAACGATGTATTTTCTAAACGACACTTTAGGTCGTTCAATATAACTGTGATTGTGATGCTATGACAGTCAATCCCCAGGAATTCCATTCCGCTGCAAAACAGGTAATTTGGGGGTGTGACAATAGACTGTCATAGCATCACAATCACAGTTATATTGAACGACCTAAAGTGTCGTTTGGAAAATGCATCGCTTGATTAAATAAAAACATTCAGAGTTACAAAGATAGGTCCCAAATGAAAGTTACTATGTGCGGAAAATAAGTTTGGTACAAGTCAAACGATGTTTTGAAAAGAAAACCATAATATACAATGAGACAAGTCGACGCCGCGACTCTATGAGGTTCCTTAATCGTGCCATGATGCGAATGCCTTAGTTACCTGAAAATACATTGCTAAAAGTGTCAACACAAAGGTTGAGTGAGTTCATAGAGTTGTTGAAAATGTTAAATACGACTACCACAAGTATATATTATGTATGACAATGTCGTCACAAAAATGATACAATTGCCTAAGCACATGACACCGAAGCTTGACTGATGTTCGCCCCAACAGAGTGTTTGCCAAACAACTCAAATAATGATAATGACATGAAATGCATCCGTCCGGTTGGAATCCGCCAACCCGGATGGAGGTGTCACCCTCGATAGATCTATCCACTCACTCACGCTTCTATGAAATTAACGGTTCATGTTCATGAAATGGGGACATTTAACTGGCAATGAGGTAACTTAAGCAATGTAATGAATTTGATATACTTGGTATCGTAATAAAAATGATGTAAAATGTATTCTCCCCCGTAGGTTTGAAATAAGTAAAAACTTGAATAAATCGGGGCTATGAAAACTCACATGTTGCAATGATAATGATGATATAATGGCAATACTGAAATGAGGAGCAACCTCTGACCGTGACCTATGATGAATGATATGTTCTAATTTAAATCATGAAACAATGTCGTGCATGCAAATCCACATGTAATCTATACCACTTGTACGCTTTTGAAAATAGAATTTATCGTCGAAATATATGTTTATGACATCTCGTCATGTTATAAAATACTTTACAAGTATTTAGGTTGAAATGATATCCTACGATAATCATTTAATGATTTATTGTGAATTTATAACTTTTCGTCGTAAAATAATGTCGTTGAAATTTCATGAAAGTGACTAAAACGGCCTCGAAAAGTTAGTCGTAAAATGGTGCACGTCGAGTGTTAGGAAACGAACTCAACGGTTTTGGGAAGCTTGTATCATTATCTCAAAGTTTTAGTGTTTAAGTTTCCATCCTAGAGGTCTCGATCACAAAGAAAAATATAGGTTAAGTATGGTACTTTTGTTCAAAATGTTGTTTAAGGGTGGTTTTCGGCAAAGTTTAAGTGACCGTATATTATTCGTTACAACTCCGCTTGACAAACGGTTGGACATTTTGGAAAATATGCTTGGCGAACTTACTTTTACTAGAAGACATCACGTTATAAAAAGTACTACGTCAGTATTAAAAACGACCCTCAACATGGTCCTTGTTTTGCCGTAATACTTGTCTATTAGAAATTTAATAGTTTTTCTTATATAATAAAGTTACGGCAATTTTGTTAAATCGCGTGTAGTTTAACCGTTACAAGTCCGTTTTCTACGTTTTATATGTCCTCGGAATCGTAATAGTATATACTAATATATTTTTGATAAGTCGACACATTTTATAATGCTTAAGACTCATTTTTTACTCGTAAAAAGTCGAGATTACATGCTGAATTTTCTGTACCAAATATCGTTTGTCGTCAAACTTGAAAAATTGATAACTTCTTCGTTATAGCTCCGTTTTAATCCGTTCAAGCGGCCACGTTTTCGTTTCAAAGTGTATTTTCTAAATAACTAGGCCAGAATTTTTTATTTACTGTCGATTTTTCTAGATTTCAAAAATAAGGACAGACCCTTTTGGAAACTTGTCGAAATGAGTTTTTCTCGCGCCAAACCTATTCTAACCCATTCAAAACAACTCCGAAGCTATTCAAATCCTACCATACACCTTCTTAGGGTGTCATGGGTTCCTAGACATCATCAAAAGTGTTATACTACAAGGAATAATTATAGGAAAACATAAATATATATAACTCTTAAAATCAATATAAAAGTGGTACAAACATCATAGGACTTGCATGTTTTCTCAATAATGATGAAGTGAATATGAAAATAAATATGAAATATGAAAATGAATATGAGATGCTTACTAGTTACTTGATGAGGTTAAATGAACAAGGTTAAATCCTAAAACAACCCTAGGTTTTTATTTCAAAACCTATACAAAGAGTGTTACTAGATTGTAAATAACTTGTCTTGAAAAATTTTGATGGATTCTTTCTTGGTCTTGTGGTTTGCCGGTTATGGAATGAAGAGGAAGAGAAAAACTTGATTTTCACCTTTACATTTAGTTAACTATGTGTATATGTGCAAGTATAATATGAATATAAGTGTAAGTAATATTGTACACTAGATATTTAGTGCTTCAAAAGTAGTTTGTCATCTCTTTATGTCGACAAACACAAAGTAATGATAAGGGTAATACTTTATTGCATCATGTAATGTATTTTGTTTAAGTGAAAGTATAATTATTTAAGTATAGTTGGTAACTTGTACACATATTTAAGTATTTAGGGTAGCGTTAGCTATAAAAATATTTTAGCTGATCAAAATAAAATATATTAAAGTCATAAAGATTATAAAAATACATTTCTCACAAGCATTGAGTGAAATAATAATAATCGAGTTGAATTTACGAAAGCCGTCGTAAATATTTATTCATAACAATTTATATACAAAATAAATTGAAAACATCGGGTAAACTAATAATATAATTTTTATAATCTTAAAATGAGTATAAAAATATATTAGGATTATTTTTGGAAGTATCGGATCAAATGTTCAAAATAATTAATTACGCGATAGCGTTTATTTAATAAGAAATTATGCGTTTAATGTAAAATGCAAAACCATGCATGAACTAATATGATGATAATGATGTTAATGATATGTAGACTAAACTTAGTCTATATGAAATGTCCTCGATGATATGATCATGAATTCACAGCTAAACCATTAAGGTTACGCGAATTTGATACTCGTAAACCTAGTTTACGATAAATGATGAAATAGTGAAACTTGAGAAATGACCTGAAATTACGAGTTGTAACACATATCTTAAATGAGAACTTAGTATTAAGTTGTGTGGCTCAAGATGTGTTTTATATTGTTACTAAGCATTCTATTACTGCCTCTCAATTTCATGAATTAACTGTTGCCTTGAAAGTTTCCCATGATCGTGTCATTGAGCTTGAAAACAAAAACTCAGAACTGAATGAGAAAATTGATCAGGATGATCACGATAATTTGGTAAAACAGTTTTCTAAGCTAGAAGTTGAACACTTTAATTTGCAACTAAAATATCAACATCTTAAAGAAAATGTCAAAACCTCAAACATTAAGACATACTCAAATGTTCTAGAGTTTGATGCACTTTTTGAGATAAACAAACATGACGAACATATTCAAGCTCATTGTAACACGATCAGAAAGTTGAAAGCCCAAATTTCACAATTAAAGGGTGAAAAGAACAACGTGACTGGCTCCCAAATGCCTCCTCCTTTAGATTCTGAGTGTTCTCAAACTTTTCATCTTCAAAACTTAGTCAATGTTTTACAAAAGGAAAATGAGAGTTTTCTAGAAGAAAATGAAAAAGTTAAACGACACTTTAAAGAGTTATATGATTCATTGAAAGTCACTCGTGACAAGAACAACGAAAAGATAACGCCTTTGCAAAAGGAAATTGAGAATCTGAAGAGTCAGTAAAAAGGGAAAATGCCACTTGTCTTTAATGAGAATGTTGCATCAAAGTCATCTGCAGTCGCAAATATCTTGATCAAGTTAAATATATTCCTCCTCATCTTAGAAATAACAAACTTGTGTTTCATAACTATTTCGCTCACCTTAAGGATAGTCTAGAATGTCTTTGTGAGATTGTAGAAGAGGATTTCATAAATAAGTCATTTGATAGAGAGATTAGGTTTGCTTGCATTCAGGCCAAACGATCTCAAGAGCTGCTAGAATGTTTAAGAGCAACGTGTCCTAAATACTTAGGTGCAAAAGATAAAGCTGTGATGCCTTGTTCTATGCCTAGTGCCAATTATGCAACCCATTTTATGCGCAGTAGTAAGAAAGTGAACTCTAAAGTGCCTGCAAGTAGTTCTGATCCATGGTAGCCCAACCAACTAATGTTCCCATAATTCCCTCTACATGAGTAATCAGTGACATAAAAGCAAGCGGGTCAAAGCCTCCAGGCAATACAAAGCAAGATAGGACCTCGCAAGCTAAGAATGTGCATTGGAAGAAAGTAGAAGACCACCCTAGGAACACTAAGTTTGAGTTGAATAAAACGAATCGTGTTGATTCTAGTATTAGCTATAAGCGTACTGTAATTAATTCAAATTCTACTACTATCTGCAAACCATGTAATGATGACTGTTTCATTTCTGTTACTGATCATGAATGTGGTGTGAATATTTTGCTTAATACTGTTAAATGCCCAGTTAAAGTTGTTAATGTCAAAAATCAAGCTAAGAAGGCTAAAAGGCAAAGGCGAAAGAAAGTTAGAAAAAATTGGAAACCCACAGGAAGAAAATTTAGTAATATTGGTTATCAATGGATACCTACTGGCCGTAAGTTTAATCTTAATGAGTTTTGCCTTAAATTTGCTAAGACAGTGCCTATTAGAAAATGGATGACTACTGGTAGAACTATTCCTTTAAGAAGTGAACATACCTTGAATAGGTTAAATACGGAAACTAGCACTGCATCTATTCCAGATGATTCCATTGTTTCTACTTCCGATGTGGGTGTTCCAATCACTGTTACTAACCAAATGGAACCCATTCTTGCATGGGGATCCCAAGTATCCAGTTATCCATTCTTGTCTGTGTTCAACTGCAGATCGTTCAAATCGTTCTGTGGTACCTGGACTCAGGCTGTTCCAAGCATATGACTGGAGATCGCTCGCGCCTCATGAACTTCGTGAGTAAATTCATCGGGACTGTTAGATTCAGGAACGACCATTTTGGAGCAATTATGGGTTATGGAGACTATGTTGTTGGCAAAAGTGTAATCTCCTGGGTATATTATGTTGAAGGTCTTGGTTATAACTTGTTTTCTGTTGGTCAATTCTGTGATTCCGATCTAGAAGTGGCATTTAGAAAACATACTTGTTTCGTTAGAGAACTCGATGGTGTGGAACTGTTAAGAGGAACTAGTGGTTCAAATCTATACACCATCTCTATCGAAGACATGATGAAGTCTTCTCCAATTTGCTTGTTGTCAAAGGCTTCAAAAATAAAATCATGGTTATGGCATCGTCGTCTCAATCACTTGAACTTCGGCACCATTAATAGTCTTTCCAGAAATGATCTTGTAAGAGGCTTACCCAGATTAAAGTATGAAAAAGATCATCTTTGTTCAGCATGCCAATTGGGAAAAAGCAAGAAATATGCCCACAAACCCAAACCCACAAACTCAGTAATGGAAGTTCTGCATACCCTTCATATGGATTTGTGCGGACCAATGAGAGTGCAAACGATTAATGGGAAGAAATATATTTTAGTCGTTGTTGATGACTACTCTTGATTTACTTGGGTAAAGTTTTTGAGGACCAATGAGAGTGCAAACTTATCAAGAAGCTTCAGGTTCGACTTAACAATACGGTTAGAATTGTTCGAACAGACAATGGCACAGAGTTCGTTAACAAAGACTTAAATCAATTTTATGCAAGTGTTGGAATCAGTCATCAAAGAAGTGTTCCACGAACTCCTCAACAAAACGGTGTAGTTGAAAAACGAAATCGAACTCTTGTGGAAGCCGCAAGAACAATGCTAATTTATTCAAAGGTTCCAATGTTTCTCTGAGCTGAAGCCATTGCCACTGCTTGCTACACCCAAAATCGTTCCCTCATACACACATCTCATGGAAAAACTCCATACGAACTTGTCCATAAACGAAAACTTGATCTATCCTTCGTGTGTTTGGTGCTTTATGCTATCCAATGAATGACGGTCAAGATCTAGGTTAATTAAGAGCTAAGGCGGACATTGGAGTTTTTGTAGGTTATGCATCAAACAAGAAGGGTTACCGAATCTACAACAAAAGAACTCGAGATATCATGGAAACTACTCACGTTACCTTCGATGAGCTATCCAGGAAAATGGCTCCAGGACAATCTAGTTCTGGACCCGCATCTCAACCTTCATCAACTAGTCCTATCAGTTCTACTCTTGTTCTAAATCTCTCACCAGCAACTCCTTATGTACCCCCTTCAGAAGATGATTTGAAGAAACTGTTTGATCCAATATTTGATGAACACTATGAGCCAAGTGCTAATGATCTGTCAATTCCATCAACAGAGGCTGTTCCTATCCCTGTCAACGAAGTCAACCCTTCAGTTTCTATGTCATTAAGTCAAGAAGCGCCTGCTACTGATCACTCTGTCCCATCAACAAATCATCAATCATCGAGTGTACATCATGGAATTGTGTCTGGCACCTATGATGGAGATAATCCCTTTGCTACTCCTGAAGATGCGCCTTTGAAAACATATTTGCTCCTCAATCATCATCAGAACCATCTTCATCAGGAGAAATTGACTCTGCCACTTCAGTTCCTCAACAACAACCACACGAACACCTTAGAAAATGGACACATGATCATCCATTGGACAACATCATTGGAAATCCCTCTCATCCAGTATCCACTTGCAAACAAATTGCAACTGATGCCTTATGGTGCTTCTTCAACTCCGTAATATCCAAGGTCGAACCAAAAGATGTTAAAACTACCATGAATGAAGACAGCTGGTTCAATGCCATGCAAGAAGAAATTCATGAGTTTGATTGACTAGATGTATGGGAATTAGTACCTGCTCCTGAATGTGCTATGAGCATGGTGATGTATTAAAGAACAAGGCTCGATTGGTTGCAAAAGGATACCGTCAAGAAGAGGGTATTGACTTTGAAGAATCATTTGCTCCAGTTGCTCGTATCGAGGCAATCAAAATCTTCTTGGCTAATGCTGCAAGTAAAGACATGGTAGTCTATCAGATGGATGTTGATCTGCGCTGAACCGTCAAGTCTAATCACACAAACTGGTCACTTGTGAATGACCAGCCGTAACAGACTTAAAACAGTTCAGACACAAATGCAATGAAGATCTGAGGAGTATAGGGTCTCCCCGGGTCGTTATGTCCCAGCGAGCTATGCGATGAATTATCAAACGTTTAGTGATCGAGGAGTTTGAACGGAAAAAGGATTTGGTTATGATTATAACTACGGAATAAGCCAACAAATAAAAACGGCTTAAATGCAAATTAAAGGAAAATTAAAAAGATAAAATCTATTAAATAAACGCTATCACTATAATTAAAATGATGTTTTTGTTTTTATGTTTTTATAAAACTGAAATTAAAATCTACGCGACGTACAAATTAAAAAGTGAAACTAAAGCAATATTAATCCTAAAAATATGAAAATGATATTTTTACAAACCTAATAATAAAAGAAACTTTTTAGAAAAAGAAAACTATTTTTACAACTAATTAATTAATTATTATTAATTAAAAACTATTTTTAACTATTAAATAATTACCTAAAATACAAGAAATTAGGAAATAAAGCTAGAAAAATAAAATTAAGACTTAGAAAAATCTAAAATATCAAAATAGAATTTTCAAAACTATTTTTGTATTTTTCTGATTATTTTTCTATTTTCTAGGAATTTTAAACTATTAAAAACTAATTAAATTACTAAAAATTACAAAATGAACTATGAAAAATATGGAAAATTACTTTTTCTACTTTTTATATTTATCTAAGCCTAAGAAAAATGAAAACTTATTTTTTGAACCTTTTTTTAATTTTTTGTATTAAATGCTATTTAAAAGTGCTTAAAAACTAATAAAAATCAAGAAAAATAGCAAAATGACTTAGAAAAATATGAAAAATTCAGGAAAACTCTAAAATTATATTCTAAATCTGAGAAAAATATAAAAACAGGTGCTTGTGTACAATATTATGAAACTGATGTGGAATGATCTTAATAATAAGCACTTAAATAAGCCAAAAGCTCACCAAAAGCTACCAAACTGATACACAAGCCTAAATAAGCTAATTTAACTAAAATGCAATGAGTTTTAACAAGCTAGACCAACAGAATCACAACTTAGGACAGATTTGATGTTTGTGATTTTCAAGTGAAAACAGATTTGGGTACTAACTTTAATCACATGCACAAACTTAAAAATAAGCTCAAACTAAAATCTTCAAATTGGAAACTGAAGTAGACCTGGTTGAGATCATATGTACCAAAAAGCAAACCATGAAAAGCTCTTTTGAGCCCTGTGCACAAGCTGCACAAAACTGAGAAAAAACTCAGTATGCTGAGCTCAGTGGAGCAGGGCAACTAGGCCTAAGTGAAGGGCTTATTTGAAGCTTATAGAAAAATGACAAAAATCAACAAAAAAGCAGATAAGTAAGAGCACCAGCTGAAGTTTTTAAAATGCCAAATCCCACTTGATAAGACCCAAAGATGAATTCAAGAAAAATCCTAGTATTTGGCTCAAAACAGATTTTCGTTTTGACTTTTGAACAAGAACTCAAACTTTGACTTTTCTCAACTTTGGATCCAAATTTTATCACTGATCTAGGTGTTATAAGGTGTAATGGAACCTCTGCAAGCCTTGGTTATGACTATAGAACACAAAACAAAAGTTTAGACTTCCAAAAATCTCAACAGTTAACTGTTGAGATTGTTTAAGCTTGATTTTGACTTTTGCAGGTACTAAACACAAAAGTAAGACAGATATGTACTCAATTTAGTCTAACAAGCATGAACAACCAGAATTTAACTCACAAACACACCTCTAGTACAGGTTTCAGTTATAAACCAAACCCCCTTAATCTAACTGTTAAAAGCTCAAACTACTCCAAACTTTTACCCAACTAGTAACTATGATCAAGTTAACTTAATACAACTAAAATACTGCTATGAGAACAAGTTTTAACAGATTATAACTACAAATGCCTTACATGCAAGAATTTTAGAAATTCACTTACAAAGGTCCAAACCACAATGGTTAGCCATTACTGAAACAATGGACCACTTAACCTAACCAAACCCCTATCCTAGTTCAATATCAACCCCCTTCCATGTCTGCTTCACCCATTGACCAAATCTGCACCCTTTGTGTACCTGTTTGACTTTTGTTGACCAGGAATCAAAGTGAGTGTAAACCTGAATTTGAGCTTGTAAAAAGCTATGCTAAGCTTATTGAAGCTCAATGGAACTGAGAAACAAGTGTTATGAAGCTTTTGAGTATGATTTGGAAATGGGAAATTTCAACAGTGGCTTTAAACATGAATTCTGATCATAACTTGAATTTATCACTGGAATTAGTTTAAAATGAGTACAAAACACTTAATTTGATACAAAGAAACAGAATACAACAAGATTTTCACTTATCTAAAGTTTTTAATCTAAAAACGACATTAAGTTAAAAAAATAAAAACTAGTAGTCTCCTCTTTGCTTCCTTTTGCCTTCTTTTTATAACCCAAACTCTTTGCCTCTCTCCTCTGAATCTTTCCCATCAATCCTAGCCATTGGATGGCTTGAAAATAATCCCAACCATTCAAATCAGATTTTTGGCGCCATTTTCTTTTCTGCCCATTGGGGGTTGAGTGAGGGGTTAGGGGAGCAATTAATGAAGCTTGGAAGCTAGTTGGGGGTGAGGGAACAGGTTTGAGTGATTGGAGAGGAGGGGGGATGGGGGGAAAGCTAGTTGCAGGTAAAGCAGTTGAGATGGTGGACTTTGGCGCCATGGGATTTTAACCAGATATAATAATCAAAGGGGGGGTTCACAATGTATATGACAGGGGTCCAATAGCTATGGCAGGGTCCAAAATGATTGTGACAAGGGTATAAATACAAGGACTAAAAGTGCCAAATCTGAAATTTAAGGGACCTATGCTGCCATTTATGCAAAGTTGATCCAAGGGCTGAATTTGACAAGCTTCAAAAGTACAGGGACCAAACTTGCCATTTTGCAATTTTCCAGGGGCCATTTCTGCCAAATTTCAAACTTGAAGGACCATTCTTGTAATTTTCTCAAACTTTTGACATTTTTCACCAAAGGACTAAATTTGACAAGTTATGATTTAAAAAGGACCTTTGGTGACTTTTCTTTTGAAATTTTGACTCAGGGACTATTTTTGACAATTTTAGAAACTTGGGGGACTGAAACTGCCAATTTTGCAAACTTTGCTCATTTTTCATCAGATTTTGATAGTTTTGCATTTAAAACACATAAAACACTGATTTGTGATATTTTGATCATTTTGATGTGTTTCTGAGCATTTTTAGACGTTTTGCAGTTCAGATAGACCCAAAAATGATGAGTATTTACACACTCATCAATCCCCCACACTAAGCTATTGCTAGTCCCTAGCAATCTTTTGAGAAAAACTTAATGGTTTTGATCTCTTTACCAGAAGCCATTACTTCTGGAGTAGCCAAATGTTTCAGTTCAAGTAAGAACCATGGTACACCGATAACCATCTGATTTATTGGCAAATCATAAACCATATAACGGATTTGATGTGTCTTTACCGAAGCCGTACCCTTTTGGATTAGCCAACTCTTAGATAAATTATCAGAATTATCTTTGGTGAGCTGAATACCAATTATGGATTTTCCACTGCCTTTACCACAAGCCATAATCTTGCGGGCTAGCCAACTCTTCACTTTTTAGGATATGGTGAGTTGAGAACCATACAATTTTGGGCAAATTGCAAGCCATATAAACGGATTTGAGAAATCTTTACCAAGAGCCGTTTGCTCTTGGATTAGCCAATCCTTTTGTCTATTAGACAAGGCGGATCGATAACCAATTGAGTAAGTGTAAAACACTTACTCCAAAAAAAATTTTGGCCAAAAACGGGGGAATTGGATGGATAATATATGATAAAATTCGTGAGAATTCCCCCCCACACTTAGAAATGAATATTGCCCTCAATATTCAAAGTACCGGCGGTTATGCCGAAACAAAGAACGTAAAAGGGAAATACTACGGCCATGTGGGGCAACCCCCCCACACTAGGGTGGTAGAAAATAGAAAGAAGTCAGAAATACGGGTGAAAACCCATATAGTGTGCTATTGTTTTTGATTACCGAGTCGCTAGCTTGACTCGATCCCCGCATTCATTGGTTCATGGGGAAAGTTTGTAAATCCGGGACAACCACAGGGGGAATGTCCTCTCCAAAATAGTGCTTCAATCTATGTCCATTCACTTTGAAGTTTGGCCCGTCTATTTGGGATAATTCGACGGTACCATATGGAAACACTTTGGTAATGGTGAATGGACCAGTCCAACGGGTCTTAAGTTTCCCCGAGAAGATCTTTAATCTAGAATTAAAAAGAAGGACTCGGTCACCAACGTTGAAAACGCGGTTCTTAATCTTTGAGTCATGGATCTTCTTTGTCTTTTCTTTGTAGATCAAAGAGTTCTCGTAGGCTTGATCACGGAGTTCATTTAATTCGTTGAGTTGAACTTTCCGATGATCACCCGAAGACTTGAGGTCGAAATTTGCATGCTTCAAGGCCCAATAGGCTTTGTGCTCAAGCTCGATCGGGAGATGACACGCCTTTCCATACACGAGCTTGTAAGGAGTACACCCGATGGGTGTTTTATAAGCGGTACGGAAGGCCCAAAGTGCATCTTCTAATTTGTCTGACCAAGAGGCACGATTTTCGCCTACGGTCCTCTCCAAGATTCTTTTCAAACCACGGTTCGAAACTTCCACTTGCCCACTAGTTTGTGGGTGATACGCGGTAGAGAGACGGTGGGTGACACCGATAAGCATCACTTTTGCTAATTGGTCATTGCAAAAGTGTGTGCCGCGATCACTAATGATAGCACGAGGAGTTCCAAAACGGGCAAAGAGAGACTTTAAAACCTTCACAACTACTCGGGCGTCGTTGGTAGGTAGCGCTTTCGCCTCCACCCATTTAGACAAGTAATCGACCGCCACGAGTATATACTTGTTCCCTCGAGAAGACGGGAACGGCCCCATAAAGTCAATGCCCCATACGTCAAATATCTCGCACACTTGAATGGCATTTTGAGGCATTTCATCTCTTTTAGAGATGTTACCATGACGTTGGCAAGAGTCGCAAGATTTGACGAGGTCATGGGCATCTTTGTAAATTGTGGGCCAATAGAAACCAGAATCAAACACCTTCTTGGCGGTGTAGTTCGGGCCATTATGTCCCCCTGTGGGTCCATGATGACAAGCCTTGAGAATTTCATCGGCTTCTTGGCCGTGAACACACCGTCGGATGACTTGATCCGCACAAACCTTAAACAAGTAGGGGTCGTCCCAGAAGTAATGCTTAACATCTTTAAAGAATTTGTTTTTCTGTTGGGACGACATCCCTTTCACAACAAAGTTACCCGCATGATAGTTTGCAAAGTCGGCAAACCATGGGGTACTAGAATCTCCACGATGAGATACCACATTAAGTGTCTCGAGAGGAAACGTTTCGTTTATCTCCTTTTTCTCGAGCACACTTTGATGAGGATTTTCAAGACGGGAAAGATGGTCAGCCGCTAGGTTCTCCGCTCCTTTTTTATCACGAATGGTGATATCAAATTCTTGTAGGAGGAGAACCCATCGGATCAATCTCGGTTTTGCATCTTGCTTAGCAAGAAGATATTTGAGGGCCGAGTGATCCGTATACACTATGCTTTTGGACAAGATCAAGTATGGCCGAAACTTCGCGAAAGCATACACCACGGCTAGTAATTCTTTCTCCGTAGTGGTGTAATGTGCTTGAGCTTCGTTCAAAGTTTTGCTAGCATAGTGTATAGGCTGGAAATGTTTAGCCTTGCGTTGCCCCAAGACTGCACCTATGGCGAAATCACTTGCGTCGCACATAAGCTCGAATGGTAGGTCCCAATCGGGGGCAACTAGAATTGGTGCTTCTGTGAGCTTCCTCTTAAGAGTTTGGAAAGCTTCAATGCACTCACTAGAGAAGACGAAAGGAGTGTCTTTTTCAAGAAGTCGGGTCATAGGCCGGGATATTTTCGAGAAATCTTGAATGAAACGACGATAGAAACCGGCATGACCAAGGAAACTTCTAACTCCTTTAACAGTTGTGGGAGGAGGTAGCTTTGCAATAACATCAACTTTAGCTCTGTCCACCTCAACCCCTTTCTTAGAGATCTTATGGCCAAGGACAATGCCTTCTTTGACCATAAAGTGACATTTCTCCCAATTTAGACAAAGGTTCGTGTTTTCACAACGTTCAAGCATCTTGTCCAAATGGGAGAGACATGTTTGGAAAGAATTCCCAAAGACCGAAAAATCATCCATAAAGACTTCCATAGTCTTTTCGATCATATCATGGAAAATGGCCATCATACACCTTTGGAACGTACCGGGAGCATTGCATAAGCCGAAAGGCATGCGCCGGTAAGCAAATGTTCCATAAGGACATGTGAATGTGGTCTTTTCTTGATCCTGGGGGTCTATGGGAATTTGGAAGTAACCCGAGAAACCATCGAGAAAACAGTAGTATTCGTTTCCCGCTAATCTCTCAAGCATCTGGTCCATGAAAGGTAAGGGAAAGTGGTCTTTACGGGTGGCTTCATTTAATTTTCGATAGTCAATGCAAACACGCCATCCCGTAACCAATCGAGTAGGAATCAACTCGTTTTCATCATTTTCAACGACAGTAATGCCACCTTTCTTGGGAACACAATGAACGGGGCTCACCCAAGGACTATCCGAGATAGGGTAAATCAATCCGGCATCGAGAAGTTTTATGACTTCCGCTTTGATGACCTCATGAATTTTAGGATTCACCCTTCTTTGGTGTTGAACCGCTGGTTTGGAGTCATCTTCCAGGAGAATTTTGTGAGTACAAAATTTCGGGTCAACCCCCTGGATGTCGGAAAGTTTCCAAGCGATGGCTCGCTTGTGTGACTTCAAAACCTTTATGAGAGCGGCTTTTTCATCCTCACTCAAGTCTTTAGCAATAATGACGGGTGATTTATTGTCAGCCTCCAAAAATGCATACTCGAGATGAGGTGGTAAGTCCTTAAGTTCGACCTCGGGAGGATCATCAGATTTTTCAATCGTTTTGATTTCCTCTTTATGAAGTTCTTGAGGAGGGAGTGATGAGGGATCATCATTGAGCAACTTCTCGATGAGAAGAATATCTCCCTCGATGTCAATAGGGACGTGATCAATTTCCCATGAAACTGAATCACTAGACAAATATGCTTCAATCTCTTCCGAAATAGAGTTACTTCCCTCAAACGGAGTGAGGGATGTGGAAGAGAGAGCAACGATGGGATCAACCGAAGTGGGATTGCCACTCGAGAATCCAAGAAGTTCTTGAGAATATTCCTCCGACACAATGTCAATGACATCAATCATGTTGACGGAAGTGTCTTCATAACTAGGGGAATATCTCGTAACTTGATCGAGGTTGAAGGTAACGGCTTCCTTGTTTGACCTCAAAGTGATTTCCCCCTTATCAACGTCGATTAATGCACGACCCGTTTTCAAGAAGCACCTCCCAAGGATGAGGGGTACTCGGGGATCGGCATCAAATTCAACAACAACAAAGTCGGCGGGGAAATGGAAATCTCCAACTTTTACACAGACGTCCTCAGCTATACCTAACGGATGAGAACTCGTACGGTCGGCAAGCTCAAGGACCATACACGTAGGTGTAAGCGGAGGTAATGAAAGCTTCTTCCACAGGGAGTTTGGCATTAAGTTAATGCTCGCGCCAAGATCGGCCAAAGCGGAGCATTGAACTAATCCTTGAAAATCACATGGGATGAGGAATTTGCCGGGGTCTCCTAGCTTTTCGGGAAGCTTTTTGAGGATAACCGCCGAACAATTCTCATTCAAAGAAGTTTTAGCCAATTCGGAAATCTTTTCTTTGTTAGTCAACAAACTTTTGATTGTCGGACCGAATTTGGGCATAAGAAGAAGAGCGTCCGCTAAACTAATCTCGAAGTGCAAATCTTGAAAGATTTGCATAAGCTTCTCCATTTGTTGATTAGTTTTGTCGCGGGCCTTTTGATCATTAAGCCTTGAAGGATAAGGAAGTGAAGGCTTAGGATTGGTCATCGGAACAACGGGTTCCGGAATTGGAGGTAAGTCGACCGAAGGTTGGACTTGTGCGGTACTTCGTGGGCTTGAGATATGCACCTCGTCCGTTGTATCCTTGGTAACTTGACTCATTGCCACAGGGGGCATTGGAGTCATAGGTCCATTGTGCGTCTTACCACTACGAGTGGTAATAGCATTCAACTCACCCTTAGGGTTGGGAATGGTGTTACTTGGAAGAGATCCTGAAGTTGAAGCTTGATTGTTTTGACTCATGAGAAGAGCAAGCACGCTATCGATCTTGCTATTTTGCTGATCAATCTTGCTACTAGTTGTTCTAATCTCAGATGTAAAATCATTCCTCATAGAGGTAATCTGATTTTGCATGGACACCATCTTAGCTTCATTGTTTTTGATGTAACTAACAATGTCAATAGAAGCTTGAGGAGGTGGAGCTTGAACAGTTTGTTGTGGAGCGTGGAATCGGTTTTGATTATAGTTCCCTTGATTTTGAGAACCTTGATTTTGAAAATTCGATTCGATTCGATTAAACTGATTATTTATGTTTTGATTGTTCTGATTTTGATTAAACCCAGGTGGTCCAAGGTAATTGTTAGAACGATAGCTTAGAAGGCTACGGTCCCCTTGCGGTTGGTAGGAGTTACCCCCCGAATTGTAGGAACCTTGAGCAGCATATACGCTCTCTTGAGTGAAGCCACCGGAGGCTGGACACTCGAAATAAGGGTGTGGACCACCACAAGTCTCACAACTCTTGTTCACGGCATTAACTTGTTGATTAGCATTTGTGTGATTCATTTTAATCATGGCGGCAGATATTTCTTCCAACTTTTTGTTGAGAGTGGTGAATTCCGAAGATGGAAGGGTGGTAGATCTCGTTGACTCATTCCTCTCGGCAGAGGAATCCCAATAATTGTGGTGGGCAGTCATGTTTTCGATGAGATCATAGCACTCTTCGGGTCGCCTTTTCATAAAGGTACCGCCCGCATTGATTGTGTCACGATGTCTCAGTGTTAACCCGTTATAGAATGTATCTATTTGGGTGACAAGCAACATGTTGTGGTTCGGACATCGGTCAATTGAAAGCTTATAGCGTTCCCATGCCTCGAATAAGGACTCGTCGGAAAGCTGCCTAAAATTGCTGATTTCATTCCTTAGTTTCGTCACCATCGACGGTGGAAAATATTTCGCCAAGAACTTGGAGATCATTTCATCGAAACTATGGATTGAGTTCTTGGGAAGACGATCAAACCATGCGGTGGCATGAAGCGTCAAGGAATAAGGAAAGAGGTATAAGCGAAGGGCGTCATCGGAGACCCCATTTTGCTTCATACTTTGGGTGACAGTGAGAAATTTGTCAAGATGCTTGTTGGCATCTTCACCCGGTGATCCGCGAAATTGGCAAAAGCTTTGGACTTGTTGAATCATGTGATGTTTAAGTCCAAAGTCCGTGGCTTCGATGTTGACCGGGGCAATTGGACCGCCCCGTCCATTCATCGTGGGTTGGCAAAGCTCCTCCATCGTTCGGAGATCGGGAGCTTGATTTTGTGGATCGGGTTGGACTTCAGGTCCATCCCCTTGGATTCCAGACATGGTGGGATGCTCAACGGTACGTATCTCGGGTACGTTTTCTTTGTTAAGAATACGTCTACGAGCTTGCGAGCGAGTGCGCATACACTAGAGTTAACTCTAAGAGACTCAGAGTTAAGGAGAGAAATGGAATTATGAAGATATTTCAGATGAGAATGAGAATTATGAAGACGTTTTATAAAAATGGGGTGAGAAGAATCTTTATGGGTTTTCTGGTTCTGAAACGTCGATATCACAACAAAATCAATTAACACAAGATCGAGGCAAAACAACAGTGAACTTAACCAATAATCCAAGATGAATGGCTTCTTTGAAAAAGGTACACCAATCACAAGGACACAAAGGCAAGTTTTATATCTTTAGTTCGGGAACTTATTATGGTCGCACCCCCAGTTAGGTAGTGCACTGCCTTGGTTTGCGGTGGTAATCTTTTAAGTTGTTATTATTAAAGAAAACGACGAATCTTTTTGTATTTTTATTATTTGATACATATATATAAACAAAAGGAAAAATATTTTTGTGTTTTATACGTTTTTGCTTGTTTTTGGGTTTTTGGATTTTTTAAATAAAAATATGGATATATATATAGATATGAATGATGGATGAAATAAACAAAGAGTGAGGATTCAAACAACTAATCTGCTAAACGTAGGACAATTAGCACAGCTCCCCGGCAGCGGCGCCAAAATTTGATCTGCGCAAAACCGTCAAGTCTAATCACACAAACTGGTCACTTGTGAATGACCAGCCGTAACAGACTTAAAACAGTTCAGACACAAATGCAATGAAGATCTGAGGAGTATAGGGTCTCCCCGGGTCGTTATGTCCCAGCGAGCTATGCGATGAATTATCAAACGTTTAGTGATCGAGGAGTTTGAACGGAAAAAGGATTTGATTATGATATTAACTACGGAATAAGCCAACAAATAAAAACGGCTTAAATGCAAATTAAAGGAAAATTAAAAAGATAAAATCTATTAAATAAACGCTATCACTATAATTAAAATGATGTTTTGTTTTTATGTTTTTATAAAACTGAAATTAAAATCTACGCGACGTACAAATTAAAAAGTGAAACTAAAGCAATATTAATCCTAAAAATATGAAAATGATATTTTTACAAACCTAATAATAAAAGAAACTTTTTAGAAAAAGAAAACTATTTTTACAACTAATTAATTAATTATTATTAATTAAAAACTATTTTTAACTATTAAATAATTACCTAAAATACAAGAAATTAGGAAATAAAGCTAGAAAAATAAAATTAAGACTTAGAAAAATCTAAAATATCAAAATAGAATTTTCAAAACTATTTTTGTATTTTTCTGATTATTTTTCTATTTTCTAGGAATTTTAAACTATTAAAAACTAATTAAATTACTAAAAATTACAAAATGAACTATGAAAAATATGGAAAATTACTTTTTCTACTTTTTATATTTATCTAAGCCTAAGAAAAATGAAAACTTATTTTTTTGAACCTTTTTTTTATTTTTTGTATTAAATGCTATTTAAAAGTGCTTAAAAACTAATAAAAATCAAGAAAAATAGCAAAATGACTTAGAAAAATATGAAAAATTCAGGAAAACTCTAAAATTATATTCTAAATCTGAGAAAAATATAAAAACAGGTGCTTGTGTACAAGATTATGAAACTGATGTGGAATGATCTTAATAATAAGCACTTAAATAAGCCAAAAGCTCACCAAAAGCTACCAAACTGATACACAAGCCTAAATAAGCTAATTTAACTAAAATGCAATGAGTTTTAACAAGCTAGACCAACAGAATCACAACTTAGGACAGATTTGATGTTTGTGATTTTCAAGTGAAAACAGATTTGGGTACTAACTTTAATCACATGCACAAACTTAAAAATAAGCTCAAACTAAAATCTTCAAATTGGAAACTGAAGTAGACCTGGTTGAGATCACATGTACCAAAAAGCAAACCATGAAAAGCTCTTTTGAGCCCTGTGCACAAGCTGCACAAAGCTGAGAAAAACTCAGTATCTTTGAGCTCAGTGGAGCAGGGCAACTAGGCCTAAGTGAAGGGCTTATTTGAAGCTTATAGAAAAATGACAAAAATCAACAAAAATGCAGATAAGTAAGAGCACCAGCTGAAGTTTTTAAAATGCCAAATCCCACTTGATAAGACCCAAAGATGAATTCAAGAAAAATCCTAGTATTTGGCTCAAAAACAGATTTTCAGTTTTTGACTTTTGAACAAGAACTCAAACTTTGACTTTTCTCAACTTTGGATCCAAATTTTATCACTGATCTAGGTGTTATAAGGTGTAATGGAACCTCTGCAAGCCTTGGTTATGACTATAGAACACAAAACAAAAGTTTAGACTTCCAAAAATCTCAACAGTTAACTGTTGAGATTGTTTAAGCTTGATTTTGACTTTTGCAGGTACTAAACACAAAAGTAAGACAGATATGTACTCAATTTAGTCTAACAAGCATGAACAACCAGAATTTAACTCACAAACACACCTCTAGTACAGGTTTCAGTTATAAACCAAACACCCCTTAATCTAACTGTTAAGAGCTCAAACTACTCCAAACTTTTACCCAACTAGTAACTATGATCAAGTTAACTTAATACAACTAAAATACTGCTATGAGAACAAGTTTCAACAGATTATAACTACAAATGCCTTACATGCAAGAATTTTAGAAATTCACTTACAAAGGTCCAAACCACAATGGTTAGCCATTACTGAAACAATGGACCACTTAACCTAACCAAACCCCTATCCTAGTTCAATATCAACCCCCTTCCATGTCTGCTTCACCCATTGACCAAATCTGCACCCTTTGTGTACCTGTTTGACTTTTGTTGACCAGGAATCAAAGTGAGTGTAAACCTGAATTTGAGCTTGTAAAAAGCTATGCTAAGCTTATTGAAGCTCAATGGAACTGAGAAACAAGTGTTATGAAGCTTTTGAGTATGATTTGGAAATGGGAAATTTCAACAGTGGCTTTAAACATGAATTCTGATCATAACTTGAATTTATCACTGGAATTAGTTTAAAATGAGTACAAAACACTTAATTTGATACAAAGAAACAGAATACAACAAGATTTTCACTTATCTAAAGTTTTTAATCTAAAAACGACATTAAGTTAAAAAAATAAAAACTAGTAGTCTCCTCTTTGCTTCCTTTTGCCTTCTTTTTATAACCCAAACTCTTTGCCTCTCTCCTCTGAATCTTTCCCATCAATCCTAGCCATTGGATGGCTTGAAAATAATCCCAACCATTCAAATCAGATTTTGGCGCCATTTTCTTTTCTGCCCATTGGGGGTTGAGTGAGGGGTTAGGGGAGCAATTAATGAAGCTTGGAAGCTAGTTGGGGGTGAGGGAACAGGTTTGAGTGATTGGAGAGGAGGGGGGATGGGGGGAAAGCTAGTTGCAGGTAAAGCAGTTGAGATGGTGGACTTTGGCGCCATGGGATTTTAACCAGATATAATAATCAAAGGGGGGGTTCACAATGTATATGACAGGGGTCCAATAGCTATGGCAGGGTCCAAAATGATTGTGACAAGGGTATAAATACAAGGACTAAAAGTGCCAAATCTGAAATTTAAGGGACCTATGCTGCCATTTATGCAAAGTTGATCCAAGGGCTGAATTTGACAAGCTTCAAAAGTACAGGGACCAATCTTGCCATTTTGCAATTTTCCAGGGGCCATTTCTGCCAAATTTCAAACTTGAAGGACCATTCTTGTAATTTTCTCAAACTTTTGACATTTTTCACCAAAGGACTAAATTTGACAAGTTATGATTTAAAAAGGACCTTTGGTGACTTTTCTTTTGAAATTTTGACTCAGGGACTATTTTTGACAATTTTAGAAACTTGGGGGACTGAAACTGCCACTTTTGCAAACTTTGCTCATTTTTCATCAGATTTTGATAGTTTTGCATTTAAAACACATAAAACACTGATTTGTGATATTTTGATCATTTTGATGTGTTTCTGAGCATTTTTAGACGTTTTGCAGTTCAGATAGACCCAAAAATGATGAGTATTTACACACTCATCAGATGTAAAGACGGCTTTTCTTAACGGAGATCTTAAAGAAGTCGTATACGTCAGCCAACCTGAAGGCTTTGTGAATCCATAGCATCCTACTCATGTCTATCGATCGAAGAAGGCTCTTTACGGTTTGAAGCAAGCTCCAAGGGCATGGTATGATACGCTATCAAAGTTTCTTCTATCTACTGGATTCAGCAAAGGAGCAGTTGATCCAACACTGTTTACCAGAAAGTCATGCAAACATTTAATTCATGTTCAAATTTTTGTTGATGATATTATTTTTGCCTCGACTGGCCCCAATGAATGTGACTGTTTTTCTATGGAGATGGGCTCCAAATTTCAAATGTCAATGATGGGACTAATGTCATTTTTCTTGGGATTACAAATTTCACAAAGTCTCGGTGGCATTTTTATAAATCAATCTAAATATGCAAATGAGATTTTAAAGAAATTTGGATTTGATTCTTGTGACCCTGTTGACACTCACATGATAGAGCGTACTAAACTGGATGAGGACCCCTCAGGGATCATGGTAGACCAAACGAAATATCGTAGTATGATTGGATCCCTGATGTACCTCACAGCCAGTAGACCAGACATTTTGTTCGTTGTTTGCATGTGTGCTAGATACCAGGCTAACCCTACCAAAAAGCACCTTGAAGCAGTTAAACGGGTCTTTCGGTATCTCCAAGGAACCATCAATATGGGACTTTGGTACCCGAAGGACACCGGTATGTCATGATACACGTCGAAGGACACCAAAAAGCACCTTGAAGCAGTTAACAGCCTATGCAGATGCTGATCATGCAGGATGTCAAGATACACGTCGAAATGCGTCATGGAGGTGCTCAGTTTTTTGGGTGATAAGCTTGTGAGCTGGTCTTCTAAGAAACAAATGAGTATTTCGATATCCTCTACAGAGGCTGAATACATAGCCATTTCATTTGTTGTGCTCAAATCCTATGGATGAGATCCCAATTATCTGACTAAGACTTTGCATTCAACAAAATCCCTCTGTATTGTGATAACAAAAGTGCCATTGCTCTCTCATGCAACAACGTACAACACTCAAGAGCAAAGCACATCGACATTCGACATCATTTCATCAGGGAGCAAGTAGAAAACGGTGTGGTGGAACTTTATTTTGTGAGGACTGAATACCAGTTAGCAGACATCTTTACCAAAGCTCTTCCTAGAGAACGTTTTGAGTTTATCCTCCCACGACTTGGTCTGAAGAGTCTACAGCCGGAAACACATAAACGTCTTCAAGAGGAAGAAGAGGAGTAAAAGGTTTTCTTCATCCATCTCTTGTAAATAGTTATTCAAAACGCAAAATACAAAATTTCAAAACCAACAAAAAACAAATAGAAAAATATAAAATTTTCAAAATCCATAAAAATTAAAAAAATCCTGAAAAATCCCAAAAATATTGTTATTTTGTCATGTTTTCCTTGTTCGATATCATCTACGGACTTTGTGTTGACATTCAAAGAATGTCACGGTTTTTTAGATGTTCTGCAAATGTACATAATTTGTTTTTTTTTTGTTTTTTTTTTTAAATGAGAGAAAGTGAAACAAAGGCTTATAGTCATTTCAGTCTATAACCCGTTTTTATAGAAAGAACAGAGTCATATTTTATCTTATTTTTTTTTCAAATCTCATGCTCTGATTCTTTAAACAATTATTTGCTATCAAATGAAAACTAATAGTTTTGAAAAATAACTCGGACTCAATTTTGGAAAATCATCTGGACTTATTTGTCAAAATCTTTATCTCTCAATCAACAACTTATGTCATTGATTGAGGGGGAGAATGATTTCAATTAAATCAAAAGGTTATTTGTCATACAATTTTTTTCAAAAGATACTCATGCATGTTTAATCTTTGGAGTTTAAAGTCTCAGATTTCATCTTTATCAGTAAAATGTTTTCATAAGCAAAGTCACAATTCTCCTCAAAAGCTTTCAAAATCAATTTAAATCTCCAGAGATCACAAATCTCAAATGATTTGAAAATTGTGATCGGGGGAGAATTTGTGATTTAAATTGGATTTAAACTGATAATTCAATAAATGGCTTTATAATGATTTACAAGCTCTCCTCCCCACATGTGTCAAACGATTTCAAATTTTCCATGCACATGTTGAGGGGGAGTATCTATTTCAAACGAAAAAGGATTGAAACGTGATTGATTTGTTTCAATGTGCAGATTTTCCCTAATATGTGCAAAACACTTTCAAATATCTATGCACATATTGAGGGGGAGCAACTTTTTGAAAACCACATCCTTTCCAAAAAAAAAACGCTTAACAAATTAAGGTAAATTCTAATTTTGATCAGGAAAGTGATGTTGATATCTTTTAGAAAATGGTAATCAAAGAAGTGAATCATTCCTCTTGCCTCCGTGTGCCAAAACGATTTCAAATACATGATGCACATGTTGAGGGGGAGCTCTTTTTCTAAAAATATCAATTGGTTCCAATGGCAGATGAACAATACCAAATAGACCGACTAAATTCACTTTATGTATGGTGATATAAGGATGGTTAGGTTAGGTATTCGTTCCCACGATCCCGCCAGAGCCGGAGGGATCTACCCAGGGACAATCCACTAGATAGTGTAGAAGTCCTTAGGTATGATGAAAATAGGAGAAAAGTGAGATATGGGAAGAGTGCGGACTGAGATAGAGCTAGAACTGGAATAAACCCAACAAGGTTCTAGTTATGAAGTCTCGGTAAGCACTGAAGCGGTTGAAGAATGAAAAAGAATTGAATGAGAAAAGGGTAAAAACAAATAGCCCTCCAATAATTCAATCTTAGGGCAGAAACCGGGTTCAATACATATGCTACTGGTTGTTACTAAGGTAACACCGGTATTGAAGACAAGACGTCATGGACCCAGTGACGCTCTGCACTACAACTTCCCAAGCTACTCAACTTCCTCTTAAAAGGGCTTATTTCATTCTCATGGGGAACCGACATAATCTATCGAGTTTCTCTTAGAGATTGTTGATATTGAAGAAGGAGACCCTCTCCCTAGTCTCCGGCATAGGAACCAAATGTGCACAATTGAGTCTAGAGCCACGATGATCCAGAATGTGAGCATGTCGGTCCAAAAGTCACAACATCACATAATATCAACACCACAATGGAAGAGTCAGAGATTTATGTTAGCTGATGATCTCAATGCTGGCTCAAAACTCATTATCACGTGGATCAGTTAAAGACCTCCACTTGGTTTAACCAAACATCCAAAAATGATGAATCAATGACTACGGGCTACTGAGCAAAGAACATTAACAAGAATCCAAGAACAATCTCAATGTAATATCTGTTTGTATTGAATGTAATTTGAGGTGACCTCCCTTAGGGGGAGATTGTTAGGATTTAGTAAATCCAGCATTCATCATAAAGATTGTCAGTTTAGGGGAGAGCACTAATTGGGGGAGAGTGAAATCAGATTCAATCCCAATTAGACTTGCTCATATTCTTCAGCACGTTGATTCTCACAAGAGTTCAAGTGTTCTTCTCAACAGATTTCTAGTATACGGGCATATTATGTGTTGCTGATTTTGAAGCATCAAAACCAGCAAGGGGGAAGGAGACACGTATCTAAACGCGAGTAAACATTGATGAACTTAATACTTCTAAGTGATTGAAGATATCCTGGGAAGACTAATGTCATTACCACAGAGAAACTCAAGGTTTGACTCGTGGCTTTTAGTGTTCTTATTCCAACTATGTGGGGGAAGAGATGGAAGAGTTAGTTTCTAGTGATAAAAGAGGTACACAAGTGTGTGATGATTTCGATGCTATCGCAATCATCAGGGGAGAGAGATTATGTACATTGGGGACGCTCAGCTGTTTCACTTGAGTGCTTAATCAGTGATACAGAGATATAATCACTTATTCCGGAGTTGACATCCGCAAAGATAGTCATCCGCAGAGATAATCAGTGATTCAGCATGCTTCTTCAATATTATCGGTTATTCTCTCATTGGGCATTCGGGTACTTTGGGTTCTTGTGCTTCATACACTTTCTTCAGGGGGAGAGAAAAGTATACATTGGGGTTATTCTTTGGCTATTGGACTTAGTCTGCTACTTCATTGGTATAAGTTTCTCTGTCTTCGGGTATATGTACATTCGGGTTCGTGAGCTTTAGTCTAAGAGACTGACTGCATCAATTCATCTACTTGGAGGAAGTGGTCTCTTGAAAAATTTTTGGTATGGATCGCTTCAGACTTCAGTGGAAAAGGAATTTGAGAAGATTATTCAAGTGTGGGATGATTCTTTGCTGTTCTACTTGATGATATAACCCTGAACGGAGACTTACAATGATCAGTCTTATATGGAGCAGCAAGATCGATGATATGGTGTGCCTCTTTGTGCATCTGGCTAAGGCAAGCTTGAAAGAAAGCTTAGAATCTGCTCAATAAGAAGATTTACGGTTTAGGGGAAAGCTACCAAAGTCTCACTTTCAAATGGCTCAATTATTCTCTTCGATTCAAGAGCCTTGGAAGCTTTGGTGGTGAATGTTTAAGAGATGATGACTTCTATCTTCTACAACGAGGCTGCTCGATATCCTTATCTCGGTACTCGTATCATCATCTTCTTAAACTATATCATCTACTCTATCTTTGTAAATATCTATCAAAAACAAAAATACTTCCTCCGTCTCATATTCAATGTCCAGTTTAAATTTTCGATTATTTTTATCTAATACTATATAACGCAAGCAAAAATATTTAAGGTTAAAGTTGTAAAAGAAAGACTTGAAAATTCAAACATGGACATTTAATTTGGGACAGAGGGAGTACATATATATAAAACCTGCAAAAAGAAAATAGAAAAATATAAAACCAACAAAAACCCATAAAAATCAGAAAATTTGAAAATACCAAAAATATTGTTTTTCAAAGACATGTCTTCTGGTATCGATAACATCTGCGGTCTTAGAAATGTCATTCAACAATGGCACGGGACCATAGATGAAGTTCGAGCAGAAGGTGTAAATATTTCTTTTCAAAACATGTCAAAAATCATGGCTTACAGTTATTTCAGACTGTAACCCGTGCTAAACCTATTATTTCAGATAGCAACCCGTTTTCAAAAATGAAAGTGCTACGCTTAACGATTTTCACAAAATTCGTGCACTTATCCTAAAAACAAATTGAGGAAAGTATGTCGAAGGACTGCAGTTCCCACTCAAATATTTTTCCTTCTAAAATTCTTCAGAAAAATATTTGTTTTAACAAAACGGTGGTAAATGATTTGCTTGTAAATCAATCAGATTCAGAGTTTTCGTAAAAATTGAAAACTCAATCAATGACTTCAGCGCTTTTAAACTTTTCAGAAAAATAAGTCATTGATTGAGGGGGAGAATGTTTTCAAATCTATATCATCTAACGAGCTTATCTAATTATCCTATATACTTAAATGTAAAACATGTTAACCTACGTTGAAGGACTAGGTTCCTAGGATATGATTGTTAGGATTAGATGATTAGAATTTGATAAACACACTATTCCCATGCTTTATATGAACTGATTGATATGTTGGATTGACTTTTATTAGTCGATTGCTGTTTGGGTGTTGTCGACCACCATATATCTGTTTGTATGTCCACTAACATATGCAGATAAGATGGCTTAAAATGATGTTTCCAATCCGGATCCCACATATGAAGATGATTGGATGCCGAAAGGAAAGGGTAACTATATCTTGGGTTGACAAATGAAGAAACAGAGCTTAATTTGACTTCTATGGAGAGTTGGCATGAAAAAATGCAACGTACGAGGTCTCACTGCATCAGCAGATGATTTTCTTCCAAACCTCCAGCAACAACAACAAAAGCAGCTCAACCACCTAACGTATCTTTGTGCAGGACAAGTAGTGGATGATAACATTTTTAAAACATTCTGAAAATACTATTTTGAAAATGGAAAAATATTGGTTTTGAAAATAAATTGGACTTAATTTTGGAAATCACCGGACTTCATTTTATCAAAACTTAAGTCACTCAATCATCGACGACGGTCATCGATTGAGGGGGAGAGTGATTTAAAATAAAATATTTTCAAACAATATTTCATCAATCAAGTCCGTTTGTACAAAATAAGTGGTGATCTAAAGATTTAATGTTATGTCATGGTATGATTTTCTTTAAAACTCAAAGATCTTTCAAAATGAAATTTTTTCTGTTCTTGTTTGATTGTGAAATTGTTTTATTTTACTAAAAGATCTCTTAAAACTATCATACCTGACACGAACAATCTTTAATATCTATAGTTGGTCCTCATCAGTCAATTTCAAAAAATTAAATCAAGCCACGTCTTTCCCCAAAATTTTCCAAATGATTTAAATCAATCGGGATCCAAAATCTCAATTGGTTTGAAATTTTTGATCGGGGGAGAGATCGTGATTTAAATCTCAAATCGGTTTTAAAAGGGTGATTGTTTCTAGAGCACTCCTTCCTTCATGTGCCAAACGATTTGAAAATACATGATGCACATGATTGTGGAGGAGCATTTAACCATAAACCAGAAGAGCTTTTAAATCAGGCACATTTTCTTCCATGTTTTCCAAACCTTATTAAATCACTTGGGATCCAAAATCTCAAAGGGTTTGATATTTTTGATCGAGGGAGAATTTGTGATTTAATAATGAAATTTGATAATAGGTGATCGTTTTGATTCAAATGTGCATATTGCTCTCCCATATGTGCTAAACGCTTTCGAATCTCAAAGCACATATTGAGGGGGAGCATTTCAAAAAGAAAATAAACTCTCAAGGTACAAAGATTTCTATGTTTCAACATAAAGTACTTTGATTGATTTTATAATAGTTTCTTAATGGCTTTTGTGATCATGGATATGCTTCAAAAGAACTCTTTCCTCTATGTGATAAAATGATTAAATGATTTCAAATTTCCTATGCACATATTGAGGGGGAGAATTTTCCAAAGAAAATCAAATGGCTTTTTCTAAGGAAATTGTGATCAAGAAATCATTTCAAAGAACTCTTGCCTCCATGTGCTAAACAATTTCAATATCATATGCACATGTTGAGGGGGAGCATTTCTAAAATGATCAAAACAATTAAGGTACAAAATGCTTTGATTTTAAATCACAAGTATCTTGATTGATTTTCCAAATGATTTTTCAATTGGTTTCAAGGAAGAATGAACAATACCAAAAGACCGACCAACTTACTTTATGCATGGTGTTATAAGGATGGTTAGGTTAGGTATTCGTTCCCATGATCCCGCCAGAGCCGGAGGGATCTACCCAGGGAAAATCCACTAGATAGTGTAGAAGTCCTTAGGTATGATGAAAAAAGGAGAAAAATGAGAATATGGGAAGAGTGCCGACTGAGACAGAGCTAGTACTGGAATAAACCCAACAAGTTTCTAGTAAAAAAGTCTCGATAAGCACTGAAGGGGTTGAAGAATGAAAAAGAAATGAATGTGAAAAAGGGTGAAAAGAAATAGCCCTCCAATAATTCAACCTTAGGGCAGAAACTGGGTTCAATTCATATGCTACTGGTGGTTACCAAGGTAACATCGGTATTGAAGACAAGACGTCATGGACCCATTGACGCACTACACTACAACTTCCCAAGCTACTCAAGTTCCTCTTAAAAGGGCTTGTTTCATTCTCACGGGGAACCTACATAATCTATCGACTTTCTCTTAGAGATTGTTGATATTGAAGAAGGAGACCCTCTCCCTAGTCTCCGATATAGGAACCAAATGTGGACAATTGAGTCTAGAGCCAAGAGATCATTCATAATATCTCATTAGGACACAAAATTAATGAAGACTTACTATTTCACACAATGTGAAAAGTAAGAATATATTAAGAGTCCTATGCATTATCCTTGTGGTATTGCCAGAACATCCGAGTGATATGTTAAATATTCACGATGAAGATGGAAATCCTTCTATAGTCAACATCAAACAAGCTCTTGGTGGGTAACATGTGAGATCTATCCAATAGATCAAGCTTGTGACAACTGGTTAGAAACGATGGGGCGATTCATTCTTGAATCAACCTTGGTCCAGGAAATGAATTGACGAATACTTTTGGAAAAACCGTTTGATGTGCAAATCTTCTTTTCTCTAGCACATCAAATGTGTATTCATATTTCAAACACAAAAAGTATCTCTGATTGAAAAAATACTTTTGGAAAAACCGTTTGATGTGCAAATATCTCTTTTCTCTAGCACATCGAATGTGTATTCTTTTTCAAATACAAAAAGTATTTTTTGATTGAAATTTGATCTTTCTCATAAAACCTTCGTCTTATTGCAAAACTCTTTCTTCAAGCAATACGCGATTGTTGTCAAATCAATTTTTCATCAATCAATGAATCTCAATTCGCTGGTTCACTCACTCCGTGTTGTCTTCTTTGAGACGTTCTGGTTTGAGAATAGCTAGAACAGCTGCGAAACCCTTTCAATGAGATTCTTCGGAATTATACATGATCACAGGCAGTACTTGTACTGATCAACGCGGAACCTTGGGCCGTATACCTCAATTCAACGAAAGTGATGAAAGACACTTTCGTGTACTTTATTGCTAACTGTTGTTTGCAGGTACATTTGGACGGTTGCGGTGATCGAATTGAGAAGTCAATCCAAAGCCGCATGCTCAAAGCATCCACACTTAATTGAAGAAATCATGACTAGTGCATATCTACATAACTTGGCTCTGATATTTTTATACTATGCTTACGCTGCTGCAAATATCATGAACCAGTAAAGCTTCCGCTACTCTGATGGAAAGATGTCATGATCCAGAAAGTGTGAGCATGTCGGTCCAAAAGTCACAACATCACTTGAAGGCAACACTACAAAGGGTGATCTAGATATTTGTTGTGGCTGATCATCTCAAAGAAAGCTCAAAGATCATCATGATGTGGATCAGTTCAAAGACCTCCACTGAAAGTACAAAATAATCGGACTTTGAAGAATCGCTACTAAAGCACAAAGATTGCGGAGATGAAGAATTGAAGTCTACGAGCTCAGAACTAAAGACAAAGATAGAATGCTAGGATGCAAAATGTATTTCATGGGGTGACCTCCCTTAGGGGGAGATTGTTAGGAATTGTAAATTCCATATGAAAGTGTTGGTCACCCCAATTATGGTCTAGCATATGTTAGCTCGTAGACTTGTTGTAAGTTATAGGATTTCACAAACACACTAAACCATAATCACAATGGGGCGTTCAAGTAGTTTAGAGAGAGAAAGGGAAGAGAGTTGGAAACTATGTAAAACAAAGAAAAATGGTATTGAAGCTCCAACCCTCTACCTTGGGAGGTAGAGGGTATTTATAGTATCTTACAAATAAACGCCACCTACGGGCTGTGGATCAGGCATACAGTGGGTAAAGACCCGTCCGTCCTCCACGGTGTTACAAGACAAACTACTTACTAACATAACATGACTACGACTACGAGCTTTCTAACGAATACATATACTTGAGGTGACCGAATCTTTAACTTGGGAATTTTCTAATTCCTAACAATCTCTCCCTAAGGGAGGTCACCTCAATTTACAATGAATACAAACAGATATTACATTAGATTGTTCTAGGATTCTTGATTAAGCTCTTTTGCTCAAGTAGCACGTAGTCTCTGATTCTTCATGTTCCGCATGTTTTGGATAATTCAAGTGGAGGTCTTTAAGCGATCCACGTGATGAGTTTTGAGCCAAAGATAAGATCATCGGCTAACACTAATCTCTGACTCTTCCTTTGTGGTGTTGGTATTATGTGTTGTTGTGACAATTGGACCAACATGCTCACATTCTGGATCATGATATATTCTCATCGAGTAAGCGGAAGCTTTTCTGGATCATGATATTTGCAAAGGATAGCGTAAGCATGGAGTGAAAGTATCAAAGTCGTTGAAGCACTTATCATGATTTCTTTTAGATAATATGTAGTGTGAGCATGTGGCTATGGATTGACCGCTTCATTCGACAACAAACGCTCGGCGCACTGCATTCAACGAGTTAGCAATAAAGTGCACGAAAGTGTCTTTGATCACTTTCGTTGAATTGAGGTACACGGTCATGGTTCCCGCTTGATCATCGCATCTTGCGTGATCGGTAAAATTCAAGAATTTCCTTGAGGGTTTCGCAGTTGCTCTAGATGTTCTCAAACCGGAACGTCTCAAAGAAGAAAACACGGAGTGAGTGAACCAAATAATTGAGATTCACTGATTGATGAAAAGATATTTGAAAAACAATCGTGTATCGCTTAATAGAAATTGTTTTTGCAACACAACGAAGGTTTTAATGAAAATCAATTATCAATCATAAACACCTTTTATTTTGAAATATTAGTACCACAAATGATGTGCTAAAGAAAAGAGTTTTAAGCACAATGACCGGTTTTCAAAGGTATTCGTCAATCCATAACTTGAACGTGATTGATTCAAAATATTGAATCACCCCATTGTTTCTGTTCAGTTGTCACATGGTTGATCTATTGGATAGATCTCACATGCCACCCACCAGGAGCTTGTTTGATGTTGGCTCCAGAAGGCTATCCATCTTCATTGTGAATATGTTAGCATATTACTCAGATGTTCTGGCAATACCACAAGTATAATGTGTAGGACTCATAAGATTTAATCTCTCTTTCCACATTGTGTGAAACAGAGAGTCTTCATAGAAAGTGTCCTAATGCGATTTATAGATGATCTCATGGCTCTAGACTCAATTGTGCATATTTGGATCCTATTTCGGAGACTAGGGAGAGGGTCTCCTTCTTCAATATCGACAAACTCTAAGAGAAAGTCGATAGATTATGTATGTTCCCTGTGAGAATGAAACAAGTCCTTTTAAGAGGAACTTGAGTGGCTTGGGAAGTTGTAGTGCAGTGCGTCACTGGGTCCATGACGTCTTGTCTTCAATATCGGTGTTACCTTGGTAACTACCAGTAGCATATGAATTGAACCCGGTTTTTGCCCTAAGGTTGAATTATTGGAGGGCTATTTCTTTTCACCCTTCACATTCCAATTCTTTTCATTCTTCAACCCTTCAGTGCTTAATGAGACTTCATAACTAGAACCTTGTTGGATTTATTCCAGACTAGCTCGTCTCAACCGCACTCTTCCCATATCTCACTTTTCTCCTTCTTTTTTTTTCATCATACCTAAGGACTTCTACACTATCTAGTGGATTGTCCCTGGGAAGATCCCTCTGGTTCTGTCGGATCATGGGAACAAATACCTAACCTTATCATCCTTATATCACCATACATAAAGTAAAGTTGGTCGGTGATGAGTGTCTAAATACTCATCATTTTTATACTGTCTAGACTGCAAAAACATCTGAAAACACTCAGAAATGCATCAAAATGATGAAAATATCACAAACAAGTGTTTTATGTGTTTTAAATGCAAAAATATCAAATCTGGTAAAAACGTATTAAGTTTGCATAATTGGCAGTTTTAGTCCCCCAAGTTTCAAAAGTTGTCAAAACTAGTCCCTGGTAATTCAAAAACTTGTAAAATATCATTTAAGGCCCATGGGATTCAAAAGTTGTTAAAACAAACCCTTCAAAGTTTAAAATTTTCAAAATGACAACTTTAGTCCATCAACTTTAAAAAATGTCAAAAATAGTCCTTGGTGAATTTAAAAAGTGAAAATTATCAAATATTAACCTTGTACTATTCATAAATGACAAAATTGATCCTTATGGTAAACTTTGGAAAAATTACAAGTTTAGTCCCTAGAATATCAAAGTTGACAGTTTTGGTCCTTGGACTTATAAAAATGGAAATTTATGCAAATTTAGTCCTTGTACTAACCATTATTTGCAGGATTGACCCTTGTGATAACCTTGGAAACTTGTCAAATTCAGCCCTTCATGAATTCACAAATTACAATATTGGTCCTTGTGCTTAAATAAAACCAAACGGACCTATATATTAAACCAAACCCAAATCCAGGCCCAAAAACCCAACCCGGCCCAAAATTTAAAACAGAATACCGCGTACACTGTTCACCTTCCTCTTCCCCTCCTGCATACCCAAAACCACCTGTTTTCCACCTCTCCCACCTTCCACCTCACCACCTACTACTCACTCTCATCCCCTCCACCTCATGAGCTAGCCCACAAACTGCAGTTAATGCTTCCCCACCATAGACCTTTTACTGTTACACACACACAACTGGTTTTTGCTTTTCAAATCATCACCAGCCCCATTCCTACTATCTAATTTGTCCCCCTCCACCTCCACAACACCCCAAGATTCTTTAATTGCTCTGAAATTGTCTCAAGCAACCATGTACACTTTTGGCGCCAAAAGTCGTTTAAACGGATAGGATGAGTTTGACTCATCCAATGGCTAAGATTTAAAGTGGGAAAGTTTCAGAAGCATGTGGGGAGTATCTCAAGTCTATAAAGAAAGAGGAGATGCAGAAGAGAAATCTATCTAGTTTTAATTTTAATTAGCTTATGTCGTTTAACTTAATTTTGAATTTCCAGTGTATTTCTAAGCTTTAAAGTACTGTTTTTCTCATATTCAGTGTATTATACAACTTTTGCAATAAGTAATTTCAGTGTTTAAGTTCCAAATTCAGTTTAAGCATTTTCAAAGTTCAAAATCTCATGTTAATTAAATGTTATTGTTAGTTGTTGTTTTGGACTGAAATAGCTCACATAAGCTCCTAGAAAGCTTATTAAAGCTTTTAGAAACTGTAAAAATCAGTTTAGAATCAAAAAGAGAAAATCACCAAAAATACCAAATAAATAGTTGAAAAATCAAAAATCAATGGAGATGGTGATTACAGCTGGAGCAGGGTTGATAAAGGATTGCTCTTGGGTTTAGTGCTTCTTGGGAAGTTATAGGATCTGTTCTCAGTCCTTGGTTATCATTTTTCACTTGGAATCCATTTGTAAGCCATTTTGATCCATTTTGGCATTTTACTGTTTAATAGAGTCATAAGCTCAATTCTTTGTGTTTTCATGTTCATTAGTTATAGTTAAGTGTAATCAAACCATAAAACCAGTTGTTTGTTCTTTTAAATTTGTAGTTAGCTAAAATCTCATCTTAACAGTTAAAAGAGCATAATTGTCATACTTTGGTTCCATGTTGTTATTGATGTTGTTTAATGATCATTTAGTCCCATTATATGATATTATAAAGTCTGAAATCAATAGCATGGTCTAGATAAGTGATTTACTTTGAAAATCATCAAAACAGTCTTTTGAAAGGGTGTTTGGATTTGTAAGTTTAACTGTGTTGTAGGTTTCTTATGTTAATGCTTGTACTTGACTTGTGTTTCATTAGTCACTAATAACTCAAACAAAGCAAGAAAACCAGTGGTCATTTGTATCAAAAGTCAAAATTCTCTTTGATCAAATCTTGTTAACTCACTGTTGGATTTTGATGATATATGATTATGATTTCTTGTTCATAAGTTGTTAGCATAGCTTAATCTAACTTAATTATATCTTAATATATCATAATCAGTAATTAGCTTTGATTTAAAGTTCATTAAAGTCAACCTACTAGTTTATTTCAAAAAGTCAAAATGTGCCCTGTGCACAGTTTTAAGCTCAAAATCACAAGCTTGGAAAAAAGCTCATTAGTTAATCATAGCTTGTGATTCTTGGCTTTTTGTGAAGCTAACATGGCCATCTTTGAGTTCCAAGTTTAATATTTCAGTTTGTAGCTTTTTAGATAGGGCTGCAAGTGCTTTTTGTTTGTCCAAAAATACTCAGTATACACTGAGTAATAACTCAGTGGTTTTCCAATTTTTTATAAGCTCACCATAAGCTCTCTAGTGGACCCCACAGTGAGAGCTTTAGCTTTTTGAAAAGCTTAGCTGGTCATCTAGTTAGTCCCAATCTTTGTTTTCATTTTCTAGCTTATCTCAGTGCTTAAAATTAAACCATAAAGTGCCTAGTGATTCAAAAAAGTGTCATGTGCACCAGTTGAGATAAGTGCTTATTTGAGTTTGTTTTGTGCTTATTTTTAAGTTATTTGCATTTTCAGTTGTTGTATTAGCTTATTTAAAGTAGCTTCGCTTATTTCCAGTGTATCTTGTGCTTATTTTTAGCTTAAAAGCCATTTGGCTTAAACTCTTTTGCTTATTTTTTTTTCTTAGCCACTGTTGAGTTAAATAAGCTCTCACTGAGCTTATTAGTCATTTTTATAAAAAGTCATAGTTATATAAAATGCTTATGTTATAGTTCTTAATAAGTTGCAAAAAGAAAATCAAAAAAATAAAAAGTTAGCAAAAAGGCAATGTTGGGATTCGAACCCTGGCCACCCAGCTCACCACACACACACACTACCACTCGCCCTTGGGTCTTTTTCAGTTTTCCTTTGCAATATTTAATATATACCCTTTTGTTTCCAATAAGCTTATACGAGCTTATTAGCTTATTTCTAGCTTATTTAATCTAGCTTTTTCATGTTTTGTATTTTTCTTAACTTTGTATTAGTATAAAGTATTTTATAAAAAAGTTTCAGATTTTTCTTAATAGTTTTAGTATTTTTAATCATTTAATTAGTCTAAATTAGTATTTAATTCATAATAAAAAATATAAAAATCTAAAAAATATAAATCTTTTTTCTAAAATTTTCTTTTGTCATATAGTAGGTAAGAAAATTGTTTTTACACTTATAAGACTTTTATTTCATAAATTTTACGTTTTTGCTTGCGCACTCGCGTAATTTTTATACTTAACGTACGTTTTCATTTTTAGTCACGTTTTTAGATAATTTAAGTTTACGTTTTAGTTAAAATAGTTTATTTAAGTTATTTTGTTTTATAAAATCACAAAAACATCATTGTAAAAATAGTGATAGCGTTTATTTAATATATTTTAACTTTTTAATTTTCTTTTAATTTGCATTTAAGTCGCTGTAATTTATTAATCTTTTCTTTAGGTATAAATAACTCAAAATCCTTACTGATCACTATCCTTAGTGATTATTCGACATCTGTCTGTGTTAAACACCAATTCATCCTCCGTGGGACTTAACGACCCAGGAATCCCCTATATTCCTCTGATCTTAATTGCATTAGTGTTTGACCTGTTTTAAGTTTCTTACGGTTAGCCATTCACAAGTGGCTAGCTTGTGTGAGATAACTTGACGGTTTAGCACCAATCAAATTTTGGCGCCGGCTAGCGAGTGCTGTAAGCGTGTTTTAAGCAGTTAGCAGACCCATATTTGCACATATACCATCGTCTGTAAACAGGTTTTTTGTAAAGTTAAATATAAATCAAAAAGTTCATTAACACTTTTCCTAAAGTGTTAACTACACCAAAAATATATAAAACAAACAAAACAATCGTAACGTTTTCTAGCTTGTGTTTCCTTTAAGGTGATTCTTAAAGAAATACGATTTGGTTAAACGAGACGATACCAAAAATATTTTCCAAAAGTTTTTAAACCATCGCACACAAATCATTACCTACGTCTTTTCAGTGGTACTTAATATATACATAAAAATCAACCACCGCAAATCAAGGCGGTACACTACCAACTGGGGGGTGTGACCATAATAAGTTCCCGAACCACAGATTTAAAACTTGCCTTTGTGTCCTTGTGATTTGGTGTGCCTTTTTCAAAGAAGCCATTTCATTTGTGATTATTGGTTAAGTTCACTTGTCGTTTTGCCTCGCATTTGTTTTGAAAATTGATTTTATACTTAGTGCATGCTTTCGTTCTTCCAGTTCTACAAGTCCACTTTCTGAGCTTGCAAATATTCCTCGTAGGCGTAGAGGGCGTTCGCTCCTTCGGCCGTGGGAGAGCGTCTACCACCACCACCCCACTGCGTAATGGCGGAAGACAAACCGATGAATGAGCTTCTCCAAGCACCCATCGAGGGTTACGGAGATGCCATTGTTGTCCCACCATTGTGGTGCGATACCTTCGAGCTCAAAACCGGGTTGCTTAATCACGGTAACCCAAAGCCAATTCTATGGTTTTGGGATGATCCTCATGCACACATTCGATGGTTTAACAAGATTGCATCTACCATCAAATACAAGAATGTCCCACATGAAGCCATTAAGCTTCTTACGTTCCCATTTTCTCTAGAGGGACAAGTCCGGAATTGGCTTGAGAAACAACCCCCTCATTCCATTGAGACATGGGAGGATCTAGTTACCAAGTTTGTTAACGAATTCTATCCTCCATCACGAACTACAAGTCTTAAGAATGAGATAATGAAATTTTCTCAGAGATTTGATGAATCATTCGGGGAGGCATGGGATCGTTACAAAGAATTGCTCCGCAGTGTCGCATCATGGTTTTACCGAATTAATGCAAATGGATACTTTCTAAAATGGTCTGAGACAAGCTGACCAAGACTCTTTGAATGCCTCGCGAGGTAATTTCCTTAGCAAGACCACAAAAGAAGCCTTACAAATCATTGAAAACAAGTCCCAGGTCCGTCCTTTCCGAACAAAGACATATCGAGACTCATCTAATCTGGACCTTCTACTTCATCTCATGTGAGTACATCTAGCACCGATGCTAAGATTGACAAACTCACGGATATTGTTCAAGCTTTGGTTCTTGCTAACCAAAAGAAAGTCACTTTCACACAGACACCATCACATGGTGAAGTGAAGAAAGTTGAAGTTATTGTTACTTTTGGTGGTCCTCATGCATACTACAACTGCGCCACGATGGTAGTCCGTTTGAAACCAATGCTATAGCCGGTACTTCACATCAAGGAGGTAATCAATACCGTCCTCAAAATGAACCAAATTACCGTGCTAACACTTATCGGGCACCACCGGTTTTAACGAATCCTAACCGAATCGAACCAACCTAGAATTAACCAAGGTTATCAAAACCAAGGTAATTTCTATCCTGGACCCAATCAAGGTTTCCAACATCAAGGAAACCTTAATCAAAACAATTTCAATCGAGGGAATCAATTTCAGGGAAATGTGAATCCTAATCAAGGAAATTTTCAACAACAAGGTCATAATCAAAACATCCGACCTCAAAATTTCCCTCCACATCCTCCAGTACCATCATCTGATGAGTTATTGAAGCAATTCATGAAATCCCAAGATGAAATGAAGCGAGGTTGTTGGTCGATCAGGATCGTGATCTCAAGAAGTCTTTAAATGATCAACCCCTCGGGAAAACTTCGAGCAACACGATCGGTAACCCGAGGGAAGATGCAAAGGCGATCACAACCAGAAGTGGTGTTTCATACAATGGACCCGCTATTCCTACTACCTCTTCTTCTTCTCTCCCAAAGGTAGTGGAAAGTGAACCTGAGGCAACAAAGGACAAGGAACTTCCTATTAATAATGGAGGTACCAACAATGTCCATCCTCAAGTTGTCCAGAAACCCAAATCCAATCCAGGAGTTGTTTTTGAACCACCTGTAGCTCCCGTTGAAAATACCAAATCCAAAACTTCTATTCCTTACCCATCACGTTTGAATGAGCAAAAGCTCCGTGAAAAAGCCAGTCATCAAATGGATAAATTTTTTCAAAATTTCCAAGAATTACATTTTGACATAAGCTTTGCGGATGCTATCATGTTGATGCCCAAGTTTGCATCAACTCTCAAACACATGTTAAGCAACAAGGAAAAGCTTTTTGAAATGGCTAAAACTCCTCTTGAGAAGCCGCTCTGCAGTTATCTGAAAAGCTTCGGAAAAGCTTGGAGATCCTAGAAAATTTCTCTTACCTTGTGTATTTCTAGGAATGGTTGAATGCTTTGCCTTAGCAGATCTTGGTGCAAGCATCAACGATGCCTTATTCATATGGAAGAAACTTTCTCTTCGGAACTCACTCCTACATGCATGACTCTCGAGCTTGCGGATCGTACAATATCCCGTCCTCTTGGCATTGCCGAGGACGTATTTGTGAAAGTAGGAAAGTTCCATTTTCCGGCTAACCGTGGTTGTTGATTTTGATGTCGATCATCGGGTTCCTCTCATTGTTGGTCGAGGATTCACGAGAACGGGCGTGCTCTCATTGATGTATTTGAGCAAGAAATCACATTACGTGTTGGTAATGAAGCTGCCACCTTTAACCTTGATCAAACTTGAGGTACTCCGAAATTATGATTACGAATCGGTTAACGAATAGATATCATTGATGTTGCTATCGAAGAGTACTCTCAAGAAGTTCTTGGTTATGCTCATAATTCTTCGAGTGATAATCTCACTCATTCATCTCAACCCATCATTGCCAATTCTACTCCTTCTCTCACCCCATTTGAAGAAAGTGACTTCATCTTAGAAGAGATTGAAGCTTACTTGTCTAGTGATTCTGTTCCATGGGAAATTGATCACGCTCCCATCGACATTGAGGGGAACATACTTCTCATTGAGAAGTTGCTTAATGATGATCGATCATCACTCCCTGCATCCGTCGAACTTCATAACAAAGGAAGTCAAGTCGGTTGATAAAGCGAAGAATTTCTGAAGTCGAACTCAAAGACTTACCACCTCATCTCGAGTATGCATTTCTTGAAGGTGATGATAAATTACCTGTCATTATTGCTCGAGATTTGAATAACGATGAAAAGTCTGCTCTCATAAAGATCTTGAAGTCACACAAGCAAGCAATTGCTTGGAAACTCTCGGACATTAAGGGTATCAACCACTGATTTTGTACTCACAAAATCTTGATGGAGGATGACTTCAAACCAGTTCAACATCGAGAAGAGTAAATCCAAAAATCCATGATGTTATCAAACAAGAGGTTATCAAACTTCTTGATGCGGGATTGATTTACCCATCTCGAATAGTCCTTGGGTCAGCCCAATTCATTGTGTTCCTAAAAAGGGTGGCATAACTGTTGTCACAAATGAAGACAACGAGTTAGTTATTCCAACTCGTCGGTTACGGGATGGCGTGTTTGCATTGACTATCGTAAGTTGAATGGCGCCACCCGAAAAGACCATTTTCCTCTACCCTTCATGGACCAAATGCTTGAGAGATTAGCGGGGAACGAATACTATTGTTTCCTTGATGGTTTCTCGGGTTACTTTCAGATCCCCATTGATCCAAAGGATCAAGAAAGACTACATTCACTGCCCATACGGAACTTTTGCCTATAGGCGTATGCCTTTTGGCTTATGTAATGCTCACTCGCCGTTCCAACGATGTATGAAGGCCATTTTCCACGACATGATCAGGGAAACAATGGAGGTGTTTATGGATGATTTCTCGGTCATTGGGGATTCATTTCAAACATGTCTCTCCCATCTAGAAAAAATGCTTCAACGGTGTGAAGACACAAATCTTTGTCTAAATTGGGAGAAGAGCCACTTTATGGTCAAAGAAGGCATAGTCCTTGGCCATAAGATTTCAAAAAATGGGATTGAGGTTGATAGAGCAAAAGTCGATGTTATTGCTAAATTGCCTCATCCTACAACCGTCAAAGGTATTAGGAGTTTTTAGGTCATGCGGTTTCTATCGCATGATTCATACAAGATTTCTCTAAAATCGCCCGGCCTATGACTCATCTTCTTGAAAAGGATGCTCCTTTTATCTTCTCACCCGAGTGCATCGAAGCTTTTGAAACATTAAAGAAAAAGCTTACTGAAGCACCCATTCTCCATTGCTCCCGTGGGATTTACCCTTTGAGCTCATGTGCGATGCAAGTGATTTTGCTATCGGTGCGATCTTAGGGCAAGCGTAGAGCTAAGCATTTTCAGCCTATACACTACGCATAAGTAGACTATGACTGAAGCTCAAACTCATTACACAACCACAGAAAAAGAATTATTAGCCGTGGTGTATGCATTTGAGAAGTTTCGGCCATACTTAATCTTGACCAAATACGTGGTGTATACGGATCACTCGGCTCTCAAATATCTCTTTGCAAAACAAGATGCAAAGCGAGATTGCTCCATTGGGTTCTCCTCCTCCGGGAATTTGATATCATCATACGTGATAAAAGGAGTGAGAACACGGCTGTGCGATCATCTGTCCCGATTAGAGAACCCTCACCAAGATGTTTTCGAGAAAAAGGAAATAAATGAAACATTTCCTCTCGAGACACTCAATGCGGTTTCTTTTAGTGGAAACTCTTCTACCCCATGGTTTGTTGATTTCGCAAATTACCATGCGGGTAACTTCATAGTGAAAGGGATGTCGACCCAAGAGAAGAACAAATTCTTCAAGGATGTAAAACATTACTACGGGGCGACCCTACTTATTCAAGATCTGTGCGGATCAAGTCATCCGACGGTGTGTTTATGGACAAGAAGCTCTTGGCATTCTCAAAGCTTGCCATCTTTGGACCCGGGGCCATCATAGTCCAAACTACACCGCCCAAAAGGTGTTTGATTCCGGGTTTTATTGGCCCACAATTTACAAAGATGCCCATGAATTTGTCAAAGCTGTGGCGGCTTGTCAGCGTCGCGGAAATATATCTCAAAGAAATGAAATGCCCCAAAATGCCATTCAAGTTTGTGAGATCTTTGACATCTGGGGTATTGACTTTATGGGGCCATTTCCATCATCTCGAGGAAACAAATACATACTTCGTGGTGTTGACTATTTGTCAAAATGGGTTGAAGCGAAAGCTTTACCTACCAATGATGCCGAGTAGTTGTGAAATTCTTAAAATCTCTTTTTGCTAGGTTTGGAACTCCACGAGCTATAATCGGTGATCGGTGGTAACAATTTGACCAATTTGATCGTGTCATGCAAAGTATGGTGTAACCCACCGTCTCTATCTGCATACCACCCCGTGGGCAAGTGGAAGTTTCCAACCGTGGTATTAAAAGAATTCTAGAAAGGGCAGATGGCGAAAACCGTGCATCACGGTGGGATAAACTGGATGGCGCACTCTGGGCCTTCCGTACGGCTTATAAAACACCCATCGGGTGTACTCCATACAAGCTAGTATACGGAAAGGCATGTCATCTTCCGATTGAGCTTGAGCACAGGCTTCTGGGCCTTAAAACATGCAAACTTCGATATTCGGACAGTGGTGATCATAGAAAAGTTCAAATGAATGAACTAAATGAACTCCGTGATCAAGCATACGAGAACTCTTTGATCTACAAACAAAAGACAAAGAAGATTCATGACTCTAAAATCAAGAACCGCGTTTTCAACGCTGGTGATCGAGTCCTTCTTTTCAATTCAAGATTGAAGATTTTCTCGGGAAAGCTTAAGTCCCGTTGGTCTGGTCCATTTACTATTTCTAAGGTCTATCCTTATGGCACCATTGAGTTATCTCAGCCTGATGGTCCAAATTTTAAAGTAAATGGTCATCGATTAAAGCATTATTTTGGAGAGGACATTCCACCTGTGATTGTCCCGGATCTACAAACTTTCCCCATGAGCCAATAAATGCGGGGATCGAGTCAAGCTAGTGACTCGGGAATCAAAAACTGTAGCACACACCATATGGGTTTTCACCCATGTTTCTGTCTTCTTACCCCTTTTCTACCACCCTAGTGTGGGGGTGTTGCCCATTTATTGTATATAAAAAAAAAAAAAAAATGTGTACATATCAAAAACAAAATAATGGCCGTAGTATTTCCCTTTTATGTTCTATGTTTCGGCATAACCGACGGTACTTTGAATATTGAGGGCAATATTCATTTCTAAGTGTGGGGGGGAATTCTCACGAAATTTATCATGTAATTATTCCACCCAATTCCCGTTTTGGCAAAAAATTTTTGGAGTAAGTGTTTTCACTTACTCAGAAATGTAATCATCCGCCATGTCTAACACACATAAGGATTGGCTAATCGAGGAGCAAACGGCTCTTGGTAAAGATATCTCAAATCCGTTTATGGCTTGCAATTTGCCCAAAATTGTATGGTGTTCAACTCACCATATCTTTAAACTAGTGAAAAGTTGGCTAGCCCGCAAGTTTATGGCTTGTGGTAAAGGCGATTAGAAATCCATAATTGGTTGTCGGCTCACCAAAGATAATATTGATAATTTATCTAAGAGTTGGCTAGTCGAAGCAAGCGGCTTACGGTAAAGACAAATCAAATCCGTTGACTTATATGATTTGCTCAAAATCACTTGGTTATCATTGTACCAAGGTTCTTACTTGAACTAAAACAATTGGCTACTCGAGAAGTAATGGATTTTGTTAAAGAGATGAAATCCATTAATTTTTCTCAAATCATTGCTAGGGACTAGCAATATCTTAGTGTGGGGATTGATGAGTGTCTAAATACTCATCATTTTTATCTTATCTAGAGCTGCAAAAACATCTGAAAACACTTTCGAAATGCATCAAAATTATGAAAATATCACAAACAAGTGTTTTATGTGTTTTAAATGCAAAAATATCAAATCTGGTAAAAACGTATTAAGTTTGCATAATTGGCAGTTTTAGTCCCCCAAGTTTCAAAAGTTGTCAAAACTAGTCCCTGGTAATTCAAAAACTTGTAAAATATCATTTAAGGCCCATGGGATTCAAAAGTTGTTAAAACAAACCCTTCAAAGTTTAAAATTTTCAAAATGACAACTTTAGTCCATCAACTTTAAAAAATGTCAAAAATAGTCCTTGGTGAATTTAAAAAGTGAAAATTATCAAATATTAACCTTGTACTATTCATAAATGACAAAATTGATCCTTATGGTAAACTTTGGAAAAATTACAAGTTTAGTCCCTAGAATATCAAAGTTGTGATTTTGGTCCTTGGACTTATAAAAATGGAAATTTATGCAAATTTAGTCCTTGTACTAACCATTATTTGCAGGATTGACCCTTGTGATAACCTTGGAAACTTGTCAAATTCAGCCCTTCATGGTTACAATTACAATATTGGTCCTTGTGCTTAAATAAAACCAGCGGACCTATATATTAAACCAAACCCAAATCAGGGCCAAAACCCAACTTGGCCCAAAATTTAAAACAGAATACAGCATTACCTTGTTCACCTTCCTCTTCCCCTCCTGCGTATACCCAAAACCACCTGTTTTCCACTCTCCCACTTCCACTCTGCCTACTACTCACTCTCATCCCCTCCACCTCATGAGCTAGCCCACAAAATGCATTAATGCTTCCCCACCATAGACCTTTTCTTGTTACACACACACACTGGTTTTGCTTTTCAAATCATCACCAGCCCCATTCCTACTATCTAATCTGTCCCCTCCACCTCCACCTTCACCCCAAGATTCTTTAATTGCTCTGAAATTGTCTCAAGCAACCATGTACACTTTTGGCCAAAAGTCGTTTTAAGCCAATGGATAGGATGAGTTTAACTCATCCAATGGCTAAGATTTAAAGTGGGAAAGTTTCAGAAGCATGTGGGGGAGTATCTCAAGTCTATAATAAAGAAAGAGATCTTGAGAGAGAAATCTATCTAGTTTTAATTTTAATTAGCTTATGTCGTTTAACTTAATTTTGAATTTCCATTGTATTTCTTAACTTTAAAGTCTTGTTTTCTCATATTGATTGTATTATACAACTTTTGCAATAAGTAATTTCAGTGTTTAAGTTCCAAATTCAGTTTAAGCATTTTCAAAGTTCAAAATCTCATGTTAATTAAATGTTATTGTTAGTTGTTGTTTTGGACTGAAATAGCTCACATAAGCTCCTAGAAAGCTTATTAAAGCTTTTAGAAGCTGTAAAAATAGTTAGAATCAAAAGAAAATCACCAAAAATACCAAATAAATAGTTGAAAAATCAAAATCAATGGAGATGGTGATTCAGGTGGGCGGGGTTGATAAAGGTTGCTCTTGGGTTTAGTGCTTCTTGGGAAGTTATAGGATCTGTTCTCAGTCCTTGGTTATCATTTTTCACTTGGAATCCATTTGTAAGCCATTTTGATCCATTTTGGCATTTTACTTTTTTATCTGATCATAAGCTCAAATCTTTGTGTTTTCATGTTCATTAGTTATAGTTAAGTGTAATCAAACCATAAAACGGTTGTTTGTTCTTTTAAATTTGTAGTTAGCTAAAATCTCATCTTAACAGTTAAAAGAGCATAATTGTCATACTTTGGTTCCATGTTGTTATTGATGTTGTTTAATGATCATTTAGTCCCATTATATGATATTATAAAATGCGAAATCAATAGCATGGTCTAGATCGATGATTTCTTTGAAAATCATCAAAGATCTTTGAAGGGTGTTTGGATTTGTAAGTTTAACTGTGTTGTAGGTTGCTTATGTTAATGCTTGTACTTGACTTGTGTTTCATTAGTCACTAATAACTCAAACAAAGCAAGAAAACCGTGGTCATTTATCAAAAGTCAAAATTCTCTTTGTCAAATCTTGTTAACTCTTGTTGGATTTTGATGATATATGATTATGATTTCTTGTTCATAAGTTGTTAGCATAGCTTAATCTAACTTAATTATATCTTAATATATCATAATCAGTGCTTTGATTTAAAGTTCATTAAAGTCAACCTACTAGTTTATTTCCAAAAGTCAAAAATGTGCTTTTTACAGTTTTAACTCAAAATCACAAGCTTGGAAAAAAGCTCATTAGTTAATCATAGCTTGTGATTCTTGGCTTTGTGAAACTAACATGGCCATCTTTGAGTTCCAAGTTTAATATTTCGCTGTAGATAGGTGCAAGTGCTTTTGTTTGTCCAAAAACTTTTCAGTATACCTTTGAGTAATATCCGTGGTTTCCAATTTTTTATAAGCTCACCATAAGCTCTCTAGTGGACCCCACAGTGAGAGCTTTAGCTTTTTGAAAAGCTTAGCTGGTCATCTAGTTAGTCCCAATCTTTGTTTTCATTTTCTAGCTTATCTCAGTGCTTAAAATTAAGCCATAAAGTGCCTAGTGATTCAAAAAAGTGTCATGTGCAGGTTGAGATAAGTGCTTATTTGAGTTTGTTTTGTGCTTATTTTTAAGTTATTTGCATTTTGGTTGTTGTATTAGCTTATTTTAAGTAGCTTAGCTTATTTCCAGTGTATCTTGTGCTTATTTTTAGCTTAAAAGTCATTTGGCTTAAACTCTTTTGCTTATTTCTTTTTCTTAGCCACTGTTGAGTTAAATAAGCTCTCACTGAGCTTATTAGTCATTTTTATAAAAAGTCATAGTTATATAAAATGCTTATGTTATAGTTCTTAATAAGTTGCAAAAAGAAAATCAAAAAAATAAAAAGTTAGCAAAAAGGCAATGTTGGGATTGAACCTGGCCCGACTCACCACCACACACACACACTACTTTCGCCCTTGGGTCTTTTTCAGTTTTCCTTTGCAATATTTAATATATACCCTTCTGTTTCCAATAAGCTTATACGAGCTTATTAGCTTATTTCTAGCTTATTTAATCTAGCTTTTTTATGTTTTGTATTTTTCTTAACTTTGTATTAGTATAAAGTATTTTATAAAAAGTTTCAGATTTTTCTTAATAGTTTTAGTATTTTTAATCATTTAATTAGTGAAATTAGTATTTAATTCATAATAAAAATATAAAATCTAAAAATATAAATCTTTTTCTAAAATTTTCTTTTGTCATATAGTAGGTAAGAAAATCGTTTTACACTTCTACAAGGACTTTTATTTCATAAATTTTACGTTTTTGCTTTAGCGCTTCGCGTAATTTTATATACTTAACGAATGCGTTTTCATTTTTAGTCACGTTTTTAGATAATTTAAGTTTACGTTTTAGTTAAAATAGTTTATTTAAGTTATTTTGTTTTATAAAATCACAAAAACATCATTGTAAAAATAGTGATAGCGTTTATTTAATATATTTTAACTTTTTAATTTTCTTTTAATTTGCATTTAAGTTCATTTGTAATTTATTAATCTCTTCTTTAGGTATAAATAACTCAAAATCCTTACTGATCACTATCCTTAGTGATTATTAATATCTGCGTGTTTAAACACCAATTCATTCTCCGTGGGACTTAACGACCCAGGAATCCCCTATATTCCTCTGATCTTAATTGCATTAGTGTTTGACATGTTTTAAGTTTCTTACGGTTAGCCATTCACAAGTGGCTAGCTTGTGTGAGATAACTTGACGGTTTAGCACCAATCAGTCGGTCTATTTGGTATTGTTCATCTGCCATTGGAACTAATTGAAAACCATTTGAAAATCAATCCAGATACTTGTGATATATTATCAAAGCATTTTGTATCTGAATTGCTTTTGAAATTTTTAGAACAAGAGCTCCCCCTCAACATGTGCATAAAGCATCATTTTGTAATAAAAATAATTTTCATCTTTGAGGGGTTAGCTTGCATCTAAGAGTAGTTATATAAAGAATGTGGTTTTCAAAAATAGTTGCTCCCCCTCAATATGTGCATATATATTTGAAAATGTTTTGCACATATTAGGAAAAGACTGCACATTGAAATAAATTGATCACGTTTCAAATCTTTGTGGTTTCAGTTAGATGCTCCCCCTCAACATGTGAATGGAAAATTTGAAATCGTTTGGCACATGTGGGAAGGAGAGTTTGTACATCCTTATAAAACCATTTAGAATTATAGGTTTTAATCAATTTAAATCACAAATTTCCCCCGATCACAATTATCAAATCATTTGAGATTTGTGATCTCTGTAGATTTAAATTGATTTTGAAAGCTTTTAGGGAGAATTGTGACTTGATTATGAAAACGTTTTAACAGATAAGGATCGGGTTTTGAGACTTTAAACTCCATTGATTAAACATGCATGATTATCTTTCGAAAAAAATTGAATGACAAATATCCTTTTGATTTAATTGAAATCATTCTCCCCCTCAATCAATGACATAAGTTGTTGATTGAGAGATAGATATTTTGACAAGCGTTAAGACCAGGATGATTTTCAAAAAATAGAGTTCGAGTTATTTTTCAAAGCAATTAGTTTTCATTAGATGGCAAATATTTTTTCAGAAGAATCATTAGACGGAAAAATATTTGGAAGGATAAACATTTGTCTTATTGATGACAAACATTTGTTTTAAGAATCGAGCATGGGATTTGAAAATAAGATAAAGCATGGCTCTGTTCTTTACTTTTTAAAAGCGGTTCTTTGAAAAGACAATAAACCACCATTTTTCTCCGCCTCATTTTTTTTTTTTTATGTACATTCGAAGAACATCTAAAGACCCGTGACATTCTTTGAATGTCAACACAAAGTCCGTAGATTATATCGAATAAGGAAAAACATCACAAAATAACAATATTTTTGGAATTTTTCAAGATTTTCTAATTTTTATGGATTTTTTAGAATTTTATTTTTTATATTTTCTTTTGTGGGTTTTTAAGTTTTGTATTTTGTTTTTTGAATAAATATGTACAAGAGATAGATAGATAAAGACCTTTACTCCTCGTCTTCCTCTTGAAGACGCTTGAGTGTTTCTGGTTGTAGACTCTTTAGACCAAGACATGGAAGAATAAACTCAAAAAGTTCTCTAGGAAGAGCTTTGGTGAAGATGTCTGCTAATTGGTATTCAGTCCTCACAAAATAGAGTTCCACCACACCTTTTTCCACTTGCTCCCTGATAAAATGATGTCGAATGTCGATGTGCTTTTCTCTTGAGTATTGTACGTTGTTGCATGAGAGAGCAATAGCACTTTTATTATCACAATACAGAGGGATTTTGTTGAATGCAAATCCATAGTCAGTTAATTGAGATCTCATCCATAGGATTTGAGCACAACAGAATGACATGGCTATGTATTCAGCCTCTGTAGAGGAAATAGAAGTACTCATTTTCTTCTTTGACGACTAGCTCACAAGCTTATCACCCAAAAACTGAGCACCTCTAGGCGTGCCGGCGAGTATCTTGACACCTGCATGATGCATCGCATATCTTGTTAGTGACATACAGGGTGTCCTTCGGGTACCAAAGTCCCATGTTGATGGTTCCTTGGAGGTACCGAAGACCCGTTAACCGCTTCAAGGTGCTTTTTCGTGGCTTAGCACAGTATCTAGCACACATGCATATAGCGACGAGAATATCGGGCCTCTTGGGTACGTGAGGTACATCAGGGATCCGATCATATTACGATATTTTGTTTGGTCTACCATGATCCCTGAGTGGTCCTCATCCAGTTTAGTACGCTCAATCATGGGAGTGTCAACTGGGTCACTAGAATCAAATCCAAATTGTTAAGAATCGATGCTCTAGGTTGTTTAGACCTTATCTAGGATAATCAATAAGCACAAATAACAATGAACAATAATATGTATGCACAGCGGAATAATCAAACTATCATTGTTATTATTAAGGTTTCTTCATCATCATCATGTGTTATACAAAACACATCTACTGATCCTAGACAATCAACTCTAAGACGGTTACAATCTACTTGGGATCAATGATCCTTGAGGCGACCAACTAGTCGACTAACACAATAGTCTAGGCGTTCATAAACTCACGCCCTAGACACACACACCTATGTCGATTACGTTTACATTGATTGACACATATAAACCTAATTCCCTATATCTCTTTATATAATAGAGATACTAGGGTTACAAATGACTACAAGGGACTAGATAATAAATACTTCTTTGCCAAGTAGGTCCTTTGTCTTTCTTTGTCTTCAATAGTCCTTCATCTTTCATGTACTTTGTCTTATCAACTTTAAATATAGTTCCCAAAAATCTTCCCCTAGTTGATAATGACAAAAGCGAAATAAGAGAACAAATATGTCATGAAAGATAAACAAACTTCCCCTTAAACATGCAATCACCAAGAATCTTCAAGTTGCAATCTTCTATGGAAATATTCTTCCCCTTTTTGTCATCTTCAATTAGGGGTCATAAGTGAGCAACCTTGATCTTCACAACTACTGAATCAATATCATCATGACCCATCTTTCCAATGTTTCAAATTACCCACCATTAAGTTTTCCGCATCTAAAAATGAACTTGAAACGATAGAATCAAAATCGTGATAGTAATAACAACTAGCGATTATAAAAACCTTCACTGGAATAATGAATTCAAATGGTTAAACATTTAAACATTAAGCTTCTCCTGAAACCCATATGTTAACCATTTGAAGAATGTAGGCTTTGTATGTAATTCTTGATGAAGAAAACCAAGTATAACCAACTTGATGCTGAAGTAGAACAACCCAAACTTGTGTCTTATATCTTGCACTAAAGATGACATCGAACATATACCCAATCATGGTGTATAGGGAGACCGCAATCCTTGACAATAATCTCGACAGGCACAATAACATAACTCCTTCAAGTGTTTTGTCAATTCATTGTCACATGAACGCATAAACAAGTTATCTTAAAAGTGTAAATGACCACTTTAAGATATAATAAAACACAAACCCAAATAATTCCACTTCATCTTCAAATAGGTGATAAACAATTTTCTTCGTAATCAACTATGACAATAAGAATGAGCCATGAACCTGTTAAGAACAAAAACCAAAATCCAAACACCATGTTTGACTTCCCCTCAAGTCCAAAACTCCTCGTGTGTGTGAACCAAATAACCCATGTATGTGTCGTCCAGCATCTACAAACCATCTAGGATACCACTTGTTGGATCTAAGACACTCTCCTTATCTTAGATCCAACAAGTGGTATCATATAAGACACTCTCCTTATCTTAGATCCAACAAGTGGTATTTGTGCTTATTGATTATCCCTGCCGTCCAGCTCTTATACCACTTGTTGGATCTAAGACACTCTCCTTGTGTCAATGATATTTTGTATAATATTATCAAGCAAGCGGAATTTACTTAAGTAATACTTAGAAGACGAATTATATGATGTATGAGAGTAAACACAAGTTAACACAAAACTTATGCTTTAATATTATTATTGAAATAATACGAGTGATCTTGGTATCACTAGGGTTACACCTTGAAGCTTTCGTAGGTAATATTGTAAAGTAATACGTACCTAAGACAATGACCTAGGATCTCCTTTTATACTACAAGGAGTCCTTTACAAGATAAGTATATAGCTAACATAATAGAATATACACGAAATCTATTCTATACTTATCAATACACGTTTAACCATATCATAAACTAATAGCAGTGGTAATAAATAACTTGCGATGGGAATATGTTTCCCTTTGCTAGTGTTAAACAAGGTGTAAACCACTACTATCCGTGGTAACGGATTATTCCCAACAATCCTCCCCTAAACTTATGATTTCTCTGCAAATCAATAAATTTCTTCAATATGTATTAACTTTAAGGATTTGGGGAATTCAATCAAACACTTCACTTATTTTCTCTTAAATTTTGTATAGCTCTTGAACACTGATCTTGAAGCCTTTGTAATAATGCTCTCGACCTTCTCACTTGTCTTAATGCTTTCGTATGTGTAAGCTTAACATTCTGTATGAGCTCCGGCTCTAAGTGGATATTCTTTCTCGATAAGCATGAAAAGTCTTCTCCATTAGCTGTAGAGACATGATGAACATCACATGAATCATAATAAAACCATTTTGTACCAAGACATGTGAATAAGGTTTTCCAGTAGTCATCATCAACATTTGGTTCAAAAAGCCTTCTAAGATTTACCCATAACTGCATCTCCTTTGTATCTTTGAGATCTTGACCATTAAACCTCTCTTGAACTAATTTCCATAATGTATTAAGGTCATCTCTGTCAAAAGCTTTAATAAGATCTTCAAATGTTATGAAAGATGAAGTTTCTCCTCCCAGCCTTGTAATCTTCCATGTTGAAGCAAGATTGCTAGCAGTGTAAACTTCCCAATCAATGATAGGATGTCGAATTTCAGGTGGTTACGGATAAAATCTCGTCTTCAATCACAATCATTTCAGTCATTTGATCTTTAGTGAACTTCTCAGTAGACTTTGTATGAACTTCATCAACCTTAGTCTTCTTAATAGTTTGAGAATCACTGACTTTGGCCTTTCTCTTCAATCTAGGAAATATTCTTTCTTCTTCCTAGTAAAAGATTTATCTTGTTTCAGCTTCGTAGTAAGCCCTTCAACTTGATCATCAGACATTCCTATGAATTGATGCCTTTTCCAGTTACCAACATGACAACAATAAGTCTTCATATATGCAAGTATTTGTGCCTTGGTTGGTTGTCTTTGTTTCTTACGATTCTTCTTTGAACTAATTACATTATCAAGTGCTTGATTGTTCTTCATCATAATGAAATCTTTCAAGCGGCGGTTCTTTGTTCCTCAGTTAAAGATGCATCAACAACAAGGTCAATTGCCTTTTCTTGATTTACGGATTATTATCTACCGATGAATATCTTCTTCGTAGGAACATAACTAAACTCGGAGCTTTCTCTTTCATAACTTGATGGGTTGAGCAGGTAGAAATTAAATCAGCATCTTCCATTCTATCCAATCTTTGAGCTTCCAAAAAGCTAGCAACTTCTATTTCTTTCAACCGTTTCTTTTAGGAACTCTTTCAAAGATTTGATCTTGAAATCTTCTTAGCAAGTTCTCTATCATGATCAATCTGAACTTTTCTTTTCTTTGAAACCTTCCCTTTAGGTTGCATCTTCCATAACTGCTTTACCCCTTATTATCCTAGTAAATTCTTCACTTGCGGTGGCAAGAATTGGCTCTGCGGTGGAAATATCATCGATGGTAAAATCGGTTGAAGTTTGGAAAATGTCTTGATCTTCAAGTTTCTCTCCATGAGTTTCAACTTCTTTTTTCCTTCACTTGTATCACCTTCATCTTCAAAATCAATTTTCCTCCCTCGGTGCCGAACCGGTTTTCCTCCCTGTTTGGAGGAATTTCCCAAATCTTGATCAATTTAATCACCATTAGAAGATGAGGATGAAGATGAAATCACCAGACTTTTAGTCTTCTTGTGCTTTTTCAACCTCTGCACCTCTTCTTTTAAGGTCCAATCTGCTTTAACTAGTTGAACATCCTTGGCATGTTGCTTCTTAAGTAGATGTCTTTTGTAGAGAATCAACCTGTTTTGCTAATTTGGTACACATAACCATCAATTCCAATTGGGTTCCATACCTCAGCACTTGTATTTTTGTTGGGAGAGGTGAATCATGGGGCATGGTCAGCACTCCTCCATAGTAGGACTAGGTAAGTCTAGAACCACCACTTGTTCCTAGACCAAAAGGTGCGAGAAACTTGTTGTGTTTGTCATGAGGAGGTTATTTGTTTTGACCTTCTCTAGGTTCTTAAATCGGTGGTGTATAATCAATGTTGGGTACATTATTGGTGTAGTTTGTTCAGATGAAATTTTAGCAAGCATTTGGGGTAGGAGAGGTGTAAAAATCATATTGCCATCTTTATTCAAATTTTGAAAAACTTTAGGCTTTAGGCAACTGATTTGATAAAAGCATTTAGTGTGAGGTTGCGGTTGAAATTCATTAAGCACAGCTTGCACAAACCTTGGATACATTAAAATTTTGGTTTTACTTTGTACATTGCCTTTCATACTTGGTAAAATATAGTTGGACGGTTGAAAATCTTATCAGTAGCTAAACAAACCAAAGGATAAGCCATGGTTGAACTAAATTGCTCATAAGATGTTTTCTTAGGACTAAGGAAATGTAACAAGGTATGAATCAAAAATCTCCAGGTGGCGACAAAACCACTCTTTTTGAAAGTAGCCTTTTTATCGGTGGTATCATACCCCATGGATGATAAAGTATCATGAATGTCAGACATAGGTAATGTGATGTGACCATTGAGATCATCCAAGTGAAGTACTCTCCTTAGGGATGCCTCAGTAACATCAATAGTTACCCCATACAGTGGCTGAGAGCATCCACTGTTTCATGTGTATCTCTTCTCAAGTGTTATGGTGGCGAGGTCCCTGTTGATTGAGAGATATATAGATTGTGGGTTTGAAAAGCAAAGCATACCTTATATGAGTGGTATGAAGAAAATCTACAAATACGTGGGCAGACTTCTTTCCGATTATTCGCTTTTGTAGGCCACTAGGTTGTGCTCATCTTCAAATTTCAAAGAAGCCATAGAAACTTTTGATGAAAAATATATTATAATGAAGAATTGAAGTAATGACCAGCCAATTGAGAGAAAAAGATATATATAGGGTTAGGGTTTATAATTGATGCGCAAGTAAAATTATCTTTAGAAAGTAGTTATAATATTGAAAGAAGATATTTTACTTAAAAAATTAACCCTATATATATAACTATCAGGTGGTTTTTCAGCGGCTAGTGAAAATAAATTCTTGACATAATCGATTTAATACGGCTAGAACAACAGTGGTAAAATAACACCTTTGTCGGTGGAACTATTGAACTAGGTGGTAATTTTTCACAAAAATTTCAAAGAGCGATGGAAGATAAAATCATTAGAAAACAATCTGCTCCCATTATAGTTTTTTAGCAAACTATCAACTATCAACGGATTTGATATGTCTTTACCATGAGTCGTTTGCTATGGACTAGCCAACTCTTAATCATAAAGAATATGGTGAGTTGATAACCATATAGTTTTGGTAAACTATCAACCATAAACGGATTTGTCAAGTCTTTACCAGTAGCCGTTTGCTCTGGACTAGTTGATTCTTATGTGTATTAGACATGGTGAATCAATAACCATTTGATGTGTATCTCGGATATACACCTTTTAACTCCAACTTATCGCCAGACATAATATACAAACTCATACAACAATTTCATTACCCTACAAACCTCCCTCAACACCAAAAACATTTATGGATTAAGCATTCCAAGACTTGTTACCAAGTAAGAAATCTTCCCACATCAAGACCTTTTGTTAACAAATCGGCATAGTTGTCATCGTAGAAATTTTGACAACTTTAATTAGTCCCTTTTCATAGCAATCTCGAATGAAATGGTGTCTAATTTCAATATGTTTGGTCTTTGTGTGTTGAACAGGATTCTTGATTATGCAAATGGTGCTGCTATTGTCAATATGTATGATGGTATTCATGAAATTGTACCCATAGTCCAAGAGTTGATTTTGAAGCCATAATACTTGAGCACAACAACTTGCGGCAACAATATACTCCTTGATTGAAGAATTAGCCACCATTGTTTGTTTCTTGCCGCCATGACACTAACACATTTTAAAGAAATTGACATCCACCGGTTGTAGATTTTCTATCCAAGCTAGCTCGGCATAGTCACTATCCGAGTAAGTAACGGTCGAAAGGAGAATCTCTCGGAGTACCACAATCCCGAGTAGGATATGCTTTAAGATATGAAAATCTTATTCCACGGCGGTCAAGTGAGAGAACTTGGGAGTAACTTGAAACCTTGCACAAGCACACACAAAGAAACATAATATCGGTCTAGATGATGTAAGATACATCAAAGAGCCAATCATAGACCTATACATGTGCACATCAAACCACCACTATTTTCCTTTAGAAGTAGATGTGTAGTCTTGTCTGCAGGAGTGCTAGATGACTTTGCATCGATAACTTGAACTTCCTTAGTATCTCACCACATATTTATCTTGATTAATGAAAATACCATCGGCTTTTGTAATACACGAGTCGAAAGTGAGTTCTCCCATAGAACTTCATCGAAATTCTTCTTTCATCAGTTTCTCAAAATCTTTGCACATCTCTGTCTTTGTAGACCCAAAATGATATCATCAACATATACTTGAACAAGCAGGATATCATTCTTGTCTTTCTTGATGAACAAAGTTTGGTCCACTCTGCCTCTATGAAACCCATTTGCAAGAAGATAAGTAGTTAAGGTTTCATACCATTTCCTTGGTGCTTGATGCAAGCCATACAAAGCTTTAACAACCACAGTAGACTTTGTTAGGATATTGAGTCTTCAAAGCTGGAGGTTGTGAGACATAAACTTCTTCATCTATCTGCCCATATAGAAAAGCACTTTTTACATCCATTTGATAGACTTTAAAGCCCATAAAGGATGCATAGGCTAAGAAAAGCCTAATTGCTTCAATCCTTGCAACAGGGGCAAACACTTCTTCATAGTCAATACCCTCCTCTTGAGTATATCCATGAGCCACAAGCCTAGCTTTGTTTCGATAACAATTCCTTTCATCTTTCTTGTTTCAGACACCCATTTAGTACCTATTACCTTCTTGCGGAAAGGCAAATCACAACACCCATACCTTTTAAAGCTTAAATTGAAGCAACTCTTCTTGCATTTCCACCCACTTATCATCTTCAAGTGCCTTCTAAACATTCTTTGGCTTCATTTGTGACAGAAAACACATAAATAGACATTCATTCTTGCCTTCATGTATTTTAGATTCATATATTTTACTTATGAATCCATGAACATCAAGAAACTTTGTTTGTCTTCTAGTCTTCTGTGGTAGACATCCCCAATCACATTTTCAAGAGGATGTGATTTATGAATAGAAGTGTGAGTCGAGGAACGCAATCTCTCTTGGCATATTAGAAATTTCAACATCATTGGCTTGAACTTCCATAGTAACTGGAGTGATTCCCATCATCGGTGTTGCGGTGTAAACACTTTGTCGAACAGTGGAATCATTGTCCTTTGCTTTCAAAATTTTCATCATTCAAATTACTATTTCCTTCTTTTTCCAAATCACTAGAAGGATGAACAACTCCGTTCAATAAATTATTATCATCCATAGTCCCAAAGAGGTAGACTAAAATCATCTTGATCATCTAATCCTGCTTGGTTCATCATCATCAAGAAACTCTTCGATCCTGCGGCTTCAAATGAAGATGTGCTTGTAGAAACAGGCACATAATTCATAGTATTTGTTAGAGTATCAAGATCAAACAGTCTTTCCGGACCGATTCCTTTGACATTGACTTTATTTTCAGGGAACTCAACATGCGATTTTCTTCAATCTATTGGGTTCTTAAGTTGAATACTCTGAAAGCTTTACTAACCATGGAATACCCAACAAAATACCCTTCATCACCTTTTCATCAAACTTGCCCAGATAATCTAAGGTATTGAGAATGGATACATGACACCCAAATGGTCTCATGAAGTCGAAGTAGGTGGTCTTCCCCTAAACAATTCATAAGGTGTCTTGTTCTTTGTCATTACTACTAAAACCATGTTTTGCACATAACATGTAGTGTTAACTGCTTGACCCAAAAAGTAATTGGCATTTAGAATCGGCCAACATAGTTCTAGCAGCCTTCTCGGTGTCTGTTTTCTCCTCTCCGAGCAACACCATTTTGTTGAGGAGTTCTAGCCACACTAAATTCTCTTTTAGTACCTTTATCTTTGCAAAACTCATCCATAACTCTATTCTTGAATTCGGTTCCATTATCACACCTAATGATTTTAACTTTCATATCATATTGGTTTTCAACTTCAGTGATAAATATTTTTAGAATGCCTGTTGTTTCATCCTTAGTTCCAAGAAAGAAAACCCATGTAAATCATAAAAATCACGGTCACCACAAGACAATATTCCTTAAGATTCAAGCTGCTCACAGATGTAGGACCAAATAAGTCCATATGTAACATCTGAAGTGGGTGAGCAATAGAGTTAACAAACTTTGACACGCAAGAAGCGTGTTGTTTTGCCTTTAAGACAAGCCACACGAGGTTTGATCAATTTCAAATCTTTTGAGGGGTAGACCTCTTACTAAACCATCTTTAACAATCTTGTTAATGGTTTTGAAGTTAACATGACCAAGTCTTCTATGCCATAACATGGATTCATCCATTGTGGCCTTTGCAAGCAAGCAAGCATAATCATCTTTAGCTACAATGTTGTTCATATCAAAGCTATAGAGATTGCCTTTTCTAGGAACTTTAAGAAGAATCGACTTTCATCGGCATCTTAAAATCCTTACAGAGAACAAAGCACATATCTTTGGTAAAAGAACATTGTTCATCTTGTCACACATTTGTGACACACTAAAGATATTGTACTTAAGCTCCTTTACATAATACACAGGTTCAAAGTCCAAGTTACAAGTTTTAATAACACCTTTACCAGCAACTTTTCCATTTACTCCACCTCCAAAGTGACATACTTGTCCATCATAATGCTTAAAATCAGAAAGATAGGACTTGTTGCCAGTCATGTGCCTTGAACACCCACTATCTGTATATCCTTGATCGACCTTTTGTCCTTGGATTTTCCTGCACAAATAAGTAAAGAGTTAGTTTCTTTTGGGGACCCAAGCCATGATTGACTTGGATCTGCCTCGTGTATCAATATAGTTAAATCTATCAAAGGTCATTGATACACCATTGGGATTGGTTGTAGAGGTATTTCCTTTAGGTTTCCATTCCCAACGTGCTAAGGCCTTCACAGCATTGCCCATGTCCCCCCTTTTCTTATTATAAACCCTTGCAGTGGTAACTTTTGAATGAGCAGATGGTAACTCTGGTTTCTTTAGGTACCCACTGTTGGTTATTATAAACCTTTTTAGTTTGAAAGGTTCTTTTTCCTGTTTGTACAGATTTATTAAAACTTGTTTTAGTGTTTGCACTTTTACAGGTGACTTAGGGTGGCAGTGTTAGCAGTTTTGTAGTGGCAAGAGTTTTGAGGCCACTTCTAAGTTGAACTGCTCTTGGGACCATTTTGCAATGGGAATTAGGGTGTACATTATGTTGATACTTGTTAGTCTCCACCCTTTTATACCCATAGACTTCCCTTCTCCCAACATGATAGTCACAATAAGCATGTAAATGATCAAAACTACCACAGATATAGCATGCCTTATTGTTCATAACAAAATCACTACCTAGTTGTTGAGATTTAACATGATTCCAACTCCTCCTGTTACCCTAGGAGTCAGTAGACTTGTTCCTATACATCTCAAAGGCATACCTTACAGTTGGTCTAGGTTTATTAACTGGTTTCCTAGGTTCCTCTGTAACAGTATTAACAACTTTTAGGATAGTAGTCTCTACATTCTTTTTAACATCCTCATCAACAACAGATGAGTCACTAGCACTCTCAAAAACATCATTATCAAGCTTACTCACTTCCTCACTCTTCACCACTGTGTCCTTTAAAGGACCATATTCTCTAACAAGTTCCTTAAAGTCTTCTAAACCTGTATGAGCTAAATCTACACCTAGAGGTGATGGAACACCTCTTAGTGGTGGTGGCACTGTATTATAACCCATACCAGACTTAGCTTTATTAATTACTTGAGCATTCCAAATTTTATCAATTGACTTAGACTGATGATAACATGTGTCTACAGTTAAATTGACATTTTCAAGTTTCTTTTGTAGTTTTTCAAGCTCTTTTTGGTATGCTTCATTCACAGCAGTTGTATGTTCTACCTCTCTCCTAAGAAGAATCATATCATCGTTATAATTTGACTCATTTGCTTTTGATAGTGCTCTATTTGATTTTCTAATCTTGCCATAGCTCTCCTAAGATTAGCCACGGTATAATTAGCGATATATAATTCTTGCCTTTCATTAGAGTACAAATCATTAAGTCTTTCAACTTCTTTAGCTTGACCCTACATGTTTTAGAACAACTATCAAAGTTTTGTACCTCGAGTCGAGAGAAGCCATGAGAGCAAATTCAGTAGCAACAAGAGCAGCATCTGAATGTTCTTCTTCTTGTTCATCATCCATGAAACTCCAATCATAACTCACACCATCAATAGCCAACATTGCCTTTGGTTCTTCCACAGTTGGTCCCTTCTTTTGCTTGTACCATGTAGACCTGTTATCCTTGGTCTTTGGTCTTCTACATTATCTAGCAAAATGTCCAAACATGTGGCAGTTAAAGCACTCCACTTTCTTCTTATCAAAACCTGCAGTATCATCACCATTAATGTGAATAGGCTTGCCAGTCTTCTTGTAGAATTTCTTAGCCCTCATGCTAAGAAGAGCTATCTGCCATTTTATATCCATCTCCTCCAAGTCATCTTCATCAATTTGCTCTATGTCTTCATGAGTTAAGACAGAGCCATCAACTTGTGTGGAGATAAAAGCATAAAAGGTAGGATCTCCAATACTAGCAACCTTCTTTTGGAACCTGCGGTGGTAACATTAACATTACCATTGGAAACTTTAGAACCTACGATGGCAATATCATCATCACTTTCATCTTGAGAATCATCATGTCAACGAGAATTTGACAACAATACCAAGCTACTAGAGCTTGTACCAAGTTTACCTGCCTTCTTCAACCTTTGCTCAATAAGTTTGAAGTTGTTGTAAAGATCATTGAGCTTCATTGTTTCAATGTCTATTTTGTTTTCCCATACAGTAACATTGGTTTGAAACTCTGAAGGCAAACTTCTTAGAAACTGCAAATTGAGGTCTTCCTTTTCTACCTCAATGCCAAACACATTTAGTTGTGTAACAATCTTCTGAAGTTTGGTAAAAATGCTATCAAGTGAGTCATTGCTTGAAGCAGAGAAGTTTTCATAACTTTGCTTTAACAATGTCTTCTGAGTCTTCTTTGTTGCATCATTACCACCAAACACCGAGCAAATCTCTTCAAGCAGGTTCTTTAGCGTCTTGAATTTGCTTTGAATGCAATAATCTGGTCTCTAGGAAGAGTCATCAGCAATAGACTTCTAGCTTTAAGATCATTCTTCTTTTGAGCTTTTTCAGAATTTGATTCAGGCACAGAAACTTTCACAACATCTGTGTCACCAACTTTTGAAGTAGTAGTCACAGATTTGAAAGAATCACCAAGTTGAATGATCTCCCATAGAGCATAGTCCTGTATGAGGAAGTATTGCTCAATCAGTATTCTCCACATCTCAAACTCATTAAGCTTAAGCTTAGGGAGTCTGGGTGTAGAAGAAGAGTTTGATTTATTGTTTTCCATCTCCATTGTCTTGAGAGAGTGAGTCAAGCTAATTCTTTGGATCTTCTAAAACAAAATATCAGAACCTTGCTCTGATACCACTTGTTGGATCTAAGACACTATCCTTGTGTCAATGATATTTTGTATAATATTATCAAGCAAGCGGAATTTACTTAAGTAATACTTAGAAGACGAATTATATGATGTATGAGAGTAAACACAAGTTAACACAAAACTTAAGCTTCAATATTATTAATGAAATAATACGAGTGATCTTGGTATCACTAGGGTTACACCTTGAAGCTTTCGTAGGTAATATTGTAAAGTAATACGTACCTAAGACAATGACCTAGGATCTCCTTTTATACTACAAGGAGTCCTTTACAAGATAAGTATATAGCTAACATAATAGAATATACACGAAATCTATTCTATACTTATCAATACGCGTTTAACCATATCATAAACTAATAGCAGTGGTAATAAATAAATTGCAGTGGGAATATGTTTCCACTGCTAGTGTTAAACCAAGCAGTGTAAACCACTACTATCCGTGGTAACGGATTATTCCCAACACAAATTTCTTTAAAATCTCATTTGCATATTTAGATTGATTTATAAAAATGCCTCCGGGACTTTGTGAAATTTGTAATCCCAAGAAAAATGACATTTGTCCCATCATTGACATTTGAAATTTGGAACCCATTTCATTTGAAAAACGATCACATTCATTGGGGTCAGTCTAGGCAAATATGATATCATCAACATATATTTGAACGTGAATTAAATGTTTGCTTGACTTCCTGGTGAACAATGTCGGATCAACTACTCCTTTGCTGAATCCAGTAGATAGAAGAAACTTTGATAGCGTATCATACCATGCCCTTGGAGCTTGCTTCAACCCGTAAAGAGCCTTCTTCAAGTGACAGACATGAGTAGGATGCTCTGGATTCACAAAACCTTCCGGTTGGCTGACGTATACGACTTCTTTAAGATCTCCGTTAAGAAAATCCGTCTTTACATCCATCTAATAGACAATCATATTCTTGCTTGCACCATTAGCCAGGAAGATTATGATCGCCTCGATGCGTGCCACGGGAGCAATGATTCTTCAAAGTCAATACCTTCCTCCTGACGGTATTCTTTTGCAACCAATCTAGCCTTGTTCTTTAATACATCGCCATGCTCATCAAGATTCACTTTGAAGATCCACTTTAGAGCAATGATCATAGCACAATCTGGAGCAGGTACTAATTCCCATACATCAAGTCGATCAAACTCATGAATTTCTTCTTGCATGGCATTGAACCAAATGTCTTCATTCATGGCGGTTTTAACATCTTTTGGTTCGACCTTAGAGAGTACGGAGTTGAAGAAGCACTATAAGGCATCGGTTGCAAGTTGTTTCCATGTTGATACTTGGGCGAGAGGGTTTCCAATGATGTTGTCCAATGGATGATCATGTGTCCATTTCCTAAGGTGTTCATGTGGTTGTTGTTGAGGAACTAAAGTAGCAGAGTTGATTTCTCCCGATGAAGATGGTTTGATGATGATTCAGAGCAAATATGTTTTCAAGCGGAGCATCTTCGGGAGTAGCAAAGGGATTTTCTCCATCAATTATGCGAAACATCTCCATCGCCGTACACGATGATTGATGATTTGTTGATGAGACTAGTGATCGGCGGCTTAACTTAGCGTCATGGAAAAAGGGTTAACTTCATTGCGGGGAATAGAAGCGACCTCGATGAAGGAATTGAGGATCATTTGCGGTTGACTCATAGTGTTCATCAAACATTGGATCGAACAGTTTCTTCAAGTCATCTTCAGAAGGAGGTACATAAGGAGTTGCTGGTGAGGAGTCGAAAACAAGAGTAGAACTGATGGGACTACATGATGATGCGGGTCTAGAGGGTTGTCCGGAGCCATTGGACCGGTCAACTCATCGAACGTAACGTGAATTGTTTCCATGATATTTCGGGTTCTTTTGTTGTAGATTCGGTATCCCTTCTTGTTTGGTGCATATCCTACAAATACTCCAATGTCCACTTTAGCTTTAAGTTTGCCTAAGTCTTGACCCTCATTAGTTGGATAACACAGTGCACCAAACACGCGAAGGAATGAGAGAATAGGTTTTCTATTGTGGACAAGTTCATACGAAGTTTTTCCATGAGCAGTGTGAATTAGGGATC
>OU343221.1:282637694-282765932 GCA_910596185.1 Chrysanthemum makinoi
TGAAGATCAAGTACACTGATTTGTAGATGGATTTTAGGCTTAAGATTGGGTGGTTGAGTAATAAATGAGAAGAGTTAATTTGGAGGTGTTTTATTTAAAAAGAATATGAGCTGACAGCTTTTAGTCCCTCCACTTTAACCATTTACAACCAATGCCCATAACTTCCCTTTTGGTTACCAAACGAAAGATTTTTATGGAAAGAAACTTGACGACACTCCTCCTTGACTTAAGAAATAATGAAATTTTATAAATTTTAGTTCGTGGAGTGTCAGTAAACCAGAAATGTGACCACCATTGATAAAGAAACAACCGAGATGAGGTAACATGCAAGTACAAGGTTTTATGAAACCGAAAAATATTTTCTTTCTCCTCCTCAACACTTGAGCAAAAAATACTGAATTTTGAAAGATTAGAGTGTTGACGGAAGATTTGTACTTGCCATGTTAAAAGAAATATAGATAGAAGAATATTTTTGTTGTTTTATAAGATTTTATATTTTTGTATTTTGTTTTTGAAAAATATTTACAAAAGAGGTGTTGGTGTTTCACCGTTTTAAGAATGTTTTAAAGTTCATCCGCCTTCCTCTCGAGTCAAAACACCGCGATACCAATCCGGTGGACCAACTCATTAAAAACCCTAGCAGGAGCTAAGGCTTTGGTGAGAGATCTCGCCAATGGTATTCAATACCCACAAAGTATAATTCAACAAAGCACTTTTCCACGTGCTCCTTGATGAAATGATATCGAAGATCGATGTGCTCTGATTTGGAATGTTGAACAGAGTTGCATGAGATTGCAATAGCACTTCGATTGTCGTAGTACATCGGGATTTTGTCAAATACGTAACCATAGTCTTTGAGTTGTGTGCGCATCCAAATGACTTGAGCACAACACGCCAACATGGCTACATATTCTGCTTCTATTGAGACAAATGACGCATAACTCGCTTCGACAAGCCATGACACCGCTTTATCACCAAGAAATTATAATGCTCGCAAGTACTTTTCCCGTGAGTCTAAGCATCCTCGCGTGATCACTGGCCTCAAAAGCTATTAGTTCAAAAACTGAATCCTGGATGCCGCATCCCGTTAATGGTTCCTTGATGTATCGAGAGGATTCTTTAGCCTCGAGAGGTGAGTCGTTGGTCTCAATCGAGATGGGAGCAAAGATACTTACAAACACAATATCGCCCGATGGTTGTTAGATACATGAGAGACCCAATGATACTACGGTATTTATGTGGTCCACTAATTCCCATGTAAATCAGCCGTGCTAGCTTCTTGGTATGAGCCATTGGTGTGGCATAGGAGTCGCCAGCTTTGCATTCAAATTTGTTAAAGTTCAAAGACATATTTGGGTCGACTCGCCAGAAAATACCATCGGGTGACCGATGAACTTGCATTCGAGAAAGAATGCGAAGTTCACCCATCATCGACATTTCAAAATGTTTTGTCATAAGTTTTGCAAAAGCATTTGAGTATTTTAAATGTGTTGACCCAAAATTGATGTCATCCACATAGACGGAACGATTAAGATGTAAGCCCCCGGATATTGTATGAAAAGTGTACGATCGAACCAACCTTTGGTGAATTTATTGCAATGAGAAGGATGATAACTTATCGTACTACTCTTTGGAGCTTGTTTGAGTCCGTATGAGCTTTGTTCGCGTTGTAGACGGGTTCGTGAACTCGATCAACGAATCCTTCGGCTGGCCGACATAGATCGCTTTTCGGGCTGACCATTCAAAGCGCTTTGACGCCCATCCAAAACCGCTATATTCATATGAGCCGCCGAACGCCAGAAATATCCAACAACCTCAAGAAGAGCAACCGCAGCTTAATGATTCTTCAAAATCAATACCCTCTTCCCAGTTTTATAACCCTTAGCCACCATATGACTTATTTCTCGACACGCACCTTCAAAGATCCAATTTGTTTTTCCAAATCCATTTGAGACCAATGACGTAGACCCTTGTTGGTCTTTCAACCAGTTCCCATACTTCAAGACTTTTAAACTGATTGAGTTCTTCCCGCATGGATTTAATCCGTTTTGTCTTTGGTCACAAGCGTCTTTTGTTGTTTTAGGTTCGGGATTGGCAGGACGGTGAGTGCATAAATGCAATGTTCACCATCTCTGTGGAAGACGCTTGTCTAGTTATGATTGTTGATTCGGGGTTACCAATAATATTCTCAAGAGGATGGTCTTTTGTCCAACGATGTGTAGAGGGTTGATGGTGGTATACATTGTGCGGATTGGAGGATTCAAATGGCTTGTAGATGATTCCGCAGAACATCAAAGTGCAGCAGTTTCATTAGCAAACAAGTTAAAGAATGCATTTCAATCAAAATCTCGCGGTGGGGGTACTTCATTGTTCGTAACATCATCACCGTTCTGCATTGCCGTTGAAAGTTGATTTGTCAACTGTTGTTGCAGAGTCAACTGTGGTGCTTCTTCAAATGCGAGTTGTTGTAAATGTATAAGGTATTGGAATATGATCGTGTTGAGCAAACGTAAACATTGTACACCTAGAGCACGCTCATCAATACCATCACTAACGAGGAGCAAATAGCTTTCCATTTGTTGACGAAAAGTTGGGGGCTTGGTTCAAATTGATGATGGGGTTTGGGGAAGTTTAAACGGTTGTGACCGGGTTCCAAGCTGTTATGCTCGAAGCCATTTCAAAGTAGCTCATCGAAATTTGCATGAATCGTTTCCATAACTTGCTTTGTACGACGATTCCAGATCCGGAAACCCTTAGAATTTTCACAATATCCTATAAAGATTCCAATGTTAGGTTTGGCTTTGAGCTTACCAAAGTCATCACTATCATTATTTGGATAACAAAGGGATCCAAATACATGAAAGTGTTTGAGGTTCGGTTAATGGTTGTGGATAAGCTCATAAGGTGTTTTGTTGTGGCGCTTGGTAATCATTGATCGATTCCGAAGTGTAGCATGCGCTTGACACGCTTCAGCCCATAAGTAACTGAAGTTTAGCATTAAGTAACATCGTTTTGCATTTTCACTAACGCAGGCCATCTTTCAACAACTCCGTTTTGTTCCGTGTATGCAGCAATTGATGTTGATGCTCAATTCCCACTTTCTCATAAAATTCCCGAAGAGTTTGATTCACAAATTCAGTTCCTTTGTCCGTTCGATTTGTCTGATTTGGTTCCAGAGCTGAACTTGTATTTTCGTGAGAAAGGTGATGATCATCTGTGGAGTTTGATCTTTGCTTCGAAGAAAGTAGACCCAATTCCATCTTGAGTAGTCATCTACAATTACCAGGATGTAGCGTTTGCCATTAATCGTTTACACACACATCGGGCCACACAAATCCATGTGAAGAAGATGAAGCACATGCTGAGAGCTGTGTTCTACCTTTGAAGGAAAGTGAGCACGAGTGCTTTTCCCTTATTCACACGCTGAGCATAGGTGATCTTTAGAATATCTGAATCTCGGGAGACCTTCAACAAGTTTGTATCGAGCAAGGTTGGTTATGGTTTGAAAGTTTAAATGTGAGAGACGACGGTGCCATAGCCAAGATTTTGTTGATGTTGCCTTTGAAAGTAGACAAATGGGAGATGAAGCAATCATGTCTTGCATGGAGATAGCGTAGAGACTTGAATTGCGAAAGCCGCATATAAGATCGTTTCCTTGTAGATCACTTAATGAAACAAGTTTTCTCCCGAAGCAACTTCCAAATCTCTATCACGTAATTGACCGTCTGGAAGAGATTGGCACGAGGCCTTCCACGTAATAAACCCTGCTAATTTCGATGTTGCCATTGATGTAATCTCTGTAGCCCATGATAGCTACGAAGTGATCATTCCATCCGACAAGGCAATGAACTTTGCAACAAAGTTTGATAACAAATTTAAGATTGCCTGTCATGTGTCTCGGAACATCCGCTATAAACAATCCAAAGGATGATTCAGACACTCGCGATACACAAGCAGGACACAGATGGAATAGAAGTAGATGTGGAACCCGAAGTGTTAGAGGGTTCCAAAGCAGTTATAGTAGAAATACATACATCAATGATTTTAGGCATCCATTTCTGCCATCTCCAACTAGTCTTTGCTTTAGTCTTAGTGAATGCAATAGGTGGTACTACGTTCCTTGGAGGTGATAATGGAGCTACAGGGACATTAATGCGGTTCTTAGAATCTAAAGAGGTTTGGTTTACCAAGCAATGGACTTAGAAGCATTAGTGGCCTAGAGGTATTCCGTTCTTAGGATTCCGTAAACGAGACAAGATAGCTTTAGCAACACATTTATCATGACAATCGAAAGCATATTTCACGACAAATAACACAAGAAGCTTCGTGAAATATCAAAAGTACTTAAAGGTTCAGCATTTGTTACAACACTTTTTCCATTACATTTGTCAGACGCAATATCTAAAGTGGATGCAACATGGGTCTTATTGAAAGTCCTAGGGTGTTCTTCTACTTCAGCATTCTTTATTGATCTTTTCTTAGGTCGCAACTTCCTATTCTTCCTTGTATTGCTCCTAGGCTATGAAGTGCGGACTTTGGGAAAAGAGGCAACTATTCCTATTTCAGTAGAGGGAAGCACGTTAATTTCTTGTGTTTTGTCATTAGATGTTCTAGAGTCATTTTGAATCTGTTTTGGTGCAGTTACAGTTGTGTTACTATCCTTATCTTGCTTAAATAGCACCAACTCTGCCTTAAGATCATGGATTTTGTGTAACAAATCTAGATTTTCAGAACGAGTGAGTCCTTCTCGTCAGAAACATCTTTGGTATATGCCATATGATTATCAACATCTTGTGACGCTTTAGCGCGAGTCTTTTTTAGTAAATCAAATATGACGCTATATTCCTTTTTCACTTTTGAAATTTCTTGTTCATATTTTGAGATTTGACACTTCAAAGACACATTTTGATCATCCAGTTGCTCAATTTTAGGACAAAGAGTTTTGGTATGCAACTGGTTGATCTTGTTTTGCAAAGCGATTTCACGATTATGACAATATTTTTGACACCATTGAAGACGACGTTTTGCGTTTGAAAGTTCGTTTAATAAACGTTCATTTTCATCGTTTAAAAACTTGATTTGTGATCCAGTATCAGTATTCTCAACAATTTCAACATAATCAACAGTATCAGCAGAGATATAATCAAATGCATATGACAAAGAATGCAATAACACAACATTATGGATATCGGCACATATAACATCTTCCAAGAGTCGATCAACATCTTTTCGTAACATTTTCTTTTTACGTTTTGTATTAGAAATAGATGTTTCTGTTTTACCGAAAACGATTTTCATCAATCCAAATTCCTTATGAAATTCCCTTTCCCAATACAATGCACAATTTTTCAAAATTTTAACATGGGGTAAAATTCTTTTCTGAAAGATGTCTCTTTGTTCTCACGCTGAAGCATTGAAAATGTTCAACTTTTATTTCGAATGAAATTCAATATCACGTTCTAAAAGTTTGAGGTCGAAGTAAAATGTCAAAATATCTAAGAATTTGACGATTTTCGGTTTTAAATTTACTTCAGTGAAGGTAAAGGACCATAAATTTGTACATAATTTGGTTGGGAGCAACATTAGAAGACCTTCACGTATTTGTGATAATCCTAGGTGTGTTAGAAGAATCCTTTGTGATCGAAAGGACGCTTTTTGAATAGTTAAATGGTTTGTTATAAACAACATTTTCTAATTTTGATCGACTCGTCTTTCGCATCTAATTCCTCTTTATGATGATATTCAACAACACTCATACTTGAGTCATCAATTTTGTATTATGCAATGGAAACTTCGGATTTGGTTTGAATGCTTTGGTTGAAAGCTTTGGTTTGTAATCGGCAAGATTCGGTCCATATCCATTTGGATTGGGAAGTAAACTTTTGAATAGTTGTGATTGACTCACCATGTTTGTAAACAACATTTCGAAACTCTTTGAGTTTGTTTTGTAAGCCGATAATTTCTTCAAGATGGTCATCTATTCGTTTCGTTGAATGCTTTTGTATGGAAGGAACTTTTGACAATTTAACAACGCCTTTGGCTTTTGAGTTTCCAAAGTAAGAGCGTTAAGTTGTTTTGTATGTTCATGTTTCAGTTGTTCTATGTGAGACAACAAAGCATTCTTCGATGCGGCTAGATCACTAACTGCGTTCTAAAGATTTTTCGTTTTGTGTGATTGTTAGCGACTTCAAAACCTTTTCACGCTTTTTCTTGAGTTTTGAAAAAATTGAGTTGCGTTTTAAGCATTCAATATCCACAGTTATGATTGCATTTTCTTGTGTAATTTCGATTTAATGAAGCGACATTCATCCATTTGGGATTGATAATCTTTAAGAGGTCAATATCCGGATTAGGCAAAGGTTCGTGTTCAGCGTGATTCACAACATGATCATTATTCAGATCCTCAAGTATAACCACTTGAGTCAATTTAGAATCAAAGGTAACCATAAGGTCATCTTGATCACAAATGTAACTATGGTCGGTTGAGAGTGGAGAATGAGATGTGGGCGGCCATGTTGAACATTCGAGCCTCGTCGATTCGATGTTGGCTGATATTAGACCAAGGATGAATATGGTTTGTTCTGCACGAGACAAGCCATCAATGTCATACACGGGCTGGTCACTCATGTGGAGAGCTTGCATTTGTGCCATCATCACCGCCTGCATTAGCCCGCAAGTCTTCCATATCATCCGCAGTGCATACGCCATAAAGCTTTGTTCTTTGTTTGTGAGAGTTCCATCGCCTTCATCCTTAAGAGCCAAAAGTAAAGACCTTGTGATAAGCACGCCTCTAGTCCTGCCGGGGTGCATTAGCCATGTGACCCTTCACATAGTTGTAGCATAAGACCATTCATCCCATTTCAGCATTCCCTTGTTCAACCACTTGAGCTCTCATTGGAGCACCCATGTTATTCCTTCCCATAGCATTAAACCCTTGACCTCCTCCCATCGGCGACCATAACCACGATTCGAACTTCAACCGTCCATTGTTCTGAAATAAATGATTCTTATGTTTGATGAGGAGCGAATGAGATTGTTGGATTTGTTTGTATACCGCCGAAGCTTTAGCAATCATAACAAATCCTTGTTGCAATGCATCAAAGCTTTAGTCCTCATTAGCTTCACCAGAAGTGCTTGATCATTGTTGTTGTTGTATGGAACCAATTGAGTTTGTTGAGATTGTTGCGTGGACGGATCAGATAAGCGTAATTTTGTTGCAGCGAGTTGAGGAGCGGGTTGAGGAGGATAACTAGTTTGAGCCCACAAAGCAAGTTGTTGATTGTAGAAACTAGACAGACCTTGATAGATCTTGAGCTCGTGGATCGTTATGTATGCCTATGTAATCACAAGCACAATAAAAGATAATCTCTACAACTTATGTTCAGTCGGAATATAAACACAAGTAATAACTAAGAACTTCTTGATCCTCTATGGATCTTTATATTAACTAAAACTGAGTTTTTTCAATCGATACATAACTCTTTCTAATGTGTTCCTTTTATAGACAAGGAACCCTAAACAATATCTCTAAAACCGTTTCCCAAGAAACGTATAAACTTAAAACTAAATAAGATATACACAATCACTTCCTAATAAAGCTCATGTATATCCAAACTAAATATACTACACACGGAATAAACACCGCATAAAAGCACTAATAACTATTACTCTTCGATTATGTCTTAGAATCCACTATGTCTTCGAGAATCATTTCGGCATATCAAGGATAATCCAAACTTCACATAATTCCCAACAATCCTCCCCTAAACTGGAATTTGACTAGGTTAAGTTCCAGTTTCTTGATAGATCTTTAACAAAACAGCTCCAGAGGATTGTGCACTAACAACATGAGCAAAGAATCCAAATAAGAACATCTCTATGATGAAGAAACTCTGAAACTCTATATCTTTGCAACAACAAATGACAATAGGTACATCAAAACAATTAGTTGCATACTATTCTCATCACATCCAGGTGTGTGAACTCCTGTGAGAGGTGAATCATTGAAAATAATGGATTTGATGTCTCTTTACCAATAGCCATCACTTCTGGAGTAGCCATATGTTTAAGTTCAGTAAACTATGGTACAGCGATAACCATCTGATTTATTGGCAAACCAAAGAACCATATAAACGGATTTGATATGTTACACTGTAGCGTTTTAGCCGCCTGGCATAGTCAATTCTTAGAATTGGTGAATTGAGAACCAAATATGAAATGCCACTGCCTTTACCACAAGTCATATACATGTGGGCTAGTCAATTCTTGGATTCCAAAATGGAATAAACCATGGTGAATTGAAAAACCATACAACACTCAAAGAATAAAGGAGGTGGTTGCATACCCTATGATTTTTAGCAAATCATTACAACTATCAACAGATTTGAGGTGTCTTTACCAAAGCTGTACCCTTTGGACTAGCTAACTCTTTAATATACACAAGGTATATCGGATGAGTCAATAACCAGTAGAAAGATACAACAATCCTGCAAGAAGAGTTAGAAAACCAAAACAAAAAATTTTTTTAACTAAGAAAGAAAACAAATATTACAAAATGGTACAATCAAGATGAACCTTTATGTGATAGAAGTTGATTTTTAATCAAACCAACACATTGAGTAGCATGAAGTTCATCATACCAGATTCTGGAGGTACTTCCAACTTGTGTCGCAGCAACATTTCCATAAAAGTAACCGATAACGGATAAAGCTTATCCGATACACAAAATCATCCCACATTTAGTTTGAACCACATGTACACAAGGAAACGGATAAAATCTCCAAGCGTCAATCTCCACTTATTAGAATGCTTCCAAATAGAATACCCTTGACCATTTGGAGAATGAGAATCAAACATAACATGAAGATCACCCAACAAATATAAACTGTAATGATACTTATAATAATCTAATGACATGATCATACAACATCTTCAAATCATGTCCGTCACCAAATGAAGAATTTCCTTCAAGAAATTAAATTCAAGAACAAGATATCCGACCTATAAACAGTGTTAAGCTTTCCAGCTTTCCAATCAACCAATACCACATGAGTTCCTTCAAGAAAAACTTCCTCAGATCCAACTTCAATAAAGGTAGATTCATCAGCCTTGAGATCTAAAGTAGGATTCCCAGAAGAATGTTTCTTAGCCAACCTGTCAGAACTCCGTGTAACCAAGCTCTGTTGTCTCGTACCAAGAATATTATCGAGATCAACCGTAGATCATTTCCCGAATCGAGAATCACTCAAATCCACACTAGACAATATTTCGTAAGAAACCAAAGTTGATTCTAAGAAGAATAACCACATCAAGAGAAAGAGTAGCTCTTGAAGTTGTATTAGAAGTATCAACTGGAGAAATGACCAAAGGCAACATAGTATCAAAATTATCCACAATTTCAACTGTTTGTCTCTTGGTCGTAGGAACATCATCATTGAAGCAATGTTTTCCAATTGAGTAGAAGAAGTAGAACCGTAAGAAGAAGAAAAACTGCAGAACCATATGATACTGCTCTAATCAAAGCATCATCGGACAAAGCATTGACTTGCTTCATGGACATACCGAATTATACATAGCGAATTCTTCACTACATTCCTCATATAATTCCTCTCTTCGAGCAAAGTCATATCGTTTTTCTCTTTTGGCTTTATTTCGTTGATCAATTAAAGTTCTTCTCTTTGCAGCAGATTCTTGCTTCCTTAGATTACCAAGTGCCACCATTTGATCCACAAAAGTATCATCATCAAAAGATGCTCCTAAGATAAGTTTTGCAAGATTTGGATCAGATGCACCTTGAGAAGTATATGCATCCCATTGATCATCAGTTATCTTAGGAAATAATACATCAAGCTCTAATTGCCTTTCAGGAGTCAAATTAGAATCATCTCGATCTTGAAGAAATTTAGCAACAATACGACTCTTCTGCATATTCTCATAATTAGCAAACAATCTAGTTTGAGCTTGATTTTCTTCACACAATACCTAAATTAAGGATATCATCAATCACATGATCCTGTCCTTTATCAAAAAATGTCTCAAGAGAACCAAGATCAGACAACCAACGTGAGCTCGAAGAAACAAACAAACACACATCAGAGGAAACAGGTTGTGACAAATTCTCAACAGATGTAGAGAAAACTTCGTAAGAAGAAGTCAACTTAAACATTCTCCCAAAGAACAAAACCTCATCATCATCTCTGAAGGTGAAACATTTGATTGTTCCGTATAGATGTAACCTTCTCAACTATAACATCACAGATGCACCATCCATATGCTACTTTGAAGTGTCGCAGACACCTTAGTCAAACATTGTCTTCTTCTTTTGCTAGCATATATAATAGGCTCCTTACTCTTTGAAGATTTAGCAATAGGGAAGAAACATCGATGTAAGAGCGACATCGCTAATATTCCAAGAGATGCATGAAGATTCTCTTCATCCTCCCTTCGAAGAAATCGACTTCTCTTATTACCTTTTTGACTTAGTAATTCCTCCAAGTGTTCAACTTTTGTCTCCAATGCCACAATCTTTTTACCAAAAACAGTCTTGGTTTTTCAGAAGTTCTTTCTTAAGACCAATCACCTCACCAGCTTGTTCATCGAGCATATAATGATGCAAGTGTAATAGGATCCGCATCGATATCATCGATTGCTCGTTAAAATTGGAATTACATTAGACTTCAGAGCAACATTAACACGATCAACATTAGAACATCCTTCACCAAATGGATTCCTAACAGACTTGGTGTAGGCAATCTATCGATATCAACCTCAACTTCATCAATGTGATCCTGAACTTCATCATTTGAAACTTGTGTATGTTCTTGGCTAGCACAAGGTCTAGGTGAAGATATGGATGCCTCAGAACAACAAAAAACCTTCATCTACATCTCATTGAAGATTACCATCGTAATATTGACAGAGGGTACAATAACAACATTACCCTCATCGCAGTAACTTTTCTCGAGGCAACATTGCTGCTAACAAAGGAAAATGTGTCCCCTCAAACTTAGTTCTCATCGTTGCAAATAACTTAGAGGTCAAAACTCCTATGGGATAGAAAGCTTGGGTTTGAGTAGAAACATTCAATATCATCTGTAAGAACCTAGGGTACATCAAAAACTTACCCTTTTGCCTAGTTATATTTTCAACCATATTATCAAAAATATACTTAGAGAAATTATAAGTCAAACCCTTAGATAAACAAACAATACCACATCCCATTTGAGTTGAAAATCCATCCCATCCTCGGACTTATTGCTTAAACACCGGAGCAACGTATGAACCATGAACCTCCACATAGGACAAAACTTATTTTTAACCACATATCTGTTCTCGTACTTTGATATCCAATCGCCTGAATCCCTTCAAGTACCATTGTAGAATCAGAATGATAAACTCCATTTTCATCATCTAAGTGAAGTTGTCTTCTAATCAGTTCCTCGGAACCACATACTCTTTTCCATCAACACTTGCAACTATCTCGAATCACTTCTTTTCGCCGTCCCAAAATTGAGTAACCAAAGATTCATATATAGCATTTGGAGAATGAGTTAATGCATACTGAATTTTTGATCTTTGTAAAAATGAAATCATCGGACGATACAACTCATCTCCCCGAGCAGTTCCAAGAAAAGCAACCTTATTATGATCATGTTTAAACTGAAGCGCCATGAGAGATTGTGAAGATTAGGGTTACAATATGCACAAAAGGAAGTGTTTTGAATGAGTTAAAAATCAAATCACTTAATATGGAGCGAATATATGCCGATAGAGAATAAATGAAAATTTCCCAATTTTGGTCAAAGTTGACCAACGATGACGTGGATTTCTACTTGTACTGATATTCACTTTTAACTTCGGAGGAAAGAAACCATTCTCACTAAGTAGAATAATCACAGAAACAGATTACTTATTCAAGAAGCTTCAGAAATATCTTTTACTGTTTCACCCACACACATTAATTCTCTTACCACTTGAACCCGTCTATAAAGCAATCCCAAAGCACACATACTACTTCATCAAAAACCCCAAATTACATTCCAAACCCTAATTTCATCAATAACCCAAAATTAGCCATAATAACCATGAGTACCAAACCTAAGATCATTGATCTCACAAAGATCATCCTCATCATCAAGTGAAGATACCAATCCATGGTTTCATTACTTTCCAAAACCATACCCGTGACCAAAGAAATCACCCTTTTCTCCTCATCGAAGATAAAAGTGTTGAGAAATCAGTGAATCTGCTGAAGATTCGATGACTCCTATAAGGAGGAAACATCTTACTCCCAACCCCAAGACTCACCTCAATGTAGACCTCGAGCCAGGAATCCACCACTTCCTATGGGTAGACAGGTGGTGCTTGGTCTCTTGGCATCATGTTTTGGTGCATCATCACATATCGTATTGAGGAACGGAAAAAGGAAAATGATGTAAGTTGTTGTATGATGGAAAGTGTAGATGATGCATAAATGAAAATCTTTCCTTCTCATCTCTCTACCACAATCAGCTTCTTCGTTTTCATCAATCCATCCTCTCCATTTTGATCCTTAGCATCTGTTAGAGTTGGTTATGCTTATCACAAAAGCGTAGCCGTGATTTAGTGTGAAAGATGTGGCGATCATGCATATCCAACGACTGTTAGATGTTGAACGGATGATATGTAATAGATTAGGATTAGTAGATCATGTAGATGCTTTTGATGTTGCTAGTACTCTGAAGTCGTAAGTCGTAAACCTGCTTTGAATGAATGAATGATCTATTTGCTTTTGTACTTCTTTTGAATGAATCAAATAACTTCAGTACATCATCTTCAGAGGTAATAAATCATACACTTCAAAGACAATGAATTCGGAGAAACAAGCTTAAGCTTTCTTGACCATATCTCAAGCGATCGGGACAACCATTCTCAAGAAAACAAACACGAAAACACGAGAAACACACAAACCAACAAAGAAACACACTAAGATAACATTAGTAGGTTAGAGTAAGTTAAAATCAACCAAATATACAAAATTACATAGCAAAAAGCAAAGTTATACACAATCCTCCCCTGAGGCATATGCCTCCCCTGAGGCCTATGCCTCCCCTTAAACTTTGCAGTTAAGGGTTAAGCATGCCAATATGGACCACAAGGTGTTGAAACCTTGGTCCATCAAAAGCCTTTGTTAACAAATCTGCCACATTATCATCAGTATGAATTTTGACCACTTGAATCAAATTTTTATCATATGCATCTCTTATAAAGTGGTGCCTGATTTCAATATGTTTTGTTCGACTGTGAAAACTGGATTTTTAACAATGCATATGGTACTTTGATTATCAATAAAAATCGTTGTGTTCATGAAATTATACCCATAATCCAACAATTGATTTTGAATCCAAAGAACTCAGTCCACGTTAAATTAGCACAGCAGCCACATACTACCGCCAAGATGAGGTAGCCACAATAGTTTGTTTCTTGCATTGCCAAGAAATCAATCTCTTTTCAAGGAATTGGCAACCTCGGTGGTGGACCTCCTATCCAGATTAGCACCAGCATAGTCACTATCACTATACGCTTCCAACTTAAAAGGAGACTCTTTTGGATACCAAAGACCTAGAAGAGGTTGGCCTTTAAGGTACTTAAAGATCTTCTTAACAAAGATTGAGATGGGAAGTCATGGAGTAACTTGATGTCGCGAACAAACACTCACAAGAAAAGTAATATCGGCCCGGAAGTCAATTAAATACATCAAAGACCCAATCATAGACCTGTACAAATGAACATTCACAGGTGGATCAGCTTCATTGTTGGTCTTTGTCTTTTGAGCTTCATAAGGTGTAGTGGCAGTCCTTACACCCTCCATACCAAACTTCTTCAAGATGTCCCTTACATATTTGTCCTGACTGATAAAGATACCATCGGGTTTCTAACTTGAAGACCTAAAAAGAAAGTCATCTCTCCCATTGCACTCATCTGAAACTCTCCCTTCATAAGCTCCTCAAACTCCCTGCACCAAGCTTCCTTTGTGGATCCAAAAATAATGTCATCCACATATACTTGCACAAGAATTATGTCAGTGGAATTCTTCTTTAGGAAAAGAGACTTATCAATTGCACCTCTTCGTAACCATGCTTCGCAGAAAGGTAGATAGCCTAGCATACCAGGCTGGGTGCCCTGATGTAGTCCATAGAGAGCTTTGACTACCTTATACACATAGTTAGGATGATCTGGATCTTCAAATCCTTTAGGTTGAGTGACATACACCTCCTCTTCAATTTCACCATACAAGAAGGCTCCTTTAACATCCATTTGATAGACCATAAACCCCATATAGGATGCATAAGCTAAGAAAATCCTTATAGCCTCAACTCTTGCCACTGGTGCAAACACTTCATCATAATCGATCCCCTCCTCTTGTCTATAACCCTGGGCAACTAATCGGGCTTTGTTTTTAATAACAACACCTCGAGCATCTCTTATTCTTGAATCCATTTTGTCCCAATAGCATACTTACCATCGGTAGTAGTAAAGATCCAAACCTGCCGATTTTGAAATTGTTGCATCTCATCCTGCATAGCTTCAAGCCAACTTGAATCTTCAAGAGCCGAGTAACACGGTTGGTTCTACTTGTGAGAGAAACAAGCAAAGGGACAATGTTGATAGTCCGTGTGATTGTCTCTCGCTGATTTGAGACATAAGAGACAAAAGCCACCTGTCCATATTTAGAACGCGCGGTACCTCTTGTTCTAACAAGTGCATTAGGATCACCAATAATATTAGACTGTGGATGAACATTGTTGATCCTAGTTGTGGTGGTGGTGTTGACATTAATGGAAGAATCAAGATTAGTCATAGTAGGTTCAATGTCGATCATAGGAAGGTCTGTTGAAGATGCCTGCTTTAGGTTGATGATGACCAAGATCTGAAGGTTTTGGAAACCTTGTATAAGGTTCTCCAAGGTCTGTGGACACTTTAGTAGACATAGGAGTAGAGTCAACATGTCTTTCACCCGAATTGAGAGGTGAGGAGAAACAGCATTCCCTTTCAGTGAATTGGAGTTTCAGCCGAGTGCTTCATTTGAACTTTCTTTAACATTCCTCTCGGATCCAAATTGGTCTGATACTCTTGTTTCTTCACCGCAAGGTCCTCAAGATAATAGAATTCATCTTCACCCATATCGTAGATTATCTTTAGAAGAATCACCTACAAAATTGTTAGGAGAGAAAGAAGGCACTTCAATGGGTTGTTCATCATCATCGAACCCACTTTTCGAATGAACTTCCAAAGTTTTGCACTAGACGCGGGAGATGCTTCTTCAGAATCTGATTTTGATTAGCCACATGTCTAGCATAGCCCAAGTAATCAGTCAAGTAATCAAGGTCAAATGACCAAATATGTCCTTCCCATTCTGAACATTAGGCTTGTCTTCAAGATACCGCAGATTCAATGTCTCCTCAATCTTCTTAGCAGATACATTGTAAACTCGATGCCTTATTGTGTGAGCGAATACCCCACAATGTAACCATCATCGACTTTCTCATCAAACTTGCCCAATGGATCACGGTATTTAAAATTGTCACTTGGCCAAACGGTTTAAGGTAATGAATGGGAACTTTCCCAAAACAAGTTCGTATGGTGTTTTAAGGGTGTGGTCTTGTAATGGACACTCTATTGAGTACATAACAAGTCGTACCAACAAATGCCTCATCCAAAACATGGTAGGAAGTTTAGAGTCTGCTAGCATTGATCTTGCAGCCTCTATTAAGGTTCTATTTTTCTTTCTGCCACCCCATTTTGTTGAGGGTTCTTGGAGTGCTATAGTCCCTTTTGATTCCCTTGATTCTCGCAGAGTTCTATCGAATTGCATTTTTGAACTCTGTACCATTATCACACCTAATGCCTTTCACCTTTTTTAGTCAACTGATTCTCAATAAGGGTAATGAAGTCTTTCAATACTTCGATGTTTCATCTTTGGTCCTTAGAAAGAATACCCAACAAAATTTGCTATAACCATCAGTGATCACTAGACAAAAATATTTATGATCAATGCTTCTCACTTTAGTTAGACCAAACAGATCCATGAAGTAGTGAAGAGGTTCAGAAATAATGCTTATACACTGTAACAGAACACCTTTGTAGGAGGCTCAGGTCGCTTTCCTTTGTTGCATGCAACACGCTTATGATCATTGGTGAATACTTTGGGAAGTCCTTGAACCGCAGTCCCGTTTAGAGAGTGGTTAATGGTCTTGAAATTGACATGGGCCATCCTTTCTTGCCATTTGGTGGACTCATCCAACGATGCTTTAGCCACCAAACATGTTAAGTCACCTGATGGTTGGACATTGGTTAAGTTCAATGTATAAAGATTGACCTGCGAGGAACCTTCAGAATTGAGGTTTCTTCCGGGAGTTTGAAGTCTTTAGACAAAGACAAGACATTCATCCTCTGTGAAGAGTACTTTGTTTTAGTGTCACGATTTGTGAGACTGAAAACAAATTGAAATGTTGAAGTTCCTTGACATAATAAACATTCTCAAAATCCAGGTGAGGTGTTTTGATGGTCCCTTTTCCAGTTATACGTCCATCACTTCCTCCAAAGGTTACATTGCCTCCTCCTTCAATGGGCACACAGTTATGCATCATGTCCTGTTTCTCACACATACTTCTAGAACAACCACTGCCAACAATTCCAACATCTTTATGCTTAGGGGATGATCCTATAACAACAACAAAATTCTTACGAAGATTAGTACACTTTGGAGGCTCAAGTCATTGCTGACTTGAACCTGCCTTGTGGATCATATGAGTTGTGCCATTTAGAAGTATAAGATCCACTATTGTTCTTGGGTTTCCAATGAAACTTAGGTCTTTGTATATTCCAAGAACAACCTCTGAGGTCTTGACAACAGATCCCTACATTCTTTCCCATCACTGGGTTAACATATCTAGCCCAAAACCATTTTAAAATATTCACTGGTTGGTTTAACATATGGTTTGCCAATTGATCTTCCAAGAAAAAGAAGTATTATAATTAGTAGCTTGTGGAACATAAGGTGGTATATCATTAACATTGGTCCACATAGGTCTATTATTTCTATGATGCCTAGAGTCACCACACCTACTCATTCTTTGTTCATGATAATCGCAATCCTTAATTAAATGAGATTTACTTCCACACACAAAACATTTCTTCTGAGAAGATTTATTCAAACCAAAAGAAGTATTCTTACAAGCGTAAGCATTCAAACCACAACTATGAAAAGAATTGTTTTAACAGACTATTATGCAAGAATTAAAACGCAAGTCTTCGTGAGGCAAGCGTCTTGGAAGTGGATTCCTTGGCAGCAACTCGCATGCTTATTGGTAGGCTTGAAAAGTGCGTGCTGGGGTGAAGACTTGGGAAGAAGGCTTGGGAAGGTCGACTTGTCACTTGAATCACACTCTGTAGACCCTTGCTTGGAGGACTTGTCACTGTTAACACAAGAGACAAAGTCATTAGTAGAAGTATTAGGGTCCGCAAATCAATTGACTTTTGCCATACGATGGTGTGATCCATCAAAGTCATTAAGAGTGGAAAGGTTAATGGGCATGTGCTCACCTCTAATTGGTCCCTAACTGCATGTAGGTCACCTTCTTTCACAAAATTAGCTAGGCCTGCTGGTGTAGATTTACGTGTGTCATCCCTAGCTTCTAAGCCTACATATTTCTTAAAACCTAAAGCTACTGTAGTATTGGGAGCTTGACTACTATAAATGAGACTAGCCAACTTATTACCATTCATCATCCATTCATTATTCCTAGCAATTTCCTCCTTAACTTTTTCCTTAAGCTCTAGATTTTTCGACACTATATCGCTCTTAACTTCTCGGACCATTTTAATTCATTTGTAGCACATTCGAGATCTCTTTCTAAAACACCTATTTTCTCATCATAAGCTATCTCATTTTTCTGAAACCAAACCTTTTGTCTTTCTAGAGTTTTTAAAGCCTGTTTATACGCTTCAACTTCCACAAAGTATTCATTATATTTAGGTTCCAAAATATCATAAGCTTGCTTAAGTTCATTATAACGCTCATTACACCCAAACACACAGCTTTGTACCGAGAGATGCCCATCAAGGCAACTCGATCATGCCTATCCTCTCAAGTACCGGCAATCAACCCAACATTATCAGACCATCATTATCGACTCCTCATGTTGCTTCCAGTCTACATTGCTATCCGTGACTGACCAAAGCGGATGATCCCTTTGATGTTCCTCGCCTCCTTCCGATCACGCGATAAGAAGTGTATCTTGTCTCATCACCGGCTTTCCGTCTTTGCATTCTCTAGAAAAGTGCCCCATCTGTTGGCATGTGAAGCATTTAACCTTCCTCGATCACCGTCCTTTGAATCCAAACCTTCTTCCAGTTTTTTCTTTCAAAACTCTTGATATCCATGGAAAGCATGGCCACTTGCCACCTCAACTTCATCTCTTCCATCTCAAGCGGGTCCCCCTGATCAAAATCCTCATAAGCTAGTTCTCTGAGGATCATAATCGAAGAAGAAGGATCCAAGTACATCTTCCATAATGTTGCTTGATTTAGAGTGAGAACTTGATGAAGAGCAGATTAGATGATGATGGATATGGACTTGGACCATAGCTAGACTTTGGAATAGAGGCTCCAACAAAGGCGAGATGAGTAGCAGAGAGGATGACCGAAAAGGACTTCTTACATCATTTTCAAGAGCTTTAAGTTTGTTATACTACCATCAAAGGTCATCATGTCCAAACCACCTTTAGCTTTTAAAGCTATGCTTACATGTAGCCGTGGATGGAGGTAATGACCTTAGAAACTTAGAGTTACATCATCATTGTCCGGGCTTTGCCTCAGGTGATTCAACCGACTTAAAATCTTGTGAAACTTATCATAGCCCTTGTGAATTCCTTCTTCTTCAGAGATTTGAAAGTCCTGAAACTGTTGTCTTAGCATGGACTTCTTCAATCTCCTAGACTCCTCATTCCCACCGAACTTTGCCTTAATTGCTAACCATATATCCTTAGCATCTTGCATGAAGTGAAAATCACTTAAGTGATCCTCGTGAATAGCTTGCTAAGAAGAATAGTTCTCGACCTTGGTTTCTCTCTCAACTACCAAAGAACTCTTCATAGCTTTGGGAGGAACATTCATCATATTACCAGAAGATCCTGGTGGTTCTCTTTAAACTGTTCCCTTCGAATTATCGCCATAGATTCCAATCAATGTTGGAGATCCAGTTCTGCATCTTCATCGCCCAAAGATCATATTCCTCCCTTTTAAGGTAAGGAAACTTAGCATTGCTATTAGAGAGCCTTAGTTGTTGCAGATGGGTGGAGTTTTGGTTGTTGGTGAGTTCAAGATCAACATCCTGAACCGTGCATGATGATTTTGTTATGGTTGTATGGGTGTTTAGAAAAGCTTGTCCTTAGTATCGTAGAGACTCTCACGAGGCTCTGATACCACTTGTAGAAACTAGACAGACCTTGATAGATCTTGAGCTCGTGGATCGTTATGTATGCCTATGTAATCACAAGCACAATAAAAGATAATCTCTACAACTTATGTTCACAATGAATATAAACACAAGTAATAACTAAGAACTTCTTGATCCTCTATGGATCTTTATATTAACTAAAACTTAGTTTTTCAATCGATACATAACTCTTTCTAATGTGTTCCTTTTATAGACAAGGAACCCTAAACAATATCTCTAAACCGTTTCCCAAGAAACGGATAAACTTAAAACTAAATAAGATATACACAATCACTTCCTAATAAAGCTCATGTATATCCAAACTAAATATACTAAACACGGAATAAACACTTCCGCAGAAACAGATTAATAACTATTACTCTCAAGAGATTATGTCTTGAGAATCCACTATGTCTTCAATAGAATCATTTCAGTAATATCAGCATAATCCAAACTTCACATAATTCCCAACATTGATTGTCCGGAAGTGACGGTGGGGCCAAAAGTCCACGGATAGTCCTTTCTTTGTCAACTTCTTTTTGGTGGGGCTTCAAATAGTCATACAACAATCCGTAAGTAGCATGATGAAGATTCTTCGCTTGACGGATGAAAATGACATATTTTTCCCACTCAGGACCAAGACTACTTAGGAACTTAGTGTTAACAGCAATTCTTGGCATGATGATGTTGTGTTTTTCCAAGTCATTGATGATATCTGAGAATCGATGATGATATGACTCTAATGTCTCTCCGGGTTCAATCATGAAGTGTTCATAAGCCAAGTAAATTTTGGATTCCATATCTTCTTGATTAAGTTCAGTGCCTTCCATAAGAAGATGAATATGTTCCCACATTTTCTTAGCAGTCTTTTGAGCATCAACACTTCGAGGGATTGGATTGGGTAATCCTAAAAGGATATATTGCATTGCTAGCTCATCACCAGTAGTGTAGAAGTTCATCACCGAAAGGTCGATGACAGCGATTGCAATGTTTGTGAGATCATCTCTTGGTGGAATAGCATTTGGATCTCCTGTGTAACGAGAATAGGCATCTGAAATGGACCTTCCAAGATGACCTTCTTTAAGAACTTTCCATGTGGCTTCTTTAGATCACAAAACCTAAAGAACCTAATCACCCATTGATCATAGTTTCCGGGAGTGAGCATTGGAGGTCTATCAAGTGATCCTGCCTCATGAATGGATTGTTGGCTACTTAAACCTTCACACATCTTTGCAAACCAAGACGGTTCCTTCATAGTATTCCTGGATGGATGTTGATTGTAAACGTGTGTGTAAGGTTGTACTTGAAGACTAGGTGGTGGTTGAACCATTTGAGGTGGAATGGCTCCTTGTTGTGGATAATGTTGTTGGTTAAATTGTTGTTGATAAATTTGTTGTTGTTGATTAAATTGTTGATGTTGTGGACTTAGTTGTTGTTGTTGTTGTTGATTATACGTGTAAGGAAAGTAGTTAGAGTATGGTGGTTGAGACATGTTGAAAACTGGTGTTGTTAAATGGATCTTTGTAGTCGAATGAAACGTTGTTGATGAAGTATCCTTAGGCGTAGAAACCAAATTTAGGCAACTTAACACTTAGGCGTAAAAACACCAAACTTACGCGTAAAAGTGATATTTACGCATAGGATTAGCTTACGCGAAGAATTGAGAAACACTAAGATTATGCGAATAAAGTTAAGCGTAGAAAACTTATGTGTAAGATTAGCTTATGCGTAAGACAAGGCTTAGCGAAGAAAATACTTATGCGTAAAGAGTTCTCTGGCGTAAGTTTAAGCTTATGCGTAAAATTAGGGTTTTGCTAAAAATCCTTTACACTATCACGTGTAAATGATATCCAAAGTCGAAGTGTTTTCGGGCTTATCCAAGCAAGAAAACACCAGTAAACCATGAAAACCTAAGATCAAACCACGGATGACTTATGCGTAAGACTAGGGTTTTGTTTGCAAAAATGTAACCAAAACGGATTATTAGCCAAAAGTGATTCTAAACCAGATTTCTGTGATGAAACAACTTCAATATCACCAAAATAACACAAAAGTGTGAAACTTGATGATCCAAACTTCTAAACACCCTATGTGAAATAAACCACGATAAAACCAAGCTTAAAAACGAAGAATTACACGTAAAGTTTGAAACTTTTTGCTTAAAACTGAAATTTTAACACCGAAAAACTTTGAAAGTACAAGAATCTTGGATTGGAAAGTGTAAAAAATGAGTTTTTAAGCGTGACAAAGTTTGTAAACCGTAACTTATGCGTAAAACCAAAAACTTCAAAAACAAAAAACCTTTTCACCCAACTATTTGGCGATTGATACCACTGTTAGGTTCCTATATTCATAACACAAGCATCAATAGAAGAAATAGAGAAGAAGTGATCGGATGAACAAACACACACACACACACACACACACACACGTATGAATATTGAAGAGTTATGCGTAGAGAGTAAATGTGTAAATTGAACAACCAACCCTCAAGTGAGGGTTTACAAGCATTATTTATAGGACGAAACTAGGGCAACATGCAAGTTCCCTTCCTTTCCTTTATGGGCTTGGGCCAAGGCTCATGGGCTTTCTACATAAGCCTGGGCATAATTACTAACATAAAAGCCATATTAAGCTAACTATTACATATTAATTACTAACACTTGAAATCTAGTTTAGGAGTGATTCCAACATTTTGGGTTGCTTGGAACTTCTCCTTGCATGGATGACACTGTCATGCTGGGATGTCTTATGAGCTGGATTTCCGCAAATATCACAGCATGTGTTCATAAGACAATCATCGGGGTGATGATCATTAAACCCACAATAAAGGACAAGTAGGAAAGGGTTTTGCTCTAAATTTTGAGCGGACTTGGAGGTTGAAGCATATCTTGATGACCTACTTTGGTATAGTTTGCTTCACCGAGGAACTTACATATTGTAAGTGATCGAGTTCTGTGATCATCCTTTTGCGGATCATACGCAAAAGGATTCTAACGCTTGTCAAGGTGGTATGACCGGTATAGTGGCATAGATCACACTTATGCTTGGATTTGGGGTTTGACTTAGACTTTGAGGAACTAGAGGAAGCCGACTTTGTCTCCTTGATTGATTCAGGAACCTTTTCAATGGATTCCATCTTTTCTGTTAGCTTCCTCACAAGTTCATCCTTGGTCTGAATTTGGTTTGGGAGTCAAGGATGTGGAAGTCTCAGTGGGAGTAGACTCTTGTTGAGTTGGTTTTGTTGGCCTTTCAGATGGTGCTACCAAGTCTAGACCTTCCTGGTGAATGATGATTGAATTGCATGGAGTAAGCTCGAGTTTAGTGCGGCACCTCAAGAGAGGTTTCAGGTGGGAAGGCTTGCATTAAACTCGCTGACTCAATGTGTTCGACTCACGGGCACATCAGGAGTCAAGCATGCTCTTAAGAGCTTGACTCTCAGGCTCTAGAATTCTTCTAGAATCGAAATTAGGAAGCTTACTATCAGGATTAACCCGATCAATCCAATCACTAGGCTTGGGACTAGTCAACATACTGGTAATCATACCACCAGACACAAATGGCTTAGGACCCTGGTCTTTGTTGAGAGAGTCAGGAAGATGATCTTCACGTAAGACTCTCTTCTTGCTACTGGTGGCTCCCACAAAGATCAAAGACACGGGATTCTTAGCAGTCCAACTATCAAGAATATCTTGAACCTTTTTGAGTTTGTCTTGAAGAGCCTAATTTCTTTTAACTAGTTCGTTGTTTTGAATTTGCAAAGTGACAAACACCTCAAGCTTAGCTTGTTTTAAAAGAAGAAGTTTATCCCTACAATTGTTTAATTCAAAACTTAGCTTTTTTTATTTTGAAAAAGATTCAGTCTTTGCTCTTCTACGAACTTAAGGTCAACATTAAGATAATTCATGTAAGACGCCAATCGAGTCATCATCCATAGAAAGTAAAATATTTACCTGCTTCATTGTGATATTGACCCATTCTCTATTCCTGGCATGATTCTTTCCAACAGCCTAGCTTGTCCTCTTCTCGGAGGGCTATCGCTGCACGACATGCACCATTTCATCATCTCGATGACACCGCTCTTCATCCCGAGAAGGTTTCAAAGAACAAGGCCTTTGTTTTACCCTACAGATTGAACACTTTTGTTGTTTCGAGGGACTGCCTCAAGCAATGCAAGCTTAGCTTTGACTTTCCTATACTTAGCTTCAAAATCAACAGCTTTTGTTTTGATCGGCTTTTGTTTTGAAAGTTTTGATGAGACCGATAGATTTTGGTTGAAATTTGCTAAAGCCTCGAGGACCTGATTTGACCTCGATGGTTTATAAGAGGGTTCGAAATTGTTTTTGAAAATGCCTTTTGCAAAATGACCTCTTTTGTGACACTTAAAGCATTCAATGTCCTCATTTGCTTTAGCATTTGAAAAACCCTTGTTTCTTTTTATAAACCTTCGAGAGTTAGCAAGGAGTGCCCTTTCCCGAAATTCAACGTTCGGTCATTTAGGTACTCCTCACTTGATCTCTCATCAGGCTCATCATATGAATTTTCTTGAAAGTCTTGAACCACATTGTTGGAAAAGAAAGCAGTTGATATAGGTGTTGAAGTGGTGGTTAGGGACTTCTTGACTTCCTGAGACTTCTTTAAGTCGGGTATCGTCTCGTTGATGAGGTTTTCCTCATACACAAATTTCTCATAAATTTCAGAAGCTCAAGATTCGGATATGATTAGCATTCCTAAGTCCCCGAGAAATTCAACCACTTCTCATGGAGACTATTGACAAAACCAACATTGATTTCATGTTTGGACAACTTAACACCATCATTAGACAATTCATTTAAAAGAGTTTTGTAATGGTGTAAGTTTGAGACAGAGTTCTCGAGTCCTAGTCCACGAAGATATTATACTCAAGTTTCAGTCCATAATCCTATTTTCCTTGGTATCGATGGACCTTCATGACTATGAACCGGTCATCCTGTGTTTGTTTGGCCGTACTACAACTTATAATCGACTCCATAATATCGCCGGAAGACAAGATATTATGATACTTTTGAGCCTTTGGTCCAACGGTTGACTCACTCTTCTCTCATCCTCGAGTCCATCGAGCTTTAGGTTTAGGCAAACCTTCGCCAGTCTTTGGGATAAATGGACCTTCATTTATACGCTTGATATAATAAGGTTCCATCCCAATCAAATAGCAAAGCATACGCTTTTTCCATTTGTTGAATTTTCCAACTTCAAGTCCAGGGGCAACAAATTGAATAAGCTCCACCCTTTTTATCGACTAGTTGGGGTACATCAATTTCAGCCATTTTAGGATCCTGATTTAAAAACGTTTAGATCGGCAAAAACAGCTTTTTATAACCACCTTGCTCTGATACCACTTGTTGTTCCCTATTCACTGTAGTATAAAAACAGTTTAAGTAAAGTAAACAAAGCTGATAGTGAATCAATGACTGAAAAGATATAAATAAAACACAAGAGTAATTTTCAACATCATATTCTTATTAGAAATGAATAAAAAGAATACGTTACCCTAGTACTTGCGGAACAAGATAGGGATTGAAATGACAAAGTGTTTGCAACTCCTCTCTAAGCTCGGGCTAAGTCGACCACAACTACAAGTACCCGAATTGAGCTATCTCGGGATTAAGTTGTATTTAGAGGAGTGAAAGATGGCTTCATGTATGTGTGTGTTTACAATTCACAAGCTTAACCTTTCACTCCATCTCTTATGCTATTTATACAAGTATGAGTTTTAACTCTATCCTAAGTGACAAACTGACATTTTGTAAGACAAAATATGATGTATTTTGTCTTTGTTTACAAAGACTATATTAGGTAAAGGGACCAAGTCACTTTCTTCATGTCAGATCGATGTCGAGCCTTTTAGAAGGTCAATTTCTTGAAGATAAGTACTCCATCTTTATCGCTTAAAGCATAACCGTTTTGTCCCGCCCATTCTTTAGTCTTCATAGTCTTCAATCTTTAGTTTCAGTTTGTCTTCAGTGTTTGTAGTTAGAGACAAGTTTGAGGGATTCAGTAAGTTATTGTCATCACTTACTGAATCCACCATCTTTTTCTTGACTCAGTCTTCACCCTTTAAGTTCCGCCTTATTGAGTGGAGAGACTTTTTCTATGTCTCTTACTGAGCGTCCTGAAGATGGCTCATTGAGAGACTATGAACTCAGTGACCTGTTAGTGTTTAATGGTCTAAGCACTTAGGTTATTTTCTATTCAAATCCTAGATTAAGGGGTTTGGGTATTTACTGAACCCAACACATACATGTCATAAGTTGATTCTGAAATTTGAATAAATTACCAAATATTGACGTACTCTTTCGATAAGGTAATCCGACGTGTGCTCATGCTATGGCACCCCTTGTGCACCGCGCCATGGCTCAAGCCAATGCTTGCATTCTATTTTTTCTTTACTGTTTTGATTTTAGGTTTGTGTTTTAATTCTTGTTGTGTTCGTATTTGTGCTTGGTGTGTGTCTTTGGCCGTTAATCTGTGTGTGAAGTGTGGTTGTTTTTAGGGTGTATGCGCATCAAGGTTCTAATTTTTGAAGTTATAATTCTTTTCTTTTTTGTTTAAAATCAAATTTATAAGTAAGGATCTTGAAATTTGTACGTTACTCATTTAAGTCCTCGTAGGTTAATTTTTCAAATATATATGAAATTTGTAAATTTTAATTTCATTACTTTTTTTAAAATGTATTTTTAATTGTATTTTAAATGAATCAAAAATATTTGTTAATTTAGAAAAATGAAAAATAAATAAAATACTTGAAAGTAACTACGGTGATAATATTTTTTTCTTGCTAATTACATACATCAAAACAAACACCTAAAATATGACCATCACGTTATAAACAAAAAGTATTATAACACCAAATACCTGCCAAGTTCCCATGTTTCACTTTTCATTCGTGATTGTGATTGGTATCCTAACAATTTACAAATGTTTGTAATGTCAGTATGGTTAAGTGAATATGTATAAGAGAGAGATATATATTCCTACGTGAGAGAACAACCAAACATTGATGACTTAAAGTGTTGTCATATCCTCTCGACCTGCATATAAATAAGATTGAGCAAAGGCGAAAAGTAACTAACCAAAAGTTTAAAAGTGCAAATATGACCTTCGAGGGTATGTTTCCATCTGCAGATCTTCCCTGAATGATAGAAGACTATTAATATCATTTGCTTATTGAAAGTAAGAAAAATGAATGGAATATAAGAAACTAACGTGTGGATCAAACATGTTAGTTTACACTAATCAAGAGTGTGACTAACCTTGTAATGATGTCAATGACTCTCATCCACAGAGTAAGGATTGTGATATACATATAACAATTCACCTAAATGAACATACATATTATCTATGCGGATCAGGTCTACGATCTTTCAGGGAATTTGGATGCTTATTATGACACGTATGGTATCAAGTTCTAAGGCCTTGGTAGGAAGTAATTTTGTTTTAATAGGAGTTTAATGTTATCTTTTGAGTAGTGGTTTATTTTTTTGTTTAGAGAATAGAAAGTTTCTTGTTATGTAAGCTTTCCGCCTATGTAACGGGCTGAGATATAGGATCCACCCATATCCTTTGTACTTAAACATTTTTTGGAGTAATATATTTACCGGGTCTTTGACCTTTTACTCAAAAAAAACATACATATTATCTCAAACATGGGAAACGATGATGAATATGAATGAATAAATAACAAACTAAGCATAGCAATCTATCAGTAGAACCTTGATACCAACACCCCTTAGTGTCATGACTTTTGGTGGGAAAAAGAGAGGATAATAGTTTTTGGCATCTAAGTAAGAAATAAATGTTAAAAGTTCTCTGGATAGATGTAAATATTTGGCATGGAATAACTGAGAACCAGGTCTTGGCTAAACACAAAAGTTGCATATCTTCTTTTTTTCCTTTTCGTAGTCTTTTGAATCACTTAAATCGGAGTTAATATGAAGAAGTTATGGCCAAATTGCTTCAGCAACTTTAACATACATTGCACAAACTTTAATTCCTTTGTTTTGTGTCTTTCAACTACATACTTATTCACTCTTTTGCTCCATTTGACATCATGTCATCATGTTTTCATTCTTCAAGCTTCCAAAACCATATCCAATAGAGATTTAAGTTTCCCTAGAGCTATTTTAATATAATTCTTGATAGTTTTAACATATATTCACTTTGACCTGTTAAACACATAAAATCTCATTAAAGTAGCTATTTCTCAAGTGAAATAGGTGTGTTTGTATGTAAGTTAACCATTATAAATGTGTATACAAAAAGCACCTATCAGATTTACCCTTCGATCTTTCGGCTTAGACGATTCCCTCCTCGTACCAACGTAAATCAAAGCCTCAGTGTGTAGCCGTAACAAGGTCTTGAACTTCATGTCTTTCTAACTCTGTTTTAGCCTATCCTTGCTAACCATCTAGAAAATTGAAGAGAGACTCTTGGTCAGAAAGATCCAGAGAGTCTTGAGTTTACGGAGCCAACTCTTTGCTTCATTCTTAGCATTCTCCGGATTGAATTGCTTTTTGAAATCTGCCACAAAATCACCCCAAGTATTGATAGTACACGTACCTCACTTAATATCTCCATACCGACGTCTCCACCACACGTTGCGGTATCCTTCAAGTATCGGGTCGTCATTTTGATCTTGGAACTGTCATTCCAAATGTTGACACATTCCAAGTATTGCTCCATCTCCCACAAGAAATCATAAACCACCCTAGCTTTCCACTTTCCTATGAACGGTGATGGTTTAGGAGCATCTATCTTCAGAGCGTGATGACTAGTGTTACCTCCACTAGCCATCGATCGCTTGCACAAAACCATATCAGCTTGCAAGTATTTAATGGTTTGATGAATGGAGAATATCTCTTCTCCAAACTCTTCTTGCACCTTTGTGAGTTTTCCCATGAGCATCTCCTTTTAAATCATCGATCTCACACCTTAAGTCTCCACTAAGAGTATTGATGACCACCCTAAAGTCAACTTTCATGATCGTAAATTCGGAGTCAAGACCTTTCAAGCCCTCAACTTGGTTCTTCAACTCCGTCACCGATATCTCTACACCCACCACTCTCTTATCCAAACTTGCCACAACGTCCTTAGACATACCTTTCTTCTTGGGGTTTTGATGATTATCATCTCGACCACGGTTCTTGTCAACAACCGTACTTCCACTAGCGCCATTCTTCTCGGTTTTGTTTGTCATAGCCTCTAATCAACTAGCTCTAATACCACTGTTCATAGACTTGTCTCAATAAGGGTCTTTCGTGCGGCACTTAGTCTCGACTAAGTAAGTCTTACTCAAATACTCAACGATCTAGGCAACTAAGAAAGCTTTTAAAAAAGGAACATGTGAATGGGGAAATATTGGTACTGCTTGAGAGAATATTACAAGTGAGAGAATTTACAAGAGAAGATTACAAGTGAATTGAGAGATGATTCACCCAAATGACGAGGTTATCTATTTATACTACAAATCTAGGGCAACTATTTAGAACTCCAAGGCAAGCCCATATTCTACAACCTTCCATATGTGGAAGCATTCCAAGATCTTCTTGCACCTTTCATAGAGTCTTCTAGGAAAGTGTGGAACAATACGAAATCCCGATTAACCTCGTGAACGACCCTACCAATCGTGTGGGTCATGATATCACACTCACCTCGGCACGAAGTTTCAAGAACAACACTAATTCATCATACGGCTATGCGATGTCCCATATCGGACAAATAGGTACGAGCCTCATTAAACAAAAGTGTAACTTCAGAACCTGCCATCAAAATTCACAATGAGTGAGCTTACGGGGACATAACTGGTAATCAAGATTAAGGCTGTCAAGAACGAAAAGACTTTGGGTCAACTACATGTACGTGCCCGTCAAGTACCTATTGGAAGGTATAAGAGATGAAGGCAAAGACAAAGACGTCACAGAGTGTGTTGCGCATCAGGTTAGATTTGGATGGAATTTTTCAAATGAAGACTGTAGGTATCGAAACGGTTTTCAACGGAGGAAATTACACAAAGTTTGAGTGTGTTGGTTTTCCAACATGCGGATACATACATGTATGGTGTATTTTTGCTATGAATAGGCATCCAAAATCTATTTTTTATAGTGTATTTTTGATATTGTATTTTCGAATAATGACAGGTTTACCTAATACCATCTAATAGTTGTTATTTTTGAGTCAATTCCCTATGAGTCTATGAGAATATGAGATTCATATTAATATATCAAACTAAATTGGGGCCATTACATGTGTACTTATAAAACTAGTTGGTGTACCAAAACAACACTTAAATTCTAAGAGAATAAACATAAATCATACATAATATAACATATTTACATCACCATTGACTTATGATATATAAAGATAAAACTCACTCAACATACTATTCAACTATACCTTAATAGAGACATCTCACTGCTACGTAACTATCAAGACTTTATACTTGCATAACATGTTAGATGTTAAACTTGTTACATTTTACAGGGTTTATGTCGATTGGATAAAGGCCTTCTTTCTTGGCAACAATAGATTTCTAAACCCTCTCAAAGCGATTGCAATTAGCCGAATAGTGTGCCCAACAACTAAAAGAGTCATCAAACCAATCTGTGGAAAACTAGAAGGGGGGGTTGAATAGTTTTGCCGATTTTAAGTTAGTTTCAAAAACTTTAGATTCGTTAATATGTGAGATCTTATGGATGTAGAGAAAGTATAGATCTAATGATAAAGCAAGTAAATAAAGTAAAGCGATGGGAAAGAAAAGACACAACCGATGTATAGTGGTTCGCTACAAGGACACCTTCCTTGCCCTACTCCACTCCCCGAGTCACCTACTCGCGAGTTCAAGCACTATGTCAACAAACTCCTTCACTTGGCGGAGAAGCCTTCACAACGTTGCTTTACACTTTTTCCGGTACAAAGCTAGATACCGAACCGTATAGTACGGTGAACCAAACCAACACGCATTACACAACAAATAAATGTGAAATATCAAATACAAGATCTTCAAGTACTAAATCTTACTGAGTGACAAATCAATCAAGGACCCTTGCTTGGATGACTTGTAGAATGCTCGTGATCTCGCCTTAGAGAAGGACCTATATAAGGATCACAATAGAAAGAAAGAAGAACAACTCTCTAGATCAAGTGATTTATATGTTAGAAGATAATGAGAGTGTTTGAGAGATTTAGTAAGAAGAGGGGTAAGTTAGAATGAAGAAATGACTCTCTATTTATAGGCAAAATCTTCCACTGTTCCCCGGATCCCACGGATCCCTCCCACTTGGGATCCGTCTAGTGTAATCCTAGGGATCCGTGGAACGCCCCTCTTTGCCCATGGGTTTTTTGGTTATGGGTCATGGGTTATGGGTTGGTCCATGGTTTTCTTTAGATTCAATGTATCTAAGTATACATTGTATCTAGCCAACTTGGGTATGGGTTAAGATCCATGGGTTATGGTCCATGGGTTATGGCTTTTACCCATCCTAATAAACTATTACAACAAATGCTTAATTACTACATTTTTGTATTTAAATGGCTATATGTAAATGCTTTACAAAAATAACATGTATCCTTACAATTATACTTAAGATAACATTATATTTTTTATCAACAAAACACAAAGAGATCGCAAAATATTAATAAACGTTTTTACAGTTTATTTGTATTAACAATCTCCCCCTTTTTGTTGATGACAAAACATAATGTTATTGATGAGTGTCTAAATACTCATCATTTTTGTACCAATTAAACTGCAAAAACATCTGAAAACACTCAGAAATGCATCAAAATGATAAAAATATCACAAATAAGTGTTTTATGTGTTTTAGAAGCAAAAATATCAAAATCGGTGAAAACGTATCAAGTTTGCATAATTGGCGTTTTAGTCCCCAAGTTTCAAAGTTGTCAAACACGGTCCCTGGTAAAACAAAATAAAGAAAAATATCATTTCAAGTCCCTAGGGATTCATGAGTTGTCAAAATTGGTCCTTGAGATTTAAAATTGCAAATTTACAACTTAGGTCCCTAAACTTTGAAAATTGTCAAAAATAGTCCTTGGAAAATTAAAAATTTCTATTTTAGTCCTTGTACTATTGAAGTTTGTCAGTTTTGGTCCTTGTGACAACTTTGGAACATTGGCAGAAATGGTCCCTCTAGTTTGGCAGAATTACAACTTTGGTCCTTGTTATCTAAACCAATCCAATGACCCTTTACCCATTTTGATCCCCTGCCAAAACCCTATGACCCCGCCATATAACCTTTTTGAACCCCCAAGTCAAACCACCCCAGTCAAACTGCCTTTTCCTGCCACCTCCTGCTTATCCTCTTCCCCACCACTTGCTCTGCAACACTCACCTTTCCCATCACTTTTTCCACCTTATCTCTTTCCCCCTCCTCCATAATCATTACACCTACACCTTCCACCACCCCCAGTTGCAAGATAAGACCCCCACTGTCAAAAACATACTTTCCCGCCAAAACCATCCAATGGCCAAAATACACTCAACACATCCAATGGCCCTGGAACCAAGTGGGATTTGATCAAGAGGACACGTGGAAGCTAATTGGGTATAAAAGAGAGGAAGAGAAGCAAGAAATAGAGTAGTAGTTAGTTTTTATTTTTCTTTGTATGTCGTTTCTTTTTAAGTTATCTTAATTAGTGTTTAAAAATGTAATTTTAAGCTTTAATGTATTAAACTCTAGTCACTTTATCATTGTAATCCACTTTTGAGCATCAATATCAAGGTTTTGTATAAGTTCATGTTTTAAGGTTAATGTTGCAATCTCTGGTTTTCAAATTTCTATGCCCAAGTTTTATCACTTATTTTTAAGGTCAAAACATGTTTACTTAAGCTTATTTTAGCTTTTGATAAGCTTTTAAAACAGTTTCAAGCATAATTGATTTTTGGTCAATGAAAGTCAACTAAGAAGGAAATTTGGTCAAGCAGGTCTTGGAAATGGATGATGGTTATTGCAGAGCTTATTTTGGGTTGGAATAGACTAGTTTAGCATAGTGTGGGTTCTGGTTTTAGCCTCAGAAATCACCGAACACTTGTGAGTGTTTCATGTCATTTTCAGTTTTGGATATTGTACTTGTATGTGTATCTGTGGTCACCATTAGTTTAAATTAGTTTATTTAGTTGTATTTAGGATGTCTTAACTCAGTTTGATCATTAATGCTAGTTGGTTCAGAGTTTAGATCAGTTTTACTTACAAAACAGTTGATTAAAGGGTGTTTGGATTTATTGCTTACACTGTTTTAGAGGCTAGCTCAGTGGTTTAAGTTTGTTGGTTTAGGCTTGTTAAGCTTTATTGTACTCATTCTAGTCTTTACTTTGCATCTAGAACAACAAAAGTCAAAATCATTTGTTAACTGTCTCAATTGCTTGTTGGGATTTTGGAAGATCAAAAGGTTGTTTTGAGCTTAGAATTCATAGTTATTGCTTAAGTGTGTCATTTCACCTTATTACATTAATCTCAGTCCACCATCTTGAATCAAATCTCAAGTTGGTCAACTTTTCATGTTTGCTTCAAAAGTCAAAATTGCAAAATTCCAGTTTTCATCCAACCTAGAAGGATTTTTCATGGACTCAGTTTTGGGCTAAATCATGTCAAACTCTGGATTTTATAACCTCTACTGGTCCACTTTCTTATTATCATTTTTGTGAATTTTTGTGATTTTTTTATAAGCTCTTGAATAGCTTGTTAAAATGTTAAAATGGGCTTAGTTCCCCTGTAGACACTCAGTGTATACTGAGTGTGCACAGGAAAGTTGCATCCCTTGCAACAAGTTCATCAGAGCTCATCTCTGGCTCAATTTTGGTTTACTAGGTCCCAGCCAGGTCTAGATTAAGTTCCAACTTCTCATTTTCATTTTTAGCTTATTTTGTAGTTTGTGCTTTAGTTCAAAAGTAGTAGTCCACTGTTTTAAGAATAAGCTCAAATCATAAAATCTGATCAATTTGCAATATAGAGGTTTAAAGCAGTTGAGATTAGTTGCAATTGGGTAGTTTTAGCTTATTTTAGCTTCTGTTTCAGTTTGATGCTTGTTTGTAGCTTTTGGCTTATTTAAAGTGCTTATTCATAAGCACTTGTAGTTGCAGTTTCATTTTCCTTCACACAAGCACTTGTTTTTCTATTTTTCCTATATTCTTAATATTATTTTAAGCTTATCTTGAATTTTTCATATTTTTCCAAGCTTGTTTGCTATTTTTCTTAATTTAAATCGGGTTTTTAAGCATTTTAATTAGTTTTAATACAATTAATTAAGAAAAGGTTCAAAAAAATAATTTTTCATTTTTCTTAAGTTAAGATAAATATAAAAAGTCAAAAAAATATTTTTCCAGATTTTCTTAGTTAAATTTGTATTTTTAAATAATTTAAGTAGTTTTAAATAGTTTTTAATTCATAGAAAATACAAAAATATTCATAAAAATACAAAAATAGTTTTGAAAATTCACTTTTGTTATTTTAGATTTTTCCAAGTCAAAATTTTATTTTTCTAGCTTTATTTCATATTTTCTTGTATTTTAGGTTATTATTAAATAGTTAAAATTAGTTTTTAATTAATAATAATTAATTAAATAGTTATAAAAAATAATTTTCTTTTTCTAAAAATTTTATTTTATCATTAGGATTGTAAAAATGTCATTTTCATATTTTTAGGATTAATATTGCTTCAGTCACATTTTCTTTTGTACGTTACGTAGTTTTTAATTTAAGTTTTATAAAAACATAAAATCAAAAACATCATTTCGCAAATAGTGATAGCGTTTATATAATATTTTTTATCTTTTTAATTTTCTTTAATTTGCATTTAAGCCCCTGTAATTTATTCACTTTTTCTGTAGTCATAATCAATCACAATCCTTTCCCGTTCAAATTCTCTCGATCACTATACGTTTGGTTATTCTCGCACAGCTCGTTGGGATATAACGACCTGGGGAAACACTATACTCTCCTGATCTTCATTGCATTCTGTGTTTGAACTGTTTTAAGTTTGTTACGGTCAGCCATTCACAAGTGGCTGGTTTGTGTGATAAAACTTGACGGTTTGGAGTGAATCAAATTTTGGCGCCGCTGCCGGGGAGCAGTGCTAATAGTCTTACGTTTAGCAGATTAGTAATTTGGATATTCACTCTTTGTTCATACCATCCATCTACATATATTTATATTTTCTTATAAAAATCAAAAACCCAAAAAGATTTTCTTTTTTATTTTTACAAAATGTTTTTCAAAAATCCAAAAATATTCCTCTTTACCCTCTTACCCTTTTGATTCTTCATTTCTTACCCTCTGAAACCCTTTGATTCTTTCTATGTCTTATCCTCACCCTCTTGGTTGTCAATGGTGTGGTGGTCCTTATAATGGTGGCAATTGCCCCAGTTGTAGCATGGTGGAATCAGAAACGGGTCTGTCTATAACCAGGATCCCTATTCCTACCATAACACAACTGATTTATTCCATCACCACACACCGTGAGACTCAGCAGCTTTTATGTTGTGAGTACTGTGGTGGTTCACACTCCAATTCTGATTGTCAATCGGGAAACACGCTTGTCTATGAGCAGGTTCCTCATAACAATTATGACTACAACACATATGACTCACAGCCACATCAGTTTTATGTTGTGAATATTGTGGAGGTCCTCACTTTAGCTCTGATTGCCAAACAAGGAATCCATTTCCTTGTAACAATTACGACTCTTCGTATCATGACCAACCTCTATAGTACCAAGTGAATCAGCACCACCTCACTGAGCCACTTCCTCAAAATCTTCTCCTTGATCTTTTGGATTTAGTGAAAGATTTGAAGGAATGTAAACATCCCCAAGACAATCCAAATGAGAAATCCATGGAAGTTTTGTTAGTGAAGAGCTGGCCGCTAAATTAGATTCCCGATTTCCTTTGAAAAATCTATTAGGGAATCAATTGCAAAAGAAAAAGCAGCCAAATCTAGCTCTTGATTCCTTTCATTCCGATGACGATGATGATGAAGTTACCCTTGATATTAGTCAATTATGTACAAGTTCATCAAGTTCATCGGTTGAAATTCCTTCCATGAAAAATCAGGGAGAAAAGACTATGATGGAATTACTAGCAGAACAAATGGAAAGTATAAAACATATGTATGCTAGTCCTCTCAACTCCCTCAGTCTGTTGTTATCACACCCGATATTCCCACTCACTCTCTAAACATGGGAGATGAGCTTCTTGACACTGTTCCTGAAAAGGAATCGGACGAATTCATAAAGTCTAGTGTTGAGGACCTTGTCCCAATCCCGAGAGAGTCACAGGGAACTTTCGATCATGTGTGTGATATCCCTCCTCCTCTTGTCTTCCAAAGTAATCATGTTGAGATGTGCTCCGATTCTATTGATGACGATTCGTTATCTTGTGGAGACATCAGTTATATGGAAGAATTACCTTTTGAGCTTGTTAGCTTAAGAAGAGAATGATGAAGTTACTGACAATGAAATCAAAGATGAAGCACTTCGTGCAACATTACTGAATGTCAGTCTTCTCATTTCTAAAATCGAGGCTTTCAAAGAAAAACCCATTTCATCTCCTATCCCCATAAAGGATAGTGACATTTTTTCCGATGATTCTATTCTGGAAATGGAAGCCTTCTGTTTTGATAATATGGCAGAGAAGATTAGTGGCAGTACCACTTTTCATTCTCATAATTCTCTCCCCGATTATGAATCATTTACATTGGATGAGTTCACCAGTGAACCCACTGATACCAATTCTGAATATGATTCATTTACCTTCGAGGAGTTCTCCTGTGAACTTACTCATATCATATCTCCGCCGGAGTATGATAATTTCTACTTTGATCTAGACACACCCATAATATGTCTTGATCAAGTGAACTTAACTGAGGAGATTCATGAAACTATGAATTCTCCTATTGAGGATGAAGAGTTAGTCATGATTTTTATCATGATTTTCTTTCTTTTCTTCATATATCCCGTGGCTTCTCCTGTTCTTCACTCCTTAGGGAATGAAGACATTATTTTTGACCCCGGCATTTTCATCTATCATTTGTGAGCCGGTTCTCTCAATATCTCATCGGTGTGGAACTTTCACGTGCTTCAAATGTTTGTCCAAACATCTTGAATGAAAGTCCGATGGAGATTGTCTCTTCCACTTACTTCCCCATGAACAAATTAATTCGGGGTCGAATCAAGCTAGCGACTCTAATCAAAAACAGTAGTTAAACATGGGTTTTCACCCGTGTGTACCACCCTAGTGTGGGGAGATGCCCCACATGTTGTATATAGATCTTAAAAATGAATGAAAATTGTAAATATTAAAAAAGAAAATAATTGTTGTGTTTCCACACTTAGCTAGTAATGTTATCTTTTTACGTTCTAAGTTTCGGATAACAGCGGTACTTTGAATATTGAGGACAATATTCATTTCTAAGTGGGGGGAAATTCGCGAATTTGATTATAAATGTACCCTTTTAGTCCCCTTTTCCCCCAAAATGGCCAAATTTAAAAATTTTTTTTAGTGGAAGTACTATGTACTAAACACAACAAATGGTAATCAGTCCACCATGTCTAACCCACATAAGGATTGGCTAATCCAGGAGCAAACGGCTCTTGGTAAAGATATCTCAAATCCGTTGACGGCTTGCAATTTGCCCAAAATTGTATGGTGTTCAGCTCACCATATCCTTAAAAGTGAAGAGTTGGATAGCCCGCAAGTTTATGGCTTGTGGTAAAGGCAGTGGAAAAACCATAATTGGTAATCAGCTCACCAAAGATAATTTATCTAAGAGTTGGCTAGTCCAGAAGCAAACGGCTTCTGGTAAAGACAAATCAAATCCGTTGAAAGCTGGTGGTTTGCTCAAAATCATTTGGTTATCATTGTACCAAGGTTCTTACTTGAACTGAAACATTTGGCTACTCTAGAAGTAATGGCTTTTGGTAAAGAGATGAAATCCATTAATTTTTTTCAAAACATTGCTAGGGACTAGCAATATCTTAGTGTGGGGGATTGATGAGTGTGTAAATACTCATCATTTTTGTACTGTTTAAACTGCAAAAACATCTAAAACACTCGAAATGCATCAAAATGATAAAAATATCACAAATAAGTGTTTTATGTGTTTTAAATGCAAAAATATCAAAATCGGATGAAAAACGTATCAAGTTTGCATAATTGGCAGTTTTAGTCCCCAAGTTTCAAAAGTTGTCAAACACGTCCGGTAAAACAAAATAAAGAAAAATATCATTTCAAGTCCCTAGGGATTCATGAGTTGTCAAAATTGGTCCTTGAGATTTAAAATTGCAAATTTACAACTTAGGTCCCTAAACTTTAAAAATTGTCAAAAATAGTCCTTGGAAAATTAAAAATTTCTATTTTAGTCCTTGTACTATTGAAGTTTGTCAGTTTTGGTCCTTGTGACAACTTTGGAACATTGGCAGAAATGGTCCCTCTAGTTTGGCAGAATTACAACTTTGGTCCTTGTTATCTAAACCAATCCAATGACCCTTTACCCATTTTGATTCCCTGCCAAAACCCTTATGACCCCCTGCCATATAACCTTTTTGAACCCCCAAGTCAAACCACCCTACCAAACCGCTTTTCCGCCACCTCCTGCTTATCCTCTTCCCCACCACTTGCTCTGCAACACTCACCTTTCCCATCACTTTTTCCACCTTATCTCTTCCCCCCTCCTCCATAATCATTACACCTACACCTTCCACCACCCCCAGTTGCAAGATAAGACCCCCACTGTCCAAAAAATAGACTTTCCCGCCAAAACCATCCAATGGCCAAAATACACTCAACACATCCAATGGCCCTGGAACCAAGTGGGATTTGATCAAGAGGACACGTGGAAGCTAATTGGGTATAAAAGAGAGGAAGAGAAGCAAGAAATAAAGTAGTAGTTAGTTTTTTATTTTTCTTTGTATGTCGTTTCTTTTTAAGTTATCTTAATTAGTGTTTAAAAATGTAATTTTAAGCTTTAATGTATTAAACTCTAGTCACTTTATCATTGTAATCCACTTTTGAGCATCAATATCAAGGTTTTGTATAAGTTCATGTTTTAAGGTTAACTGTTGCAATCTCAGTTTCAAATTTCTATGCCCAAGTTTTTATCAGCTTATTTTTAAGGTCAAAACATGTTTACTTAAGCTTATTTTAGCTTTTGATAAGCTTTTAAAACAGTTTCAAGCATAATTGATTTTTGGTCAATGAAAGTCAACTGAGAAGGAAATTTGGTCAAGCAGGTCTTGGAAATGGATGATGGTTATTGCAGAGCTTATTTTGGGTTGGAATAGACTAGTTTAGCATAGTGTGGGTTCTGGTTTTAGCTCAAATCATGAACACTTGTGAGTGTTTCATGTCATTTTCAGTTTTGGATATTGTACTTGTATGTGTATCTGTGGTCACCATTAGTTTAAATTAGTTTATTTAGTTGTATTTAGGATGCCTTAACTCAGTTTGATCATTAATGCTAGTTGGTTCAGAGTTTAGATCAGTTTTACTTACAAAACAGTTGATTAAAGGGTGTTTGGATTTATTGCTTACATGCTTTTAGAGGCTTGTTCAGTGGTTTAAGTTTGTTGGTTTAGGCTTGTTAAGCTTTATTGTACTCATTCTAGTCTTTACTTTGCACTCTAGAACAACAAAAGTCAAAATCATTTGTTAACTGTCTCAATCGCGTTGGGATTTTGGAAGATCAAAAGGTTGTTTTGAGCTTAGAATTCATAGTTATTGCTTGCAGAAGTGTCATTTCACCTTATTACATTAATCTCAGTCCACCATCTTGAATCAAATCTCAAGTTGGTCAACTTTTCATGTTTGCTTCAAAAGTCAAAATTGCAAAATTCCAGTTTTCATCCAACCTAGAAGGATTTTTCATGGACTCAGTTTTGGGCTAAATCATGTAAAACTCTGGATTTTATAACCTCTACTGGTCCACTTTCTTATTATCATTTTTGTGAATTTTTTTGATTTTTTTATAAGCTCTTGAATAGCTTGTTAAAATGGGCTTAGTTCCCCTGTACACACTCAGTGTATACTGAGTGTGCACAGGAAAGTTGCATCCCTTGAAACAAGTTCATCAGAGCTCATCTCTGGCTCAATTTTGGTTTACTAGGTCCCAGCCAGGTCTAGATTAAGTTCCAACTTCTCATTTTCATTTTTAGCTTATTTTGTAGTTTGTGCTTTAGTCCAAAAGTAGTAGTCTCACACTGTTTTTAAGCAATAAGCTCAAATCATAAAATCTGATCAATTTGCAATATAGAGGTTTAAAGCAGTTGAGATTAGTTGCAATTGGGTAGTTTTAGCATATTTTAGCTTCTGTTTCAGTTTGATGCTTGTTTGTAGCTTTTGGCTTATTTAAAGTGCTTATTCATAAGCACTTGTAGTTGCAGTTTCATTTTCCTTCACACAAGCACTTGTTTTTCTATTTTTCCTATATTCTTAATATTATTTTAAGCTTATCTTGAATTTTTCAGATTTTTCCAAGTTTGTTTGCTATTTTTCTTAATTTAAATCAGTTTTTAAGCATTTTTAATTAGTTTTTAATACAATTAATTAAGAAAAGCTTCAAAAAAATAATTTTTCATTTTTCTTAAGTTAAGATAAATATAAAAAGTCAAAAAAATATTTTTCCAGATTTTTCTTAGTTAAATTTGTATTTTTAAATAATTTAAGTAGTTTTAAATAGTTTTTAATTCATAGAAAATACAAAAATATTCAGAAAAATACAAAAATAGTTTTGAAAATTCTCTTTTGTTATTTTAGATTTTTCCAAGTCAAACTTTTATTTTTCTAGCTTTATTTCATATTTTCTTGTATTTTAGGTTATTATTAAATAGTTAAAATTAGTTTTTAATTAATAATAATTAATTAAATAGTTATAAAAATAATTTTCTTTTTCTAAAAATTTTCTTTTATCATTAGGATTGTAAAAATGTCATTTTCATATTTTTAGGATTAATATTGCTTCAGTCACATTTTCTTTTGTACGTTACGTAGTTTTTAATTTAAGTTTTATAAAAACATAAAATCAAAAACATCATTTTGCAAATAGTGATAGCGTTTATTTAATATTTTTTATCTTTTTAATTTTCTTTAATTTGCATTTAAGCCCCTGTAATTTATTCACTTTTCTCAGAGTCATAATCAATCACAATCCTTTCCCGTTCAAATTCTCTCGATCACTATACGTTTGGTTATTCTCGCACAGCTCGTTGGGATATAACGACCTGGGGAAACACTATACTCTCCTGATCTTCATTGCATTCTGTGTTTGAACTGTTTTAAGTTTGTTACGGTCAGCCATTCACAAGTGGCTGGTTTGTGTGATAAAACTTGACGGTTTTGCACAAATCAGTTATGATGAGTAAAACTTAAGAATAGATGTAAGTTTTGAAAGCCCCTAAGTTTTACTTCTTCTCCCCATTTTTGTCGAAACAAAAAGTTGACCCTTGGAAGAAATAAACATAAAAGTGTGGAAAAATTAGTCCGCATATCGTTAACTCCCCCTTGACGGTAGCTCCCCCTAGTTTGGGGCGTCAAGTGAAGAAAAATAAAAATAAATCCTACAAAAAAGAAAGGTTAGTAACATGCTTATATGATCTTGTGATTGACGAGAATCAAGATTGGGAGCCAAGGTATGTAAACGAGGCCTTGTAATAAAACAACAAAGTGTAGTGGTATTTATGCCACCTACAAGCATGTAAAAATAAGAACAAGACTTGTTCTTGAAAATGACTCAAATGAAAAAGTACTAAAAATAGAAAATAGTAGTAATGATTCCGTCCATGCTTGCATAAGGTTTATGGATGGAGGTTTTGATGAGTGATGGTATTGATGCGATCAAGTATGAGGTTGAGTATGAATCGCATTTCTTCCCTAACTTCTATTGCAATTTCCCTAGTGGATTGACAATGTTCACAATGTAGGTGATGTGGGTAATGAGTGCGGAAGTTTTCCGGGTTGTTTTGATTTGTGAGTTGCGGAAGTTGTGGTGGAAAGATAGGAAAATACGGATCAAAATCCGGAATGATTGGAAGTGGTGGTGGAAAAGAACCTAGATGTTCTTGTAGTTTAATGGGAGCTAGAGGTGGTGATGTTTCAAGATCATTGAATATTGTGTTTGGAGAATTTGGAGGTGTCAAAAAGGCTAATTCTTTTTGCTTTGGTTGTGGATATCTTGTTGGAGTCGTAAGGAGTTCCAAAAGAGTGATTTTAGGTGGTGAATGATTTGGTGATGAAGTTGGTGTACTCATTGGTGATGAGGGAGGTGCTATAATGGAAGCATCTTGTGGTGAGTTAGTTGATGGTGATGAGCCATATGATGGTTTTCCTAAGCAACAAGATCGGATGTTAATCCATGTGGATATCCTAGAGTTTGATTTTGGTATTTTGGAAGGTGGAAGTACAAAGGTTTGAGTTTCATGGAGATGATTGTTTGTACTAGGTGATTCATCTAAAGGGTTTGTGGATGACATGGTGTATTGTGTTTGTGAGGATGAGATGGATTATGCAAGCATTTTGGGAGTTCTATATACAGAAAAACAAAGCATTGTAATGAATGCTTGACCAAAAATGTGGATTAAAATCTAATGATTAGATATGAATTTAAGGCATGTGATCATGAGAACACAAGCATTAAAGAGCATACTCCCAAAAATAAAATAAATGTGGATTTTTCATCCAAGTGAGAAAAATAGAAGGTAAAAATAGCTTCTGTCTCACGGATCCCATGGATCCTTCCCTTGAGGGATCCGTCCAGCATGAAGGCTGGGATTCGTGGGTTTGGTCTAGTGTGTGCCTATATGCAAACTATTTGGAGTTGCGGTTATCTCGACCCCTAAAAAGAAAAGTAAACTAAAAGTAGAAAAGCATCCTATTGAGATAACCCGAAAACACATATTTAGTACATAAGTACGTAATTTAGTGTTATCAATGCTCCTAATTCATTGTTGCTTAAATGAATGTACCCGAAAACACATATTAGTTATGTGTCCCCTTTAGCATTCAAAAGACATGAGATGCAATGAAAACGGGTTTTTACTTTGCATTAATAATGAAAAAGCAATTTGTCCTAGACGTGAGAAATTGCTTTTGTGAAATTGATACGGGAAGGTATCATCCTTTTAGAAAACATTTTGAAAAGAGGTTTTCTTTGAAAATGTGTATGTAGTTATGTGTTTGCAACCAAAAAAAAGAGCTATAAGTGGAAAACTTATCTTGGGTTTTGAAAATTCCCCGTATTGTTTGTGAGTTGTGCGTGAAATAGAGATCCTAGACTCAGAAAAAAGAAGGCTAGTGTTTACATACCTTATAGAGTCAAATAAGTTACGACGTTTGTTCCATTAGACCAATACCAAGACGAAGTAGGTTGAATTGTTCCCGTTTCAACGGTTTGGTGAGGACGTCGGCTATGTTATCTTCGGATGCTGCCTTCTCAATAGAGATGTTCCCCTTTTGAACATTGTCTCTTAAGAAGTGATGACGGATCTTTATATGCTTTGTGCGAGAATGCAATACCGGTTTCTTGCTTAAGTCGATGGCACCTTTTTTGTCACATAGGATGGCTATGTCGCTTAGATGAATGTCGTAGTCGACTAACGCTTGTTTCATCCATAGTGCTTGTTGGCATGCTTTGCCCGCGGAGACGTACTCGGCTTCGGTTGTTGATATTGCTAGTTCCGTTTGTTTCTTAGAAAACCAAGATGTTAAACAAAATCCCATGAAAGTACATACCCCACTTGTACTTTTTCTATCAACGTAATCACCTGCATGGTCCGAATCTGCATATACAATTGTTTCTACTCCCGTGCCCTTAGGATACCATAATCCTAATTGTGTTGTACCCTTAATGTATCTAAATATCCTTTTACGGCTTCTAGGTGTGATGTTTTAGGGTCTTCTTGAAACCTAGCACATAAGCAAACACTAAACATGATATCCGGCCTACTTGCCATGAGGTAGAGAAGACTACCTATCATGCCACGATATTTAGTATTATCTACGGATTCGCCGTCTTCATCTTTTGTGAGTTTGGTGTCGGATGACATTGGAGTCCTAATTGGTTTCGACTCTTCTAGATAGAATTTCTTTAACATCTCCTTTATGTATTTAGATTGATTGAAGAAGATACCATCTTCTACTTGTTTGATTTGTAGACCAAGAAAGAAACTAAGTTCTCCCATCATACTCATTTCGAACTCGTCATGCATGATTTTAGAGAAATCATCACACATGTCTTGACAAGTGGATCCGAATATAATATCATCTACATATATTTGCACTATGATTATATGTGACTCTCTTTTCTTAGTAAAAGTGTGTTGTCAACTAACCCCATGGTATAGTTGTGTTTAATTAAAATGACTTGAGTCTATCATACCAAGCTTTTGGAGCTTGTTTAAGACCGTAAAAGGCTTTCTTTAATTTATACACATGTTTGGGTTTTTCAAAATCGATGAAGCCCGGAGGTTGAGCTACATATACTTCATCATTAATGAAACCATTTAGAAAAGCGCTTTTGACATCCATTTGATAAAGCTTTAGATCGTTAGCACAACCATACGCAAGAAGTATTCTTATAGACTCCAATCTAGCCACAGGGGCATAGGTCTCATCAAAGTCTATTCCTTCTTGTTGGTTATACCCTTGGGCAACGAGTCTAGCCTTGTTCCTAGACACTACTCCGTTTGCTTCTAATTTGTTTTTATAGACCCATTTGGTTCCTATTATGGTTTGATTACTAGGTAGAGGGACAAGTGTCCAAACATCATTAGAAACAAATTGATTCAATTCTTCTTGCATAGCCATTACCCAACTCTCATCTTTTATGGCTTCTTGTGTATTCTTAGGTTCTATGGTTGAAACGAAACAAAACAAGCTACTTTGGTTTTGAACTTGTGACCTTAATGTTCTTTCGTTTAGCTTTCCTATGACCTTATCTACGGGGTGATCTTTGGACTCTTTAATGTTTATGACTTTATCATTTAAAGGTTCTTCTTTATTTATCTTTTTCTTTATTACTATAGCTTCACTTTCAATAATCTCGTCATCAACAAGAGGTGGAGAGGGTTTGGGTGGACTTTTATCAAATTTTATATTTAATGACTCTTCTACCTTCATTGTTTCTTTGTTTAATATGATGTAAGCTTTGCTATTTGGAGAGTAACCTAGAAAGATACCTTCGGTTGATTTAAGATCAAATTTTGTGAGGTAATCTTTAGTGTTAAGAATGAAACATTTACTTCCAAAGACTCTAAAGTGATTTAACGTAGGCTTTTTGCCTCAGAGTAACTCATATGGAGTTTTACCTAAGATTGGTCTAATTAAGACTCGATTGAGTATGTACGTTGAAGTATCAACGGTATTACACCAAAACTTTTGAGGTATGGATTTTTCATTAAGCATGGTTCGACTCATTTCTTGTAGGGTTCTATTCTTTCTTTCTACTACCCCATTCGATTGTGGAGTGCGTGGAGCCGAGAAGTTGTGAGTAATACCATTAGCGTCACAAAAGGCTCCGAATTGCACTTCATTATCGAATTCCCTACCATGATCCGTCCTAATAGACACTATAGGATTTCCTAGTTGCCTTTGGATCTTTTTTCTTAATATTTCAAAATAATTAAAGGTTTCCGTTTTGTTCTTTATAAATTTTGTCCATGTATACCTAGAGTAATCATCTACTATGACCAAAGTGTAGTAGTTGCCTCCATAACTTTGGATAGCGGATGGACCAAATAAATCCATATGTAGTAATTCTAGACACCTAGTTGTAGACACCATGTTTTTAGCTTTATGACTAGAATGGGCTTGTTTTCCTACATTACAAGCATCACAAAAGTGATGTTCATATTTTAACTTAGGTAGATCTCTTAATAGATCTTTGGATGATAGCGATTGAAGAAGTCGCATGTTGGCGTGACCCAATCTTCGATGCCATAAGGTTGAAGTATCATCCATAGAGGTAAGACATAGTTTGTTTTTAGGTTCATTACCAATTTTAATGACATAGACTCCATGTTTCCTAATTTCTTTTCCTATGGTTATGCCATTTTTTAATATCTTACTACCGGTTTCGGTTAAAAGTACATTGCACTTTTTATCACATATTTGTCCTATACTTAAGAGGTTAAAGTTTAGGTTTTCTACATGACACACATCGTTAATGGTTAGAGATTTGTTAGAAATCGTACCTTTACCGATGATTCTACTTTTGCTATTTCCAAACACCACATTACCTCCATTGAAGGATTCATATGTGGAGAATAGATCTCTATTTCCGGTCATGTGCCTCGTGCACCCGCTATCCTTGACCCATTCATCCGGGTCTAGGTCGACCTTTAAGCATACCTAAGACAATAATAAACTCAAAAGTTTGGTCCCCATTTGTTCATGGGTCCATTAGTGTTAAACATCCCATTCATGTTAGACATGTATGGATAAGATGAGTATGCATTCCATGGAGCAAAGTTTTGAAAAGGAAAACCATTTTGCATATTTGGGTTCCATCCCATTTGATGGTTACTTCTTGGATAAACGTTATTAGGTCTCCTAGATGGATTATGTTTTGAAAAAGTTGGTGCTTTGTTTCTTGCAAAAGTAGGATTATATTTTGGAGGTGGTTGTCTAGTGGTGACATGAGTTGGTTTCTTCCTATTAACGATAACAAACTCAGTTCTAGATGAAGAAGCTAAGTTATTACCACTGTTTGCTACAGCAGATCCACGGATCCCTGTCTGTACACTAGCCTGTTCCCTTTTTAGGGGATCCGTGGGATCCGCCACAACAGTGGGCGTTTTTCTAGTGCCTTAACGAATTTTGTTTCTTTACTTTCGCTAGTTGATGGATCAAGTTGTTGAATACCTAAACCTTTTTGGTTGTTACCGGTTTTAACACCATCTAATATTGTATCTAAAGTGTTCGTACTCATTCTAGCAATTTTAGAATCTAGATGATCAACTAGTGTTTGAAGTTGAACGCAAAGTTCACATTCACCACTTGCTATTTTACCCTTTTCTAAACGTTTTAGTTTTGCTTTTATTTCTATGACTTCTTTATCTAAACGTTGGTTTTGACTCTTTAAAAGCTTGTTTTTGTTAATTAGTTTTAAGCTAATATTGCATAGTTTGTCATATTCATTATGCAATGAGTCGTCATCAAGTGATGAACTACTATAGTATTCGTGACATACCTCGTCATTTGCCATGAGACAAATTTCTTCGTCCTCCTCGTCGCTCATTCCCCACGTGCCGCTCACGAATGCCTTTTGATCATCCCGTTTGGGACACTTACTAATAAAGTGGTTTGGGTCTCCACATTTAAAGCAAGTACGATCATCCTTTGGCTTCTCGTCCTCTTTGCTTTTCCGAAAGCCTTTCTTATCGTCATATGGTTGTTTGACGTATCTTCCCTTTCTTCTAAATAACTTTTTAAAGTCCCTTACCGCCATAGCGTACTCCTCGTCATCACTACTCGAAGAGGAGTTCTCTTCATCGCTTGAAGCCTTTTTGGCTTTAAGAGCAAGAGATTTGTGTTTCTCTTTCACCTTTGAGGCTTCGGAATCTTTAGCAAGGACAAGCTCGTAGACTTTTAGGTTGCCTATGAGTTCATCGAGGGTGAGGATTGTCAAATCTTTTGACTCTTCGATCGCCGTCACCTTGGATCTCCACTTCGATGGAAGTACCCTTAGATATCTCCTAAAATGATTACGGCTAGAACAAGATTCATCAAGTGCTTGTAAAGATGTAATAATAGTATTAAAGTTAGCAAATGAATGATCTATAGTTTTCTCATCCGATATTGAAAATTGTTCATATTGTTGAACAAATAAATCAATTTTATTATTTTTAACTTGTTCATTGCCTTGATGAGTTACAACTAAAGAATTCCAAATTTCTTTAGAGGTTTTAAGCATGGAAATTCTTTCGAATTCCTTTTTTGGTAAAGCATTATATAAAATCATTTTTGCTTTACTATTTTTAGAAAGCTTTTTCTTCAATTCATCATTTAGTTTATCATTAGGTATGTTAACTACATTCCCTTTATCATCTTTTGAGGTAGCCTCAAAATCGCCTTCAACAATAATGTACCAAAGATCAATATCTTTAGATTTCACATATGTTTCGAATCTATTTTTCCAATATATAAAACCATTAGTTTCAAGTAGTGGTGGCCGTTGCATAGATTGCCCTTCCTTATAATTTTCAGAACCCATAGTGATCGAAAAGTTTTTAAAATACAATTTTACTTTAAAACTTTTATAAACTTAGCTTTGATACCAATTGTGGAAAACTAGAAGGGGGGTTGAATAGTTTTGCCGATTTTAAGTTAGTTTCAAAAACTTTAGATTCGTTAATATGTGAGATCTTATGGATGTAGAGAAAGTATAGATCTAATGATAAAGCAAGTAAATAAAGTAAAGCGAAGGGAAAGAAAAGACACAACCGATGTATAGTTGTTCGGCTACAAGGACACCTTCCTTGCCCTACTCCACTCCCCGAGTCACCTACTCGAGAGTTCAAGCACTATGTCAACAAACTCCTTCACTTGGCGGAGAAGCCTTTACAAAGTTACTTACACTTTTTCCGGTACAAAGCTAGATACCGAGTCCGTAGCACGGTGGACCAAACCAACACAACTATTACACAACAAATATGTGAAATATCAAATACAAGATCTTTGCTACAGAAATCTTGCGGAGTGACAAATCAATCAAGGACCCCTTGCTTGGATGACTTGTAGAATGCTCGTGATCTCGCCTTTGAGAAGGACCTATATGAGGATCACAATAGAAAGAAAGAAGAGCAACTCTCTAGATCAAGTGATCTATATGTTAGAAGAGAATGAGAGTGTTTGAGAGATTTAGTAAAAAGAGAGGTAAGTTAGAATGAAGAAATGGCTCTTTATTTATAGGCAAAATGTTCCACTGTTCCCCGGATCCCAAGGATCCCTCCCACTTGGGATCCGTCTAGTGTAATCCTAGGGATCCGTGGAACGCCTCCTCTTGCCCATGGGTTTTGGTTATGGGTCATGGGTTATGGGTTGGTCCATGGGTTTTCTTTAGATTCAATGTATCTAAGTATACATTGTATCTAGCCAACTTGGGTATGGGTTAAGATCCATGGGTTATGGTCCATGGGTTATGCTTTTTACCCATCCTAATAAACTATTACAATAAATGCTTAATTACTACATTTTTGTATTTAAATGGCTATATGTAAATGCTTTACAAAAATAACATGTATCCTTATAATTATACTTAAGATAACATTATTGTAGAAACCAAGATCCGGACTCAACTAGGGTATGAGTAACATTGATTGAATGCACAGTGGAATAATAAGAACACAATCAAAGTTACCAACAAGGTTTTTCTGATAAAACAATGATCCTCTATGGATCTCTATAACTCTCTCTCAAGATGTTTTCCGAATGTTTTTCTCCGTGAGTTTTTTAATACAAAAGTCATCAGTTCCTTTTATACACAAGGAACCCTAAATAGACAATAATAAAAAATAAATGCTTATCACTACCTAAAATAGCTCATGCAAAACCTAACAAACTAATACTGATTAACTATATCAGTAGAAATACAATATCAACAAGAACCATGTCATCAGCAGAAACCATCATAGCTTCAGTAGGAACCTATTAGTAGAACTTCATCAGTAGGAACTTCTAAAATTCCCAACAATCCTCCCCTAAACTGGAATTTGACTAGGTTAAGTTCCAGTTTCTTGATAGATCTTTAACACTTCAGAACAAGAGGATTGTACTCGAACATCAGCAGCAAAGAACCAAAACAATCACATCTCTATGATGACAAAACTTTGAAACTCCAGATCTTTGCAGCAACAAATGACAAAATGTACATCAAAACATATTAGTTTCATACTATTCTCATCACATCCAAGTGTGTTAACTCCTGTGAGAGGTGAATCATTGAAAATAATGGATTTGATGTCTCTTTACCAATAGCCATTACTACTGGAGTAGCTAAATGTTTAAGTTCGAAACTATGGTATGATAACCATCTGATTTATTAGCAAATCAGCAACTATAAACGGATTTGAAATGTCTTTACCTCAGTAGCGTGTTTGCTCGGACTAGTCAATTCTTAGGGGAAAGAATCACCTTTGGTGAATTGAGAATCCAATATGGTATTCCACTGCCTTTACCACAAGCCATATACTCATGGGCTAGCCAATTCTTGGATTCCAAAAAAGAATAAACCATGGTTAATTGATGACCATACAACCCTCAAAGAATTAAGCATGGGTGAGTTGCAGACCCTATGATTTTGAGCAAACCATTACAGCTATCAACAGATTTGATGTGTCTTTACCAAAGTTGTACCCTTTGGACTAGCCAACTCTTTGATGAAATGTCGTCATCATCATGGTGAGTTGATTACCATTAGTTGTGTGGTAATGAACCAACACCAAAACCTGCAGACAAGAAAGAGTATAAACAGAACAAAGACAAGATATATTTTTTTTTATTTTATTTTTTTTTTTATTATTTTTTTTTAACTATGAATCAATTTTTTTAATAAATATAAAATAAAGAAAGAATAAAAATATACCAAACATGCAAAATATACCATCAAGCAGCAGCAGAAACCAAAAAAATTTGTAGTGTCAGCAGAAACACTAAGCCTCCCTTTAGGCTTATGAGGATCCAACAGCTGCAAAAATGATTAGAATACAAAAAAAATACAACAATAAGCCTCCCCTTAGGCTTATGCCTCCCCTCAATCAATGCACCTAACAAAGACTATTGTTCTTGGGTACCCAGAATGAACCTTTCCTTTGAGTTATCCAAGAATAACCTTTTGAGGGCTTAACAAAGCTTGCCACTCTAACTCCACCATGTGCCATATTCATATGAGATACATAAGGTGTATATGACTGAAAATAAGAACTAGTAGGTCTATAGGGCATAAGTCTAGCATTACTGTTCCACCAACCAGTAGTAACTGGTGAAGAATATCCTCCACCAGAGGGAACTGGAAAAGGCCTATTAAGCCTATCAGCAGAAACAGATGCATACACCTTAGGCTTACCAGTAGGAACTGGTTTACCTGCTCTCACATGTGCAGCTTTGGGAACAAATGGAGGAATACTAGCAAGATTAGTCCATGTGGGTCTAAAGGTCTGTTGGCCATAGGAAACACCCATCCTTTTCTCATGATAATCACAGTATTTAATAAGATGGAGTTTACTACCACACACAAAACAAGATTTCTTCGTAACACAACTTTGTTTATTACACATAAACTTATCAGAAACAAAACTAGAAGCAAAATTATGTTTAACAAAATAAGTAACTGGCTTTGTTTTGGGCTCATCATCAGCTACTTTGGACTTGGGTGTGGTCTTGGGTGTGTGCCTAGGTGAGTCAGACTTTTCACTTGAATCACATGAGGCATAGTCAGTGGACTTTAGGTCTGACGACTTGTCACTTTTAGAACAAGAGATAGAGTCATTAGGTTTGCTATTAAGATCTAGCAAGTCACTTGATTTTTTGCCATATAAATGGTGTGATCCATCAAAGTCAACAGTGATGGATAAGTCAATGGGCATATGTTCTCCTCTAATAGGTCCAGGGACAACATGTAATTTTCCTTCTTTGACATAATTAGCTAAACTTGCTGGTGTAGTTTTACGCCCATCATTCCTAGCTTCTAATCCTACATACTTTTGAAAACCTAAACCTATCCTAGAGGTCTCAGATTGACTATCATAGATATGTCTAGCTAGATTGTCACCTGATATTAACCATTCTTTATGTCTAGCTACTTCCTCATCTAATTTATCTTTCAGCACTTGGTTTTCTGAAACTACATCAGCTTTTTCTTTCTCAGTACGTTTTAAATCAATTTTAGCACAATCCAAATCACTTTGTAACACCCTTATTTTCTCATCATAAGCCAATTGATTCTTTTGAAACCAAACTTTTTGTCTTTCTAATGTTTTTAAAGTCTGTTTATAAGCCTCAACTTCAACATAGCATTCATTATATTTAGGTTTCAATTCATCATATGCTTCCTTAAGTTCATTATATCTTTCACTACAACCAAAAACACAATTATGTACCTGAGAGATGCCCATTAAGGCAAATTGTGGACTGGCAAATTCTTCAGCATCACCTTTAGTATAAGCTTCCTTGCTCATCTCCTTGAACTCAGCCTTTCCACCATACCTTGCTTTGAGTGCATTCCATATATGACTTGCATCATCCATATAACAAAAATCTGCTACATGATCAGCAGGAATAGATTTAAGCAAGGTAGTTCTGGCCTTTGACTCTCTTTGTACAGCAATTTGTTCATTTGGAGTTGTTGGAGGAAGAATAATGATTTTTCCATCATGATCGCTTCCAATCCTTTTCAAACTGTTGCCATTTTGGATCACCTTCCAGATATTCATATCATTATTCATGATCCATTGTTTCATCTTCTTAGCCCAGACCTCGTACTCATCATTCATCAAATAAGGAAACATAACATCATCCCTATTATTATCAAATTCTGACATTTTAAAGGTTTTAGAGAAGTTTGGTTGAGAGGTTTGTAAATAGCTGAATGCAGCAGTAAAGTTGTGTGATAGTAGCAGTCTCAAAAATATATCAACCAGCAAAAACCTTCTTCGAATATGCTACTTTTTGACAAACCTTGAAAAATCCTCACGTGACCACAAAAGTATATATCAGCAGCAAGCTGAATTCAATACCCACTAATGAAAAGAGCAGCAACACAACATCAGCAGCAATGATATTATATGTGATCAATTGAAACCAATTACAATCAATAAACAATCGCCACGTGACCTACTATTATGATTCCTCGTGACCCACTAATTTCATGCGCTGCCCATTCAAGAATGTATTCAGCAGCAACGACCAATCATGTGTGGACCAGTAGCAATTCGAGACCCAAAGTCACCAACAATACCACGAATGTGCACAATTAAATAACCTAGTCAAATGCAATGTCGCAGGTCCCACCAATATCAAGATACTACTGAATTAATAGAAACTGCATCAAGAGGCCCACGTGTAATTCATAATAGACACACATGAATTGTTACGTGAAATCAGTGATACATTATCAGTCGTGTACACAAATTACCAGCCCCGCGTGAATGACCTCGACTAGAATTAATCACAGGATCCAATCACACCAAAATTAAATGCGAAAGATAAATCACATTAAAAAAATTATACCGTGTGATTCCTTATGCGAATGACCAATCAAAACAGATTTAAATCGGATCTTCTTCACATCTGCTGCTTCTTTTCTTTGCCTCTTTTTACCTGCTACCTCTAGTTTTTCACATCTGCTGTGAAAACCCTAATTACTTAAAACCTTATCAACCCTAGATCGAGAGCCACCCGCTCTGAAACCAATTGTAGAAACCAAGATCCGGACTCAACTAGGGTATGAGTAACATTGATTGAATGCACAGTGGAATAATAAGAACACAATCAAAGCTACCAACAAGGTTTTTCTGATAAAACAATGATCCTCTATGGATCTCTATAACTCTCTCTCAAGATGTTTTCCTGGAATGTTTTTCTCCAGAGTTTTTTTAATACAAAAGTCATCAGTTCCTTTTATACACAAGGAACCCTAAATAGACAATAATAAAAAATAAATGCATAACACTACCTAAAATAGCTCATGCAAAACCTAACAAACTAATACTGATTAACTATATCAGTAGAAATACAATATCAGCAGGAACCATGTCATCAGCAGAAACCATCATAGCTTCAGTAGGAACCTGTCAGTATAACTTCATCAGTAGGAACTTCTAAAATTCCCAACAACTATATTTGTTATCAACAAAACACAAAGAGATCGCAAAATATTAATAAACGTTTTTACGGTTTATTTGTATTATCACAATCCAAACCAAAACAATACCTTCCGCAGCATGCCTAAATGACTTAGACTCGGGTGTTGGTGTCAGAACCCAAATAGAAACCAAATACGTGAGGGACATAGCTGTTGTAGCAATCCACATAATCACCATTAATAGCCACAAGAAAACACGGTGTTTTAAAAATGGTAAGCCACTAATAAGCAACAAAATAATGCTAAGAGTTGAAACAAAGCCGACCATGTTGCATATTAGAAATATGTGGTATAAAGTTGGATGTATGGATATCATGATAGCGTATCCAGCCATATGAAGTGGATCGTTACTGGGGGAGTCTTCTTGCCAAACGCCACTCAGGGGATTAACACCAGCTTGAAAGGCCATAGTTGCAATCAACGACGCAACAATCATTAATGAGTTTCTCTTCTTGTCTAGCCAATCTTCATAGTTTGTTGAACCATCTTTCAAGTGATGATATGCTAATATTGGGTTAATCACCATCGACCCACTCTAACCCACTTAAACCCATTATGACCCGGTCAACAAAAGTCAACGAAAGTCAACCTCAACGAAAGTCAAAAGAAGCAGTTATCGAAAACGGTTACACAGCAGTTAAAACATAACTGCTCTATACCCTGAACCATCACAATGGTTCATATGTACCCTTTCATTCATTATATATACTTGATACATTTGATGTAAAAACATGATGACATATTATTGATTAATACAAAGACATATTTACAGTTTTATTAATCCTTGCATTTACTCGGTATACTTTTGATTTAACTTTAAGACCATATATCCCGTTTAAAAGGCCAACAATTGGTATCAGAGCGGTTTGGTCTACTAACCAACAATCATCACTTACCGTACTCATTTTAGTTCCAGAATCAAAACAAATCAAAACAAGCGATAAAAAAAAAATCGCAAATCAATAAGAACACAAAAATCCAAGACGTCATTTTTTTTGTGTCTTCACACTTCTGTCGCAACAGGGGTATAATCACAAAGTGATTACTCACAACCCGGCAACAAAAATTCGCAATTTTTTTTTTCACTTTTTATCCGAAACCAGTTTCAATTACCCAATCCAAAAGGATCAGAAAAACGAATTCAATCGTTTACATTTGATTCAAATAAAAACTAAACGAGCGTCATCAATTAGAGCACAATCAAAGATTCGAATTAGAACAAACACACCTGTTCATAAACGGAATCAAGCCCAGAAGGATCAATTGAACCCCAATTGATTCATTTGCTACTCCAATCATCAAATTACTCACGGTTCAGAAAACCCCCAAATAAGTCAAAACCCTAGGTTTCAATTGGAGGAATATTTGTGCTCGTAAAGAACACCCATACCGGAGAAAGAAGAGAGCGGTCAAAACACATTTAAAACAGCCGGTCAACCGTCAAATTATTGGAGAAAGGAGAAGATAAAGTAATCTTCTTAGAGAGAGAGAGAGACTGATATTACTGTCTCAGAAAAGAAAAAAAAAGGGATACGCGTTGGTTTTATCTCAAAACCGAAAAGGAGATAAAAATAAATATACAAAAGGGACGCGTACACACTAAGGGCCACACACAAGGATATTATTTAATCGGGCATCGGGTTAAACCATCAACCCCTCCAGGTTCCAAAAGATTTCAAAACCACCTTTCATTTTTTTTACTTTATATATTTTGATATATATTGTTTTAGTTTGATAAGTTATTTTAAAAAATTATTAAAATCTTATCATATTTTTGGATAGTATATCTAACCTAGTGATTACACTGCTTAGAATACTGATTAGGAATAATTTGTAAGGAGTAATTAACCTTAGGTTATTCATTTTAAATTTTATAATCTCCGAGGATAGTTTAAAAATTGTTAAAACTATACCTAGAAAATTTTTACACCCATTTGAGGAAGATAAAACATTAAGAGCTCAGTTTAAGAAATAAGAATTTTTTGAAATACACATAGTGTTAAAATTCTTTTTGGAGATTTATTGTCATTATCATTTTAAGATATGACGAAAGGAAAGGAACCTAGTACTAACATTTCGAATAGTACACCCCAATTTCAATGCCCAATCCTAAAGCCCGCGAATTAGTCATTATGGGCAATTCGAATGCAAATCATTCTCTAAGCGAATGGTTTATGGGAAACAATTGAGCCGACTGAAACGACTCAACCCGATAAGAAGAAAGGAAAAACCGCTATTGCTTTCCTTTATCAAGCCTTACCCGAAGAACAATTACTTCAAATAACAAAGCACAAAACCGCAAAAGACATTTGGAATGCTTTGAAAACTAGACATGTTGGCGAAGACAGAGTTAAACAAGCAAGAATACAAACACTCAAATCCGAATTTGAGATGTTATATATGAAGGAAGATGAAACAATCGACACCTTCACCACAAAACTTACAACACTCGTAAACAAAGTCGTTAGTCTAGGACACACAATAGAAGATGAAACCTTAGTACGGAAATTACTAAATGTTGTACCCGAAAGGTATCTGCAAATAGTCGCATCTATAGAACAATATTCCGATCTAAGTGAAATGACATTAGAAGAGGCAATAGGAAGACTTAAGACCTACGAAGAAAGGATTAAGTTCAAGAAAGGAAAACAAGTGAACAGTCAAGAAAAACTTATGTTCACACGACATGACATTAGAGGGAAAAATTTCAGAGGACGTGGACGTGGAAGATATAAAGGATGGAGAAACAACGATAAAAATAACCACGAGAAGAAGGATGGAGAAAACACTCACAATCACTTCAACAAACAGAATATTGATTTCAGCAAAGTTAAATGTTACAAGTGCAATAAAACTGGTCATTATGCATCTAAGTGTTATTCAAAACCAAACACTAGTATGCAATCTAATCTTGTCGACGAGGACTTAGAACCTACCTTATTAATGGCAATATTAGAAGACCCACATGTAACAAAGCTAGAAGATCGAAAGGTCTTGCTACACGAAGAAGATGTAGGATATAAAGAGACAAGTGTCGATAGTCAATGGTACTTAGACAACGGAGCTAGTAACCATATGACTGGGATAAGAGAACACTTTAAAGATATAGATGAGAACGTTAGTGGAAAAGTAAGATTCGGAGATGGATCTCATGTAGAGATTAAAGGAAAAGGTTCAATCCTATTAGAATGTGAAGACGAGAAACAAAGAATCATATCTCAAGTCTATTACATTCCCAGCTTATAAAACAATTTATTGAGCCTTGGACAATTTACCGAAATTGGTTGTAAAGTTGTAATGGACGACGATGAACTACGACTTTATGACATGGACAACAAAATCTTCTTGAAAGTCACAAGACAAAGAAACCGTCTATACAAAGCAAGTCAGAAGATAGGCACACATGTTTGCTTATTAGCAAACTTAAGTGACAACACTTGGTTATGGCACGCACGATTAGGACACCTCAACTTTGAATCATTAAAATCTATGACTCAAAGAGAGTTAGTTCATGGAATACCTGCCATTAAACATACAACACAAATTTGTGATGTTTGTTTAGTTGGTAAACACAGCAGAGCACCATTTCCCAAGAAAGCAAAAACTAGATCAACATCACCATTCAATTTGTTTTACGGAGATTTATGTGGACCAATAACACCACCAACACCATCTGGAAAGAAATATATATTCTTGTTAGTAGATGACTACTCAAGATATATGTGGGCGTATTTCCTAAACACGAAAGATCAAGCATTTGATACTTTCAAGGAATACAAAGAAACAATAGAGAAGGAGCTAAGGACAACATTGAAAATGTTAAGAACTGATCGTGGAGGAGAATTCACATCTAACAAATTCACTCAATACTGCAAAGAGAACGGCATAGCACGACAATTAACCGCACCTTACTCACCACAACAAAATGGAGTAGTTGAACGAAGAAATAGGACAATTATGTCTACTACGAGATGCATGATGAAAGCAACTAACATGCCACAAAACTTTTGGGCTGAAGCTGTTAGACACGCTATATACATACTAAACAGCGTTCCTATAAGAGCCTTAGAAGACATCACTCCATATGAAGCTATCAAGAAAAGAAAGCCAAACTTAGAAACTTTAAGAGTTTTTGGCTGCATAGCATATGCAAAGGTACCATCACAACATCTGACAAAGTTAGATGATAGAAGAAACAAAATGGTATACTTAGGAAGCGAACAAGGATCAAAAGCTTATAGAATGTTTGATCCAACAACACAAAGAATATGTGTTAGTAGAGATGTGAAGTTTAAGGAGGATGAAGCATGGGACTGGAAGGATTACCTGGATGAACACACCAATGATGAACCCGAATGGTTTGACTTCAAAGTCGAAAACCTTGAAGCCACAAATGAATATCAGGAAAACGAAAACCAACTAGATGAAGAAAACAATGATATCCCTGCAAATGATGATCATGAATATGAAACATCAACAACAGACTTACCCTCACAATCACAAACACTTCGCAACCATCTACAATTTCATCACGAATAAATACTCAACTCACACCAACTACCTCAAGACATTCAACCAATCAAAGTAACTCAACTACAACCTGGAACTTACATCCAGACTTTGATCATACACCACTATAAGGTTTTAGAACGTTGAATGATTTATATGAAAACACCGAGGAAGTTTTACCCGAGCATTTATTGCTAACTGAAGATGAACCTAAAAATTACAAGGAAGCATCGAACGATCAAAAATGGATCGAAGCAATGAAGGTCGAATTAGATTCCATCAATAGAAACAATACATGGGAACTAACCACTCTACCAAAAGGACATAAAGCCATTGGATTAAAGTGGGTATTCAAGACCAAGAAAGATGCTAATGAAAATATAGTCAAGCATAAAGCAAGACTAGTAGCAAAAGGCTACATACAAGAGCATGGCATAGACTTTGAAGAAGTCTTTGCACCTGTAGCAAGAATGGAAACAGTCGAATTACTATTAGACATAGCTGCTAATAACAAATGGGAAGTACATCGCCTAGACGTCAAATCTGCATTTCTGCATGGAGACTTAAAAGAAGAAGTGTATGTTACACAACCCGAAGGGTTTATAAAAGATAATGGAAAAGTCTACAGATTGATAAAAGCTCTATACGGTTTAAGACAAGCACCATGTGCATGGAACATAAAGTTAGACAATACCGTGAAGTCCTTAGATTTCAAGAAGTACGCTTTAGAACAAGCTGTCTACACGAAAAAATCTAAAGACTCAATACTTCTAGTAGGAGTCTATGTGGATTATTTAATCATCACTGGCACACCAAAGAAAGAAATAGACAAGTTAAAAGCTCAAATGGAAGACAAATTCGAGATGAGTGACCTAGGATTACTATCCTACTACTTAGGAATTGAAGTCACACAAACTGGAGGTGACATATCAATAAAGCAATCCGCCTACGCAAGCAAGATCCTAAAAGAAGTAGGAATGCTAGACTGGAACGAAACTTTAATACCTATGGATCCAGGAACAAGACTAACAAAGAACACTAAAGAAACAACGGTCAACTCAACTGAATATAGAAGCTTAATTGGATGCTTACGATATTTGCTACATACAAGACCCGACTTAAGTTATTCCATAGGATTACTTAGTTGTTTTATGCAAGAACCAAAGGAACAACACATGAAAGCTATAAGACAAGTACTACGCTATGTTAAAGGAACAAAAGACTATGGAATCACCTACAAGTACAATGGAAGAAAACAGATACAAGGCTATAGTGACAGTAGCTACGGAGTCAATACTCAAGAAGGCAAAGGCACTACTGGAATTATCTTCTACTACGGTGAATCACCAATCAGCTGGAGTACAAAAAAGCAAGCCACGGTAGCTTTATCGTCATGTGAGTCCGAATTCATTGCAAAGAACAGCAGCAGCAACACAAGCATTATGGTTAAAGAGACTGCTTAGCAAGCTTACACACACGGAAGAAGAAAAGGTTACAATACTTGTAGACAACAAGTTCACCATCGAACTAATGAAGAATCCCGTATTCCACGGAAGAAGTAAGCACATTGATATAAAATACCACTTTATAAGAGAATGCGTTGAAAGAGAAGACCTACAAGTCGAATTCATAAATGGAGAATTTCAGAAGGCTGACATACTGACAAAGGCATTACCGAAGATCATATTCCTCACAATGAGACAACTAATTGGAGTCAAAGATCTGAAACAAGCCGATTATGATTAAGGGGGAGAATATTGGGTTAATCACCATCGACCCACTCTAACCCACTTAAACCCATTATGACCCGGTCAACAAAAGTCAACGAAAGTCAACCTCAACGAAAGTCAAAAGAAGCAGTTATAGAAAACGGTTACACATCAGTTATAACATAATTGCTCTATACCCTGAACCATCACAATGGTTCATATGTACCCTTTCATTCATTATATATACTTGATACATTTGATGTAAAAACATGATGACATATTATTGATTAATACAAAGACATATTTAGAGTTTTATTAATCCTTGCATTTACTCGGTATACTTTTGATTTAATGTTAAGACCATAGATCCCGTTTAAAAGGCCAACAGCTAATCTGACCAACCCCATATTATTTCTTGGATTCATGGAAATCTGATTGATTAAACCGTGTGGTTTTGCCTCAACAGCTCCTGCTTGTGTTAGCGATAGCATAATTTGTTGATATGTTAAATCTCTTGGAACTTGAGCCAGTATATCCAACGGGGTTTCTCCATTCGTGTTTGTAGAATTCACTTCTATCGTCGGATTAACTAGCAAGAATCTAACGGTCTAAAAAATGTTGAAAATAAAACTAATCAGTCATATATATTTCTTTTTCTGAACATCAGAAGAGACACTTTTAATACACGCTTTAACCTACAACTTCTTGGTTAAAAAGGCACCGTGATACCTCTATAGCTTAAAGACCGTTAGTATAAATCAGCCATGTAGTTAGTAGGACAAATCTTTCAAACAAATTAATTTATGAAATATGATGGAAAGAATTTTAAGTATATATGCATACCTCAACTAGTTTGTTAGCAACAGCTAAGTGTAATATAGTATTGCCATGAGCATCTTTGGAGTTTATAAGCTCGTGATCAATGATAACCTCTATTAACAACTTCAAAACCTCGAGTTGGTGATGCTTGACACACAAGTGCAATATGGTGTCTTGTTGCACCATGACTCTAGCTGCATGAGGTTGAGCTTGCACAAGATCTTTCACAACTTCACTACGTCCTTTAACCGTTGCAAGATGAAGAGGGGTTCCACCATTACGATCACGTGCAAAGCACGTCTCAAGGTTAGCAGATACGAGTGCTTTCACTATTTCCACATGCCCTTTAGCAGACGCTATATGAAGAGGCAAATGTTTTTGTGAATCACATTCCATAGCAAGGTGAGGCTTTCGAGTTAGGATCTCGTTGACAAAATCAACATGTCCAAGAATTGATGCAATGTGTATAGGCATGTCACCATGGCGGTTTAGGGGAAGTCTATCGAGAATAAGTGGATCCTCTTGAAGCAACGTTAGCAAGACGATTGTATTTCCTTCTAGTGATGCTTCATAGAGAAGTTTCTCCATGGAGTCCATTTTCTTTTAAGTACAAAAAACACAAAATAGGTCATGTATATATAATAAGAAAGTTGGATGGATCATGTTAATATATTAACTAGGCTGGAAACATATAGTATTTATCTTCTTGAAGACTTTTCTATGAGTTGAACAAGGATATATTCGAGAGAAATAGCAGTTGTAAGCGGTAGCACATTAGTTTTTTTTGTTCTATAAAAAATGCCTGGTAATGGTAATTGAATTTTAATGTATAAAATAAAGTGTTTTATATAGCTTGTTTTAACCACTTGTTGTCAAATAAGATTTTTATCAAAAGTGTTAAATGTTAAACGCTAACAACTCCAAAACTTTTTGTGCTAAACATACCCTACTTGCAATGACTGGAAATCGTTATTAGGAATTAATATGTTTGTTAAGATACGTGTTATATTGTGAACACCTTTGATGATTCCAGTAACCTATTTTTTTTTTTTTTTTTTTTTTTTGAAAAGTGACTATTATTCACACAAAAACACAGCACTCCCCAATCAGGAGGCCAAAACAGAGAAACCGATTACAAGATATTAAAAGAGTACCAATCTTTCCATTCTATTTTACAATTGTTCGTCCTATGATTATACCATAAGAAACTAAGGGATTTGATGTCTTGCAAGATCTTCCGGCTATCAATACTCATATTTTCAAACCGATTCTTGTTTCTCGCATTCCATATGCACCAACATGTAGTAAACATAATTCCTTTCAGCACTTCTTGTCTCTTTCTATCAAGACCAACCCCTTTGTGTAAGTTAAAAATGTCCATACAAGAGAATAAGAACAAGGGTGTCATTTTACACCATAGACCCACCCTGTTCCATATATCCATAGAGACTTCACATGAGCAAAAGAGGTGGTTCGCCGTCTCGTCTTACTTTCTACACATGCCGCATTCCAAAGAGCCAAAAGCACAGTTGCGAGCTTTGAGAAGATCCATGGTAGGCAATCGGTTAAGACTCAATCTCCACATAAGAATATTACACTTCTTAGTTACCCATCTAGACCATTTGAACACGAACCGGTTGATGTTATCCATATCGCTCTTGAGGAAGTCTTTGACAGCTTTCACACTGAATCCTTTTGCGCCCCTGCCCAGCCAGCACCAATTGTCCTCTTTATTACTTATCATCTGATTCACCAACAGGTCGCTCAACCGCCGTCTTTCCCCGCCTATATCCCCCGATAACGATTCAACTTCCCCTTCCCTGAACCCCTCAAACCTACCCTCCGTCGAGTTGAATTTGTCACTAACTAAACATTTCTTCAATCTCTCTTTTCTAAACAGTAAGGGGAAACTGTCTTTTAAGGGCTTCTCGCTAATCCATGGATCAATCCAAAATCTAATACTATCCCCATTGCCCACAACTCCTTTAAAGAGCTGGTTAATTCCCGTATCAGCAAATTTAACCTTTGAAATTAACTTAACAATTGTCGACCACACCCCCGTAACCGCCTTACAGATCGGAATAGAGGTCCAGCACCGCGAGGAACCGTGAATAGCATCAATAACTTTCTGCCACAGGCTGCCCTTTTCGGTCCTATATCGCCACACCCATTTTGTAAGAAGGGCGATATTTACATCTCTGAGCCTACTCAGCCCTAGACCTCCTTCCTTCACAGGGGATGCAACTCTTTCCCATGCGACCCAGTGAACTTTCCTAATATCCGAAGTTCCACCCCACAAGGATTTTTTTATAATGCCTTCAAAACCATCCAAAACCTTAGTCGGAGCTTTAAATAGAGACAGATAGTAGGTGGGAATATTTTCCAGCACGGCTTTAATCAAAGTGACCCTCCCACCAATCGAGAGGCAAGTAGATTTCCATCATGACAATCTGGATCTAAAAATCTCGAACAGGAAATCTCAGTTTGCAACTCTATTCATATTGCCCCTAACCCGGATACCCAAATAATCGAAGGGAGTCGCACCCGACAAACAACAAACATTATTCGCAACCTTCCTGACCTCCGCTTCCTCAACACCCATACCAAAGATTTGGGATTTTCCAAAATTAATTTTAAGACCTGAGCTAAAATAAAAACATCAAAGAATTTGATTTACCTTTTTAATGTTAGAAACAGACCAATCTCCTAAAAACGTACAATCATCTGCATAGAGCAGGTGCGAGATGGATGGGCCCCTATTACGAAGCGTGATACCCCCGAACGTCCCGCTCCTTTCAACCTTCTTCATCATACACGAGAGGGCCTCCATGACAATTAGAAAAAGGAATGGCAAGATCGGGTCCCCTTGCCTCATTCCTTTGCTACATTGAAATTCATGAGTAGGGGAGCCATTCACTAAAACCGCGGATCTAGCCGTAGAAAGAATGTCAAAAATCCATTTACACCATAAAGCCGGAAAACCCATTTGAGACATCACTGACATAAGAAATCCCCAGTTAACGTTATCGTAGGCTTTATTAAAGTCCACCTTAAACAAAAAGATTTTCCTCTTCTGTTTTTTGGCCCACGCTATAACCTCATTAAGGATCAAGGGGGCGTCTAAGATGAGCCAGTCACTCTGAAAGGCAGACTGATTATTGGAGATCAAAGGGCTCAAAACCTGCTTGAGTCTATTCGCCAAGACCCTGGAAATCACTTTGGACAAAGCTCCCACCAGAGTAATTGGCCTGTACTCGTTGAGATTAACCGGATCCCTTACCTTGGGAATCAACGTTATAAAGGCCGCGTTACACCCTTTGCCCAGGCCCCTGCCTTCAAAGAAACCTTTAAACATGTCGCCAAAATCACTTTCAAAGAAACTCCAAAACCTCTTTATGTATTTAAAGGATATATCGTCTGGGCCAGGGGCCCGTTCATCACCACACTCAAAGACAGCCTTCCTAATTTCTTCCTTGGAAAACTGATTGATCAAGAAACTTGATGCCTCATTAGAAAGCTTATTTTCAAAATCACAATCCATGGTTGGCCTCTCTTTCCACTTTTCACAAAATTTATCCTTGAAAAAATCAAAGATATGCTTTTTTATCACTTTCGGTTTAGATACCCATTCTTCCCCAACCATTAGCCCGTGGGTCGCGTTGCTCCGCTTTCTATTGTTTATCAGACCATGAAAAAATTTATTGTTACCATCGCCTTCCGCCGCCCATTTACTTCTGGATCGTTGTTTTAAGTCCTTCATTTTACGAGCTTCGATTTCATCCAACCTCCTTCTACACTCGTTTTTGGTCCAGTCTCTCTCTTCGGAGAGATCCTCTGTTTCCATAACCAAATCGATTTCCTCCAATTCTATTCTACATAACTCAGCTTCCTCATTTTCATGTTGTATCATAACGTCGCGCCACTCTTTGAGTTTTAGACGAAGCCATTTAAATTTTCTGACAATTTTGACATCCGGGGCCCCCTCAAACTCAAATTCCTCCAAAGCCTTCGAAACAACCTTAACACAGTCAGGGTAATCCAACCATGAGTTGAACACTCTAAAAGGTTTGGGCCCAAAATTGGAATCCACGATGGATAATAAAATAGGACTATGATCTGAAAACCCTCTTGGGATCGCTCTAAAGCAAGCATCGGGCCATTTGTCTACGAACTCCCTACTAACTAGACATCGATCAATCTTGCTGAATTTTCTTCCCCTCTCGTCTTCCTTAAGAAAATTGAACTTGCTACCTTTCATGTCGTATTCGTGAAGATCCGCTGTACCAATGAACTCGTTGAAGTCGTTGGCACATTTCTTTTTAAACTTAGACCCTTTTCTCTCTTCCTTCGTTCTAACCGCATTAAAATCTCCAAGCAAAATCCATAACCCTTTATGACCATCGATCCGCGCCTTCAAATCAGCCCAGACTCTTTGCTTAGCTCTCCTACTTTGGGGAGCGTAAACATTAGCGATAAAGACCACCTCACTACTACGTTTGATCGATCCAAAAACCACCAGGAAGTTTTCATGTTTGATGCAATCCATCTTCTTAAAAATCGACGGGTCCCACACACTAACCAAACCCCCCGACCTACCATTCGGCTCCACAACTACATAATCGAACTCAGTCCTTCCCCAATACCTCCTAACATCCACCTCACCTAAACCCCCACACTGGGTCTCCTGAACGGCTAAGAAGGAGGCCCTCTCCTTATTAAGAATGTTAAGAATCCATTTCGATTTCCTTTCTCCCCCCATCCCTCTAATGTTGATAGATAAATAATTCATTGGAGAACGGGATTTTTACCTTCATCCTCAATTACGGCTCTGATCTCCTCCTGAACCGAAGAAAGATCCATCCCCACCACTCTACCCATTTCCAATGTCTCTTGTATATCGAGTCTGACCTCCATCTCTTTTTGTTGCACAATCTCGTTATCGACAAGGCTGGCTTCATGGTTATTAACATTTGACACGTGTGAACCTGGTTCGGTATTTAGATCAAGATTGTTTTGATGTTCTGTGTTCCTAGAGGGATTGCAGATATGTGGTCCATCAATCTCCACTCCAACCTCTTTATCATATCCTCTACCTTTAAGGCCCAAGATAGCATCAAGTGAAAACGGATCAGACTCCCTGGGGTTACCTCAAGAACGAAGTCAAAGATAGAATGCTAGGAAGCAAAATGTATTTCATGGGGTGACCTCCCTTAGGGGGAGATTGTTAGGAATTGGAAATTCCATGTTAAAGAGTCGGTCACCCCAATAATGGTCTAGCATATGTTAGCTCGTATATTTGTCATTGTTTACGTTATTTATCAGTTTATTAGTTAGTTATTAGTTTAGTTTAGCGTAGTGTAACACCGTGGAGGAAGGACGGGTCTTTACCCACTGTATACCTGATCCACAGGCCGATAGGAGGTCGTTATCTTTGTAAGTATAAATACCCCTTCCATCCATGGAAGGGGTGGAGCTTTTCAATCTAACCTTACAACTTTTGTGAACCAAGTCTCTACCAAGAAATCTCCCTCTCTCTACTTTCTCTCTCTTAAATGGCAAACATGTATTTTGATCATCCAAGACCACCCGAATCATCAACACAATAATATTTCGATCCTACAAATGGTATCAAGAGCCAAGGTTATTGTGTTATCTTTGATTTGTGTGGTTCGTACCATGGTTGCGTGTGTTTATTGAATTTTTGTGTGGTTCAAATCTCGTGCTTAAACTGTTTTTACTCCATTTTGAGTGGTTGGTTAGAATGTTTGTTTGCTGCCTTTTTTTTTGTGATAACAGTTTTACAAGTTATGTACATCTTTTTATTTTGGTCAACAAAGTCTAGTCCCAACGATTTGTTCACATCTGTTTTGTGTCTCAACTTTATGTCCCAACAGTCTTTCAAGACTTTTGTTACCAATATCTGTGTAACTCTTGTGGTCAAACAGTGGTCAACCTGGGCAAAATAGTATATTCATATGCAACTTTTCTGGGTTTGATGCTATTCGAAAAAAAATGGGTTGTTCTAGCTAGCGAGTTGTCTAAAGTTGGGTCTTTATAGCGAGTTGTTAACAGGAAAAAAGGTAGCGACTTTGTATCAAGAAAAAAATGTAGAGACTTGTCGTAGCAACTTGTTATTTAACAAGTTAGCAATTTGTCATGAAGTTTTCTAGCGACTTGTCAATATATATGGTAGCGACTTATCTATACCAGTTAGCGACTTATTTCATGTAAATGAAGCTAGCGACTTGCTATTTAGCAGGTTAGCGATTTGTTTTGAAAAACTTTTGACCTAGCGACTTGTTACTTAACAAGTCGTAGCGACTTGCTTTGAAAAAGAATAGCTAGCGACTTGACAAAATAGTTTAAGAAGAAATGACTAGACCAAGACCACATCTTAATACCAAATTCCATTCAACTCAAATTCAGTTGCTACACAATCATCTGTCCACAATATTTTTAACAAATCAGAAATTCATTTCCAACATCAACCCTCTATCTATCCTAACTCATCACCATCTCCTTACAATATCAAGACCCACAAAACGAATATTCAAGATTGATCTCAGATTTGTTTCACTCTTTGTTGCAATCTTTTAAAGAATGGTTTAAGTGAAACAATTATCTTCACAGATCCACTTTTGAAGTCAAAACCTCTTTAATTATCCGAAAGAAAAACAAAGGAGTAATAACAACAATGTTATCTCCTTCATTTGATTCGTTCATAACATGAATACACAAGAAGATACAACCTACCCGTGACCTGGTCATCAGATATTGAAGCCAAATGTAATGTCCATACTCAAGCCATCTCTGTGGCTAATCAAAGTGTCTCGAATATACAAACCTTAAGCCATCTCTGTGGCAAGGCCCATTCAAAGGAAGCATCATTCGGTATAAGTGAGAGACGGATTATCTTGTGTGATCAATTAGGGTTTGATGGTTTTCTGATTATTTGGTGATAGAGAGAGGCGTATTTTTGAGATTAAGGTTAAAGCAGTTATGTGACTGGAATATGTTGGGGGCGTAGAAGTTTGTAAGATTTTAGGGTAAAGTGAGTATGTGTGTTTTATGTGTGTTAAATACCCGGATAGTTAGGGTTGGGTGGAATATGGATCGATTACCAGTCATACACATGGGCCATAAGTTTCTTGTTGTGTTATTTGGGCTGAACGAGACATATTGGACCAAGGAACTTATGTTGAATTAAGCTTTGTTGAATTAGATGGATTGGACAATGAATTTGCCATATTAACCTTTTATGAGTCGTGTTATTTGATTTACACATGATTTGATGCATAAATTTCGATATCATTTGATAACGAGTATTTTGTCTTCAATGTTCAACGGATGATTCATTTGTCTACGGTTAATGTTGGTACGGGCCTCTCATAATTGAATTATGGGCAACTTCTCATGATTTGGATTATATGAGACTTGGATAAAAGGTGTGTTGATGATCATTTGATTTGATTGGTTATGTGATTGATATGAGTTTTGATGATGATATTTGGTGTACTTTAATGGGTTATGAAGTTTGGTACTTTGGTGTATACATTTTCATGAAAGGTATGTCACGGCTTTGATTGATATTGGTAAATGTTGACTACGGGATCGTTTGGACGATATTACTTATTTGGATTTGAAGTGAGGTCTTCTGGGCGTGTCTACTTATTTCGTCTTCCTTCTTTCTACCCTCCCGCGAAGATGACTTGTTTGGGCTTTTATAGAGTGTGATAAAGACTTGGCTATTTAGTTGCGTTTGTGATTCTTTCTCATTTAACCCACAACGTAGCTATCACTTCGGTGTCTCACTATTGAGAATGTCAAGAGGTTTTTTACATTGGGTACACCGTTTCTTCTTCACAAGGATTAGTACAAGTTTAAGTAACAAATCTAGGGAATTCTACTTCATGATCAAGTTTGGTATATTGGGTTTACTTTTCCATATGGTCACTGCAATTGCCGACAGAATGCGTGAATGATGTGTTTACCAAAGTTTTTATTGGATGGTTGATGATTTGATGATGTTGGATAATGAACCATTGATGAACCGCTGCATGTTCCCCTAAAACAGATATTCACTGAAACCAAAGTTGTCATAACATATTCAAGCTGACATTGTTTACAGTTTTGTCTTGATTTTGTAAAATCCCGTGAAAGAATCTATTTCTCGGTTTAAATCATAGACTTGTAAAATCCCGTGACAATGGAAGCATCCGGGTAATAGTTAAATGCATTTCCGGATCTATCTTACGGTTTATTCTTGGTTTTGTAAAATCCCGCGAAAGAAACTATTTCTCGGTTTAAACCATAGAATTGTAAAATCCCGTAATGATGGAACCATCCTGGAGAAAGGGAAGTGTAATTCTGGAATCATATCTGATGCTGGTGCTACGGTTTCTGCTTCAAAGAAGGGATAAAAGGGTGTACTTCATGAATTGGGTGTGTGTTTGGGTTGTCTTCATGGCAGTTTGGTTATTACATGGTTTTACGGGGATATGCTCACTAAACCATGGTCGGGATGAAAACCATTATCATAGTTCACTTAAAACGTAAAAAGAGGCTAGAGTTGAGTTTTTAATCAGAAGATGTGACAACGGAGTTAATTCACTATTATTTATTTGAGGTTGAAGTGAATTGTCATGGGCAAGTGTACTTAGTATCTGAAGGTATCGGGGATGGATGGATGAAGATTCTTCAAGATCCTTGTTCAAGCTTATTATCAAAAACGAAGACTTGGAAATCTAGTTATTGTTGGGTGACTTTTACCTTTTCTTTTACCACTTGGGGAATGGGCTCTATCATCTCAAAATAACTATCACTTTAAGGAGTTACATTGTAGTGCTCAGTGTCACATTCAATTGTGGATTTTCAAGAGGTAATGTACATCTTATACTTGATGGTTGGTTGGTTGAAGAGTATAGAGTACATAGAGAGTACTTAGAGATGCTAATGGAAATCGGCACCGCTCTTTGTTACATATGTGCAAGTTTAAGTCACGAGTTCGGGTTAGTTTATTTCAGGGTCAAATTCATCATATTGGGTTTTCTCCATCATTTGTCACGACAAAGAGCCTACTGAATGATAATGGGGTGGACTACATGTTTTGCCAAGAGATTGAAAAGAGAGAGATTATGACGTATGAACACATCAGTTCATGCCTCGTACTCTAAAGAAAAGAAAAGTGTACGCTTCAGTGCGCTTTATCTTCTGAAGAAGAGAAATCTTCTTATTATGACCATTCTCATCAACATGCTTCATACTTTTTCCATGCGCTTCAGTCATCAAGTGAACCGGGCTACCACTGATTTTTTTTCTCATTCCACTTGCTCGATTATAATGAAGATGGCGCATCATGTGCTGATTTTGCGGGAGAGAAGTGTGAATAGAACATTCGGATGATTTTCACTTGTTTAATCAAGAATGGCATCTCCGTATGCAATTCTTGAGGGGGAGAAGAAGTGTGAAACTACTGCATGATGATCGACATATGAGAATAAATGGTCAAACGGCTCCAAACTCATGTAAGATCCGAGCTTCTTCTTATCGGGCCATCTTCACATGATGTTTTCTTCTAAGAGCCGTTGGTTGACATCTTCACACGGGCTGATTTGATTAATGACAAAGTGCTTCTAGTTGCTGGGCTGATTTTCTTAATGAACATCTTTCTGTTCTTGTTTGATTGTGAGGGATTTGAGTTAAGGGGATTTGCTACATATAAGTTAACGGGAATGCTTTTTGGTGTGATGAAGATGTTAACTATCTATTCCCCAACTGGACAATCTTGAAGAAGGTCGAGTCTACAGTCGGTTCTACATTTTCTGCTACATGTTAGAAGACTAAAAGACGAGTTGCATTTAACGATCTAAAGACTTCTTCTTAATCCTGGCATTTATCAAACAGATTGTCGGTTCAGGGGAGAGCACTAATTGGGGGAGGGTGAAATGTTTGATTTAATCCCCAATTAGACTTGCTCACATTATTCAGCATGTTGATTCTCACAAAGACTTCAAGCGTTCTTCTCAAAAGATTTCTAGTATTTAGGCTTTCAAAGAGTTGCTGATTCTGAAGTGTCAACACCAACAAGGGGGAAGGAGACACGTATCTAAACGCGAGTAAACTTGATGAACTTAATACTTCTAAGTAAATGAAGATATCCCGGGAAGACAAATGTTATTACCGCGGAGAAACTCAAGGTTTGACTCATGGAGAGTAAACTTGATGGACTTAATACTTCTAAGTGATTGAAGTTATCCCGGGAAAACAAATGTCATGACCGCTGAGAAACTCAAGGTTTTACTCATCAAGGCGTTTAGTGTTCTTATTCCAACTATGTGGGAGAAGAGATGGAAGAGTTAGTTTCTGAAGATGAAAGAGGTACACAAGTGTGTGATGATTTTGTTGTTATCACAATCATCAGGGGAGAGAGATTGTGTACATTGGGGATGCTCAGCTGTTTTACTTGAGGGCTTAATCAGTGATTCAGAGATATAATCACTTATTCCAGAGTTGAAGATCCGCAGAGATAGTCCTCCACAGAGATAATCAGTGATTTGGCCTGCCTCTTCAATGTTATCGGTTATTCTCTCTTTGGGCATTCGGGTACTTCGGGTTCTTGAGCTTCATACACTTTCTTCAGGGGGAGAGAAAAGTATACATCGGGGTTATTCTTTGGCTATTGGACTTAATCTGCTACTTCGATGGTATAAGTTTCTTTGTCTTTGGGTATATGTGTATTCGGGTTCGTGAGCTCTAGTCTAAGAGACTGACTGCATCAATTCGTCTACTTGGGGGAAGTGGTTTCTTGACAACTTGTGGTATGGATTGCTTCAGACTTCAGTGGATATGGAATCTGAGAAGATTATGTATATGTGGGATGATTCGTTGCTGTTGTTCTATTGGATGATATAACCTCGAACGAAGAATCACGGTGATTATTCTTAAATGGAGCAGCGGGATTTATGATAATGGTGTGCTTCTTTGTGCACCTGGCTAAGGCAAGCTTGAAATAGAGCTTCGAATCTGCTCAACATAAGGATTTTCGGTTTGGGGGGAAGCTACCAAAGTCTCACTTTCAGATGGTTCAATTTCTCTTATTCAGGAGCCTCGAAAGCTTTGGTGGTGGAAGTTTAAGAGATGACGAATTCTATCTTCTACGACGTGCTGCTCGATATCCTTATCTCGGTACTCGTATCGTCATCTTCTTAAACTATATCATCTACTCTATCTTTGTAAATATTCATTAAAAACAAAATACAAAAATAGAAAACCAACAAAACAAAATAGAAAAATATAAAACCATAAAAAACACATAAAAATCAGAAAACTTGAAAATTCCAAAAAAAATTGTTTTCTCAAGGCATGTCTTCTGGTATCGATAACATCTACGGTCTTAGAAATGTCATTCAATAATGGCACGGGACCATAGATGAAGTTCGAGCAGGAGGTGTAAATATTCTTTTCTAAACATGTCACAAACTATGGCTTGCAGTTATTTCAAACTGTAACCCGTGCTTTATACTATGGCTTGCTATTATTTCAGATAGCAACCCGTTCTTCAAGAAAGGAAAGTGTTGCGCCAAAAACAAATTTTCAAAATTATCGTGCACTTATCCTAAAACTATTTGAGGAAAGTATGTCGAAGGACTGCTGTTCCTACACAAATGTTTTTCCATCTATAAATTCTTCAGAAAAATATTTGTTGTTTTCCAAAAATGGTGGTAAAATGAGTTGCTTTAACAACAATCAGTTTCAGAGTTTTTATTAAATTTGCAAACTCAATCAATGACTTCAGCGCTTTTAAAATTTTCAGAAAATGAGTCATTGATTGAGGGGGAGAATGTTTTCAAAGTTACATCATCTAACGGACTTTCTTAATCATCCTACGTGCTTATCTGTAAAATATAATTGCCTATGTTGAAGGACTAGGTTTCTAGGATGTGATTGTCATGATTAGATGATTATAGCTTGATGAACACATTATTCCCATACCTTTTATGATCTGATTGATATGTTGAATTGACTTTTATTAGTCGATTGTTGTTTGGGTGATGTCGACCACCATATATCTGTATGTATGTTCACTAACGTATGCAGATATCATGGTTTATAAGAATGTTCCCGATCCGGATCGCACAAATGATGATGATTGGATGCCGTAAGGAAAGGGTAACTATATCTTGGGTTGACAAATAAAGAAACGGAACTTAATTGGACTTCAATGGAGAGTTGGCATAAATGCAACGTAAGAGGTGTCACTGCTTCAGCAGATGGTTTTCTTCTAAGTGATTGAAGAAACGGAGCTTAATTTGACCTCAGTTGGCATTAAAATGCAACGTAAAGAAGTCTCACTGCATCTGCAGACGGTTTTACTTCCAAGCCCTACATCAACAACAGAAGCTTCTCAACCACCTAACGTATCTTTGTGCAGGATACCATTTTTAAACAATTTTGAAATAATCTGATTAAATTGTTTTGAAAATGGAAAATATTGTTTTGAAAATTAATTGGACTAAATTTTGGAAATCACCGGACTTTATTTTATCAAAACTTAAGTCACTCAATCAACGACTTCGGTCATCGATTGAGGGGGAGAGTGATTTAAATTAAGATATTTTCAAACGATATTTCTTCTTAAAAGGTCCGTCTGTACAACAATAAGTGGTGATCTAAAGATTTAATGTTATGTCATGGTATGATTTTCTTTAAAACTCAAAGATCTTACAAAATGAAATTTTTTCTGTTCTTGTTTGATTGTGAAATTGTTTTATTTTACTTAAAGGTCTCTTAAAACAATCATACCTGACACTAACAATCTTTAATGTCTAAATCTGTTCCTATCTGTCATCTTTCAAAAATTAAATCTTGCCACGTCTTTCCCCTAAAAAATTTTAAGTGATTTAAATCAATTGGGATCACAAATCTCAAAAGGTTTGAAATTTTTTATCGGGGGAGAGATCGTGATTTAAATCTCAAATCTGTTTTCATGGAATCAGTTTTAGTCCTTTATAGGCACTCCTGCCTCCATGTGCCAAACGATTTCAAATACACAATGCACATGTTGAGGAGGAGGATTTATCCAAAAACCAGATGAGTATTTAAACCAGGCACATATTCTCCCATGTTTTCTAAACCTAATTAAATCACTTGAGATCCAAAATCTCAAAGGGTTTGATATTTTTGATCGGGGGAGAATTTGTGATTTAATAATGAAATTTGATAAAAGGTGATCGTTTTGATTCAATTGTGCAGGCTGCTCTCTCATATGTGCTAAACGCTTTCGAATCTCGAAGCACATATTGAGGGGGAGCATTTCAAATGATAATAAACTATCAAGGTGCAAATGCTTTTATGTTTTAATATAAAGTACCTTGATTGAGTTTTAATGGTTTCTAAATGGCAGTGTGATCATGAAAGTACTTCAAAGAACTCTTGCCTCTATGTGATAAAATGATTTCAAATATCTTACGCACATATTGAGGGGGGGAATTTTACCAAGAAAATCAAATGGCTTTTTCGTATGAAAATTGTGATCAAAGAAAATATTTCAAAGTCCTCTTGCCTCCTTGTGCTAAACAATTTCTAAATCATATGCACATGTTGAGGGGGAGGTTTTCTAAATGATCAAAACTATTAAGGTACAAAATGCTTTGATCTCGTATCACAAGTACCTTGATTGTTATTCCAAATGATTTTTCAATTGGTTTCTAGAAGGAATGAGCAATACCAAAAGACCGACCAATTTACTTTATGCATGGAGTTATAAGGATGGTTAGGTTAGGTATTTGTTCCCACGATTCGCCTGAACCGGAGGGATCTACCCAGGGACAATCCACTAGATAGTGTAGAGTCCTTAGGTATATTGAAAAAAGGAGAAAAGTGAGATATGGGAAGAGTGCGGACTGAGATAGAGCTAGTACTGGAATAAACCCAACAAGGTTCTAGTAATGAAGTCTCTGTAAGCACTGAAGGGGTTGAAGAATGAAAAAGAAATGAATGAGAAAAGGGTGAAAAGAAATAGCCCTCCAATAATTCAACCTTAGGGCAGACACCGGGTTCAATACATATGCTACTGGTGGTTACTAAGGTAACGCCGGTATTGAAGACAAGACGTCATGGACCCAGTGACGCATTGCACTACAACTTCCCAAGCTACTCAAGTTCCTCTTAAAAGGGCTTGTTTCATTCTCACGAGGAACCTACATTATCTATCGACTTTCTCTTAGAGATTGTTGATATTGAAGAAGGAGACCCTCTCCCTAGTCTCCGGCATAGGAACCAAATGTGCACTATTGAGTCTAGAGCCAAGAGATCATCCACAATATCTCGTTAGGACACTAAATTCTTGAAGACTTGCTGTTTCACACAATGTGGAAAGTAAATATATATTGAGAGTCCTACGCATTATCCTTGTGGTATTGCCAGAAAATCCGAGTGATATGAAAATATTCACGATGAAGATGGAAATCCTTCTAGAGCCAACATCTAACAAGATCTTGGTGGGTGACATGTGAGATCTTCTCGTAAGATCAAGCTTGTGACAACTGGATAGAAACGATGGGACGATTCACTCTTGAATCAACCTTGGTCCAGGAATGGAATTGACGAATACTTTTCAAAAAACCGTTCGATGTGCAAACCTTCTTTTCTCTAGCACGTCGAATGTGTATTCATTTCAAATTCAAAAAGTATCTCTGATTAAAAATTACTTTTAGAAAAACCGTTCGATGTGTGAATCTCTTCTTTTCACTAGCACATCGAATGTGTACTCATTCTCTAATACAAAAAGTATTTTGATTGAAAATTGATCTTTCTCATAAAACCTTCGTTGTATTTCAAAACTCTTTCTTCTAAGCAATACGCGATTGTTTTTCAAATCATTTTTCATCAATCAGTGAATCTCAATTCGCTGGTTCACTCACTCCGTGTTGTCTTCTTTGAGACTTTCCGGTTTGAGAACAAAGCTAGAACATTGCGAAACCCTGTCAAGGAGATTCTTGGGAATCCTACGATCACAGGCAAGTACTTGTACCGATCAACGGGGAACCGTGGGCGTGTACCTCAATTCAACGAAAGTGGTCAAAGACACTTTCGTGTGTTTTATTGCTAACTGTTGTTTGCAGGTACATTTGGACGGTTGCAGCTGATCATAATTGAGGAGTCAATCCAAAGCCGCATGCTCACAACATCCACACTTAATTAAAAAATCATGACCGGTGCATATCTACATAACGGCTCGATATTTCATACTATGTTTCGCTCGCTGCGCAAATATCATGAACCAGTAAGGCTTCCGCTACTCTGATGGAAAGATGTCATGATTCAAAAGTGTGAGCATGTCGGTCCGAAAGTCACAACTTCACATGATGGCAACACAATAAAGGGTGATCCAGAGATTTAATATGGCTGATGATCTCAAAGAAAGCTCAAAGATCATCAAAGATGTGGATCAGTTAAAGGCCTCCACTGAAAGTACAAATTAATGCGGACTTTGAAGATTCGCTACTAAAGCGCAAAGATTGCGGAAATGAAGAATTCAAGTCTACGAGCTCAAGAACGAAGTCAAAGATAGAATGCTAGGAAGCAAAATGTATTTCATGGGGTGACCTCCCTTAGGGGGAGATTGTTAGGAATTGGAAATTCCATGTTAAAGAGTCGGTCACCCCAATAATGGTCTAGCATATGTTAGCTCGTAGATTTGTCGTTGTTTACGTTATTTATCAGTTTATTAATTAGTTATTAGTTTAGTTTAGCGTAGTGTAACACCGTGGAGGAAGGACGGGTCTTTACCCACTCAGATACCTGATCCACAGGCCGATAGGAGGTCGTTATGTTTGTAAGTATAAATACCCCTTCCATCCATGGAAGGGGTGGAGCTTTTCAATCTAACCTTACAACTTTTGTGAACCAAGTCTCTACCAAGAAATCTCCCTCTCTCTACTTTCTCTCTCTAAAATGGCAAACATGTATTTTGATCATCCAAGACCACCCGAATCATCAACACAATAATATATTGATCTTACAGAGAAACTGACTCCTTTATCTCCTTTCCTTCTCCCACTAAGATACCAATGCCTTCAGCGGAACGATTAGGACTATCTTCTTTGACATTGGATGGACAAACCACCTTACCGAGGAAACCACCAATTTTGTTGAAAGTCGATGGTGAAGCAAGGTGTAACGGGACTCCATATATACCAACCCATGCAATACGTTCAAATGGCAACGACTGTCCCCGCCAAACATCGACCTTGTCAAACCAGCATCTCCATGACTCCTTGCAGTTTAGAAGCTCAACCACTTTACTTTGGGTACCACAAACCATAAGCACATAGAGCCCGCCGAGATATTGGAAGCTTGTCACCATGTCTTTAAACTTAGCCAATAACGTGCCAAGGTTAGATAAGGTAGAGAAGCTCTCACACCTTGCCACCACTGCTATCTCATGGAACCTCTCCATCTCATTGACAGTTGCATCAATGCGAATCTCGATCACCTTTTTCTCTGGTTCAGCTTGACCGTTCACTACACTCCTAAAAGATCTCCCGTCCTGGACGCCACCACTAACACCCACCGGAGAGGGTTTGGGTGGCCTCAAGTCTCCACTTGTCCCAGCTTTCTCATTCTCAGCCGCATACCTCGCAATATTGACCTCCAAAGAGTGGGTGCCCAGTTTTATCCCCTTGAGTTTCTTTTCCAAACCCTCTTTATTTTGGACCCCCTTGAAAGTTACAAAGCCAAACCTAGCTCCATTAACGTTTCTCTTACGCGCAATGTAAACCCCACTATCGAGCCAAAACCTTCAAAAATAGATGCTAGATCCCATGGGCGACATCCATCAGGGATGTTAGAAACGAAAAACTTGACCTGATCAGTACCCCGTTCACCCATAAACCTTCCTCTCCTCTCGTCTTTTTGTCTTCTTTTGTTGGTTACCATTTCCCATCCTTTCTCTTTTTCTCTCTCACACAGTTTCTCTCTCATCTCACCTTTATTTGAATTTTGCTCAGTAACCTATTTGGTGGTGGTCATGATCGCGAAGATGACTATGATGACTCTGATTATGATAACTATGCGGATCAGGTTTACGATCTTCCTGGAAATTTGGATGCCTATTATGACACGTATGGTATCAAGCTCAAAGGCCTTGGTAGGAAGTAATGTTAGCTCCATAGGAGTCTAATGTTATAGTTTGAGTAGAGGTTTATTTTCTTATATAGAGAATAGGAAGTATCTTGTTATGTAAGCTTTTCGCCTATGTAACGGGCTGAGATATGGGATTCACCCATATCTTTTGTACCTAAACGTTTTTTGGAGTAATATATTTACCGGGTCTTTAACCTTTTACCCAAAAAATCGTTTGCAAAACATTAATAATCGACAACGTTGATCAAAGCAAACTAGTAACCGAAATTCTACAATATTACAATAATCTTCTTTGAATAAGTCATCAAATTAGGGGTGATAGAGATCTCTAACTGCAATATTAATTATGAAATATTATCCATGACAAGAGCTTGACAATTGTATAGCTTCAATTTGTATTATATTTTGATGTACGTATTAACCAAGAAATTTCCAATACTTATTCAGAATTTTCAACAGTTATTATTTAAGTTTTAAAGCAAATAGATGTGTTCAATACATTAATTAGGGGCATTAGTTTATCATTGCTTAGTCTTATAAACATCATTATATGTTTCATAATTTGTCATTACTCTATTATACAATCACCGACTCCATTTTACTATTCATAAAGATATTATTAGAAAATTACTAAACACATAGCTAATAAATCTATAAATAACAAATATTATAACATAACTGTATTGTTAGTCTAATGGCTATCTTCTTGAGTAAACTAAGATGAGGTCGATCAATTTCTTCTCCTACCTATTTTTGTAAATTGTTTGCTACTCTTTTTGTTTCACCTAAAATTTGAAATGCATTTTTTCCCATTTTTATTTTAGTTTCTTTATTTATAGATAATACTATGTTTTAGTAAAACAAACAAAAAAACAAAAGAAAAAAAAATACTTCTATACTAAACAGTTATAAAGAATTTTTACTTATGCTAAGTCTCCAATGTTTTTGTATATTTATGAAACAAATAAAAAAGAGTTGTAAGGTAGTAGTTTTCTTATGTACATAACCAACAAATAGATATACATATTATTATCAATCATTAAAAGAAATTTCAACATAGTAAACTACAAGATCATTTATAATTTTTAAAAGTAACTTGACATCACCTGAACTATGATTCTTTTTATTTTTTATTCTTTGAACAACAATTGTATTAACTAGCAAGAAGCTTGAAAAAGGAATTACAAAATCGAGGATAGAACGTTACAAGGAATACAAAACCATTATATCCAACTAGACGTGATATTTCTACTCCTACTAGAATTCCAATTGTACGACAATCGTTTTACATCATTAAAAATCTGTTCCTTTTGAGGTCGTTTGAGGATGAAGACGGTTTTGTTTTGATGATTCCATATAGCCCAAATAGTTGTGTTTACCACCGCATTGAAGAATTCCCAATGCTTGTGAGCCATGGGAAGCCGGTCATCGTTAAGATGATATATGTTCATTTTTAGTTGCTTTTTCTATGGCGTTTAGAGATATATGTAATTCGATCTTTCTAAAATCTAATTCTACATAAAGATAAGAGGAAACTTTCACAGTCTAAAACAATATAATAAACATAGAAATTAGATACTAACGAATGCTGATCAATTTCTTTTTATAGTTCTAAATAATATGGATGAAGATGAACCAAAATATTCAGTGAACCATTTACTTTGTAACTTCAAGTAAATCCTTATTTGTCGGTAACTATTGTGCTTACGGCTCTTGCGACTTGCCAAACGTGAAATAAAAGTCCGCAACGAAGCACGGTTGCTAATATACTCGTTGGTAACTAATATGGTAGCATGCATATACATTCAACTACTTTCTTTGTGCACTTCATTACATCAGTTTGTCCCAAACTAAGTACAATCCATTGAAATTTTTTGAAAGTTTAAATGTGACATTTATTGATGAACACTGGAATTATTGTAATTGCAAAGGCCCAAAATCACTAGCCCAATAAACCTCCATCTATTTTACAACTATAAATATATAAATGGATAAACATATTAACATATGAGATTTTTCATGTTTAGATTATCCAAAGAAAGTGAGCCTTTTTTAACTCAGATGTACGCGGCCTTACCGGGTAATCCTAAGAATATTTTCGACTCTTCGCTGGCCACCCCAAATGTAGACACCTAGCGAAACTCATTACCTCTTGTGAGAAAACCAAAGACATTATCACTAGGCATTTGGTGATGGTTTTACAATGCCATAAATAAAAAATGTTCTAAAAATATTTTCCATTACACATGTGGTATTGTATATATCATGTCAAATACAAATACACACTACAAAGAATACAATGCTGAATGTTTTACAACTTCAGTTACATCATGGTTCTTAAACTGGAGTGAATGGTGGCTTTGAAAAAAATTTCCTAAGCTGAAAGGTGTGTCCGGCGACAAGAAGAGTCATCAACCCTATCCAAACCAACACGATACCACCTACTACATTTCTGAACGGTTGTGCGTCGGGTTTTGGTGTCAAAACCGATATTGAAACCAAATAAGTTAGCGACATAGATGCAGTAGCAATCCACATAATAACCATCAAAATCCACAAGAAAACGCGATGCTTCAAAAAGGGTAACCCGCTAATAAGTAACAAGATAATGCTAAGAGTTGAAACGAATCCCAGGGTGTTGGAAACCAAGAAAACATGGTATAAGTTTTGATGATTGTATTCCATGATAGAATATCCAGCCCTATGATCGGTTGACGTGTCTTGCCAAACGCCACTTGGAGGATTAGTACCTGCTTGAAAGGCCATTGTTGCTATCAATGATGCCACAACCATCAAGGTATTTCGCTTCTTGTCTAACCAGTCTTCAGTGTTCTTCGAATCTTGTTTAATGCGATAAGGAAATTTTGGTTTGCTATCTGCAGAAGCAAACTTTTTTCTTTTGGAATTACGAGGAATTTGTCCAAAATCACTTTCTTTTTCCGCCTCAACTACTCCTGCTTGTATTAGGGACCGGATGATTTGTTGATCTTTCGTGTCTCTTGGACCATGAGACAATATATCCATCGGTGTTTCCTTATCTGAGTTTGATGCATTCACATCGATCGTTGTATCGAGTAGCAAGAAATTTATGGTCTACAAGAAACGTTCAAGATAGTATTAGTTAGTCATGACTAATAAGCGCCGCCAAAACAAATTATTGTATTATAAAGATAAGCAATTCTGGTCTAGATTATATTTTCCGTTAATTAACTATTACACAGTTTATGATTTATGATAAATTATCAAATCTTGCATACCTCAATTTGTTTGTCTGCAACAGCTAGGTGTAGTATAGTATTACCATCACCATCCTTAGTGTTTACAAACTCATGATCACCCATATTCTCTACTAAAAACTTTAAAATCTCAAGTTGGTTATGCTTTACACACAAGTGCAAGGTGGTGTCTTGTTGAACCATGGCTCGAGCTACATGGGGTCGAGCTTGCACCAGTGCTTTCACAGCTTCATATCGTCCTTTAATTGCCGCAAGATGAAGTGGGTTTCTCCCATCACGATCACGAGCCCCACATGTATCAGGATTAGCCGTCACCAACGCTCTAACTATTTCCACATGCCCTTTAGAAGATGCTAAATGAAGAGGCAAACGTCTTTGTGAATCACACTCCATACAAAATTCAGGCTTTCGTTTTAGGATCTCTTTGACAAAATCAATATGTCCTAGCATCGATGCAACATGTAGAGGCATGTCGTCGTCACGGTTTAGGGTAGCTTTATCAAGAATTAGTGGATCTAGTTGAAGCAACATTAGCAAGATGGACCGGTTTCCTTGTATTGATGCATCATAAAGAAGTCTGTCCATTTTCTCCATGTTTCAAACAATTACAGTGTAGCAAATGGTAGATTTGGCATAGACCATGTTATTATATATATATATATATATATATATATATATATATATATATCTTCGACAATGAAACTGGTCAACATAAAAGATTTTTCTAAGTCAATTTATGCAGGTTAGGGATTTATTTCTACTGAAGCTTCTTTGAATCAGTCAAGAGATTATGATTGGTACACCATTCTAACTACTCTTGCAGTTTTTTTCTTTGTGATCACCTCATTTAGAATATTGACTGTTCTTTTTTCTTTCTTTCAGTTGTACAAGTTTTTAATGATCTATCTATGCAATAACTAGTAAAATCACACTTGTCAGAAAAGTAAACAGTCATATTTAAGCAGCAATCATATTTTTTGACTCGGTCATCAAATAGACAAACACAAGAAAGTGAGTCAGTTAGTTTTGATAGATTAATGGGAAAATCACCTATAAACTTACTCATTTTTCTAGTTGTGTGTAGTTTTTTTTTTCCTTCTCCCCTCCTAAATCTATCAAATTTGTGATTTTTGGCTTTTGTGTGTATACCTTTAAATTTTTGTAACCACTCTATTGAAAGCGAAAGATAAAATAGTCATTTTACATGCGTAAATACACGCAAAAGTTGAGAATCAAAATTTTGATAATTAAAAAAATAAATAAAAAATGGCTATACAAAACTAAAAAATAGGTAAGTTTACTACTACATTTTTAGATGATTTTCCCATAGATTATAGATACACAGAAAGTTTAGGTTTTGTTTTGAATAGAAAATCTTTTTTTTTTTACCCGAACATATACCAGAATTCCTTGTATCTTCCTAACAATCAAATATTTTAAATTCATCATCAAAAAATGTTAACGAAATAGCACACGTGAAATTTTTGTTGTAATCTATAAGAAAAATGTATCAAGAAAGCAAGGTAGAATATCAGACTCAATGATAAACAAGAAGAGTACAAATATTCAAACCAATAAGCTAATAAGACTCGTGTAAGTATCTAAAGAACAACAAAATTTTGCAGGTCACAAGGGACACAATGTTAAGTTTTTACTTAACAAAAAACACAGATCATTTTACAGACAATCTAACACATATCATTTGGATAGGCCATTTTCACTTCTGACCATCAAATCTAATTGCAATTACCTCCAATGAAATAACAATGCTACGATGTTCAACACCACGTGCTATACTGATGCGTGAATCTTTTCTGACTGCTGGGTTGACCTCACTACCAACCATCGATGAACACTTGTTTGCCAACATTTTGGATGTTAATGAAATTGGTTCAGTGAAAGTGAGTAATATTTGAGACCAATGTGTTGGAGGAGTATATGGTGATGTTGACAAAACTGTAGGGCTTTCTTTGCAAAGCCTGCTTGTGAAAGAGGTGTCGAACCATATGACGACACCATAACAGTTTGTGTTTTTTCTAAATGTACAAAAGACTAGTAGTAAACATAATTAAACTCGATTTGAATGATTAATTTCATGCATGTTATTATTAAACAGTTGGTTCTGCATTTGTGTATGGAAATCAAATAGACAGATTTTGTATCTGGAAATCAGTAGGTGGTATTTAACAAAAATGATTTAATATATATATATATATATATATATATATATATATAGTGTATGGTTATTGTCAGAACCAAAAAAATTGCGAGAACTGCGAGAACCAATCTGAACCATCTATTTTTCAATCAATGGCTAAGAAAAAAATGGCAAAAATGTAATAATATAAAACTTTTGGTTACATTTTAAAAAAGGATTAGAGGGTATTTACGTCATATCGCATCATCACTAATAATAACTATTGGCCAGTTATTTCTGTATATGATTTACCCTTTTCCATGTGAACCTCCCACTATCTTCGCATCCCTGGACCAAAACCTAGCCGCCGCCACCGATTCTCCCATGTCTTCACAATCTTCATTCTCAGATCGTTTGGATTGTTGATGGTCTTTTTTAACCATCTCCCTTCACGGTGTGGTTCTAAAATTCGCCAACAAATTAACCTCTACAATGGCCACGCTAATCTCGGTTTTATCTGTTAATCTTTGTAATCAATTTTTTGTTCGCAACAAGATTTGGTAGCTGTTAACGAAACAGGGAGAATGACAAGGTACTATTTACTCACTCATTGTTGATATATATGGTTCTTGACTATGAGATATGAACAACTAAAATCAAACTTGGTTTCCTGGTATTGTTTTTGAAAACCTGGAAGTAGACATTTTTTTTTCTATTTATGTTTCATGCAATGTAAGATGTGGATGTTCAAAAAAAATATCAGTTTAGGGTTGTTATTAGTTTATTTCAATTAGGATGTTATGGAACAATGTAAGATGCGGAAACATGATTTCTAGTTTTGAAATGTAAAGATTTGATGTGCTTTCTTTGTATGGTGTAGGAAGTGATAACGGCCAAGGATTTGGTGTCTCAAGTGGACGCGCGGTTAATAGCATCGTTGTATTTCAAGAATAATATTAATCGGTATTGGAGTAACAAGCAAAGGACGAAGTAAGTTGCATGTTCATTATGTTTATTTTAGATAAATGATATTATGAAGTTGAAATAAAGTATCCGTTGAAGGGTGAATTATTTAGCATATGTGTAAAATGTTTAAAAATGAACTTAGTTTATTAAAAGACGGTCTCGGTCTCGGTGAGGTTAACTCTTAGAATTTTTAGTCCGTAAATTGTAAATGGGGATAAAGATTAATATATTGATTTATTTGGATCGTTTGGCAATGAGATTGTGGTTAGGCTATTTAAAATTCTTTTCTTTCCTCGTAATGAATTTGGTGCATTTTTTATGTATTTGGATCTATTCATTCTTATCTGTTGGTTAAGTCTTAGAATCCTTAGTCCGTAAACTGAAAATGGGGATCAAGATTAATATATTGATTTATTTGGATAGTTTGGAATGAGATTGTGGTTATTTGGCTATTTAAAAATAATAGGAGAGTGCATATGTGTTTTTACAGTTTCCGGTGAATTTGATGCTTTCTGTTATGTGTTTTTACCGTTTCGGAGTTTAAATGTATTGAAAGTGCATTCTGATATATAAATTGTGCAAATGTGTTTGCTAGTTGATTATGCACATGTATTTTCAAATATTATTGCATCTAAATGATTATACACATGTATATTCTTTATTTATTTTATTTTAGTTTCATGATTCTGTAAAGTTTGATTATGTTTAAATGGTTTCTCATGGTGATTAACTAGTGTTAGTTACAATATGTTTGCTAGTAGTAATGTGTTTCTTTTTAATGGATCATGATGAGAAACTCTAGTTGCATTTTATTTGCTTTTTAAAATCGATGTATCGTATTTAATTATGTGAAGGGGTATTGTGTGATCATTTAATTTGTTCATAGATAATGAATAAATCTGAATTTTGTGGAATACTACGTACCTTATAGTTTTAAAGATGATGTCATTAGATTATACATGTGCAACAGTACTAACTTTTTTGTGTGTGCTTGTTTCAGGTTATTGAAGATGATAATAGCATTGAAGACTAACAAGTGGATGCACATATACACATGTTTTAAGTCACAAACGTTAACATTTAACTATGCTTTTTATAGTTAATAAACTGCATACCTTATTGACTATTATGCGATCAGTGAACGCAATTTGCTCTGCTGCCTCATTGACGAATAATCTCATTCTTCGCGTCTACTAACCGAAAGCCCCGTCAAGCTTAAAACATCATTATAATTTGTGCTGCATTCACTAGCCCTACAAAATTTTAAAAAATAAGTGCGGATTTTAATCCACAAACGCATATTTATAATGATATATACTTCAAATAAAATCAAGCTGCTGCTTCGTAACTGTTTTCTCTATGACAGTATGAGCAAATCTCCCATTCTTCTTACTTGCCAACTCCCATATCATCACAATATCCTCAACACCCCCACCTTTTGCATCAACTAACGGCAAATCGATATTCACCTACCCATACTGCATGTATAACACGTAATCGTTATTACCTCAACTAATGAGCCATAAATCATCAAATAACTACTTTTCCTATGCAAATGACTAATACCTTGACTAACATCCTAAACTAACATAACACACTATCATCTATAAATTAATAAACATCCTAAACTAACAAACTAGCAGTAAATTATAACATTTATACCTGAGATATTAGGCTCAATCGGAAGAGAATCAAGCCCTTTATAATAGCCCTCAAGAGTATTTCATTGACTAACATTTATTTTGATTGATTTTGCGTTTGATTGAAAACCCTAAATCTGCTATTTGAATCTAACTGTGTGTTTTGACCGAGTGTAAGAGAGATAAATGTGTGAAATACTGAAAGTCAAACACACACTACTTGACCATTTTCTAATAAAAGTAAATAAATAAATAAAACTAAATTATTTCTTCAAGTTAATAAAGCATTAAAACCTAAAACCATTATACTGATCATTGATCATTTACATCCATTACAGTTATAATTATATTAACAAAGTAGCAGTCAATAAAAGCATCCATACAACCATCAAATATACATCAAAACACAAAAAAAAACTTCCAAAGCTTCCTATTCTCCATCTTCAGACTCATCAACTTCATCCAAGTCTTCCAAGAACTCCTCCTTCTCCAACAGACTCCGACGACATAGCACCAAAAGCTGAGCCAGCAAATCAATCTTCCTTCGATCCTTCAACTGTATCTCACGAAGGGCAAACTCACCAGTTGCTGCAACAGCGTTGAAACAAGTAAACAACCTCCCAGTCTCATCGATTGTTTGTTCCTTTTTGGCAACAACTTCCCTCAACTGGATACTCTCTTCTCCCATCCGCTCGATAAAACTTTTTTCCTCTGCTATGTCGTGCAAGATCAACGCCTTGAAAGCATCACTAAGCTTGCCGGATTCAGTGGCAGCTTTCATTTCATCGATATTAGGTGTGGAAGACATTTTGTGTGTTTAGGGTTAAAATTATTGATAGTTGTGTGTTTAGGGTTAAAATTATTGTTAGTTGTGTGTTGATTTTATGGTTAGGTAAGTATAAATAATTACAATGTACCTCACAATTTGCACAAATAATCACAAAAAAACATTCAAGAGGCATCGGAAAATATATTTTGGGTGTTACTGTAGCCCTTTCATATTCTTCCATGCATAAATGTGATATCCAATAGTTCAAAAAAAATGTGATATGCAGTATTTAGGAAAATATCTAATATTGCAATTTAAACCCTTCATTTTTTTCATTGGATCTAAATCAGCCCCTATATACACAGTTTAAATTTAAATTAATGACTAAACATGTCTAAAAGGTTTATAATCTCAACTTCTTATAACAAAAATATTAATACAAATTTATGGTTAATCAAGAAGCTGGGTATTAAAATTTACATATCTAATTTTGTTCAGGAGGAAAAAAAATTGCATATTGTAATCAAAAGTTTGAAAATTAATTACATGTCAATTGCAATACATCGACCAAAATCAAAGTTAGTCATCTTTACAATGTAGCACATTGACCAAAATCAAAGTTAGTCATCATTACTATGTAGTCATCTACAATAGAACTGAAGAAGACTAATCTTGCTTTATAGACACTACAACTTTGGCAAACAATGAATGCAGTGGTTATTAATTTGCGAACCATGCAAATTTGCATAACGAAACCCATGTAAACATTACCCGACAAGGTTACAACAACATTACGCAACAAGAATTTACCTCCGACCAATTGCGTAATCAAAATTACTACCGCAAAGACCATGACGATAACAACTCAGCAATTTACTCAAACATTAGGCAATCAAAACTTGGATATAGTTCCTGTGCATCGCTATTAAAATATTAAATAGACTACTTAAAATACAAAAATTGTGATAACATCAATTGAATACCTTACATATAACTACTTGCATACAATATTACGTAAAAAACATGTATACATTCAACCCTTACCCAATCGGTGCAACGCACGGGTTTTTGTAGCCTCGTTATTTTATATTTTGGATTATGATGTCTTTATATGTAGTATAGATGTGAAGAAGTGGGTCCTCCTGCTGTCCCCAATAGGATGCTGACACATATGTTTAGCCATACTATATGAGTTAGGGGTTGTTTACTTTTTTCAAGACTTTTTTCGCCCGTTTTCATACGTTTTCTTACACTTTTACACACATTCATACGTTTATACACGTTTTTGTCTGTTTTAATACGTTTTCGTACGCCTTTGTCCCTTTTAATCTGTTTTTATACGTTTCCGTTTTTGTTTACAGGTTTTCGTCCGTGTTTACACGTTTTCGCTAGTTTTTTCATGTTTTCGTCCGTTTGAATACGTTTTCATATGTTTTACATATTAACGTACATTTTCAAACGTTTCATACATTTTCATATGTTTTACATATGTTTTCATCCGTTTTCGTCCGATTTACCCTGTTTTCATCCGTTTGTACCCATTTTCGTATGTTTTTAAGAATTTTTCAACCGTTTTCATAGGTTTTCTTACACTTTTACACAGATTCGTACGTTTATACACGTTTTCGTCTTTTTAATACGTTTTGGTCCGTTTTCTTACGTCTTTGTCCCTTTTAATCGGTTTTTATACGTTTCCGTTTTTGTTTACTGGTTTTCGTCCGTGTTTGCACGTTTTCGCTGGTTTTTTCATCTTTTAGTCCGTTTGTATAACGTTTTACACACATTCGTCCGTTTCCAGCTGTTTTGCACATTTTCGTCCGATTTACCCCGTTTTCATCCGTTTTTACCCATTTTTGTATGTATTTAAGAATTTTTCAACCGTTTTCATATGTTTTCTTACACTTTTACACAGATTCGTACGTTTATACACGTTTTCGTCTGTTTTAATACGTTTTGGTCCGTTTTAATACGTTTTCGTACGTCTTAATCGGTTTTTATACGTTTCCGTTTTTGTTTACTGGTTTTCGTCCGTGTTTGCACGTTTTCGCTGGTTTTTTCATCTTTTAGTCCGTTTGTATAACTTTTTACACACATTCATCCGTTTCCAGCTGTTTTGCACGTTTTCGTCCGATTTACCCCATTTTCATCCGTTTTTACCCATTTTTGTATGTTTTTAAGAATTTTTCAACCGTTTTCATAGGTTTTCTTACACTTTTACACAGATTCGTACGTTTATACACGTTTTCGTCTGTTTAATACGTTTTGGTCCGTTTTCTTACGTATTTGTCCCTTTTAATCGGTTTTTATACGTTCCCGTTTTTGTTTACAGGTTTTCGTCCGTGTTTGCACGTTTTCCTGGTTTTTTCATCTTTTAGTCCGTTTGTATAAGTTTTTACACAAATTCGTCCGTTTCCAGCTGTTTTGCACGTTTTCGTCCCATTTACCCCGTTTTCATCCGTTTTTACCCATTTTCGTACGTTTATAAGAATTTTCGCCCGTTTTCATACGTTTTCTTACACTTTTACACAGATTCGTACGTTTACACACGTTCTCGTCTGTTTTAATACGTTTTGGTCCATTTTCTTACGTCTTTGTCCCTTTTAATTGGTTTTTATACGTTTCCGTTTTTGTTTACAGGTTTCCGTCCGTGTTTGCACATTTTCGCTGGTTTTTTCATCTTTTAGTCCGTTTGTATAAGTTTTTACACACATTCGTCCGTTTCCAGCTGTTTTGCACGTTTTCGTCCCATTTACTCAAACATTATGTTTGTAGGTTGCTAATTATAGAAGCCATGGCTTAAAATGCAAATAATTTTGTGTCAACCCAAGAAGCGAACTTAATCCATTTTCGGTTTAAAACCATATGTGTCAACCCAAGAATCGAGCTTAATTTCGGGTCAACCCAAGAAGCGAACTTAATTCATAATCGGTTTTCGGTTCGCTTTGGTTTGATTATAGTTCGGTTCGTTTCGGTTTTCGTGTTGACCAAAATAAAAATATAACCGATTTAACGAAACAAAACCCGATAACCGAACGGATCAACACCCTTAATTTATAGTCATAGTTTAAAAGAAGGAGGACTTAGTTTGCCATTTTTAAACATTAGGTCTTTACACTTTGATGGATCTTAGGGATGACAGGGAGGCTGCGAGGTCTAAGCTGCAGGGGTTGAATGATCTCATTACTCAATCTTAGGAGGAAATCGATACCAAGGAAGAACAAATTCAGGCGATGAATGGTTGAAGGGTTTCTCGCTATGGAATGGGATGTTTTCTTTTGCTCTAGTGTCATCTGTTTATGTCTAATGTCTAATGTCTTGGTTTAATGGGATGGTATGTAGATATATTAACAATGGAATATGTATGGATCTTTTGATGGTTTATCCATACGAATGCTAAATATGTTTGTTAATATAAGTAATGTGTTCGCTAGTTTGTTTCATCTTTTTTTTCATGTTGTTTTGAATTTAGGAATTGGTTGTGGTGTTTAAGTTCATATTCGCACTGGTAGAATGTATTATTGTAGGATTAGGATGTTCAATTTTTGGATTGTTTTCAATTTTTTTATGACTGATTATGAAGTTTAGAAGTGGAGCGTTTGTTCATGACAATTATTTTTGATTGAACCACTGGATTTAGGGTGTTTTTGTTGTTGTTTTTGCTTTAAGTTAATTGCATTTACATGTTTTCTTGATTTTCTTTGACTGCTTGAGGATGTTAGAGCTTATTTAATTGCTTATAAATAGCTTATTTATAGGCTTAAAGTAAGGTCTTAGGGCTGTTTGATGTATCAGCAGTTCTTGGTTTGATTTGCCTATTTTTGTGCTTAATTGTTTATCTGGAACTGCTTATTAGTTATAGTTGCTTAATTAGTTGCTTTAAGTCCATTTTTAGCTTTTGTTTGTTCATTTGTATGCGCCATGTGGTGATTTTAGTGTATCTGCAGTTATATGTGTCTTTGACACAGCTGGTTTGAAGTAATATGGGTGTTTGGGACTGTGGGTAAGCACCATTTCTGTCAGGGGTGTTTTTGGTTTCAAAAATTGTTTGATTTTTCAAAATTAGATTTTCTAATTTTTGTTTAAATTGCAGCCAAAAATTAAATATTTAAGTGATATATTATCAATTTGGAGCCACATTTTAAAATTATCAAATTTGGAGCCAAATTTTAGCCAAAATTTTTAAATTACTTTGAAAATTATGGTTTCCTTAATTGAAAAACTACCCCATCATTAGCCCTAATTTTACTCCAATAAATCAGGCTTCAAGCAAAACAACCAGAACTTCAATTTTTACACCATTATTTACCAATTAAGTTTACTAATTTTCTTTAACACATTACTTCCGACGAATCATAGCAACGCAAATCAATTATCCGGATGATTTGGTTTATTCTGATCGTGAAAATGAAAACACTTTAGGATATGAATCAGAGACATATTCAGATGAGGGTGAGGATGCTGAAAACAGCCATTCAAATGCGAATGTTGTTAAGAGGGGCATAACTAGGTTAGCTAAGTTTCGCAGGGAATATGGAAAAACAAACGGAATAAAGGTCAGTGTAACCTTCGATGCACTGAATAGGTTATCAGAAAAAAACAGAGCATTGTTTTCGAGTTTTTTGGGTGATTTGGTTCATGAGCATATAGGTGTCAGGATTCTAACCTGGAGGAAGGTTGATTCAGAAGCAAGAGATAAAATGTGGGACGAAATCACGGTACACATATACTTTTTTTTAACTAGTAGTGGCTTGGCTGTCGTAGGTACAAGGTGTTAATAAGTTTATCTCTGCATTTACAGTATGTGCAACTAATTAACAACAATTTGTTAATCTTTGCAGCGATATTTTGATGTTGACTTGATGGTCAGAAAGCTGATAATGAATCCTCTTGGTCAACTTGTAAGGAATTTCAGAATGAAATTGATACAAAACTACATATTGCCCAACCAAAATACCCTTTCAAAACTAAATGAAGTCCCGGCAAAGTATAGTGCAATTATAAAAGCCGAAGATTGGGTTAATTTTGTAAACTACACAGCCAGCGAGGAATACAAGGTGTTAATTAGTCATTTTTATTCAAGTTCAAATATCTTTCACCTTTTCATATGTTTCCATATGTATTAGTTGTATACTATCAGCATTACTACATCTAAACGCCGTATGATTTTGTGTTGCAAGGTGAGATCAGCAAAAGCTAAAGTGTCGCGTTCCAAGTCTGTTTATGATCATACAATGGGACGAGGTGGATACGCCAGTGTGATAGAAAAAATGGTAACAGTAAACATTTGCACATTTGCATTTAATAGCATCATACTTTCGCTTATATTCGTTTATCTTACATTTGTATGTATTTGATGTTTATAATATCGAGAGTAAAGAAATTGAACCAGATGAAGAACCACCGCGTGGTACGCTGTGGTTGAAAGGAAGGGTGAAAAAAGACGGAGAATATCACGATGATGATATCAGATCAGTGGGAGAAAAATTTGTAAGTTTGACTGCAAATTTTATTATTATGTTTGTTTAGTTATAAGTTAATACTGCTACTGTATTAGTTAAAACTGTTAGTTATAAGTTAATACATGTAGTGTTTTAGTTAATACTTTTAGTTACAAGTTAATACTGGTAGAATTAAATAACCTATTTCCCATATTGTGTGTGCAGAAAGAAACGGACGACAAGATCAAACAAGGAATCTTGAAGCTTGATCATGGCACTGATGCCATGACAGTTGTATTAGGTAAGGAAAATGGAGGATATGCGAGAGGAGTGGGAGGTGGAGTAACCTACAAGAGGTATTTTGATCTGCCTCGAATCAGACAAGCATCTGATGAAAGAGTGGTGTTACTTCAAAGTGAACTTGATAATGAGAGGCGTCAACGTCAAGAAAAAGGAGGCGGTAATACAGGATTTGATGAAACAATTGGCTGCACAAAGGGAGCAGTTGCAGTCAACTTCAACTCCATTGACACAAACGGAAGTAAGACATAATAAAGTAACATTCCATCTTTTTTTACCCTTTTAAATACTGCTACAGTCTTCTTAAACAATTTATATTTCAGGTGTCTCCGGTGAACATTAATCATATAAATAGCAGTGCTGATGAGGATGCCGGAACACGTGTTGCTGGACGTGAGAAAATTGCGAGCATTGAGAAGTCTAATGGACTTGCAACTTTGGAAAAGGAAATGGAAATAAGTGTAAGTAATAAATCATCCCCCTGGGATTTTTGAATTCTACATACATGTATTATTTACCGTGTATTATATATATAGGAAATTGTTAAATCTGTCGCATCTAAGAAAACGACTAGATCAAAACGAAAGGATTCTTCACGTCAACTTTCCGAATCACAAGAAAATGAGTCTCCATTAACAGTACTACCACAAGTGTGTATTTAAACATTTTCATATGTTCTTTAGTTTAATTAATTACTGATACATATATACATGCAACAAATTATCTTTTTAGGTAATTAAGTGCAGACTGTGGCACTTAAAGAAATAAACTATTATTGCAGAGGGTACCGTGTACAAAACTGATGGAAACAAATGCTTCATAACAAACCACTCCCAAAGGATTGCTACAGAGTGTCTATTGAAAAATCTTTAGTGGATGCAGCATGCACCGGATGTAGGAAGTAACGGTTTCAAAACAGTTAAGGATGCAGTAGGTGGTTTTTATATATGCATGTGTTTTATAAACCTACATATATCATTCTTCATATTTAATTCAGTGTTTGATACACCCGGCTTTTGTTTCCTACAGGTAACACCACCAAGTACCATAAAACTGATTGGTGAGAACAGAACTGCACCTAAATTACAAACGAAGCGCTACGTCTCTAGTGATGCCATGCAAAAGGAAGCTAAGAAGATCAAGAGTCAGAAGTCATTAAATTATTGAGAATTTTATTATGTACAACATTACAATTTTATATACATTCTGATTTTATTGTATTTGAATATATTTTGAATATATATATATATATATATATATATATATATATTTGAATTTGTTTTGATATATATTGATTTCTTATATGTGACTAAAAGATTCATATAGTCACAATTATTAACACTTTTTGGTCACAGTTTGCTTAATTCGATGTGTGACTAAATGTTAGAAAGGGCCACACAAACATAAATTAATGTGGCTATTGGATGAGCAATAGTAACACAAAACACACATTTCTTCACTTAAAACACCATATGGTCACACTTATTAACACTTCTTGCCACTTTATGCTTAATTGTATGTGACTAAATACCCAAAAGAAACTTGCTTTGTGTGACTAAATGTTAGAAAATGCCACACAAACATAAAATTAATGGGGCCATTGGATGAGCAATAGTCACACAAAACACACATTTCTTCACTTAAAACACCATATGGTCACACTTATTAACACTTTTAACCACTTTATGCTTAATTGTATGTGACTAAATATCCAAAACAAACATGCTTTGTGTGACTAAATGTTAGAAAAGGCCACACAAAAATAAAATTAATGTGGCCATTTGATGATCAATAGTCACACAAAACACACATTTCTTCACTTTAAACACCATATGGTCACACTTATTAACACTTTTGGCCACTTTATGCTTAATTGTATGTGACTAAATACCCAAAACAAATATGCTTTGTGTGACTAAATGTTAGAAAAGGCCAAACAAACATAAAATTAATGTGGCCATTAGATGATCAATAGTCACACAAAACACACATTTCTTCACTTTAAACACCATATGGTCACACTTATTAACACTTTTGGCCATTTTATGCTTAATTGTATGTGACTAAATACCCAAAACAAATATGCTTTGTGTGACTAAATGTTAGAAAAGGCCACACAAACATAAAATTCATGTGGCCATTGGATGATCAATAGTCACACAAAACACACATTTCTTCACTTAAAACACCATATGGTCACACTTATTAACACTTTTGGCCACTTTATGCTTAATTGTATGTGACTAAATACACAAAACAAACATGCTTTATGTGACTAAATGTTAGAAAAGGCCACACAAACATAAAATTCATGTGGTCATTGGATGATCAATAGTCACACAAAACACACATTTCTTCACTGTAAACACCATATGGTCACACTTATTAACACTTTTGGCCACTTTATGATTAATTGTATGTGACTAAATACCCAAAAGAAACATGCTTTGTGTGACTAAATGTTAGAAAAGGCCACACAAACATAAAATTCAAGTGGCCATTGGATGATCAATAGTCACACAAAACACACATTTCCTCACTTTAAACACCATATGGTCACACTTATTAACACTTTTAGCCACTGTATGGTTAATTGTGTGTGACTAAATACCCAAAACAAACATGCTTTGTGTGACTAAATGTTAGAAAAGGCCACACAAACATAAAATTCATGTGGCCATTGGATGATCAATAGTCACTCAAAATACACGTTTCTTTACTTTAAACACCATATGGTCACACTTATTAACACTTTTAGCCACTTTATGCTTAATTGTATGTGACTAAATACCCAAAACAAACATTCTTTGTGTGACTAAATGTTAGAAAAGGCCACACAAACATTAATTTAATGTGGCCATTGGATGATCAATAGTCACACAAAATACACATTTCTTCACTTTAACACCATATGGTCACACTTATTAACACTTTTGGCCACTTTATGATTAATTGTATGTGACTAAATACACAAAACAAACATGCTTTGTGTGACTAAATGTTACAAAAGGCCACACAAACATAAAATTCAAGTGGCCATTGGATGATCAATAGTCACATAAAAGACATATTTCTTCACCTTAAACAACATATGGTCACACTTATTAACACTTTTGGCCACTTTATGCTTAATTGTATGTGACTAAATACCCAAAAGAAACATGCTTTGTGTGACTATACAATGTTTATGGTCACTATTACGGATTAATCCAACAAAATTTGTACCTAATTAGTCACACATGTTAAGGTTTTGATTACTCTTTTGCAAAAGAGACTTAAAAAAAGTCAAACCCGTGACCATAGGGCACCTATGGTCGCGTGACCTTTTGTCACACACGGTCGAAAAATCATGTGTGACTATATGTATATCGTCACACATATTCGGTGTAGCCAAATCCACTTTTTGTTCTAGTGACAGCAACCAGAGTTGGAAGTGTCTGCAACTCCTTTAGATGAAAACCATGAGTCTGAGGGAAACAGTTTTATTAATACAGATGATCCTAGGTTTCAAAATGTTTTTCAAAATCAAACAGAGGAAGGAACCATTAGAAGATCTTCTAGGTCTTCAAGATTGCCTGCTAAGTTGAATGATTTTATTCTTGATAATAAAGTTAGATATGGTATTGGTAAGTATGCCAATCATTGTTTGCTCAGTTCTGATAATTGCTGCTTTGTGTCTAATCTGAATAAATCTAGTGAGCCTACTTCTTATTTTGAGGCTTCTAAAGATGTTAATTGGAGATGTGCTATGAATGATGAGATACATGCTTTACATGAAAATGATACTTGGACTGAAGTTGATCTTCCTTATGGGAGAACTCCTATTGGTTCTAAATGGGTTTATAAGATTAAATATAAAGCTAGTGGTGAAATTGATAGATATAAAGCTAGATTAGTGGCTAAAGGTTGTACTAAAAAAGAAGGTCTTGATTATGATGAGACTTTCAGTCCTGTTATGAAAATGAGCACTGTTAGATGTCTTATTAGTCTTGCTGTTCAAAATGATTGGAAGTTTTTTCAGTTAGATGTTAATAATGCTTTTTTCTATGGGCATCTGAGTGAGGATGTATATATGCTTCCTCCCCCAGGTTATCATAAAGAGGGTAGTACTAAGGTCTGCAAGTTAAAAAAGTCTTTATATGGCCTGAAACAAGCTCCTAGATAGTGGAATCATAAACTATCAGAAGCTTTGTTGGAGGCTCGTTTTGAACAATCTAAAAATGATCATTCATTGTATATCAAAAAGAAAGGAAGTACAGTGATGTTTCTTCTTGTTTATGTTGATGATATAGTTATTTGTGGCAACAGTGAAGTTGAAATTGAAAATTTTATAAAATTTTTGAACAATAAATTCAAGATTAAAGATCTTGGTGAGTTGAAATATTTCTTAGGTATTGAAGTTTTAAAAACTAAAATTGGTTTGTGTTTGAATCAAAGAAAATATTGTTTGGAGTTGCTTCATAAGTATGGTTTACTTGCATGTAGGCCTGTTATGACACCACTGCCTGAAAAATATTGTTTTGAACTGTAAAGAGTCTGATGATGACAAGTTATTAAAGAATATAACAAGCTATCAAAAGCTTGTTGGAAAGATTATATACCTTACTATGACCAGATTTGATATTGCTTATGTTGTTCATTGTTTGAGTCAGTATATGCATGCTCCTTTACAGTCTCATTTTAACATTGGTTTAAGGGTTTTGAGGTATCTAAAGCTTGCTCCAGGAAATGGTATAATTTTTAAGAAAAGTGAGAAGATTAGTGTTGTGGCATTCTCTGATGGTGATTGGGCTAAATGTCCAGTCACCAGAAGGTCTGTCTCTGGGTATTGTGTTTTTGTTAATGGTAATATTGTTTCTTGGAAGAGTAAGAAGCAAAATACTTTGTTAAGATCTTCAGCTGAAGCTGGATATAGATCTATGGCATCTGTTACTTGTGAGGTTATGTGGATACTTAAGATCTTAAAAGATCTTGAAGTGACTGAAGAGTTTTTATCTGTTATGTTTTGTTGTGATAACAAGGAAGCTATGCAAATAGCATGTAAATCCTGTTATGCATGAAAAGACTAAGCATTTGGATATTGATGTGCATCTTATTAGAGAAAAAGTGGCATCAGGTTTGTTTGGAACTGTGAAGGTTGGTTCAAAGGATCAAACTACTGATGTGCTAACTAAGGCACTTGGTACTGCACAACATGCAGTTATGGTAAAGAAGCTTGGTATGGAAAATCTTTTTGCTTCATCAGTTTGAGGGGGGATGTTGGAAATAATAAGTCAATATGTCTTTGACAAACTTATGAAGCTTAGAGGGTTATTTGGTAAATATGTTTAGTTATATTTTCCTATCAAGTAACATTTGGTATGTTTTTGTAAGTGTCTATGTGCAGGGGTGTAAAGTGAAATATTGTTGCTATATAAGCTGAAGGCTGGATCTAGGGTTTGATTTACTCAGTTTTATCTCACAAGTTCTCACATACAAAAGCTATCAAGTCGTTTCTGGTTTTCTGGGTAGTTTTGTTAGATCATCATGATCTCAGTTGTAGTTTGGTTTATTGGTTTAGTGTGTGGGTTGATTGTATTGCTGTTTCATCTTTGTAGAGGGATAACAGTTTGTTCTTTGTATTGTTTTTGGTAAGAACATGTGTTAGGGACTTATCTTCAGTGTATATTGTTATAATAAAAGTATCACCAAGGGGTGGTTGGTTGGGTGATTAGTACTTGTGTGTTTTGGTACCATTTAACACTATGTTAATTAAAAATTGTTTTTTTAATCATATAAAGCAAGGTTTTCAAATAAAAAACCGGGCTCTATAGCAATTCCTCATAGAGTCCTTCTCCTTTTGTGCCCTCGGGCAAAACCGGACTCTTTTAAACTTTTAAACCGGGCTATATGTCAATTTTTGTAGTAGTGTTACCCAATTATTTTAGGGATGATAATCGTCCCAATATTTATTTGAGTGACTAACAAGAATCTGTATCTTTTGTATCTCATTGCTATTTACACATCTTTTTCATGTATAAAGTATTCTCTATATGCACATTAACTGTTTAATTTAACTACTGTATTGCATGTGTTTATATGCATTCAGTGAATACTTCATGCGAATCAAACTATAAATACTTTTTTTTTATTGTATGGTTGTTGAGATAATGTTTTACTACGACGTTGTTTTGGGTAAGCTTTTCGTCTAAATAATTTCTAAGCAATTCAATATGTAACTATATTCACTTGATATAATACTCTAAATGTCTATTCATTTCTAAATTATCCCAACGCCTAATATTTGATTGTCTTGGCTTAGACATTTAGTGTAGTCTTTTATGCATTGTTAAAGTATATGCACTTTTGTTTTTTTGCATTCAGTTAGATGTCTTTGATGGTGTATGTGTGTATTTTCTAGCTTTTGATCGAACCATCAACGATCTTAGATGGCACCCACATGAGATAGGCGCATTTCGATCATTTCGTGGTTAATTAACAACACACAACGCCGGGAATGCTACAACTTACACTTAGGTTGTGTTCTTGTATCAAAATGTGAGTTGCATCCTCATTAATTCAATTAGCATTTTTCTTTTTCACTAACTTAACTTATTGTGAACACTTATGAAGTTATGAGCTGTCCATGTAAATAGAAATACAGGGACTTTGAATTGCAGGTGTTTTTAGTAGATAGTAATCATAAGAGTGGTCACATTTTTTTAGAAAGGCATCAATATATTACCACAAGAACAAAACATTACAAAATAAACAGCATCCCAACTTTCATAATCGAGCTGATTAAAAAAAGCGGAACCCAAAATAAATATACAGCCCACATGGAAACACAAAAACTCAAAGCTAAAATCAAGTAAAACATCCTGAAGGAAAAGTAGGGCCAACCTTTTTTTTTTTTTTTTTTTTTGGTAAAGGGTTTCCCCGGTAAATGTATTACTCAAAAAAAAGTTTAAATACCAATGATATGGGCAGCCCGTTACATAGGCAAAAAAGCTAACATAACAAGACACTTCCTATCACTTAAATAAGAAAACAAACCACTCCTCATTAGGTTACATAAGACACCTATCAAAACAAAATAACTACCTACCACGATCTTGAAGCTTGATATCATACATGTCATAAAAAGCATCCAATTACCCTGGTAAATCGTAGACCTGATCCGCATAGTCATCATAGTAATCTTCAAGCTCGTGCCCACCGCCTGTCGAAGCGAGAAAATTAGCCATAGAATTATCCGGTGGAAGCACCTCCTCATCATCATTGTCCGAAACAACCACTTCTCCTACCTTAGAAAATGGGTTACCCACCTTAGCATACGGAGAAGAAGAGGAACTAGGCTTAGAAGCCGCAACCTGCTCCTTCTCTTTCAAGTCACTCACAAGCTGCTCTTGTGAATCCTTACCGGTCTTTTGAGACTCGTCCACCTTAGCTTCCTTTGTATTACCCGGATAATCAACTTTTTTTAAAAGATGACCATTATCATCCATAAGAGTAGCTTTTCCATCAATAATCAGCTTTTCAAGCTTCGCAATTTTCTCAAAAATAGAAGTAGGACAAGGAATACCATTCTCATGAGTATCAACTATAGCAAGAGCATCAAATGAGTTTAATGTAGCAACTATCGTCCCACTCGTACTTGCCCCATTATTAATTTTCTCTTTATTAGCATCTGGCTTCTTCGACACAGCTACCTACACCTGCTTAGGCTTAGAAGGCTTAGAAGGCTTAAAGTAGGGCCAGCTGTTTGATCACATTTATTTTGATTATGGTGTCGTAATATTTGTATTCAAAGTTTATCTTTTTGCTCTAAGTTTTTCTTGGTAAGTGTAGTGTTTCATTATTACCTATTAATTCTTTTCTTAAGATGTATAATTACACCTCATTGTAGGAGATGAGTGTATAGCCTTCTTTTGTTATAATATGTGGGAAACTGTGTACACTTTTATTAATAAAATCATATTATAATGACAGTAAATAAATTAACAGAAATAAAATAGTAAATTAAATAACAGACAGAACGGGGTAGAAGCAGAAGACATACACTATAGAACGATAATTAAAGAAAAGCAGTAAAGGTTGTGGCAAGAGGCTCGTGTTTAACATGATTCCCTTAAAACAGATTCACCGTCTGTTTCCCAGGGTACAACCGCCAAAGCTGATGTACAGCCAGACGTGACAAACTTGCCTGAAAGATCACGGAAGTAACTTACGTTTCTGATCGAATGAATTGCTGGAAATCGGCTGCAGAGGAGTTACGTTTTTCTGTGTCTAAAACTGAATGAGGAGGCGTTTAATATATAGGCTAAACCTATCTTGTTCACCAAGACAAGATATCTGCCAATATTAAACTGATATGCAAAAATCTGTTAACTAATAAACACGATTTGCATATATCTTAATTACAAAAAAATATTCTGTAAACTTTGTCAATAAGTTTCAAATCTATTCCTTAAATAGATTTACAGAAAATTCTGGAAAAAGGAAACTCGAATCTGCAGCAAAAAGATACGCACGTATGCGAGGCTTCGGAGCTGCATTCGTGTCCGCAGGTCACGCGGGCTCGCATGAGTTCAGAAGCTTCGAACCCATTTTGGCCCAGAAATCCTGAAATCTGCACCCCCCCCCTGCGCGCGCGCACGTAGGTGTTGGAGTAAAACCAACAAATCAATTTGAAGGTTCATATCAAGATTCCTATATAAACAAGGTTTCACTTCTTGTTTTGGGCGATGTGGGATACTCCCACTTTTCCAAATTTTGTGTTTCACATGCCCCACTTTGAGACACGATATCTCATTCATATTAACTCCATTTTGGACATACTTTAGCTCGTTGCGAAGCTCTCGTCGAGGAGAACACAAAGCTACCAAGAAATATAAATATATATAACATATACATATATTAAATAGTGTCCAAAATTTGCAAAAACTCATTTTGCAAAATGAATTTTCCAACAATCCCCCACATGAATGGAGATCGGTCGAAAACACATGAAAGTGTCGGTAAAATTTATGCGGTTAAGTCTTGCATAGGATAGGTAGGTGTAACCCTTTGAACCTTCCCTTGTGAGATGCACTTAGTCTCCTTGATCTGAGTAGACGCGATGTCCTTGAACTCATCATCCATTTACGTAGACGACATTACACTTCACACAAGACTCTCCCTAACACTGTCAAGTCCTCATAGTCGTGTTCGTTATGGTCATGAACACTAGCCTGGTTTTGCAAGTGCTCTTAGGAATTGCGCCCCCACATTTCCCTTCGAAGCGACCCCACTTCTCTCTCACATAGGTGATTTCATCTTGAATTATTAAAAACATATGTTTTGTGATTTCATCTTGAATCATTATGCTTTGTGATTTCATCCTGAATCACTAAAGTCGTATGTTTAACCTCTCAACAAGTCACATTTGTTATAGGAATGGACTAGGAAGTTACAATATTTAGTAACTCCCCCACATTGACGTGACTTCCCCCACATTTCTATGATTAGGTTGTCCTATTGAACCCAGATCTTGGGATCTCCAGTCAACTGGGTTAGGTTTTCCTTCATAGAAACTCATTCCTTCAAGGGCTTTAGTCCTATTCCTTTAGACGACTTACTAAATAACTCTCTGCTTAAGCCTTTCGTAAGCGGATCCGCGATGTTATCCTTTGACTTTACATAGTCAATTGAGATAACTCCTGTTGAGAGTAGTTGTCGTATCGAATTATGTAGACGACGGATATGTCTAGACTTTCCATTATACATTATGCTATGAGCTCTGCCAATTGCTGATTGACTATCACAATGTATACTAATGGCCGTTACCGGTTTAGGCCACCTTGGTATGTCCTCTACGAATTGACGTAGCCATTCCGCCTCTTGTCCGCATTTATCTAACGCGATAAATTCTGATTCCATCGTGGACTTAGCTATAACAGTTTGCTTGGAAGACTTCCAAGATATAGCCGCTCCTCCTAGTGTAAACACATATCCACTAGTCGATCTAGAATCCTTTATGTCAGATATCTAATTTGCATCACTATATCCTTCGATAACAGCTGGATATCGATCATAATACAGTCCATAATCGGGACTGTATCTCAAATAGTGAAGTACCCTAGTCATAGCTGCCCAATGTGCATAGCTTGGGTTACTAGTATACCTACTTAGCCTGCTAACAGCATATGCTAAGTCCGGTCGGGTACCTGTCATTAAGTACATTAACATGCCAATAATTCTTGAATACTCTAATTGGGCAACACCTATGCCTCTATTTTTAGATAGATGCTTATGGTGTCAATGGAGTTCTAGCTAGGCCGGAATCTCCCGCATTATGAGTATTAAGAATTTTGTCCACATAATGTGCTTGACTTAACACAAGTCCATTTTGAGTTCGTATGATCTTTATTCCAAGGATCACATCAGCCAAACCCATATCCTTCATGTCAAACTTTGATTTCAACATGTCTTTAGTAGATTTTATCATCTTGTCGTTACTGCCAACGATAAGCATATCATCAACATATAAACACAAGATTACATATCCACTATTAGTGTCTTGGACATAAACACACTTGTCGCATTCATTAATTTTGAATCCACTCTCTAGCATGGCGTGGTCAAATTTTTTATGCCATTGTTTAGGAGCTTGCTTTAAGCCATATAATGACTTAACAAGCCTACAAACTTTGTTCTCTTGTCCAGAAGCCATGAAACCCTCAGGTTGGTTCATGTAGATTTCTTCTTCTAAATCTCCGTTTAGAAATGCCGTTTTCACATCCATTTGGTGAACTTCCAAATTTCTTAAAGCGGCAATAGCAAGTATCATCCTAATCGAGGTTATTCGCGTAACAGGCGAATATTTATCAAAGTAATCAAGACCTTCTCGTTGTCTAAATCCTTTGATTACTTATCTTGCTTTATACTTGTCAATGGTGCCATTAGCTTTCATCTTCTTCTTGAAGATCCGTTTATAGCCTAGTGGTTTACAACCAGGAAGTAAATCCACTAGCTCCCAAGTATGATTTTGTAAAATAGAATCTATTTCACTTTTAATGGCTTCTTTCCATTGAGGTCCTTTTGAGGAAGTAACCGCTTCTCGGTATGAAGTAGGTTCGTTTTCAACTATAAAAGAAACAAAATCGGGTCCAAACGATTTCTCGGTTCTTGCCCTTTTGCTTCTTCTAGGTTCAACCTCTTCTTCCTCAGTTTGATCTTGTCTCTCATCTTGGAGATCATTATCATCTCGTTGTCTCTTATCTTGGACAACTTCGTTATCTATTCTAGATGAACTTCCAGTTTCCTTCGTTAAACAAGGAAATATAGTTTCAAAGAATGAAGCATTCCTTGATTCCATTAATGTACCCTTTTGTATATCTGGATTTTTCGAATCATGTACAATGAAGCGATAAGCACTGCTATTCTTAGCATATCCGATGAATATACAATCCACAGATTTAGGTCCAATCTTTTGGGCCTTGGAAGTCGGTATAGCTACCTTTGCTAGACACCCCAACATTCGTAAGTACTGATATGATGGTTTTCTTCCCATCCATAATTCATTAGGGGTCTCTTCTTTTTCCTTACGAGGTGTCTTATTTAAAAGATAAGTAGCCGTTAGAATGGCTTCCTCCCACATGTCCTGGCTTAGACCAGAACTTATCAACATGGCATTAACCATTTATTTCAAGGTACGGTTCTTCCTTTCGGCAATACCGTTCTGCTGAGGTGAATAGGGAGCAGCGAACTCGTTTCTAATTCCATGTTTTACACATAGGTCAGCGAATGGAGACACATATTCACCTCCTCTATCACTTCAGACCACCTTGATTTTCTTACTAAGTTGATTCTCAACTTCGTTTTTGTATAGAACAAACTTGTCTATAGCTTCATCATTACTTTTCAGTAAGTAAACATAGCAATACTTTGTACAATCATCAATAAACGTGATAAAGTACTTATTGCCACCTTTTGTGGGTAGTGATTTCAAATCACATATGTCAGTGTGTATCATATCAAGTGGTTCGGTTTTTCGTTCAACCGATTTGAAAGATGATCTTGTAAGTTTGGCTTCAACACAAGTTTCACATTTATATTTTGAGTCAATATGGAAATTAGGTATGAAATTAAATTTAATCAGACGACGCATTGAATTAAAATTTACATGTCCAAGACGGCCATGCCACATATTAGAAGACTCAATCAAATAAGCAGAAGAATTCATTTTATTGATATCATTCTTAACAACCATTACATTGAGTTTAAACATACCATTCAGGGCATATCCCCTACCAACATACACTTGATTCTTAGAAAGAACAAACTTATCAGACTCAAAAACAAGACAAAAACCAAACTTGTTCAACAGCCAACCAAACACAAGATTCTTGCGAATCTCTGGAACATACAAGACATTAGTCAACTTGAGCTCTTTCTCGGATGTCATCTTCAAGATTACATCTCCTTCGCCCTTGATCTCAGCAGTTGCAGAGTTGCCCATGTACAGCTTCTCTCTACTATCAACCGCTCTGAAAGAGTGAAGCGTACTCTTATCAGCACACACATGATGGGTAGCCCCAGTATCCACCCACCATTCCCTGTTGTTGGAACCTACTAGGTTAACTTCAGAGATCTGGAAATGACATCAGACACCATAGCAATCATGTCCACATCTTCATTCACCATATTAGCCTGTCGTGGAGTCACTCGCTTCGGCATCTTACAGTTAGCAGCATGGTGACCTGGCTGATCACAATTGAAACACACCCCTTGGAACTTTTGTTTCACAATTGCAGCTTTAGGAGCAAGGTAATCAGACTTCCCTTTGCCCTTCTTGTCATTCTTTCCTTTTCCTTTGCCTTTAGCTTTGACATTGGACTTTGAAGATGACGAAACATGCTCAACCATATTTGCCTTTGCAGAATCAGGCGTATACGTGTTTTTCTGAGCCAGCTTGTTGTCGTCTTCAATACGAAGACGAACAACCAAGTCTTCAACACTCATCTCCTTTCGCTTATGCTTCAGGTAGTGCTTGAATTCTACCCACTTGAGGTAACTTTTCAATAATAGCAGCAACTTGAAAAGTTTCACTCAAGGTCATTCCCTCAGCATGAATGTCGTGTAGCAAAACCTGCAGATCTTGAACCTGACTTATCACATTCTTTGAATCAACCATCTTGTAATCCAAAAAATGAGCTACCACGAACTTCTTTGTACCAGCATCCTCGGTTTTGTACTTGCGTTCCAATGACTCCCATAATTCTTTGGCAGTCTTGGTCTTGCAGTACACGTTGTACAAAGAATCAACCAAACCATTCAGAACATAGTTGTGACACAAAAAATCTGAATGTTTCCATGCTTCCAAGGCTTGAACAGCCTGTTGATTAGAGGATTGATCTTCTGCAGGAGGTTCCACGTTAGGTGCGTTCTCTTTTAAGAACCGCGCAAGGTTCAAAGTAGTGAGAAAGAAGAACATCTTCTGTTGCCACCTCTTAAAATTCTGCCCATTGAATTTCTCTTGTTTCTCAGCATGATTAGCAACAGTGTTAGTAATTGGCGCACCAGTTACGTTCACAGGAGTAGTCATAGGAGGGGTAGTGGTGTTTGTCATCCTGAAAATTCAAACACAAACAGTTAAACAAACTGTTGTAAATCGGTATCTACTTGTACCAGAGCTGATTCAACAAAACTCTATCTTTGTTTCGATGGATCAAGTAAATCAGTTTACTAGAAACTCAATCTTGGTTTCGTTATAACTGATAAAACAACTGCTTAAGAAAACGTTATAGACCTGTAAACCAAATCTGTATGTTAAAAACTGTTTAATAGAAACTGATTTCCAAAGAAACTCAACAAGGTTTCGACAGAAAACAGTTATAAAATTCTGTTAATAATTAATCCGATTTTTAACAAAGTGTTATAAATTCGGTTAAACCGAATCTGTTTTAAGACTGTGGGAAACTGTGTACACTTTTATTAATAAAATCAGATTATAATGACAGTAAATAAATTAACATAAATAAAAACAGTAAATTAAATAACAGACAGAACGGGGTAGAAGCAGAAGACAGACACTATAGAACGATAATTAAAGAAAAGCAGTAAAGGTCGTGGCAAGAGGCTCGTGTTTAACACGATTCCCTTAAAACAGATTTGCCGTCTGTTTCCCAGGGTACAACTGCCAAAGCTGATGTACAGTCGGACGTGACAAACTTGCCTGAAAGATCACGGAAGTAACTTGCGTTTCTGATCGAATGAATTGCTGGAAATCGGCTGCAGAGGAGTTACGTTTTTCTATGTCTAAAACTGAATGAGGAGGCGTTTAATATATAGGCTAAACCTATCTTGTTCACCAAGACAAGATATCTGCCAATATTAAACTGATATGCAAAAATCTGTTAACTAATAAACACAATTTGCATATATCTTAATTACACACAGATATTCTGTAAACTTTGTCAATAAAATTCTGGAAAAAGGAAACCCGAATCTGCAGCAAAAAGATACGCACGTATGCGAGGCTTCGGAGCTGCATTCGTGTCCGCAAGCTCGCATGAGTTCAGAAGCTCCAAATTTTGTGTTTCACGTGCCCCACTTTGAGACACGATATCTCATTCATATTAACTCCTTTTTGGACATACTTTAGCTCGTTGCGAAGCTCTCTTCGAGGAGAACGCAAAGCTACCAAGAAATATAAATATATATAACATATACATATATTAAATAGTGTCCAAAATTTGCAAAAACTCATTTTGCAAAATGAATTTTCCAACATAATATGTATGCATATTCACAGCTACGAAGTATAACTTAATGTTTTGTATCTCGGCCATTTACGAGAATGTCTGTCAAATGATTGGTTGTGCAGCGTGAAGGTGATATAATGTTGCTAAAAATGAAACTATATTCTTTTTGTTTTCTAATAATGGAGATACACCCGTTAATTAAGAAGTTGGTTTTATGAACAATATTCGATGATTGCAATTAAAGTGAAACGGAAGATCAAGCTTATGTATTAGCGGGGTCTCAATGACAGTTTTGACTTGGATCGAGGGCATGTCGATCATCAGTCTTGCATGTTCGAAAGTTTCTAATGGCAGGCTAAATTTAGAAATGACTGGTTTTACCAGAATCATAAAGCAACCTTCGATTACTATGTGTTTTGTGTTAGTAATCATGTTTGATGCACTCTCAAGTTTTAGTTGAACAAACAACACATTCAACCAAGATCTGTATGGCATTTGTGGTATGCTAATTCTAAAATATTCTTTATGTGTGTGTACATACGATAATTAAATAACGCAGGTTTCTATATGTCACCTAGACTTGACACCAAGTCATATTGCCCTAAGATTTCGATATATTGCTTGAAAGGAAGTTTGCTTTCAAAGTGGACATCACGGGATATAACTTAGCCAGAAACAAATATTTCTATGAAATATCAAAAAAATTGTGAACAAGCTGATGTCATGGAAGAATTGGAGCAAAAGGTTCCATATCTTAAGGATTATTCTTACTCTCCTTATTTAGTTAAGTATACTTACACTTTAATTTGCCAACTTGATGAAAATTCCAGAGGCAATTAAAGCAGTTCGTTAACTCCATCATTGGGCTTCATGTCATCACCCTGTCGCTTGACATACGGCATACCATACAAAGTTTTAGCTCTCAATTAATGTACACAACTCTATTACCAACAATTCAGTTACATCAATGTGTACTACATACATTTAACACTTTTTTTTTTTTTTTTTTACATTTGTACAAGATAGGTTGTCTGGTATGTGAGATACAAGCTTTTAAGCATGCTAAGATTATGCTAATTTATCTATATTAGTTTGTTTTAGTTTCTCCTTTTTCATAGTTGTTGTCTTTTTTACTTTTAAATATTCAGGATCAGTATATAATTTATATAATGCTTTTGTTTTACTTCTTATTATGTGTATGATGATTGTCTTTTTTTTAGAAGCCTTTGTATTTGTGGGTTTTTATTGAATCATGCTATGATCTTTCTAATACCCTTTAGGATTATAGTTAAGATTGTGCATTTTGCTTCATGATTTAACAAAATGTAGAATATTCAACAAATACAAGCATGTTAAAAGCTCATTTCTTTTATCATCTTACAACTGATATTTCTTACAATACAAGTTTTTATTTGTCACTTGCGAAATCCGCAGGTGATACATAAAAATAAAATTCACTCAACATACTATTCAACTATACCTTGATAGAGAGATCTCAGGGTTACATCAGTATAAAGACTTTAATACTTGCATAACATGCAAGGTATTATACTTGTTGCGTATTTCACATGGTTTATATCGATTGGATATAAAAATAAAACTCACTCAACATACTATTCAACTATACCTTGATAGAGAGATCTCACGGTTCCATCACTATCAAGACTTTATACTTGTATAACATGCAAGATATTACACTTGTTGCGTATTTCACACGGCTTATATGGATTGGAGTATGAAGGTCTTCCTAGCTTCTTGGCAACAATAGTTTTCTTAACCCCCTAAAAGTGATTGCAATTAGCCGAATAGTGTGTCCAACAACTAAAAGAGTCATCAACCCAATCCAAACCAAAACAATACATATGGCAACACGCCTAAATGTCATAGACTCGGGTGTTGGTGTCAAAACCCAAATAGAAACCAAATAAGTGAGGGACATAGATGTTGTAGCAATCCACATAATCACCATCAATAGCCACAACAAAACACGATGCCTTAAAAATGGTAAGCCACTAATAAGCAACAAAATAATGCTAAGAGTTGAAACAAAGCCCACTGTGTTGGATACTAGAAATATGTGGTATGAAGATGAATGTTTGGATGCCATGATAGCGTATCCAGCCTTCTTAAGTGGATCATTATCGGGTGAGTCTTCTTGCCAAACGCCACTTGGGGGATTAACACCTGCTTGAAAGGCCATAGTTGCAATCAACGACGCCACAACCATTAATGAGTTTCTCTTCCTGTCTAGCCAATCTTCACGGTTTGTTGAACCATCTTTTGAGTGATGATATGATAATCTGTCTAACCCCATGTTAATTCTTGAATCTGTGGGAATCTGATTGACTAAACCATGTGGTTTTGCCTCAACAGCTCCTGCTCGTGCTAGCGATAGCATAATTTGTTGATATGTTAAATCTCTTGGAACTTGAGCCAATATATCCAACGGTGTTTCTCCATTCATGTTTGTAGAATTCACTTCTATCGTCGTATTAAGTAGCAAGAATCTAACGGTCTAAAAGATGTTGAAAATAAAAATAATCAGTCATATATATTTATCTTTTTGAACATCAGAAGACACTTTTAATACACGCTTAGTTGTCCCCGTGAACTGGGACTTGAACCTACAACATACTTCTTGGTTAAAAAGGCACCTGATATCTCTAGGTCAAAAGAACGTTAGTATAAATCAGCCATATATAGTTAACAGGCTGGACAATTCTTTCAAACACATGCAATTTATCAAATATGATGAAAGAATTTTAGCATATATGCATACCTCGATTTGTTTGTCAGCAACAGCTAGGTGTAATATAGTATTGCCATGAGCATCTTTGGAGTTTATAAACTCGTGATCAATGATAACCTCTATTAACAACTTCAAAACCTCGAGTTGGTTATGCTTGACACACAAGTGCAATATGGTGTCTTGCTGCACCATGACTCTAGCTGCATGAGGTTGAGCTTGCACAAGCTCTTTCACAACTTCACAATGTCCTTTAATCGCTGCAAGATGAAGAGGGGTTCCACCATCACGATCACGTGCAACGCACGTCTCAGGGTTAGCCGATACTAGTGCTTTCACTATTTCCACATGCCCTTTAGCAGACGCTATATGAAGAGGCAAATGTTTCTGTGAATCACATTCCATAGCAAGGTGAGGCTTTCGTGTTAGGATCTCGTTGACAAAATCAACATGTCCAAGCATCGATGCAATGTGTAGAGGCACGTCACCATGGCGGTTTAAGGTAAGTCTATCGAGAATAAGTGGATCGTCTTGAAGCAACGTTAGCAAGACGATTGTATTTCCTTCTAGTGATGCTTCATAGAGAAGTTTCTCCATGGTGTCCATTTTTTTATAAGTAAAAAATACACAAAATAGATCATGTATAATAAGAAAGTAGCATAGATCATGCTTATATATAACTGGGCTGGAAACGTATAGTATTTGTCTTCTTGAAGACTTTTGACTAGAGGTTGACAATTGATTAGCTTTCAGTTTGTATTATATTTTGATGTATTAGCCAAGACTTTTCAATACTCATTCAAATTTTTAACCATTATTCTTTAAATTTATAAAGCATATGTGTTCGATACATTAATTAGGGGCATTAGTTTATCATTGTTTAGCCTTTTAAACATTAGTTATACGAGGTTTCATTCAACCCGTGCGATGCCCGGTATAGTGGTTGAGGGTTCATGTTTTTACCAATAATGTTGTATATGATGGTATTTAGATACATGTTAGATAATTTGCATTTTATTTATTATTTAGATTGCTAATAATGTTATTATTATTTTCGTTTATATTATCTTTGTGGAATATATACTTAGATGCCTAATAATGTTATAATTACTTTTGTATTTACATTACTTTATTTCCATTAAAAGTTTTTATTAACATAGTCTTTTCATATGTAGTATTTTAATTTGAGTAAGTTACATAAGTGTTTTGTTTCTTATTTATTTGTGTCTTTTGTTATTAGGAATTATATAACTATTTGTACTCTTCAATGGCAAATTTTGAGTTGTTAGAGAATTTGATGAATATTTCAGGATCATCAAAATTGCATGATTGTATGCGTTTGTGGTTTGTGCAACAGGCATGTGAAGATGATGCATTATCAAAGTTGCTTTTTGATTGTTGTCATCATTTGAAGTGTAATGGCTAAAAACAACACGATGATTTTGAACATGAAAGCGTTAGGTCATCGTGGCGTAGCTTTAGATTCGATCGATGCTTTGAGAAAGACGCAAGAGAGGCATCGTGTAATGCTTGAAAAATTAGTTACTTTGTTTTGGGAAGCTAAAGACGGTGTTCGTGAGGAAAAGTCAAATGCTAAAAAAATGAATGAGTTTAATTAGTAAATTTTATTTAGATATCTTTGATGGTATTAAAATTTTTAGTGTTTTTGCTTGTTTTTTTTATTACGAAATTTTTAATTAACGAAGATTTATAAATTATAAGCATGGATTTTAAGGTTAAGACGTTAATTGTAATGCATTGTGTATGCAGGGTTTGTTTTATATCAAATGTATAATTGAGGGTGTTATATTGCAATGTTGGACATCTTCCTAAATACTGCATTTCTCATTTATGCATGGAAACTTCAAAGTCTCCAGTAACACCCAAATTAAATGATCAATGCCTCTTCGTGTCTTGTGTTGTTTTTTTTTTTTTTGCAACTTCTTATTTACGAACGTTAATTATTGTGTTTGTGTTGTTTTATTTGCAAATTCTTGTATACCCACCTTAATTATAATGACCACACAATTTTCTGTATATATAATCGAAGATCAATTACTATCTAACCCTAATTTTAACACACAACTCTATCCACAGTAACTCTAAAATCAAAATGTCAACCACACCGAATCTAGATGAATTGAAATCTCTCACTCAAACTGGAAAACTTGTTGATGCTTTCAGGCTACTGATAACTCACGCTAAAGCAGAGGAGGAAGGTTTTATTGCTCGTATTGGGGAGGAGCAGTCGAGTTAAGAGCAGTGATTGACAAACAGGAGCAGACAATCAATGAGACGGCTATCACTTTTTCTCGTTTCAATATCGTGGCAGCAACTGGTCATGATGCTATCCTTGAAATACAACTGAAGGATCGCAGGAAACTTGATATGTTGGCTCAACTGCTTGTTTTGTGTCGTCAAAGCTTGTTGGAGAAGGAGGAGATTTTGGAGAAGCTGGATGAAGCTGAAAGTTCTGATGATGAAGATTAGGGCATGCTGGGTAGTTTATGTTGTCTTTTGATGTATGTAGTTTGTTGGGTTAAGTTAGGTTTTATGTCAATGATGGGTATGTAAGTTGTTTAACTTTGTTAATGGAAGGAACTGATCTATGATCAGTTATGTTTATGTTATAATCAGATTATGTTTAAGTATTTTAATTTTTATTATTATTAATTTGTTTTAATATACATTAAAAAGGGTAAAGTATAACCCGTTTGACTTTTTCTCTCACACATCTCTCACACTTGGTAAAAATACCGAATAACGCCTAAATAACATATTTAGGGTTTTTAATCTAAGGCCAAATTGATCAAGATTTATAGTAATCGATATATTTTTTTTGAGGGTTATGATAAAGGATCTGATTATCTGTCGATTGATTCCAATATTTCAGGTATTCGATTTCATTATGATCAAATTAAAGCGTGCATATTTAAATGTTTGAATTTATTGAGTGTTACTTGGTTTATGATGTTTATTGATTTAAGAATGATATGGGGTTATTTTTGTTTCGATTAAATTGAACAAATAAGCATATGTTTTACTTATCGGTAGAAATTTCTAAGAGTTTGAAGTTTTTTATGGATAGTGTTTAGGATGATGATGGTGTCTTGAAACAAAGAACATTAATTTCTTTATCACTTTGGATTGTTGTTTTTAACGAATCTTATAATGTTCAAAACCATTTACAATTAATATTTTGAAAGTCCAATTATGTGTTAAGAATGAGTATGATTTTCTCAGGCGAAATTTTGGTTGTTTTAAGGTTTATAGTTAAGTTTTGGTTATTAGAAAATTTGTTGACTTGATTTTAAGCTCCTTATGTGACAATTTTAATTGTAATATACAGGAAGAAACTTAAACTTAAAACCGGTAAGCATCTGAGGAAATGAGGATGATGGTGGGGTGTTTTAGCTTGGTTAGTGGTGTCGCGTGGTGAATTATGGTGGCTGTGTGGGCGTTATCTTTGGATGGGAATAATAATCTGCGAAGCAGTGGAGATTATGGTGGTGATGAGGAGGGTTGTGGTGATCACGGTGGTGATTGGTGTAATCGTTGTGTAGGTGAAATGGGTTATTGGTGATTAAGGCTGTTTGTGTTGAGACCCTCTTGGATCGGAGGCTATTCATTTTGGCACATTCTTTAATCAATATCTCTTAACTAAGAGTGTTGTGCCTCGTTTCCGCATTTATCTTTACAGCAATGTAAGTTTACGTTCTTTCCTTTAAGATTAACTTTTCTTTGGTCGAGAGGGTGCAAACGGTGTGACTAACTTCTTGATCTGCCTCCTTGAGAGGTGTGAATACTCTCTGGTCACACCCAATTCTCTTAACCGAGTCTTGTTAATCTTGGGTGTGTGTTCTGTTTAATCCGTTAATTGTGGTTGTTTAGCTATTGTCTTAGTTTTTGGCAATGAGTAGGCTGAGGGATTGAAAAGTTGGTGTTAAATTATTGGTGGTTATTTGTGTTTGAAGGTGGTTGGTTTCTTTATAGCACGGTAAGTTTATGTTATTTCCTTTAAGATCAACTTTTCTTTGGTCGAGAGGGTGCAAACGGTGTGACTAACTTCTTGATCTGCCTCCTAGAGAGGTGTGAATACTGCTTTCGGTCACACCCAATTCTCTCGGCTGAGTCTTGTTAATCTTGGGTGTGCGTTCGTTTGTCTTAGTTTGGCGATGAGTAGATTGAGGGATCGAGAAGTTGGTTTTGTATTATTGGTGGTTATTTGTGTTTGAAGGTGGTTGGCTTTCTGAGTACAGTTTGGTGTCTTTAACTTTTGAGTCTAAGTGTATCATAGTAAATTTTTTTTTTTTTTTAAGGTGTATAGTTAAGTCGTGCCTACTACAGTTTGTGGTTATTTGATTAAAGAGTAACCGTGGTGCGGTATGAATACATGTTAAGAGTTGGAACAATATCATGGACTGATGCACATTATGAGTGTTTGTGGCAAACAACCAAGTAATAATAAATAACTGTTGTTTGAACATCGCATATAGTTCCTACGTTAGGTTGCTGAATGTTTCTTTGAAAACAATGTTACGCGTGCAATTCTTAAGCTCGGGTCCTTGTCTTCAACCATTAGTATCTTAAGGCGCCGTGGTGGTAACTCTAGATAGCGCCACATAAAGTGACCATGGTGAATACGAGTAGGCATATAGAGGCCAACGTAATTAAGTGATTGACCCTGACTTTTGTTAATTGTCATTGCATAACACGGTCTTACAGGGAATGTGCCGTTTTAGAATAAATGGCCACTTGGATTGCGTTGATGTCTGTATAATCCTGTGTATAACAACGTTATCCCCTATATTTGAACCTGTAAGCACCTTAGCGTGAATAACAAACTGGCCTAGATGCGTGATGAGCAACCTTGTTCCATTACACAACCCTTTGGTTGGATTGATGTTCCGCAATAGCATAATTGGCAATTCCTTTTTTAAGTGAAGAGCATATGGGGGCATACCGGGGAAATTTAAGGAATTAAGAAATTCAATCGGATAGTGTTCGTGTTGTTCTAGGCTATCTGTAGATGCCTTGCAAATCTCATCCGTATTTGTATGTAACAGATTCCCCTGATAACTGTTTAAACATGTACTCATTGATGTCATCGGCGTCATCATTCCGAGGAGTTAGTATTGCCCTTTCTTTGAGGTACACATCGTCGGTTTGCCTCGTTGTAAAATCAGGGTATGTCTCTGTGACAATCTGTTTTATTGGACAATCCCACGATTTAATTAGGAACATTTCAGGAATGTCAATCCAACTTGGGTCGTCCTCTCCTTCTTTGCATTTTGTCGGCACGTTTCCATCCCCCACAGCCAAAACCCATCTATTGAAATCTTGTTTTCGAGTATCAAGCTGCCCATTCTCAGTATACTCGTTGACACGCATGCTACGTGTAAGTCTAAATACTTTGCAATGCTTCCATAGTTCAGATTGGTTTATGCACGATTGAACAATGTCTGGCCTGCTTCCTTTTGGTATAGCGGCAAAACTTGTCGAAAGTCACCTCCAAGCAAGACTGTCACTCCTCCAAATATTCGATTCCTACTGTCAGGATCATGATATCCTAAAATATCCTTGAGCGTCTTATCCAATGCTTCAAAAGCATATTTTTGAGTCATCGGAGCTTCATCCCATATAATAAGTTTAACTTCCTGTATGAGTTCAGCCATATGTGTATTTTGTTTTATGCCGCATCTACATTCTAATAATTCAAGCGGTATAACAAAACGGCTACGCGCGGTTCTCCCACCTGGTAGTAACAATGAAGCTATTCCTACCCAAATTGAAAGTGTTAATCATAACAAATTTTTATCCATTTTAAAATAGTTGACTGTTTAAAACATAGTATAAATTTATACGTGAAGATGCAACAGCGAGCACTATCATGCGTTCCGATCTTAATCTTGAGATGATACTCTTTTATAAAAACGTCTTTCAGTTCCACCGGACCGTATAAAGTAAAAATTCCCTTTTACCATGGACGATTCAATCACCTCTTCATAGATTAAACGTTGTTCGGGATTTAACAATGAATGAAGTTGCTGATGTTCAATCTTACTCTGTTTCATGTCATAATTCAACACCTCACGTATGAGACGATTGTCCATGTTTGTTAGTAACCTTGGGTCGAGCGGTAGGTCTTGGAATTCAGATAAAGATCTACCATTTCTATTTAATAACTCTTGGATCTCTATCAAACAATAGTTCTTTAGTTGCTCGTCCGTCAACTCCAAGTCAGGATAATTGAACATTTTCCTTTTCTTGTGTAGAAGATCTTCTGATAGAAACTTCCAATTTTCTTCCCAAAATTTTAAAGGTCTGATAACATCGCAAAATATTAAAATTGTTACAAATATGTCACGTGAACGTGGTCCAAACATCCATACACTTGCTTCTGATATAGCATATGTCCATTCCGTGTCATCATTTAAGAGGCCATACACAAAACATGCCTCCTTGAAAGTCGAACATAGTTTGTCGTGAACAGTCATGAGTTTTCCCAAGAATCGGGACCTCTTGCAATGTTCAACAACATTCTAAGATAATATCGGTCTCCAGGCGCGGTGCGAGTAAACAATCCGCCCGATGCATTTTGCAATTTCGTTTTTCCATAGTTTGTCTTTCTCATGCCACACGTAATGTGTAGGTATCTCGACATCATACGATACTGATTCGCATTTGTATCACGCTTGTTTAATTCAAACCAATCTGTGAACATGGTCATGTCGATACCTTCTCTTTGAATTAGGGCGGGCAAGCTTTCCGAGTCACGTAGTGTGATTGGCGTCTGATTCGGCAAGTGGTAATTCAGCTTCATAACAGATGGATATGAGAAATGTATGTCGTATGAAAACAAACGCCACACCGCCTCACATGGAGCTAAAAACGACAATTCAAATAGTTCTTTATTTCGTCAACCTCCAAAACTTGTACATTTCTTTCATATCACCATCATTTTTACATTCTCTTGTATAACAATTGTGGCTCTATCGGGACCTTTATTTAAGTACTTGAATAAGTACTTAATTGCTTTGGATCTGTTGCACCATTCCACGTTAATGTGGGCCTGGTATTTCATGAGGAGATAACGGTTGTGAGGCACAACATATCTGTTATCGTATTTGAATTTCCCTTTATATGGTGGCGTTATTATTCCTCCGGCGATAAATAGCATAACCATCATTATCAACAATTGTTTCAACCACAAAAGGTTTAGGAAAATGTTTTGAGCACTTACCCTCAGTTGTACATGGGGCTTTTTTTCATCTTTACCGCAAGGTCCATGTAACATAAACTCAGTCACTACTTTATACCCATCCGAATCATTGATTGACATGGTATCTCATTTGTAATTATATCATTTATGCGGGTTGGGGTTTTGCATTTCAATTCTTCTTCTAGCCACGTAGGATATGAGCATGTGGCCACGTTTTGAAATTCTATGACATACACAACTGAAATATAATCGTAAACAAACATAAGATAATACACAATGTATATATAAAAGAGTAAACTGATTAAAAGTATGGGTTAATTTTTGTTTACCTCCTCGTGACTTGCCAAAAATATGAACTTTTGTAAGGTCGTTTAACGCTTCGTAAGTTTAATCTTGAACACACGTGTTTGCCGCTTCGGCGGTCATGTACTTTTTGGCCCGGGACATGCTTTAGCATTTCTGCAATCTCGGGCCATTTTGGATTAGCGGTGAATGTGATGAAGCAGTGCGATTCCCATCGTCGGCATATAGCCATTGCATCCTGGTAGTTTTGCATCATATACCTTGGACCGCCTATAAAACTTTTGGCGAGAACGATTCGTTTTCCCAGCCCTGCTGCACTTGTATCCCCTTGTTACAAAGGTCACAAACATTATGATATAGATCAACGCGTAACGTATCTTGATTTTTTCTGGTCCATTTTAGCCTCGTTCTTCAAACACCGCATATGAATCCACCAAGTATTGTTGGAATAATCGCCCACCTCTAAGCAGTATAGTACCTTGGTTATTTCGATTTGTATGATATATGAATAGTATTCTTTCATTGTGACAAAAGCCCTTTTGGTCTTGTGTACGCATTATGTTGTTGTAATATGGTATCTTTTCATGAAATCCTTCTTCCCCATATGGGAATAACAATGGATATTGAAGTGACATGTATTCTGAATGCAACTCTGAAATACGTTTCAAACCTTCATCCCTGTTAGTTACAATAATATCTCTTGTAGGAATACCATCACCAAAGTCATTAGTAATTAGAGCGCTATTTCGCCACGGTTGGTGCGTTGTATTGCCGAGATGTAGTATGTCCACTTATCACCGTAGTTGAAGGTGGTGCATTGTGGTTCTCGCACCAATCCCGAGCCATTCGAAATGCCTTAGCAATTGAATTTGATTGATCAAACATTTTAATTAAGCTCCCTACTATACGTGGATCTAACACAGATCCCCCATCTTTGTCTATAAAAGCTCTCATTCGGTTATTCACTTCATTTCAAAGTTGTCAAAAAGTATAGCTGTGCATATTTAGGTTGAATTCCCTGTGTTGGAAGAAGAGAACCTATTCGATGATAGCTCTGGCCATTTACTCTAAAGGTATATGGACCCCTGCTCGTGTTAATTGAATGGTCTATTCTTGCTCCAAAAGATGTGTAACAAAACATGCCATTATATACCACGATCGGTCTTTGAATCTTAAACTTGCAGGATTATTATAGTCCATAAACTCTTTAAGAGGTGAAGGCGTTTCATTAAATCTTGGAAAAATAAGTTTTCCCTCTTGACAGCAAATGGAAAAAGTTGGGTTGGAGGCGGTCTTTGATTTATCGCTTCTCCGATACCACATAATCGCTTTGCAATTTTGACACTCAAATGATGGATGCCCAATATCATGGTAAACAACGGAAACACCTTGCCAAAAAGGTAAATTTTATTGGGAATAACAACATTTTTATCCATCAAATAACATAAGGCATGAATTATTAAATATGAAATTACCTGCAGATGCTAAAATGCGGCTCCATGTGCTTTTTTAGTGCTATGCCGTGAGAAAGCGCCCCTGATGAATAACATTAAGGTATTATTCATTATTACGGAAACAATTGTGTGCCAAATGTAATTTGGTTAGTTAAACACCTGGCGATCTTCGTTTTTATACATAAAGGGTTGATTTGAAGCATAAGGCATTTGACTCAATTTGTCATATCTCGGTAAATCACCCCGAGTGATGTTTGTCCTAACAAATTACGGTGAACACGCAATCGGTATCAATTGTTGCAACAATGTTGCACTATAATAATGCAAGTGAATGTTTGGCTTGGTGTATACAAAATGATTTGACGGTTTCATTTAGCGAAACCACAATAGCTTTGTGTTATTCCACTTTCACTGACAATTGTTTTCAAATCAATAACGAAAGATTTCGCAACATGTCGGCAGGGATGGAACATGAGCATGATCATTTTCTGACCCTGTAACGGAAAAACAAATATGGATTTAATCATATACATAATTGGGAGGTATAGTATTTTGTTAAATTGAAATGTACATGTATTCATTTAGTATTTGGATGATATGTATCAATTATGCAACACATAACCTTGCAGGTTTGGAAAGATATAGAAGCAAGATGTATATTAAAGCATCTCTTGGGATTCTAGTGGTGAACTGATGCAATAAGTGTAATGAACAATGAACAGGCTTCTATGGTAAGTATCTCTAGTGTTTTATGATTCTTATTATTTCTTTAATAATGAGGACGATTTTTCAATATAAAATAATAACTTGTTATGTATAACACACAAATTCAGGATGGTTCATCTATATAACATATGTAGAAAGTAAGAAACTCTTAATTGTTATAAAATAATATAGGAATAAACAACAAATAATATAGGAATAAACATGTTTAAAAAATTGCCTTATAAGATAAGTTTATATCACACTTGTCATGTATAAAATAATAATGTATGTGTAAAGTAAACATATGTAGTGGATGGTATAAATACATATAAATAGAAAGAGGGTTTCAAACTCATATAATTCATACCAAACATAATGTTACAGTCATTATTTAATTCATTAGGTATATAATAAAGTCGATTTTAGGCAATCTTGGTGATTGCATTAAGAAGCATAACCATCTTCAATATCTGTATCATTTGAGATTTAAAACAACATCGTCCTAACATTTGGGTAATTTCCGGAGGTTTTGAAAAAAAATTTATTAAGTATTCACAATGAATCAATCACATGTATTAATGAATTTAGATGACCCGTTGTGTACTTTAAGTTGATCAATTATTTAAAGGGTTATATGAGTGAATGAAAATAGGGGATACTATAGGAGAGTTAGAGAATTATACAAAAATAGGATTCATTAATTGGATGTTTGGTTACATGTTCATCACATGAAAGGGTTATAGGAGTGATTAAAAAAGGGGATACAACAGGAAAAGTAGTAAACGACATAGATATTATTTTCATTAATATAAATATATGGTTCATTCACATATTTATTTTGTTCATGAAACATTACACCTGTAACGTATGTCTGATGGAGAAACTGAAAAAGGATTAATAATTTTAAGATACCTAAACAAATATCTTGTACATTAAACATTACACTTGGTAACAATGTCTGATGGAAAAATCAAAAGAACCACAATTGCTTTCATGGTCATCTGGCATTACAAACACACATAGCTATTTGATCTCATGTAGAAATTGTCCAAAGCCACATTATGTTCATCTTGGAGGTACCTGAAATGGAGTTTAGCACACAAACAAACAATATTTTGTTTGATGGCAAACCAAAACATGTTGTCGAAAAAACAAAACCAAATGTAATGGAACGGCTAATTATTGTGTCTTCCAAACAACAATTAAAACAAAAGTAAAACAAAATCCCAAGAGTAGTTTTTATCAAATGTATTATTATTGTCAAAAGCATTCGTTTTATAAAGGCTTGATGGGGCACTCATTGGATGGGGTCATTCAGATTCTTCAACCACAAACACGCTTACAAAATATATAGGGAGAAACGTGTTATTATGCAGGCAAACGTAAAAGGGTTAGCGGAAAAAAGTGTAAGTCAATATGTGCTAACCGTCTATGTTTCTTCTTGACGGGCAGGGTGTTGTTATCACCATCCTGCTCAATGTCGACAGTTATCAGTTCAACAACCGCGTCCAAATTATCAATATCAACACTGCATACAACGGAACATGATTATTATGTTAGATGTACTGTAGTAGTAAGATAGATAGGGTAAAGATATTTTGTTGTCACCCAAATGTTTTAAGTTCGCTGACGTATCATCTTTATTATCATTTGCATGGTTGGTCTTTATCAGCCGTTTGAACGGTGGGCTGGATGTTGAAGATGTAGTATTACTTGCAATATCAGACGCATCACCTTGTACATCATTAACCGGCAGCAGTTCATGTTCTGTAGTTGAATCATCAACAACCACCCTGCAAACAATGGAATTCTATCAGTAAGTGACTTTATACAAATACATGTTGTATTGTTTTTTTTTTGGTTTCGAATACCTTTTCCGTTTCCTATCCTCTCTGAGGCTTGGGCGGTGTAGTGAGGGTTGGCGATCGGCGGGTGACTTGGATGATGAGCATGTAACAGCGGTTTCATTATCAACGGTGATTGCGCTTGTGGGTTCAACTGATGTATTATGTGGGTCAACTTCCCAACACGTAAAACTCTCGAATGTTCCATATTCATAATACGTGTGAGATTTGATTTCAAACATGTGTGTTGTCCCAATGAGGTCAGATATAGGTGATGGCAATTTTGCATGATCGTCGAACCACCAGATTAAGTCGTGAGTAATGGGAATGATGTAATAGTGTGTAATTAAGCGGGATTTATAGCTGTACCTCATCCTCATCGGACACTAACGTGAAGCTGGGAACCCGATCAATCCAACGGACATCATCAAAAGGACCACCACAGTCGCTTCGGTAGCATCGAGATACCAAGTTCAAGACGATACCGAAGGAAACATTCAGCATGGTAAATGTCAAGGTGAGCAATTTTATATAATACATTCAAACAATCAAAATATAAAATGCAAATATGGCATTACCTTATTACGGTATTCAACTGTCGCTGCATGACTCGCACCAAAATCTCCCATTCTTTCTAGTAGCCCCTTTCCTGCAGTTGTCTCCCCCGCATGATGGGAAATTCCATCCCTTTCTAGTATTATCAATCTTGGCCTTAATTATGAAAGCGGCAGACTGTGTATAAATTAGATTCGTAAATGTTGTGAACTATAAAGATAATATAGAGATGGCGAATGCATAATAAAACATACATCATTCCTTTTATTTCGGGCCCACATAAGAAGATTCTCGATAGATCCTTCTCTGGTTCAGAGTCGTTTCACGAAGATCCTTTTGAGGCATCAGTGATGCTAACAAACAATTGTATGATTTGTTAAATTTTGCTGGTTTTAGGATATATTCAATAATAAGAATTAGCTTCTCACCAAATCTCACGTATTCAATTCTTTAATCGCAGGAATGTCGACGGAATCTAGGAGTTGGGTGGATGAACTGCTGGATAGATAGAGCTTATCTAGAAGGTAATATCAAAGGTTAAATGTGTAAATGAAAAGTGTTGAACATGCAAAAGGTAAATAGTCCATAAGCCACTTACTATTATATTGCTTTGCAGAGGTTGAAGTCACCACAACAGGACACATGCCAACGTCGCGTCGCTTCTTCTCAATCAACACATCAAGAAGCCCTCCCCCGTGGTCACCCGTATGGATGGCCCTGATTACAAAGGGAATCGAAACAAAAGAAGCGAAGTTTCCTAATACATATTGGCAAAAAAATTTTCATTTTCACAACATCCTTTGCAACAAATATAAATTTCAACCTATGATTCGCCAAGTAGAAATCAATCTTTTTGGCTCCTGTTTTGGTGTAGTTCATCCTACCCACATTTGTCACATAACCTACAAGCATCCGAAAGGTAAAAGCTTTTATAGCAACAATATTTAAAACAATTAATTTTAAGATAAACAAACAAACATTACCAATGAGATATTTGTTTTCGTGAGCTTTATATGATCAAAATCAACCAATTGTAATGGATACCTAACAAATCCCTTAGATATAACCAAAGATTTCCTTATGCTTGTTGATCCATTAAACTCAAGCAGGAACGTATCGTCCTTCCTGATACGAAAATCTTCTTTGTTTTGCATGACTACAAAATTTTTGACTTTCACCCTCTTTTAACTTCAAGAAATTATGAGCTACTATTGCCTTGGCGGACATGGATAACATTTCCTGCATAAAAAGTATGTAAGAAAAAATTGACAAACAACGGACATTTGATAACTTTTGTATTACATGTTGGCATTATTCAGGTTTTTCACACATGGTGATGGATGTCAACATACTTTAGTATCGGACACCAAGAAATCGCTGCTCAAGTATCGGCCTGAAGGAGCATTTATATCCCACATCCTACAAAGCATCACTACGATCGTGCCGGTCTCATCCAATTTCAATTCGTCCAGTAACAATAGTGCATTAGGTCCTCCATTTTCACGCCATAATTATAGAGATAACGTCCTTTTTACTTGTATGCCTACCCACAATGAGTGTGCAGATAATGGGTTGTAAGGCTTATTTATTCAGGTTCCATTTAGTAATGTTTTAATTGTAGATTGATCCATATTGTTTGAGGTTGCAAATTGGCAGCCCTTTTGTGCTTCCAACATTGAATAAGTGTTTAGTGTGAACGTCCGAGCATTCAATCCAAGGTTATATTTCATTCAAGTCGAGGCTCTTCATAAACCAAACTGGAAATTTCTTTCAACTCGAGCCTCTTCATAAACCAAACTGAATTTGCATTGAATATGAGGGCATACTAAACCGAAATCATTTGTAGTTATTTTGGTATGCATAAAGATGTATGTATGGGTACTTTCTGGTGCAGTACAACCCCCTGCACATTAAATTAAGGGGATAAGCTTTAAGTAGTATAGATGTTTCATAATTTGTCATTACTCTATATACAATCGCCAACTCCATTTTACTATTGATAAAGAAAGATATTATTTAGAAAGCATTTACATATATATCCTTGCAAAATTTAAAAATTACATATATATCCTTTTGATGCATTAAAAGCATTGTACTTTATGCATTAAAAACTGGTAAAAAAGATATATATGTAATTTTTAAAATTTACAAGGATATACATAAAATTATGCCTTATTAGAAAAGTTACTAAGCACGTAATTAACAAATCTAGAAATAACAAATATTATAACATAAATTGTTGTTAGTGTTGGATGATGGGAAAAGCCCCGAAAGCTAAACTTTATTAATCTTCAACTATTTATTTATAAAACATATGAGAAGAATCTTAATGGACCTAACCCACATATAGGCATGGGCCAACTATCTATCGGTTAAACTTTCCCTAACTGAAAGGTGATATCGTAAAAGCTCATATTAGATGAGCAAACTAAATAAACATTAAAGAAAAAACAAAATGAAAACCTTAAAGCAAACGTAATTTATTGTTGATGAAGAAATACCAACTTAACATGCGGAGACAAATCTTCAAACCTAAAGTCACTTAACCTGGATAAACCCGAGCTAATGTAACCTTTTTTTTTTTTACGGGATAACCCAGAGTATCCATTTTTGCAGATAACCCAAAGTATCTTTTTCCGGGATAACCCAAAGTATCCCTTTTTGCAGATAACACAAAGTATCATTTTATACTTTTCGGATAAACCTAAGTATCACAGGCAAGAATAAACAAAGCATCCCTACCAAGAATAAACCAATATATTCTTCGCCTCAAAATATAAAAACAATTTTTTATCATTTTTTTAACAAAATCCCAAGTATGATATAAATCCAATTTTGACTTTAAAAAAGTCAAAGATATCATTGTAAACCCTAATATCCCTAGACAAAGGATGAGAATACAAAACACCAAGACAAGTCCGACGATATCACCATATTCTGGAAATACGAGAGCCTTTAGGCTAATGAAGAGAGAGGAACAATTAGAGAATTTTACAATGTTACTTTATTGCTTGTTTTCTTCATACAAGTGCTTACATCCATCACATATTTATACTTGTCCACTGAAGATTCTAGAACGAGATACTTCCATGGATCTCTAGATAATTCCGCCTTAATACTTATTTAGATTCTAGATATTTCTTATATTCCACCATACTTAGCTACAATCTTCTATAAACTTCTATAGATATTTTACATAGATATTTTTTATGATTATTCTTCGATATTCTAGAAGCTTCTTCATCATAGGCTCGGGCTTTCATTGATAATCCAATCTTTATTGGACTAAATGAAGCTTACGATCCAACACCCCCCTTTAAACATGATTTACTAACTCCGCATCATTCGTTGTCTTGAGAAATCTTTGTCTAAGCTGCTTGGTGAAGATATCTCAACTTGTTTTCTTTTCGGACCGTATGTATCATCGAACATCCTTCTTACAATGCATTCTCTAATAAAGTGATAACAAGTGTTGATATGCTTACTTCGATCATGGTAGACTGGATGTTTCGCTAAGTCGATTGCCAACTTGTTATCCACGCGAAATCTCACAGATCTTCTTGCTCCATGTGTAGCTCCTTTAACATACTGAGCCAAATTGTGACATACACACAATGTTGCAACTACATACCGCTTTCACAACCGGACAAGGTAACAATTGAAGACCATGTAAAAGCATTGTTACCTAGAAGAATACTTAATCCTTTTGTACTTCTTCCATCATCTTTGTTCTTGCCCAAATGCTGCTATATCCAACCGGCAGGTCTTCTTGTTGAATAAAACATACCATAAACTACGGTACCTTTGATGCCGGAGGATCCTCTTCGCAATCTCCAAATGTTTTGCGTAGGCTCTTCCATGAAATTACTAATCAATCCATTCATAAAGAGTATGTCGGATCTTGTACATGTCAAATGGCCGCCAAACTTCGCGAGACTCTTTATAGATTAGTCTACAGCTTCTCCTCCGTCATGCTTAGAAGGCTTTGCCTTATGTTCTATAAATGTGCCAAGCGGATTGCACTTATCCATGCCGAACCTCTTTAATATCTCCTTGGTATATCCTTCTTAACTTATGAAAATCCCTTTATCCGTCACGGTTTTACCTCCATGCAAAGATAATAAGACATAAGTCCATATGTATCACTCACTCACCCGTCATTGACTTCTTGAGTTCATCAATCATACTCGAGTTTCCTATAAAGATAAAGATCATACATACAAGCTGGGCGAGCAATATACTTCCTTTTCTAAAATTCACGTAAAGTGCATATTCACTTAGACATTTAGTAAAACCATGTTCTTGGAAATACTTGTTAATTCTAGTATTTCAAGACGTGGTGCTTGCTTTAGACCATATAAGGCTTTCTTCAATCTTAGCACTTTACCTTTTTTCCCTTTGGTAACATATCCCTCCGGTTGCTCTACATAAACTTCTTCTTCGAGAAATCCATTTAGAAATACAGACTTCACATCTATTTGGTGGATTTTCCACCTATATTGAAACATAGCTGAATAATCATTCTAATGGTTTCTAAACAAGCAATAAGAGCAAATACCTCTTCATAGTCGATCTCATACACTTCTGCTAACCTTTTTGCCACAAGTCTTTCCTTGTACTTCTCCTCTCGCCTTTGGCGTTTTTTAGCCTTGTATACCCACTGACTCTAATAGTCTTTTGGCCTTTTGGAAGGGTCGTCAACTCCCACGTATCATTCTTCACTATTGACTTTATCTCCTCGTCCATAGCTTGTCTCCATTTCTTACTTTTCATAGCCTCCTCAAAACTAAAGGTTCTGTAAAGTATAAACAAAAAAGGGGCATATCTCGATTACCTCGTGGTATCTTACAAACTTCTTGTCTTTGGTTCTCCTTCACTTGAACTTTAAGGTTGAAGTTAGGTTGGGGAGTTGGACTTTGAGGTTGTTGGACTTCTTTACTTGATTCACCCATCTCTTCTGTCGGTTATAGGAAGAAACTCATACCTTTCATTTTCCTTAATGCTCCAATCCCATGCTTTTCTTCATGAACTCCACGTCTCTACTTCACCGCCTTCCTGTGATTGGGTTATAGAGCTTATAACCTTTCATTGCTTGTCGTACCCAATGAACACATGCTTCTCACTTTTATCATCAAGCTTGGATCGCCTTTGGCTTGGAACATAGACATACTCTATGCTTCGAATACCCTTAGTGAGAGACGGTGGGCTTCAACCATTCCATGCTTCTTGGCTGAGTCTTGTTTTATAAACTCTTTGATGGACAACGGTTCAACAAATATTATCGCACAATCAACCGCTTGCGCCCAAACTCTTTTGACATTTTCTTACTTTTCAACATGCTTCGGACCATATTGAGAATGGATATATTCTTTCTTTCCACCACTTCATTTTGTAGGGAGTAAGTCATTAGAAATCTCCGGATCCATTATTTATTAAATTCTTTTGATAAAAATTCTCCACCTCTCCTCGGATCTCATGGATTTAATTTTTAAACCTTTCTCCTTTTCAACCATAGTTTTAAATGTCTTTAAAGCTTCAAAAGCTTGGGATTTTTATTTTAGAAAATAAACCCAAGTCTTTCTTGAAAAGTAATCAATAAAATCATAAAGTAAAGATTCTTACCATGAGAGATGGGAGTAATGGGACCGCACAAATCTATGTGAATTAGTTGTAAAGGCTCCTTAGCTCTTGATGTTGCTTCTTTCAGAACAGGTCCTAATGCTTCCCAGAGGCAAGCTACTTTCGGTGGGATGATCAATTTGATTTTACTCTTTCACCATTCCCTTTGAGGATAATAACTTTAAATGCTAAAGTTTAAGTGCTTATCTCATGTGCCAAAGCCACGAATGATCATTCAAACAACTTTTTAAGCACTTAGCTTCATCATGTTGAATTTTAGAAACATACGGTTTTAGTCATAGGCACTTTCGCTATGAGCTTTCCTTTGGGATTTCTTATTGTAGCACTACGATCCTTGAAATGAATATAGTAGTTTTCTCTAAAGTTGTCCCACACTTAAAATGTCACTTTTAAGGTTGGGCACATTATACATGTTCAAATATATTGGTTACTTACATCTTTAGCTTCAGATAAGTATCTTACCTTTCCTTTCCGTAGGTGCATTTGATTCATCTCCAAAGGTGACATTACCTTTATTATTCTCCATATCCAAGAAAAATTCTTCTTCACCCGTGATATGGTTGCTTGCACCAAAATCTATATGTCATGGCTCTATCCTCCTTTGTTTCCGCCGTCTTGCCATTAGCAAAAGTAAGCTCATTTACATCTTCTACCTCCACAATATTAACTTTTCTTCCACTTTTCTGAGCTACTACACTCATTACATAATGACCATATTTAGACAATGTGTATACGGGCTCCTCCTCTTTGATATTGAAAGCCCTCTCTAGATCTCTTGATATGAGACGGTGGTTTCATCTTGTTTTGACATCTTCTCTTCCTCTTCCTCTCCTCTTCCCTCGTCCTAGGCGGCGGGAACACGACTCAGAAATAAAATTCCTCTTCCTTGCTCCTTTCCATATAGAAAACTTTTCTTCATTCTTTGAAAAGACCTTTGGGTATAAATCTTGCAAGAATTCAACTTTTACTTCTATAACTGGCGTAAAGATCTGGCGGGTTGAT
>OU343221.1:282766032-282823505 GCA_910596185.1 Chrysanthemum makinoi
CTTATTTTACTTGAAAATTTGGTTTATTTTCAAAGAAAACATCGGTTATCCTTTAAGGTTTTTCAAGGGAGTAAATAGTTTACTGATATAATCAGTTATAAATGGTGTAAATATATATCAAGATAAATGCAATATTTTACAACGGTTTTGCATTGTTTAAAGCAACACTTGGCAGGTGATTGTTAAAAGCGCTACAAGGTAATAGAGCGATTTATTTATTATTTATTAGGGTAGTAGTAAAATCGTAATTAACCTTGTGATATTTTGGTAATACAACAATTGAGGTTGTAAAGATAACTTTCATTGAAATGGATTTGTAAAATAGCTTATAAGAAAATAATTTATTGTTTGTCAAACAGTGGGAGATTTCGTAGTTCAACTAATATCGATGTGGTTTATGGGGTGGTACTAAAATGGTCAGTAAAGTAAAGGCGAATAGTTCGTGGGGTAAGAGTACCAAGTTTTAACTCGTGCAAAGCTAGAACGCTTCCCTAAAAGGGTAAAATAGTTTATAAGACCGTAATATAACTTGCAGGAAAAATTTGTGATATAGTTTACAAATTGCTATCGTAATTGTTTGTTGCTTCATAAAATAGTAGTAAGGTAATGAATCGGTTTATCATTCTATAGAAAATAGTTTGCAAAGCATTAATAAGGTCATTGTTTATGAAGTATGAGTAAGGTTGTAAATTTTTTTGTTTAATGGCACCGATATTAAGACTTTTTTTTGGAAAATGGCCGTGAAGTGATTTGTAAAATAGTTGAAAGTAGTTCACGTTAGATAACGACAAAGTTTATTATTTCTTAAGAGGGTAGCGGAATGGGGCGGTTGTTGTTTTGAGGGTCGAGTGGAAGATTAGGATCCGTTCCTAGAAAAAGTGACTTGAGTTGCAAGTTGACTTCTTAATACACTTTTAGACATTTAGTCGTTCGTTTATTATTTATGTTTAGCGAGGGGTTCCATTTGTAGATGTCGAGGTGTGATATTCCTAGAACGGCTAGGGATGTAATCCAATTCATCGATTGGAATGCAGTTTTGGGTAAGGTGACATTGTTAACACTTAATGGATGACAGATGACCGGTCCCAACGTCTAAGAAATGGTAATAGGATGAGATGATGGATACATGGGTTGCGACGACTTAAATAATAGTGGTTTAATGGTCAATGAAGACGATAAGTTAATGAGATACGAACGAGAAGACATAGTATAGTAGCTACCCAAAATATAATCTAGACATAGAGTAATGTCGATGCGTAAATAAACTTTAGATTAGCGTGCGTAATGTGCTAAGCAAGTCTAAATGGTACTTAAAATCATTAACTCGCATCGTGCAACATTTCGTCGGTTATGCATAATCTGTTCAGCAAATCTCAATATTAACGTATAAGCGCGAAGTATGGGAAGTGGTGGCGTAAAATGGTTCATTTCAACATGGATCATTGTGGTGTCCTTGTGCGAAGTGGTAGTATGCATCATCTGCCGGTCAAATCTCCTTGCATGTTGCTAGTAAGATGTAGACGCGGAGGCGTAAGGTAGTGGTGTAAAATGGTCAGTTTAGATAGTGTAAGTAATGAGAAGGCGTTCCAATTTAGGAGAAAAAGTATCGTTAGTGAGAGATATTTGTGATGTCATGTGTGATGTTTAGGAGTAACCCTTTTATAACCCTTATAGAGAACACACATGAAGATTTCTTTTACCATTTTTAGAAGTCAATCGGAAGGTCAAGTGGACATACCACTATTATAACTACTTTCAATATTGCAACATTCACCTCTGAGTCGGACATAGGTGATCAGGCTATGTCCCGGTACATCCCCTGGTTGAATATAGGTGATCAAGCTATATTCACCCGAGGTTCAATGAATCTTGCAATGCTTAGCTTAGTTATACTAGTAACATGCCCTAATGTCTTTAAATTTTGGTATAAAAGATGGAACAAATATTCCATTTATGTGGGAGAAGACGTGGCAGCGTTAGTACGTAAACATGCATATAAGTAAAGCAATCATAGCTAATAGTGAGGTTAAGTTGTCATTAATAAACACATATCTTATCAAAGATGACTTTAACGAGTCATAAGTGAGGCATTCAAATTGGCGGCGGGCATATGTCACCATAGGGTTAAGTTTTTGAAAAAAGTGGTTATAGTCTAGGTTTGAAAAATACCTAGTTCTCTATAACCTTGGCTCTGATGCCAACTGTAACACCCCAAAAAAAATGGTTTGCATTGAAGAAAAGTTTTTGGGATGCTACTCAGTTGGATCATAACACAAGTGAAAGATTAATAGCCTTTTCGTAAGATATTTCATTTATGGTAGTAAAACAGAGTTTACAAGGTTGAATTGTTATGAAAAATGGCCCATTAATAAAATGTGGTCCTCATCGTAAATCGAGTCATCATGCCATTACCAATGCCCAAGCGCCTCGAGTTAGCTATCGCCTTTTCATCTCTAAAATACATGCTAAAAAGTCAACACAATGGTTGAGTGAATTCATAGGTTTAGTAATAAAGCAGTTGATAACAATATTTTCAAGTTTAAGATAACCCGTGGCTACGTTATTTATACGCCATAAAAGATAGTTGATATTATTGCACTAAGCTCATAACACCAAACTAACTGCATACACCTAAATTACCGTTATAAGTAAATAAAATTGCCCCTCCGAGATGTAATAGCCAATTACATAGAGATACCAAAATATAGTGCCCGGTTATTTCGATAACAGTCGGGTCGTGGGTTCCCATAGTACTATCCGATATTTGCGTTCCACCGCAAGTGATTAATGGTTCATGATGTAGGGGACTTTGGCAAACAACTTAGGCAAGTCATAATATCAAGAGTCAAACAAAACGATTTCAAGCAATTGTGATCATAAAAGCAGTAGTAGCATGTATTCTCCCCCAAGGAGTTTATAAAACAGTTTAAAGAGTAAAAGTGGGGCTATGAACTCACCTTAGTCCGAAGCAATGCAAGAATCGATGCTTTATGACTAGCATCGGAAATGAAACAAAGTAGTATCCGCGGTGTGGAATCGTATAACGATACAAGAGTATAGGCACAATGGCTCGCATCATCCGCTCAACCTAGTAGTGTAAGGCTTATCTCGTGATATGTATCAGTAAAGTAATTGAGTTTTCAAAAGATACTTGTTTTAGTTTTCGTGGATTACTTTCGTATTGTTTTTGTTAAAAGTATAATATATCAGATCACAAAAGTTTATCATTAATGTTTCGTGTGGTGGTAAGAAGATAAGGCTCACAAGTAACTCACATAAAATATAACTCACACTAAAGCATAATGTATATCCCCATACATTATAAGAATAGTCAAGTAGTTTTGACCAAGACTCAAGAACACACACCAAAGCATAAAACATATATAAAGGAACTAAACAAGTAAGAATCATCTAGCAATAAAACAAGCAAATGGTTGAGCCTTAAGCATTTATAAGAAACTCTAGATAGTTTAGAAAAGTCAATTAGACTTTATAAGAAACTCTAATTATAATAACGTTTCATAATTTTTATAAAATTGTTGGGTTTTATATAAATAAAAGGATTTTCAAATAGAAGTTTAAGTTTAATAAGTTTTTATAGATTCCGATATAATGCGTCTGTTTATACAATATTTCCGTGTTAATAGACTTTAATGAAAACTTGATTTTTAAAACAATATATCCCATCAGATTTATAATTAAACATGTGTTCTAGTTAATTACTCCAACCCGTTTCAATAATAACTTAACTAAATAGTTTTAGTAGTTAATCAAATTTTTAGATTATGTATTAGTTATTGTTTTGCCACTTATCATTAGTTTCATCTCATATATTGGTCCTTACGAGTAGAGTCTAATTTATCACCTCCGTCTCAAGTCCAAATAGTCCGATATAAGTCCAATATACGTAAAGTTCAATAGCAAGTGTCAACCACGAAGTTACCAAACGTACCAATGAACCAAGTAGCCGAAATAAATACTCATTAGTCACATGATCCAAATTTTATATACAAGTAAATTTCATTATGACAAAACGATTTATACCCTTTATATTAATTTTAACTCAACGCACTCTTAATTGTTTATAGTATGGGCTTTGATCCGAATTCAAAACCAAACACATGCTACTATATTGTGGCCTTTGAGCCCATTACCCATAACAACTAGACACGCCTCAATTTGGCTTGCCTGCTATAGCCAAACCTAGAACAAACACCGCTTACTTATAATGTTTACCCATAAGTCGGAAAACAAGTTCGCATAATAGCATTCTAGTTTGGTAACACACTAATACCACAAACAAAATCAAACAAGTATAACCCTTATGTGTTTATCTATTTTAGTACACACGAGAATTAAATTAGCTCGACAGAGTCTAAACCGTTAATCATGACCACACGGCCGCGCCCGACACCTATATGGGTTCCTTTTCCAAGCCGAGACCAATTGAAGCAAAATCAACGCAAAGTCATTACGAAATATCAAAACCGTAATCAAATCCAAGACACCAATCAAGTGAATAAGCGACCTTAACACAATTTCCAGATTTACACTTCACGAAGCACATTAACCACATATTTTAAAACTGATTTTTCACCACACGAAACAATGCAAATTGCGACTAAACACGTCGCGACCTCTCAACTGACCCAAGGCAGCCCACGTGGGTTTTCAGTTATAACCACACGAGCCGTGTCAAGTTAACTTGACTGAGTTGACTCGGCTGAGTCGACTCGACTCGCCGGGTTGAGTTGACTCAGCGCATAATAATAAACAAACACCTCTCTAAATCAGATTCTTACCACACGAACATGTTATCATTAGTTAGAAATAAAGCGTTTTTAAATCAGTTTTATCCACGAAAACATAACAACGATTTTTTTTTTTTTATAACTTGTTTTAAAAGTAATACGGGTCTCGACATCACTTACCCAGGAAAAGAGAGAAAAGGCAACAGAAGGTGGCGGCTGAGGTGACGACCGTGGTGGTGGCTGGCTCTCGGTGGTGACCCCAACGACCTAGCATCTTTAATACTCGTTTTAGGCTAGAAACCCTAAATATTCGAATCTTGTTTTCAAGATCTAGGGCGCGTTAACAAGATTCAGCGCGCGTGTGGTATATATATAGAACCATGAGATGACGATCTATCTTTTGGTTTAAGGTTGGTGTTTTCCGGTGACGGTTGGCGGCGGCGGTATGTTGTTCCGTGACTGGATTATTTTTCCGGCGGCCGGTTACTATAGAAGAGAGAGAGAGAGTTTAGTGAGAGAGAATGTGTGTATTAAAAATGAGGAGAGAGAGAGTGAGATGGGGGCTTTTATACCCTGGAAGGACTAGTTTTGCCAATTCTCAAAGTGTAAGGTAAAGATAAGTGAAAATATCACAGGGACCAAACTCGTAATTTCCATTAAGCTTTAATAAATAATCGGTTTGGGAGACATTCGGAGGAGTAAACGGACTTGAAAAATTATCAAACTTGCGCCATTGTTCACGAAATCATTTTTCCAATAAGAATGAGTATTTACTCGACCACTTTCTCGCAAATAGAGATAGTGATCAATTTGAATGTCTTAACGAAGTTACAATTGTGTCGGTATGCATTGTGTCTAATTTTTTGCGTTTGGCGAGATAACCTCGTTTTCACATCAAATGAGCTCAGGAAAATTTGTAAATGAAAAGCAGACGAACTTTCTCGAAAAACAAATATCTAGAAAAGTGCGGGTGGTTACAGTTTCCCAGGGTACAACCGCCAAAGCTGATGTACAGCCAGACGTGACAAACTTGCCTGAAAGATCACGGAAGTAACTTACGTTTCTGATCGAATGAATTGCTGGAAATCGGCTGCAGAGGAGTTACGTTTTTCTGTGTCTAAAACTGAATGAGGAGGCGTTTAATATATAGGCTAAACCTATCTTGTTCACCAAGACAAGATATCGCCAATATTAAAGCGATATGCAAAAATCTGTTAACTAATAAACACGATTTGCATATATCTTAATTACAAAAATATTCGTAAACTTTGTCAATAAGTTTAAAATCAATTCCTTAAATAGATTTACAGAAAATTGCGGAAAAAAGGAAATCTCGACTGCAGCAAAAGATATACGGTGTCACGGCCGGGCTGCATTCGTGTCCGAGTCCGTATGAGCTCGCTCGCATGAGTTCAGAAGCGAACCCATTTTGGCCCAAATCCGAAATGCGCACCCCTAGCGTAGGTGTTGAGTAAAACCAACAAATCAATTTGAAGGTTCATATCAAGATTCCTATATAAACAAGGTTTCACTTCTTGTTTTGGCGCATGTGGGATACTCCCACTTTTCCAAATTTTGTGTTTCACATGCCCCACTTTGAGACACGATATCTCATTCATATTAACTCCATTTTGGACATACTTTAGCTCGTTGTGAAGCTCTCGTCGAGGAGAACACAAAGCTACCAAGAAATATAAATATATATAACATATACATATATTAAATAGTGTCCAAAATTTGCAAAAACTCATTTTGCAAAATGAATTTTCCAACAATCCCCCACATGAATGGAGATCGGTCGAAAACACACGAAAGTTTCGGTAAAATTTATGCGGTTAAGTCTTGCATAGGATAGGTAGGTGTAACCCTTTGAACCTTCCCTTGTGAGATGCACTTAGTCTCCTTGATCTGAGTAGACGCGATGTCCTTGAACTCATCATCCATTTACGTAGACGACATTACACTTCACACAAGACTCTCCCTAACACTGTCAAGTCCTCATAGTCGTGTTCGTTATGGTCATGAACACTAGCCTGGTTTTGCAAGTGCTCTTAGGAATTGCTCCCCCACATTTCCCTTCGAAGCGACCCCACTTCTCTCTCACATAGGTGATTTCATCTTGAATTATTAAAAACATATGTTTTGTGATTTCATCTTGAATCATTATGCTTTGTGATTTCATCCTGAATCACTAAAGTCATATGTTTAACCTCTCAACAAGTCACATTTGTTATAGGAATGGACTAGGAAGTTACAATATTTAGTAACTCCCCCACATTGACGTGACTTCCCCCACATTTCTATGATTAGGTTGTCCTATTGAACCCAGATCTTGGGATCTCCAGTCAACTGGGTCAGGTTTTCCTTCATAGAAACTCATTCCTTCAAGGGCTTTAGTCCTATTCCTTTAGACGACTTACTAAATAACTCTCTGCTTAAGTCTTTCGTAAGCGGATCCGCGATGTTATCCTTTGACTTTACATAGTCAATTGAGATAACTCCTGTTGAGAGTAGTTGTCGTATCGAATTATGTAGACAACGGATATGTCTAGACTTTCCATTATACATTATGCTATGAGCTCTGCCAATTGCTGATTGACTATCACAATGTATACTAATGGCCGTTACCGGTTTAGGCCACCTTGGTATGTCCTCTACGAATTGACGTAGCCATTCCGCCTCTGTCCGCATTTATCTAGCGATAAATTCGATTCCATCGTGGACTTAGCTATAACAGTTTGCTTGGAAGACTTCCAAGATATAGCCGCTCCTCCTAGTGTAAACACATATCCACTAGTCTATCTAGAATCCTTTATGTCAGATATCCAATTTGCATCACTATATCCTCCGATAGCAATTGGATATCGATCATAATCTGATCCATAATGGGACAGTATCTCAAATAGTGAAGTACCCTAGTCATAGCTGCCCAATGTGCATAGCTTGGGTCACTAGTATACCTACTTAGCACGCTAACAGACATATGCTAAGTCAGGTCGGGTACTGTCATTAAGTACATTAACATGCCAATAATTCTTGAATACTCTAATTGGGCAACACCTATGCCTTTATTTTTAGATAGATGCTTCTTGGTGTCAATGGAGTTCTAGCTAGGCCGTAACCCCGCATTATGAGTATTAAGAATTTTGTCCACATAATGTGCTTGACTTAACACAAGTCCATTTTGAGTTCGTATGATCTTTATTCCAAGGATCACATCAGCCAAACCCATATCCTTCATGTCAAACTTTGATTTCAACATGTCTTTAGTAGATTTTATCATCTTGTCGTTACTGCCAACGATAAGCATATCATCAACATATAAACACAAGATTACATATCCACTATTAGTGTCTTGGACATAAACACACTTGTCGCATTCATTAATTTTGAATCCACTCTCTAGCATGGCGTGGTCAAATTTTTTATGCCATTGTTTGGGAGCTTGCTTTAAGCCATATAATGACTTAACAAGCCTACAAATTTTGTTCTCTTGTCCGAGAAGCATGAAACCCTCAGGTTGGTTCATGTAGATTTCTTCTTCTAAATCTCCGTTTAGAAATGCCGTTTTCACATCCATTTGGTGAACTTCCAAATTTCTTAAAAGCGACAATAGCAAGTATCATCCTAATCGAGGTTATTCGCGTAACAGGCGAATATTTATCAAAGTAATCAAGACCTTCTCGTCTGTTCTAAATCCTTTGATTACTAATCTTGCTTTATACTTGTCAATGGTGCCATTAGCTTTCATCTTCTTCTTGAAGATCCGTTTATAGCCTAGTGGTTTACAACCAGGAAGTAAATCCACGAGCTCCCAAGTATGATTTTGTAAAATAGAATCTATTTCACTTTTAATGGCTTCTTTCCATTGAGGTCCTTTTGAGGAAGTAACCGCTTCTCGGTATGAAGTAGGTTCGTTTTCAACTATAAAAGAAACAAAATCGGGTCCAAACGATTTCTCGGTTCTTGCCCTTTTGCTTCTTCTAGGTTCAACCTCTTCTTCCTCAGTTTGATCTTGTCTCTCATCTTGGAGATCATTATCATCTCGTTGTCTCTTATCTTGGACAACTTCGTCATCTATTCTAGATGAATTTCAAGTTTCCTTCGTTAAACAAGGAAATATAGTTTCAAAGAATGAAGCATTCCTTGATTCCATTAATGTACCCTTTTGTATATCCGGATTTTTCGAATCATGTACAATGAAGCGATAAGCACTGCTATTCTTAGCATATCCGATGAATATACAATCCACAGATTTAGGTCCAATCTTTTGGGCCTTGGAAGTCGGTATAGCTACCTTTGCTAGACACCCCAACATTGTAAGTACTTGATATGATGGTTTTCTTCCCATCCATAATTCATTAGGGGTCTCTTCTTTTTCCTTACGAGGTGTCTTATTTAAAAGATAAGTAGCCGTTAGAATGGCTTCCTCCCACATGTCCTGGCTTAGACCAGAACTTATCAACATGGCATTAACCATTTATTTCAAGGTACGGTTCTTCCTTTCGGCAATACCGTTCTGCTGAGGTGAATAGGGAGCAGCGAACTCGTTTCTAATTCCATGTTTTACACATAGGTCAGCGAATGGAGACACATATTCACCTCCTCTATCACTTCAGACCACCTTGATTTTCTTACTAAGTTGATTCTCAACTTCGTTTTTGTATAGAACAAACTTGTCTATAGCTTCATCATTACTTTTCATAAGTAAACATAGCAATACTTTGTACAATCATCAATAAACGTGATAAAGTACTTATTGCCACCTTTTGTGGTAGTGATTTCAAATCACATATGTCGGTGTGTATCATATCAAGTGGTTCGGTTTTCGTTCAACCGATTTGAAAGATGATCTTGTAAGTTTGGCTTCAACACAAGTTTCACATTTATATTTTGAGTCAATATGGAAATTAGGTATGAAATTAAATTTAATCAGGGCGGCATTGAATTAAAATTTACATGTCCAAGACGGCCATGCCACATATTAGAAGACTCAATCAAATAAGCAGAAGAATTCATTTTATTGATATCATTCTTAACAACCATTACATTGAGCTTAAACATACCATTCAGGGGCATATCCTACCAACATACACTTGATTCTTAGAAAGAACAAACTTATCAGACTCAAAAACAAGACAAAAACCAAACTTGTTCAACAGCCAACCAAACACAAGATTCTTGCGAATCTCTGAACATACAAGACATTAGTCAACTTGAGCTCTTTCTCGGATGTCATCTTCAAGAATACATCTCCTTCGCCCTGATCTCGTGATTGCGAGTTGCCCATGTACGACTTCTCTCTACTATCAACCGCTAAAGAGTGAAGCGTACTCTTATCGACACACATGATGGGTAGCCCCAGTATCCACCCACCATTCCCTGTTGTTGGAACCTACTAGGTTAACTTCAGAGATCTGGAAATGACATCGCACACCATAGCAATCATGTCCACATCTTCATTCACCATATTAGCCAGTGTGGAGTCACTGCGCCGGCATCTTACGGTTAGCAGCATGGTGACACTGGTGATCACAATTGAAACACACCCTTTGGAACTTTTGTTTCACAATTGACTTTAGGAGCAAGGTAATCAGACTTCCCTTTGCCCTTCTTGTCATTCTTTCCTTTTCCTTTGCCTTTAGCTTTGACATTGGACTTTGAAGATGACGAAACATGCTCAACCATATTTGCCTTTGCAGAATCAGGTGTATCGTGTTTTTCGAGCCGCTTGTTGTCGTCTTCAATACGAAGACGAACAACCAAGTCTTCAACACTCATCTCCTTTCGCTTATGCTTTAGGTAGTTCTTGAATTCTACCAAGCTTGGAGGTAACTTTTCAATAATAGCAGCAACTTGAAAATTTTCACTCAAGGTCATTCCCTCAACATGAATGTCGTGTAGCAAAACCTGCAGATCTTGAACCTGACTTATCACATTCTTTGAATCAACCATCTTGTAATCCAAAAAATGAGCTACCACGAACTTCTTTGTACCAGCATCCTCGGTTTTGTACTTGCGTTCCAAGGACTCCCATAATTCTTTGGCGGTCTTGGTCTTGCGATTACGTTGGCTAAAAGAATCAACCAAACCATTCGGAACATAGTTGTGACACAAAAATCTGAATGTTTCCATGCTTCCAAGGCTTGAACATGTGTTGATTAGAGGATTGATCTTGCGAGGGTTCCACGTTAGGTCGTTCTCTTTTAAGAACCGCGCAAGGTTCAAAGTAGTGAGAAAGAAGAACATCTTCTGTTGCCACCTCTTAAAATTCTGCCCATTGAATTTCTCTTGTTTCTCAGCATGATTAGCAACAGTGTTAGTAATTGGCGCACCGATTCACGTTCACGTGGAGTAGTCATAGGAGGGGTAGTGGTGTTTGTCATCTTGAAAATTCAAACACAAACAGTTAAACAAACTGTTGTAAATCGGTATCTACTTGTACGGTGATTCAACAAAACTCTATCTTGGTTTCGATGGATCAAGTAAATCAGTTTACTAGAAACTCAATCTTGGTTTCGTTATAACTGATAAAACAACTGCTTAAGAAAACGTTATAGACCAGTACAAATCAGTATGTTAAAAGCTGTTTAATAGCCTGATTTCCAAAGAAACTCAACAAGGTTTCGAGAAAAGATTATAAAATTCTGTTAATAATTAATCCGATTTTAACAAAGTGTTTTTTAAATTCGGTTAAACCGAATCTGTTTTAAGACTGTGGGAAACTGTGTACACTTTTATTAATAAAATTAGATTACAATGACAATAAATAAATTAACATAAATAAAACAATAAATTAAATATGATGAACGGGGTAGAAGCGAAGGCAGACACTATAGAACGATAATTAAAGAAAAGCAGTAAAGGTCGTGGCAAGAGGCTCGTGTTTAACATGATTCCCTTAAAACAGTTTTGCTCTCTTTCCCGAGGTACAACTGCCAAAGGCGATGTACAGTCGGACGTGACAAACTTGCTGAAAGATCACGGAAGTAACTTGCGTTTGATCGAATGAATTGCTGGAAATCGGTCTTGAAGAGTTACGTTTTTCTATGTCTAAAACTGAATGAGGAGGCGTTTAATATATAGGCTAAACCTATCTTGTTCACCAAGACAAGATATCTGCCAATATTAAACTGATATGCAAAAATCTGTTAACTAATAAACACGATTTGCATATATCTTAATTACACAGATATTCTCGTAACTTTGTCAATAAAATTCGGAAAAGGAAACCCGAATCTGCGGCAAAAGATACATGCGTATGCGAGGCTTGGTGCATTCGTGTCCGCCAAGCTCGCATGAGTTCAGAAGCTCCAAATTTTGTGTTTCACGTGCCCCACTTTGAGACACGATATCTCATTCATATTAACTCCTTTTTGGACATACTTTAGCTCGTTGCGAAGCTCTCTTCAAAGATAACGCAAAACTAAAAACCAGTACTAATATATATAATATATACATATATTAAATAGTGTCCAAAATTTGCAAAAACTCATTTTGCAAAATGAATTTTCCAACATAATATGTATGCATATTCACAGCTACGAAGTATAACTTAATGTTTTGTATCTCGGCCATTTACGAGAATGTCTGTCAAATGATTGGTTGTGCAGCGTGAAGGTGATATAATGTTGCTAAAAATGAAACTATATTCTTTTTGTTTTCTAATAATGGAGATACACCCGTTAATTAAGAAGTTGGTTTTATGAACAATATTTGATGATTGCAATTAAAGTGAAACGGAAGATCAAGCTTATGTATTAGCGGGGTCTCAATGACAGTTTTGACTTGGATCGAGGGCATGTCGATCATCAGTCTTGCATGTTCGAAAGTTTCTAATGGCAGGCTAAATTTAGAAATGACTGGTTTTACCAGAATCATAAAGCAACCTTCGATTACTATGTGTTTTGTGTTAGTAATCATGTTTGATGCACTCTCAAGTTTTAGTTGAACAAACAACACATTCAACCAAGATCTGTATGGCATTTGTGGTATGCTAATTCTAAAATATTCTTTATGTGTGTGTACATACGATAATTAAATAGCAGAGTTTCTATATGTCACCTAGACTTGACACCAAGTCATATTGCCCTAAGATTTCGATATATTGCTTGAAAGGAAGTTTGCTTTCAAAGTGGACATCACGGGATATAACTTAGCCAGAAACAAATATTTCTATGAAATATCAAAAAAATTGTGAACAAGCTGATGTCATGGAAGAATTGGAGCAAAAGGTTCCATATCTTAAGGATTATTCTTACTCTCCTTATTTAGTTAAGTATACTTACACTTTAATTTGCCAACTTGATGAAAATTCCAGAGGCAATTAAAGCAGTTCGTTAACTCCATCATTGGGCTTCATGTCATCACCCTGTCGCTTGACATACGGCATACCATACAAAGTTTTAGCTCTCAATTAATGTACACAACTCTATTACCAACAATTCAGTTACATCAATGTGTACTACATACATTTAACACTTTTTTTTTTTTTTTTTTACATTTGTACAAGATAGGTTGTCTGGTATGTGAGATACAAGCTTTTAAGCATGCTAAGATTATGCTAATTTATCTATATTAGTTTGTTTTAGTTTCTCCTTTTTCATAGTTGTTGTCTTTTTTACTTTTAAATATTCAGGATCAGTATATAATTTATATAATGCTTTTGTTTTACTTCTTATTATGTGTATGATGATTGTCTTTTTTTTAGAAGCCTTTGTATTTGTGGGTTTTTATTGAATCATGCTATGATCTTTCTAATACCCTTTAGGATTATAGTTAAGATTGTGCATTTTGCTTCATGATTTAACAAAATGTAGAATATTCAACAAATACAAGCATGTTAAAAGCTCATTTCTTTTATCATCTTACAACTGATATTTCTTACAATACAAGTTTTTATTTGTCACTTGCGAAATCCGCAGGTGATACATAAAAATAAAATTCACTCAACATACTATTCAACTATACCTTGATAGAGAGATCTCAGGGTTACATCAGTATAAAGACTTTAATACTTGCATAACATGCAAGGTATTATACTTGTTGCGTATTTCACATGGTTTATATCGATTGGATATAAAAATAAAACTCGCTCAACATACTATTCAACTATACCTTGATAGAGAGATCTCACGGTTCCATCACTATCAAGACTTTATACTTGTATAACATGCAAGATATTACACTTGTTGCGTATTTCACACGGCTTATATGGATTGGAGTATGAAGGTCTTCCTAGCTTCTTGGCAACAATAGTTTTCTTAACCCCCTAAAAGTGATTGAAATTAGCCGAATAGTGTGTCCAACAACTAAAAGAGTCATCAACCCAATCCAAACCAAAACAATACATATGGCAACACGCCTAAATGTCATAGACTCGGGTGTTGGTGTCAAAACCCAAATAGAAACCAAATAAGTGAGGGACATAGATGTTGTAGCAATCCACATAATCACCATCAATAGCCACAACAAAACACGATGCCTTAAAAATGGTAAGCCACTAATAAGCAACAAAATAATGCTAAGAGTTGAAACAAAGCCCACTGTGTTGGATACTAGAAATATGTGGTATGAAGATGAATGTTTGGATGCCATGATAGCGTATCCAGCCTTCTTAAGTGGATCATTATCGGGTGAGTCTTCTTGCCAAACGCCACTTGGGGGATTAACACCTGCTTGAAAGGCCATAGTTGCAATCAACGACGCCACAACCATTAATGAGTTTCTCTTCCTGTCTAGCCAATCTTCACGGTTTGTTGAACCATCTTTTGAGTGATGATATGATAATCTGTCTAACCCCATGTTAATTCTTGAATCTGTGGGAATCTGATTGACTAAACCATGTGGTTTTGCCTCAACAGCTCCTGCTCGTATAGCGATAGCATAATTTGTTGATATGTTAAATCTCTTGGAACTTGAGCCAATATATCCAACGGTGTTTCTCCATTCATGTTTGTAGAATTCACTTCTATCGTCAGTATAAGTAGCAAGAATCTAACGGTCTAAAAGATGTTGAAAATAAAAATAATCAGTCATATATATTTATCTTTTTGAACATCAGAAGACACTTTTAATACACGCTTAGTTGTCCCCGTGAACTGGGACTTGAACCTACAACATACTTCTTGGTTAAAAAGGCACCTGATATCTCTAGGTCAAAAGAACGTTAGTATAAATCAGCCATATATAGTTAACAGGCTGGACAATTCTTTCAAACACATGCAATTTATCAAATATGATGAAAGAATTTTAGCATATATGCATACCTCGATTTGTTTGTCAGCAACAGCTAGGTGTAATATAGTATTGCCATGAGCATCTTTGGAGTTTATAAACTCGTGATCAATGATAACCTCTATTAACAACTTCAAAACCTCGAGTTGGTTATGCTTGACACACAAGTGCAATATGGTGTCTTGCTGCACCATGACTCTAGCTGCATGAGGTTGAGCTTGCACAAGCTCTTTCACAACTTCACAATGTCCTTTAATCGCTGCAAGATGAAGAGGGGTTCCACCATCACGATCACGTGCAACGCACGTCTCAGGGTTAGCCGATACTAGTGCTTTCACTATTTCCACATGCCCTTTAGCAGACGCTATATGAAGAGGCAAATGTTTCTGTGAATCACATTCCATAGCAAGGTGAGGCTTTCGTGTTAGGAACTCGTTGACAAAATCAACATGTCCAAGCATCGATGCAATGTGTAGAGGCACGTCACCATGGCGGTTTAAGGTAAGTCTATCGAGAATAAGTGGATCGTCTTGAAGCAACGTTAGCAAGACGATTGTATTTCCTTCTAGTGATGCTTCATAGAGAAGTTTCTCCATGGTGTCCATTTTTTTATAAGTAAAAATACACAAAATAGATCATGTATAATAAGAAAGTAGCATAGATCATGCTTATATATAACTGGGCTGGAAACGTATAGTATTTGTCTTCTTGAAGACTTTTGACTAGAGGTTGACAATTGATTAGCTTTCAGTTTGTATTATATTTTGATGTATTAGCCAAGACTTTTCAATACTCATTCAAATTTTTAACCATTATTCTTTAAATTTATAAAGCATATGTGTTCGATACATTAATTAGGGGCATTAGTTTATCATTGTTTAGCCTTTTAAACATTAGTTATACGAGGTTTCATTCAACCGTATGCGATGCCGGTATAGTGGTTGAGGGTTCATGTTTTTACCAATAATGTTGTATATGATGGTATTTAGATACATGTTAGATAATTTGCATTTTATTTATTATTTAGATTGCTAATAATGTTATCATTATTTTAGTTTATATTATCTTTGTGGAATATATACTTAGATGCCTAATAATGTTATAATTACTTTTGTATTTACATTACTTTATTTCCATTAAAAGTTTTTATTAACATAGTCTTTTCATATGTAGTATTTTAATTTGAGTAAGTTACATAAGTGTTTTGTTTCTTATTTATTTGTGTCTTTTGTTATTAGGAATTATATAACTATTTGTACTCTTCAATGGCAAATTTTGAGTTGTTAGAAAATTTGATGAATATTTGGGATCATCAAAATTGCATGATTGTATGCGTTTGTGGTTTGTGCAAAAGGCATGTGAAGATGATGCATTATCAAAGTTGCTTTTTGATTGTTGTCATCATTTGAGGCGTGTAATGGCTAAAAAACAACGATGATTTTGAACATGGAAGCGTTAGGTCATCGTGGCGTAGCTTTAGATTCGATCGATGCTTTGAGAAAGACGCAAGAGAGGCATCGTGTAATGCTTGAAAAATTAGTTACTTTGTTTTGGGAAGCTAAAGACGGTGTTCGTGAGGAAGAGTCAAATGCTAAAAAAATGAATGAGTTTAATTAGTAAATTTTATTTAGATATCTTTGATGGTATTAAAATTTTTAGTGTTTTTGCTTGTTTTTTTTATTACGAAATTTTTAATTAACGAAGATTTATAAATTATAAGCATGGATTTTAAGGTTAAGACGTTAATTGTAATGCATTGTGTATGCAGGGTTTGTTTTATATCAAATGTATAATTGAGGGGGTTATATTGCAATGTTGGACATCTTCCTAAATCGCATTTCTCATTTATGCATGGAAACTTCAAAGTCTCCAGTAACACCCAAATTAAATGATCCAATGCCTCTTCGTTTGTCTTTGTTTTTTTTTTACTTCTTATTTACTGAACGTTAATTATTGTGTTTGTGTTGTTTTATTTGCAAATTCTTGTATACCCACCTTAACTATAATGACCACACAATTTTACGTATATATAATCGAAGATCAATTACTATCTAACCCTAATTTTAACACACAACTCTATCCACAGTAACTCTAAAATCAAAATGTCAGACCACCAAATCTCGATGAATTGAAATCTCTCACTCAAACTGGAAAACTTGTTGATGCTTTCATTCACTGATAACTCACGCTAAAGAGAGGAGGAAGGTTTTATTGCTCGTATTGGGGAGGAGAGCGATCGATTAAGGCGGTGATTGACAAACAGGGCGGACAATCAATGAGAGGCGGCTATCACGCTTCAATATCGTGGCAGCAACTGGTCATGATGCTATCCTTGAAATACAACTGAAGGATCGCAGGAAACTTGATATGTTGGCTCAACTGCTTGTTTTGTGTCGTCAAAGCTTGTTGGAGAAGGAGGAGATTTTGGAGAAGCTGGATGAAGCTGAAAGTTCTGATGATGAAGATTAGGGCATGCTGGGTAGTTTATGTTGTCTTTTGATGTATGTAGTTTGTTGGGTTAAGTTAGGTTTTATGTCAATGATTGGTATGTAAGTTGTTTAACTTTGTTAATGGAAGGAACTGATCTATGATCAGTTATGTTTATGTTATAATCAGATTATGTTTAAGTATTTTAATTTTTATTATTATTAATTTGTTTTAATATACATTAAAAAGGGTAAAGTATAACCCGTTTGACTTTTTCTCTCACACATCTCTCACACTTGGTAAAATACGAATAACGCCTAAATAACATATTTAGGGTTTTAATCTAAGGCCAAATTGATCAAGATTAATAGTAATCGATATATTTTTTGAGGGTTATGATAAAGGATCTGATTATCTGTCGATTGATTCCAATATTTCAGGTATTCGATTTCATTATGATCAAATTAAAGCGTGCATATTTAAATGTTTGAATTTATTGAGTGTTACTTGGTTTATGATGTTTATTGATTTAAGAATGATATGGGGTTATTTTTGTTTCGATTAAATTGAACAAATAAGCATATGTTTTACTTATCGGTAGAAATTTCTAAGAGTTTGAAGTTTTTTATGGATAGTGTTTAGGATGATGATGGTGTCTTGAAACAAAGAACATTAATTTCTTTATCACTTTGGATTGTTGTTTTTAACGAATCTTATAATGTTCAAAACCATTTACAATTAATGTTTTGAAAGTCCAATTATGTGTTAAGAATGAGTATGATTTTCTCAGTGAAAATTTTGGTTGTTTTAAGGTTTATAGTTAAGTTTTGGTTATTAGAAAATTTGTTGACTTGATTTTAAGCTCCTTATGTGACAATTTTAATTGTAATATACAGGAAGAAACTTAAACTTAAAATCGGTAAGCATCTGAGGAAATGAGGATGATGGTGGGGTGTTTTAGCTTGTTATGGTGTCGTGGTGAATGATGGTGGCTGTGGTGGCGTTATCTTTGGATGGGAATAATAATACGTGGCGTGAGGATTATGAATTGTGGTGATGAGGAGGGTTGTGGTGATCACGGTGGTGATTGGTGTAATCGTTGTGTAGGTGAAATGGGTTATTGGTGATTAAGGCATTTTGTGTTGAGACCCTCTTGGTCGGTGGCTATTCATTTTGGCACATTCTTTAATCAATATCTCTTAACTAAGAGTGTTGTGACTCGTTTCCGCATTTATCTTCTGGCAATGTAAGTTTACGTTCTTTCCTTTAAGATTAACTTTTCTTTGGTCGAGAGGGTGCAAACGGTGTGACTAACTTCTTGATCTGCCTCCTTAAGAGGTGTGAATACCTCTCTGTCACACCCAATTCTCTTAACCGAGTCTTGTTAATCTTGGGTGTGTGTTCTGTTTAATCCGTTAATTGTGCTTGTTTAGCTATTGTCTTAGTTTCGCAATGAGTAGGTGAGGATTGAAAAGTTGGTGTTAAATTATTGGTGGTTATTTGTGTTTGAAGGTGGTTGGTTTCTTTATAGCACGGTAAGTTTATGTTATTTCCTTTAAGATCAACTTTTCTTTGGTCGAGAGAGTGCAAGCGGTGTGACTAACTTCTTGATCTGCCTCTTGAGAGGTGTATGAATACTGCTCTGGTCACACCCTTCTCGGCTGAGTCTTGTTAATCTTGGGTGTGCGTTCTGTTTGTCTTAGTTTCTGGCGATGAGTAGATTGAGGGATCGAGAAGTTGGTTTTGTATTATTGGTGGTTATTTGTGTTTGAAGGTGGTTGGCTTTTGCAGTTTGGTGTCTTTAACTTTTGAGTCTAAGTGTATCATAGTAAATTTTTTTTTTAAGGTGTATAGTTAAGTCGTGCCTACTACAGTTTGTGGTTATTTGATTAAAGAGTAACCGTGGTGCGGTATGAATACATGTTAAGAGTTGGAACAATATCATGGACTGCATGCATTATGAGTGTTTGTGGCAAACAACCAAGTAATAATAAATAACTATTGTTTGAACATCGCATATAGTTCCTACGTTAGGTTGCTGAATGTTTCTTTGAAAACAATGTTACGCGTGCAATTCTTAAGCTCTGGGTCCTTGTCTTCAACCATTAGTATCTTAAGGCCGTCAAGACTGGTAACTCTAGATAGCCACAAAAGTCGACCATGGTGAATACGGGAGTAGGCATATAGAGGCCAACGTAATTAAGTGATTGACCACGACTTTTGTTAATTGTCATTGCATAACATGGTCTTACAGGGAATTGTCTCCGTTTTAGAATAAATGGCCACTTGGAGCGTTGATGTCGGTATAATCCTGGTATAACAACGTTATCCCTATATTTGAACCTGTAAGCACCTTAGCGTGAATAACAAAGCGGCCTAGATCGTGATGAGCAACCTTGTTCCATTACACAACCCTTTGGTTGGATTGATGTTCCGCAATAGCATAATTGGCAATTCCTTTTTTAAGTGAAGAGCATATGGGGGCATACCGGGAAATTTAAGGAATTAAGAAATTCAATGGATAGTGTTCGTCTTTTTCTAGGCTATCTGTAGATGCTTTGCAAATCTCATCCGGTTGTTGTATGTAACAGATTCCCCTGATAACTGTTTAAACATGTACTCATTGATGTCATCAGCGTCATCATTCCGAGGAGTTAGTATTGCCCTTTCTTTGAGGTACACATCGTTAGTTTGCCTCGTTGTAAAATCAAGGTATGTCTCTGTGACAATCTGTTTTATTGGACAATCCCACGATTTAATTAGGAACATTTCAGTAATGTCAATCCAACTTGGGTGATCCTCTCCCTTTGCATTTTGCCGCACATTTCCATCCCCCAAAAAAACCCATCTATTGAAATCTTGTTTTCGAGTATCAAGTGCCCATTCTCATATACTCGTTGACCGCATGCTACGTGTAAGTCTAAATACTTTGCAATGCTTCCATAGTTGATTGGTTTTACGATTGAACAATGTCGCCTGCTTCCTTTTGGTATAGCGGCAAAACTTGTCGAAAGTCACCTCCAAGCAAGCTGTCACTCCTCCAAATATTCGATTCCTCTTGTCGGGATCATGATATCCTAAAATATCCTTGAGCGTCTTATCCAATGCTTCAAAATCATATTTTTGAGTCATCGGAGCTTCATCCCATATAATAAGTTTAACTTCTGTATGAGTTCACCATATGTGTATTTTGTTTTATGCGCATGTACTATTCTCTAATAATGCGGTATAACAAAGCGGCTATCTGTGTTCTCCCACTGGTAGTAACAATGAAGCTATTCCTACCCAAATTGAAAGTGTGTCAGTAACAAATTTTTATCCATTTTAAAATAGTTGACTGTTTAAAACATAGTATAAATTTATACCTGAAGATGCAATGAGCACTATCATGCGTTCCGATCTTAATCTTGAGATGATACTCTTTTATAAAAACGTCTTTCCAGTTCCACGGACCGTATACAGTAAAAATTCCCTTTTACCATGGACAGATTCAATCACCTCTTCATAGATTAAAGCGTTGTTCGGATTTAACAATGAATGAAGTTGCTGATGTTCAATCTTACTCTGTTTCATGTCATAATTCAACACCTCCGTTATGAGACGATTGTCCATGTTGGTTAGTAACCTTGGGTCAGCCTTTGTAGTCTTGGAATTCAGATAAAGATCTACCATTTCTATTTAATAACTCTTGGATCTCTATCAAACAATAGTTCTTTAGTTTCTCGTCCGTCAACTCCAGTCGAGGATAATTGAACATTTTCCTTTTCTTGTGTAGAAGATCTTCTGATAGAAACTTCCAATTTTCTTCCCAAAATTTTAAAGGTCTGCTAACATCGCAAAATATTAAAATTGTTACAAATATGTCAAATGCGTGGTCCAAACATCCATACACTTGCTTCTGATATAGCATATGTCCATTCCGTGTCATCATTTAAGAGGCCATACACAAAACATGCCTCCTTGAAAGTCGAACATAGTTTGTCGTGAACAGTCATGAGTTTTTCCCAAGAATCAGGACCTCTTGCAATGTTCAACAACATTATAAGATAATATCGGTCTCCGACGCGGTGCGAGTAAACAATCCGCCCGATGCATTTTGCAATTTCGTTTTTTCCATAGTTTGTCTTTCTCATGCCACACGTAATGTGTAGGTATCTCAATCGATATCTTGATTCGCATTTGTATCACGCTTGTTTAATTCAAACCAATCGCTGAACATGGTCATGTCGATACCTTCTCTTTGAATTAGGGCGGGCAAGCTTTCCGAGTCACGTAGTGTGATTGCGTCTTTGATTCGGCAAGTGGTAATTCAGCTTCATAACAGATGGATATGAGAAATGTATGTCGTATGAAAACAAACGCCACACCGCCTCACATGGAGCTAAAAACGACAATTCAAATAGTTCTTTATTTCGTCAACCTCCAAAACTTGTACATTTCTTTGTATCACCATCATTTTTTACATTCTCTTGTATAACAATTGTGACTATATCGGGACCTTTATTTAAGTACTTGAATAAGTACTTAATTGCTGGATCATTGCACCATTCCACGTTAATGTGGGCGGTATTTCATGAGGAGATACGGTTGTGAGGCACAACATATCTCATTATCGTTTTGAATTTCCTTTTATATGGTGAGCGTTATTATTCCTCGTGATAAATAGCATAACCATCATTATCAACAATTGTTTCAACCACAAAAGGTTTAGGAATATGTTTTGAGCACTTACCTCCCAGTACATGGGGCTTTTTTCATCTTTACCGCAAGGTCCATGTAACATAAACTCGATCACTACTTTATACCCATCCGGATCATTGATTCGACATGGTATATCAGCTGTAATTATATCATTTATCCGGTTGGGGTTTTGCATTTCAATTCTTCTTCTAGCCATTAGGATATGAGCATGTGGCAGCGTTTGAAATTCTATGACATACACAACTGAAATATAATCGTAAACAAACATAAGATAATACACAATGTATATATAAAAGTAAAGCAATTAAAAGTATGGGTTAATTTTTGTTTACCTCCTCGTGACTTGCCAAAAATATGAACTTTTGTAAGGTCGTTTAACGATTCGATAAGTTTAATCTTGAACACCGTGTTGCCACCACGGGCGGTCATGTACTTTTTGGCCCGGGCGTGTTTTAGCATTTCGCAATCTCGGGCCATTTTGGATTAAGTGAATGTGATGAAGCAGTGCGGATTCCCATCGTCGGCATATAGCCATTGCATCCTGGTAGTTTTGCATCATATACCTTGGACTGCCTATAAAACTTTTGTGAGCGATTCGTTTTCAGTCTTGCTGCACTTGTATCCCCCTTATTACAGTCGTCACAAACATTATGATATAGATCAACGCGTAACGTATCTTGATTTTTCCGGTCCATTTTAGCCTCTGTTCTTCAACAGCCGCATATGAATCCACCAAGTATTGTTGGAATAATCGCTCACCTCTAAGCAGTGTAGTACCTTGGTTATTTATTTGTATGATATATGAATAGTATTCTTTCATTGTGACAAAAGCCCTTTTGGTCTTGTGTACAGACATGTTGTTGTAATATGGTATCTTTTCATGAAATCCTTCTTCCCCATATGGGAATAACAATGGATATTGAAGTGACATGTATTCTGAATGCAACTTCAAAATCGTTTCAAACCTTCATCCCTGTTAGTTACAATAATATCTCTTGTAGGAATACAATCACCAAAGTCATTAGTAATTAGAGCGCTATTTCCGCCACGATTGGTGCGTTGTATTGCCGAGATGTAGTATGTCCACTTATCAGCCGTAGTTGAAAGGTGGCTGCAGTGTGGTTCTCGCACCAATCGAGCCATTCGAAATGCCTTAGCAATTGAATTTGATTGATCAAACATTTTAATTAAGCTCCCTACTATACTTGGATCTAACACATATCCCCCATCTTTGTCTATAAAAGCTCTCATTCGGTTATTCACTTCATTTCCAGTGTCAAAAAAGTATAGTTGTGCATATTTAGGTTGAATTCCCTGTGTTGGAAGAAGAGAACCTATTCGATGATAGCTCTGGCCATTTACTCTAAAGGTATATGGACCCCTGCCCGTGTTAATTGAATGGTCTATTCTTGCTCCAAAAGATGTGTAACAAAACATGCCATTATATACCTGATCTGGTCTTTGAATCTTAAACTTGCAGGATTATTATAGTCCATAAACTCTTTAAGAGGTGAAGGCGTTTCATTAAATCTTGGAAAAGAAGTTTTCCCTCTTGAAAGCAAATGGAAAAAGTTGGGTTGGAGGCGCTCTTTGATTTATCGCTTCTCTCCTGATACCACATAATCGCTTTGCAATTTTGACACTCAAATGATGGATGCCCAATATCATGGTAAACAACGGAAACACCTTGCCAAAAAGGTAAATTTTATTGGGAATAACAACATTTTTATCCATCAAATAACATAAGGCATGAATTATTAAATATGAAATTACCTGCAGATGCATGTGCGGCTCCGTGTGCTTTTTTTTTTAGGCTGCTGTGAGAGCGTCCCTGTATGAATAACATTAAGGTATTATTCATTATTACGGAAACAATTGTGTGCCAAATGTAATTTGGTTAGTTAAACACCTGTTGATCTTCGTTTTTTATACATAAAGGGTTGATTTGAAGCATAAGGCATTTGACTCATCATATCACGGTAAATCACCCCCTGAGCGTGATGTTTGTCCTAACAAATTACGGTGAACACGCGAATCAGGTATCAATTGTTGCAACAATGTTGCACTATAATAATGCAAGTGAATGTTTGGCGCTGGTGTATACCTGTAAATGATTTGACAGTTTCATTTAGGAAACCACAATAGCTTTGTGTTATTCCACTTTCACTGACAATTGTTTTCGAATCAATAACGAAAGATTTCTGCAACATGTCTGACAGGGATGGAACATGAGCATGATCATTTTCTGAACCTGTAACGGAAAAACAAATATGGATTTAATCATATACATAATTGGGAGGTATAGTATTTTGTTAAATTGAAATGTACCTGTATTCATTTAGTATTTGGATGATATGTATCAATTATGCAACACATAACCTTGCAGGTTTGGAAAGATATAGAAGCAAGATGTATATTAAAGCATCTCTTGGGATTCTAGTGGTGAACTGATGCAATAAGTGTAATGAACAATGAACAGGCTTCTATGGTAAGTATCTACAGGTTTTTATGATTCTTATTATTTCTTTAATAATGAGACTGATTTTTTTCCAATATAAAATAATAACTTGTTATGTATAACACACAAATTCAGGATGGTTCATCTATATAACATATGTAGAAAGTAAGAAACTCTTAATTGTTATAAAATAATACAGGAATAAACATGTTTAAAAAATTGCCTTATAAGATAAGTTTATATCACACTTGTCATGTATAAAATAATAATGTATGTGTAAAGTAAACATATGTAGTGGATGGTATAAATACATATAAATAGAAAGAGGGTTTCAAACTCATATAATTCATACCAAACATAATGTTACAGTCATTATTTAATTCATTAGGTATATAATAAAGTCGATTTTAGGCAATCTTGGTGATTGCATTAAGAAGCATAACCATCTTCAATATCTGTATCATTTGAGATTTAAAACAACATCGTCCTAACATTTGGGTAATTTCCGAAGGTTTTGAAAAAAAATTTATTAAGTATTCACAATGAATCAATAACATGTATTCATGAATTTAGATGACCCGTTGTGTACTTTAAGTTGATCAATTATTTAAAGGGTTATATGAGTGAATGAAAATAGGGGATACTATAGGAGAGTTAGAGAATTATACAGAAATAGGATTCATTAATTGGATGTTTGGTTACATGTTCATCACATGAAAGGGTTATAGGAGTGATTAAAAAGGGGATACAACAGGAAAAGTAGTAAACGACATAGATATTATTTTCATTAATATAAATATATGGTTCATTCACATATTTATTTTGTTCATGAAACATTACACCTGGTAACCATGTCGATGGAGAAACGAAAAGGATTAATAATTTTAAGATACCTAAACAAATATCTTGTACATTAAACATTACACTTGGTAACAATGTCTGATGGAAAAATCAAAAGAACCACAATTGCTTTCATGGTCATCTGGCATTACAAACACACATAGCTATTTGATCTCATGTAGAAATTGTCCAAAGCCACATTATGTTCATCTTGGAGGTACCTGAAATGGAGTTTAGCACAAAAACAAACAATATTTTGTTTGATGGCAAACCAAAACATGTTGTCAGAAAAAAAACAAAACCAAATGTAATGGAACGGCTAATTATTGTGTCTTCCAAACAACAATTAAAACAAAAGTAAAACAAAATCCCAAGAGTAGTTTTTATCAAATGTATTATTATTGTCAAAAGCATTCGTTTTATAAAGGCTTGATGGGGCGCTCATTGGATGGGGTCATTCAGATTCTTCAACCACAAACCTGCTTACAAAATATATAGGGAGAAACGTGTTATTATGCAGGCAAACGTAAAAGGGTTAGCGAAAAAAAGTGTAAGTCAATATGTGCTAACCGTCTATGTTTCTTCTTGACGGGCAGGGTGTTGTTATCACCATCCTGCTCAATGTCGACAGTTATCAGTTCAACCACCGCGTCCAAATTATCAATATCAACACTGCATACAACGGAACATGATTATTATGTTAGATGTAATGTAGTAGTAAGATAGATAGGGTAAAGATATTTTGCTGTCACCAAAAGGTTTTAAGATCGCTGACCTATCATCTTTATTATCATTTGCATGGCTGGTCTTTATCAGCCGTTTGAACGGTGGGCTGGATGTTGAAGATGTAGTATTACTTGCAATATCAGACGCATCACCTTGTACATCATTAACCGGCAGCAGTTCATGTTCTGTAGTTGAATCATCAACAACCACCCTGCAAACAATGGAATTCTATCAGTAAGTGATTTTTTACAAATACATGTTGTATTGTTTTTTTTTGGTTTCGAATACCTTTTCTGTTTCCTATCCTCTACAGGTTTGGATGGTGTAGCGAGGGTTGGCGATCGAGCGGGTGACTTGGATGATGAGCATGTAACAGCGGTTTCATTATCAACGGTGATTGCGCTTGTGGGTTCAGCTGATGTATTATGTGGGTCAACTTCCCAACACGTAAAACTCTCGAATGTTCCATATTCATAATACGTGTGAGATTTGATTTCAAACATGTGTGTTGTCCCAATGAGGTCAGATATAGGTGATGGCAAGTTTGCATGATCGTCTGAACCTTGTAGATTAAGTCATGAGTAATGGGAATGATGTAATAGTGTGTAATTAAGAGGGGATTTATAACTGTACCTCATCCTCATCGGACACTAACGCCGAAGCTGGGAACCCGATCAATCCAACGGACGCATCATCAAAAAGGACCACCACATCACCTTCGGTAGCATCGGAGATACCAAGTTCAAGACGATACCTGAAGGAAACATTCAGCGCATGGTAAATGTCAAGGTGAGCAATTTTATATAATACATTCAAACAATCAAAATATAAAATGCAAATATGGCATTACCTTATTACCGGGTATTCAACTGGTCTGCTGCATGACTCGCACCAAAATCTCCCATTCTTTCTAGTAGCCCCTTTCCTGCAGTTGTCTCCCCCGCATGATGGGAAATTCCATCCCTTTCTAGTACGCACATTATCAATCTTGGCCTTAATTATGAAAGCGGCAGACTGTGTATAAATTAGATTCATAAATTTTGTGAACTATAAAGATAATATAGAGATGGCGAATGCATAATAACACATACATCATTCCTTTTATTTCGGGCCCACATAAGAAGATTCTCGATAGATCCTTCTCTTGGTTCAGAGCTGTCTACCCGCAAAGATCCTTTTGAGGCATTAGTGATGCTAACAAACAATTGTATGATTTGTTAAATTTTGCTGGTTTTAGGATATATTCAATAATAAGAATTAGCTTCTCACCAAATCTATGTATTCAATTCTTTAATCGCAGGAATGTCGACGGAATCTAGGAGTTGGGTGGATGAACTGCTGGATAGATAGAGCTTATCTAGAAGGTAATATCAAAGGTTAAATGTGTAAATGAAAAGTGTTGAACATGCAAAAGGTAAATAGTCCATAAGCCACTTACTGTTATATTGCTTTGCAGAGGTTGAAGTCACCACAACAGGACACATGCCAACGTGCGTCGCCTTCTTCTCAATCAACACATCAGCAAGCCCTCCCCACAGTGTCACCCGTATGGACTGATTACAAAGGGAATCGAAACAAAACAAGTAGTTTCCTAATACATATTGGCAAAAAAATTTTCATTTTCACAACATCCTTTGCAACAAATATAAATTTCAACCTATAATTCGCCAAGTAGAAATCAATGTTTTTGGCTCCTGTTTTGGTGTAGTTCATCCTACCCACATTTGTCACATAACCTACAGCATCTGAAAGGTAAAAGCTTTTATAGCATACACAAACAATTAATTTTAAGATACCTAAACAAACAGCACATTACCAATGAGATATTTGTTTTATGTGGGCTTTATATGATCAAAATCAACCAATTGTAACGGATACCTAACAAATCCCTTAGATATAACCAAATATTTCCTTATGCTTGTTGATCCATTAAACTCAAGCATGAACGTATCGTCCTTCCTGATACGAAAATCTTCTTTGTTTTGCATGACTACAAATTTTTTGACTTTCACCCTCTTTTAACTTCAAGAAATTATGAGCTATTATTGCCTTGGCGGTACAGTGGATAACATTTCCCTGCATAAAAAGTATGTAAGAAAAAATTGACAAACAACAGACATTTGATAACTTTTGTATTACATGTTGGCATTATTCAGGTTTTTCACACATGGTGATGGATGTCAACATACTTTAGCATCGGACACCAAGAAATCAGTGCTCAAGTATCGGCCTGAAGGAGCATTTATATCCCACATCCTACAAAGCATCACTACGATCGTGCCGGTCTCATCCAATTTCAATTCGTCCAGTAACAATAGTGCATTAGGTCCTCCATTTTCTACGGCCATAATTATAGAGATAACGGTCCTTTTTTTACTTGTATGCCTACCCACAATGAGTGTGCAGATAATGGGTTGTAAGGCTTATTTATGCAGGTTCCATTTAGTAATGTTTTAATTGTAGATTGATCCATATTGTTTGAGGTTGCAAATTGGCAGCCCTTTTGTGCTTCCAACATTGAATACGTGTTTAGTGTGAACGTCCGAGCATTCAATCCAAGGTTATATTTCATTCAAGTCGAGGCTCTTCATAAACCAAACTGGAAATTTCTTTCAACTCGAGCCTCTTCATAAACCAAACTGAATTTGCATTGAATATGAGGGCATACTAAACCGAAATCATTTGTAGTTATTTTGGTATGCATAAAGATGTATGTACGGTACTTTCGGTTGTGCACAACCCCCCTTGCACATTAAATTAAGGGGGATAAGCTTTAAGTAGTATAGATGTTTCATAATTTGTCATTACTCTATATACAATCGCCAACTCCATTTTACTATTGATAAAGAAAGATATTATTAGAAAGGGGAATTTACATATATATCCTTGCAAAAATTTAAAAATTACATATATATCCTTTTGATGCATTAAAAGCATTGTACTTTATGCATTAAAAACTGGTAAAAAAGATATATATGTAATTTTTAAAATTTACAAGGATATACATAAAATTATGCCTTATTAGAAAAGTTACTAAGCACGTAATTAACAAATCTAGAAATAACAAATATTATAACATAAATTGTTGTTAGTGTTGGATGATGGGAAAAGCCCTGAAAGCTAAACTTTATTAATCTTCAACTATTTATTTATAAAACATATGAGAAGAATCTTAATGGACCTAACCCACATATAGGCTTGGGCCAACTATCTATCGGTTAAACTTTCCCGCAATCTGAGCGGTGATATCGTAAAAGCTCATATTAGATGAGCAAACTAAATAAACATTAAAGAAAACAAAATGAAAAACCTTAAAGCAAACGTAATTTATTGTTGAAGAAATCCGCCAACTTAACATGCGGAGACAAATCTTCAAAACTAAAAGTCACGAACTGATAAACCTGGAGAAGCTAATGTAACCTTTTTTTTTTTACGGGATAACCCAGAGTATCCATTTTTGCAGATAACCCAAAGTATCTTTTTCCGGGATAACCCAAAGTATCCCTTTTTGCAGATAACACAAAGTATCATTTTATACTTTTCGGATAAACCTAAGTATCACAGGCAAGAATAAACCAAATCATCCTACCGAAGAATAAACCAATATATTCTTCGCCTGAAAATATAAAAAACAATTTTTTATCATTTTTTTTTAACAAAAATCCCCAAGTATGATATAAATCCAATTTTGACTTTAAAAAAAGTCAAAGATATCATTGTACCCTAATATCCCTAGACAAAGGATGAGAATACAAAACACCAGTACAAGTCCGATCAGATATCACCATATTCTGTTGGAAATACGAGAGCCTTTTAGGCTAATGAAGAGAGGAACAATTAGAGAATTTTACAATGTTACTTTATTGCTTAAGTTTTTCTTCATACAAGTGCTTACATCCATCACATATTTATACTTGTCCACTGAAGATTCTAGAACGAGATACTTCCATGGATCTCTAGATAATTCCGCCTTAATACTTATTTAGATTCTAGATATTTCTTATATTCCACCATACTTAGCTACAATCTTCTATAAACTTCTATAGATATTTTACATAGATATTTTTTATGATTATTCTTCGATATTCTAGAAGCTTCTTCATCATAGGCTCGGGCTTTCATTGATAATCCAATCTTTATTGGACTAAATCAAGCTTACGATCCAACACCCCCCCCCCCTTTAAACATGATTTACTAACTCCAAGCATCATTCGTTGTCTTGAGAAATCTTTGTCGCTAAGCGGCTTGGTGAAGATATCTGCAACTTGGTTTTCGGACCTCGTATGTATCAGTCGAACATCCTTTCTTACAATGCATTCTCTAATAAAGTGATAACAAGTGTTGATATGCTTACTTCGATCATGGTAGACTGGATGTTTCGCTAAGTCGATTGCCAACTTGTTATCCACGTAAATCTCAGTCGCATCTTCTTGCTCCATGTGTAGCTCCTTTAACATACTTCTGAGCCAAATTGTGTGACATACACACAATGTTGCAGCTACATACTCCGTTTCACAACTGGACAAGGTAACAATTGAAGACCATGTAAAAGCATTGTTACCTAGGAAGAATATGAATCCTTTTGTACTTCTTCCATCATCTTTGTTTCTTGCCCAGTCACTGTCGCTATATCCAACCAGCTTGAAGTCTTCACTTGTTGAATAAAACATACCATAAACTACGGTACCTTTGATGTAACGGAGGATCCTCTTCGCAATCTCCAAATGTTTTGCGTAGGCTCTTCCATGAAATTACTAATCAATCCAGTCGCAAAGAGTATGTCAGATCTTGTACATGTCAAATAGCGCAAACTTCCAACGAGACTCTTTATAGATTGAGTCTACCGCTTCTCCTCCGTCATGCTTAGAAGGCTTTGCCTTATGTTCTATGAAGTGCCAACGGGATTGCACTTATCCATGCCGAACCTCTTTAATATCTCCTTGGTATATCCTTCTTAACTTATGAAAATCCCTTTATCCGTCTGGTTTACCTCCATGCAAAGATAATAAGACATAAGTCCTATGTCTGTCATCTCGAACTCACCCGTCATTGACTTCTTGAGTTCATCAATCATACTCTGAGAGTTTCCTATAAAGATAAAATCATCCACATACAAGCAGACGAGCAATATACTTCCTTTTCTAAAATTCACGTAAAGTGCATATTCACTTAGACATTTAGTAAAACCATGTTCTTGGAAATACTTGTTAATTCTAGTATTTCAAGACGTGGTGCTTGCTTTAGACCATATAAGGCTTTCTTCAATCTTAGCACTTTACCTTTTTTCCCTTTGGTAACATATCCCTCCGGTTGCTCTACATAAACTTCTTCTTCGAGAAATCCATTTAGAAATACAGACTTCACATCTATTTGGTGGATTTTCCACCTATATTGAGCAGCAATAGCAATAATCATTCTAATGGTTTCTAAACAAGCAATAAGAGAAAATACCTCTTCATAGTCGATCTCATACTTCTGCTTGTAACCTTTTGCCACAAGTCTTTCCTTGTACTTCTCCACTTCGCCTTTGGCGTTTTTCTTGGCCTTGTATACCCACTTGATTCTAATAGTCTTTTGGCCTTTTGGAAGGGTCGTCAACTCTCACGTATCATTCTTCACTATTGACTTTATCTCCTCGTCCATAGCTTGTCTCCATTTCTTACTTTTCATAGCCTCCTCAAAAACTAAAGGTTCACAATCAGCGTATAAACAAAGAAGGGGTATCTCGTCAGTTACCTCGTAGAGCTCTTACAAACTTCTTGTCTTTGGTTCTCCTTCACTTGAACTTTAAGGTGAGTCTTGGGTTGGAGTTGGACTTTGAGGTTGTTGGACTTCTTTACTTGATTCACCCATCTCTTCTTCGTCAGTTATAGGAAGAAACTCATACCTTTCATTTTCCTTAATGCTCCAATCCCATGCTTTTTCTTCATCGAACTCCACGTCTCTACTTACTACCGCCTTCCCTGTGATTGGGTTATAGAGCTTATAACCTTTCGACTGCTTGTCGTACCCAATGAACACATGCTTCTCACTTTTATCATCAAGCTTGGATCGCCTTTGGCTTGGAACATAGACATACTCTATGCTTCCGAATACCCTTAGGTGAGAGACGGTAGGCTTCAACCCATTCCATGCTTCTTGTGGAGTCTTGTTTTATAAACTCTTTGATGGACAACGGTTCAACAAATATACTGCACAATCAACCGCTTCGGCCCAAAACTCTTTTGACATTTTCTTACTTTTCAACATGCTTCGGACCATATTGAGAATGGATATATTCTTTCTTTCCACCACTTCATTTTGTTGTGGGGAGTAAGGAGTCATTAGAAATCTCCAGATCCCATTATTCTCACAAAATTTATTAAATTCTTTTGATAAAAATTCTCCACCTCTATCGGATCTCATGGATTTAATTTTTAAACCTTTCTCCTTTTCAACCATAGTTTTAAATGTCTTTAAAGCTTCAAAAGCTTGGGATTTTTATTTTAGAAAATAAACCCAAGTCTTTCTTGAAAAGTAATCAATAAAAATCATAAAGTAAAGATTCTTACCATGAGAGGGTACTGGAGTAATGGGACCGCACAAATCTATGTGAATTAGTTGTAAAGGCTCCTTAGCTCTTGATGTTGCTTCTTTCGGGAACGAAGTCCTAGCATGCTTCCCAAGAAGGCATCCTTCGCACACTTGATTGGGATGATCAATTTGATTTAACTCTTTCACCATTCCCTTTGAGGATAATAACTTTAAATCGCCAAAGTTTAAGTGCCCATATCTCATGTGCCAAAGCCACGAATGATCATTCAAACAACTTTTTAAGCACTTAGCTTCATCATGTTGAATTTTTAGAAGTAACATACGGTTTTTAGTCATAGGCACTTTCGCTATGAGCTTTCCTTTGGGATTTCTTATTGTAGCACTAAGATCCTTGAAATGAATATCGTAGTTTTTCTCTAAAAGTTGTCCCACACTTAAAATGTCACTTTTAAGGTTGGGCACATTGTACATGTTCGAAATATATTGGTTACTTACATCTTTAGCTCGGATAAGTATCTTACCTTTTCCTTTCACCGGTGCATTTGATTCATCTCCAAAGGTGACATTACCTTTATTATTCTCCATATCCAAGAAAAATTCTTCTTCACCCGTGATATGGTTGCTTGCACCAAAATCTATATGTCATGGCTCTATCCTCTCTTCTTGTTTGCCATGTCTTGCCATTAGCAAAGTAAGCTCATCTTTATCTTCTACCTCCACAATATTAACTTTTTCTTCCACTTTTCTTGAGCTACTACACTCATTCGCATAATGACCATATTTGCGACAATTGTAACATTGTATATGGGGCTTACCTCCTCTTTGATATTGAAAGCCTCTCCCACAATCTCTTCGATATGAAGACCATTGGTTTTCATCTTGTTTTTTGACATCTTCTCTTCCTCTTCCTCTTCCTCTTCCTCGTCCTCGGCCTTGGAACCACCACGACCTCGAAAAATACCGCGTCCTCTTCCTTGCTCCTTTCCATATAGAAAACTTTTTCTTCATTCTTTGAAAAAGACCTTTGAGTATAAATCTTGCTCCAAGAATTCTTTCCCCCTTTTTTTCTTCAACTTCTCTTCATTGGCTTGTAAAGATCTCATGAGTTGATCAATGGTCATAGAGTCTATGTCTTTTGACTCCTCTATGGCCACAACAATGTAATCAAAGCTTGGCGAGAAATAGCGAAGAATCTTTTCTATCACCCTTGTGTCACTCAAGTTTTCACCATTTCTCTTGATTTCATTTGAAATGGTTAATACACGAGTGCAATAATCCGAAATGGTTTCGGATTCCTCCATTTGGAGTGTTTTGAACTCTCCTCTAAGAGCGTACCTTTTTCACCTTGTCAATTCCTTTGAAAGCATTTTGAAGGATCTCCCACGCTTCTTTTGAATTGGTTTCATTTGCAACTTTCTCAAACGTCGCATCATCAAGACATTGATAGATGAGTGTAAGAGCACTTTGATCCTTCTTTTTTACCTTTTGCAACTCCACCCTTTGGGCGGCATTCAACGAACTTTCATCATCAACTTTCTCAGCACCTTTTTTTACTATCTCTCACACATCATGTGAACCGAGTAACTCCTTCATCCGAATGCACCAACTACCATAGTTGTCTTTGGTAAGACAAGAAAATTGGAACAAGTTCATTGCACTTGACATCTCGATCTTCTAGCTCTGATACCAATTTTTTAGAAACACGAGATCCTTTTAGGCTGATGAAGAGAGGGACAATTAGAGAATTTTACAATGTTACTTTATTGCTTAAGCTTTTCTTCATACAAGTGCTTACATCCATCACATATGTATACTTGTCCTCCGAAGACTCTATAACGAGATACTTCCATGGATCTCTAGATAATTCCGCCTTCATACTTATCTAGATTCTAGATATTTCTTATATTCTACCATACTTAGCTACAATCTTCTACAAACTTCTATAGATATTTTACATAGATATTTTCTATGATTGTTCTTTGATATTCTAGAAGCTTCTTCATCATGGGCTCGGGCTTTCATTGATAGTCCAATCTTTATTTGACTAAATCAAGTTTACGATCCAACATATTCCCCGTTCCATTACTCAAATTATCACTACTTGAACTCCAATTCATCCTATCGTCGCCGCCTTTGAGAACATTGTGGCCGCCGCCGCTTCCCTCCTCTTGTCGCTGCGGTTGTTGCCTTCTTCTGCAGCACCTTCTTCTTACTCGCATCTGACACCATCATGAGATCTGACGGTGGTGAGGGTGGATTTATAGTTTAGTCTGGTTAGGGTTTGTTAGTACAAAAAGTGTGACGCGTTATAATGAGTGTTTATGATGCTTATTGTGACGCGTTATAAAATAAGCAAATTAAGCTTCTGAAACATAAACCGAAATCACATAAGCTCATAATCAAATAAAATAAAGTTAAACAAATACCCCCAAACTATGTAGTTGCTATTCAAATTATATATTTGTGATATTCTTAATATCACTTGTAATTTTTTGAATATCACTTTGTGATATTATGAATATCACTTGTGATTTTTTGGATATCACTTTGTGATATTCTGAATATCAATTGTGATTTTCGTGTTACAAAACATTAGTTGAAAATCACTTTTGATATTTAGAATATCACAAGTTATATTCTGATACCACAGAATATCACTTGTGATCATCTGAATATCATAGAATATCACTTGTAATATTTAGAAACGTATGAAAACGTCTGAAAACGGCCGAAAACATTTAAAACGGACGAAAACGTATGAAAACGGACAAAAACGTAAGAAAATGGACGAAAACGTATGAAAACGGACGAAAACGTATGAAAGCGTAAAAACAAGTATGAAAACGGACGAAAATGGACGAAATTGTATGAATAATGAACGAAAACGTAAGAAAACAGGAGAAAACGTATGAAAATCGGACGAAAACGTAAGAATGGAAAATATGTTTGAAAACAGACGAAAACATATGAAAGTGTAAAAACAAGTATGAAAACGGACGAAAATGGATGAAAACGTCTGAAAACGGCCGAAAACATTTAAATACGTATGAAAACGGACGAAAACGTATGAAAGCATAAAAAGAAGTATGAAAACGGACGAAAACGTATGAAAACAGACGAAAATGGACGAAAACGTATGAATAATGAACGAAAACGTAAGAAAACGTAAGAAAACGTATGCAAACGGACGAAAACGTATGAAAGCGAAGAAAAAAACGTGAATTCAAAAAACGTGAATTAAAAAAATGAATTAAAAAAATAAATAAATAAATGAAAATAAACGTGAGTTTAAAAAAAACGTGAATTCAAAAAAGACAAAAAAATTGAATAAAAACGAAAGACCAAAAGACAAGAAAAAAAACATGGACCTATGTTTATCTAATAAATTTTAGGTTAATCTCCACCATTAGATTAAACTATATGAATGATGGGGATTTGTCCCTTAGTAAGCACCAAAATAAAGGTAAGCAAATGAAAATTCTTCTACTAAAGATAAGAGGAAACTTTGACGGTCTAAAACAATACAATAAACGTAGAAATCAGATAGAGTAAATTACACCGATAGTCCCCAAACTTCGTTCGATTCTCAAGTTTCGTCCTAAATTCTCAAAAATCGCAAATATAGTCCTAACATTTTCTATTAACTGCGCGCATGGTCCTTTTTTGCTAACGCTCGTTAATATTTTCGTTAGCTACAATGGTATTTTTGTCTTTTCATCTTTTCTTGTCTAAACACCCCATTAACATCTTTTTTAACACTTTACAAACAATATCTAAACATTAACCCAAACACCCCTTCTTTCTAACTCGTCACTCTTCTTCAATATCCAACTCTCATCACCACCGTCACCCACCACCACCATCTCTGTAATTGTAAACAAATTTAAAAAATAAAAATAGTAAACTCGTTTCATTATTAATAATCATATTGCTTAAAGAGAATATGCGTGTAACAGTTATTGACGACGTGCATTCTATATTGATGTAGCAAATATCATTCCGGATTTGTTTAATTTCATTAGATGTTCATTGAGAGACATTTTCAGTTTTTATGGCCACGAACATCATGAAGTTCATCAGGTTTTATGTAATTTGGATACTCCTCGATCATAGTAAATATCATATCTTCTTCATCACTATTACGAATATAGTTATGCAAACCAATGCGGCCATAATAACATTAATTTGAGTTTTCACACTAAACTGAGTATTTTAGCAAGTATTTTTTGTTATTTTTTTTAAATTTCAAATAAACTCTTAATATATATCAGTGTGATTAACCATATGTAATAACAAATCTATAAATTTTATTTTTTAACATAGTGTTACAACATATCTATTATTATTATTATTATTATTATTATTATTATTATTATTATTATTACTACTACTACTATTACTACTGGTGTTATTATTGTTATTATAATACTAGTTTTATTTTGTATGCATAAGTCTCGTTAATTATATTCAATTTTGAAAAGATTTTAATATGGTTGAAAGGTATATCCGTAATTTAATGTTTTAACAGTTTCAAAATAATTTAAAAGCTTCATGAATCAGCTTTTTACTTTTAAGTTATTTGTTTAAAATAAAAGCTTAAAGTTGATGTATTTAAACGAAACTACTTATTTTATAGGAAATTATTTTTGTAACAAAAAGATAAGAACTCTAAAAAAACATCTTACCAAAAAGGCCCTGTATGGACCTCTCTAGTAAACATAATAATATAACTAATTTTTTTATAAATTAATATTTTTATATACTCTTTCCGTCTAAAAATTATTTTCTACAAACAAAAGATACATAATTTAAGAAAATTGAATCCTTAAACAATCAAATATCATCTTCACGCACTAAACTCTCTTTGATTAGTAAAAATTGAAATTGAATAATTATTTTAAGACGTCATAAAATGAAAATTTGGACAATAATTTTAAAATGAAAGAAGTAGTAAAGAAAAAAACAACTTACAATATGTCATGTAATATTCAGATGCGAGGGTTTTCGGAATTAGAGTTTCCATAACTATGTACTATAGGATTAATTTAGGATTTATTTGTTATACTTTTTGTACATGTATAAAGTTTTATGTTTGTTTTGCAACTCGTTAGCGTTTTGTTCAATGAAAAACTGGTTACAGTCACCTTTATCTTCACGTTCTTTTAAAGAAAAATGGGCAATTTGCTTAAAATAATGGTGTTTGCCTTAAACCCGACCCGACCCATTTTTTACTAAACAAAAATAAATTGGACAATAATTCGATCACTCTTATCGCTAGTTGCCCCCTCTAACTACATTTCCTAGCTCCGCCACACTCCTTACAAAATTCAGGCTTTCGTTTTAGGATCTCTTTGACAAAATCAATATGTCCTAGCATCGATGCAATGTGTAGAGGCATATCGTCATCATGGTTTACGGTAACTTAATCAAGAATCAGTGGATCTTGTTGAAGCAACATTAGCAAGTATCCCAGCATATCAGAAGATTGTCTAATCTTTAATAATGTACAAAACTACAAATCACATCCCTTACGATAAGACCTAACAATAACTTGTAGAATCACACTTGTTATTAGAATAGTAAACAGTCAAGTTTAAGTAGCAATCACATTTTTAGACTCAGTCATCAAAAAGACAAACACAAGAAAGTGAGTCACAGAATTTTGATTGATAAATTATAGATACACAGAAAGTTCCTAGGTTTTGTTTTGTATAGAAAATCGTTTTTTTGTGGAGCTTGTTTTGTATAGAAAATACGTTTTTTTGTGGAGCTTGTTTCGTATAGAAAATACGTTTTTTTGTGGAGTTTGTTACGTATAGAAAATCGCTTTTTTTGTGGAGCAGAACATATAACAAAGTTCCCTGTATCTTCCTAGCAATCAGATATTTTAAGTTCACTGCAAAACTGCGAATGTCTTGGCATAAAAATCCAACCCTCAATAATCACCATAATAAATTTCCACGCTCGAAAGTTGAAAGCGATTGTAGAAACAAAGTAAACCAGTTTCCACTCCAACACATACATGATACATGATTTATTATTCGCTAAGATGTACATGTATGAATACAATAAAAAAGAGTTAATGGCACCGTAATGTATCATATTTGTCACTTGTACTTTTTATATGTATCGAATAAATTTTTTTGCTATTCTACATGTTAAACTTGATTTTATTGTATTTTTTGTGTACTCTATGACCATTTTGCCTCTCATTTTTTTGCTAATATATGTATTAAAGTTGTTATAAAGTACACAAAAATACAGTAAAATCAAGTTTAATTAGGGTGAGCAAAACAAAACCGAAAAACCGTAACAAAAAAAACCGAAAATTCGGTTCGGTTTCGGTTTTCGTCCAAAAACCGAACCGAACGGGTTTTATTATATAATATAATCAATACAATATAAATCAACATCTAAATAAATAAAATTTATAAACTCATATTCATTTTGTAGGTGAATTAATAATATATTTATCTTAACGTTATTATGCGTGTTTTTCGTATGCGTGTATTTACTTAACAACATATTAATACATATGTAACAATGATCATATTATGTGTTACATGTGTGTGTGTCTCATCTATATGCATGCAATTGTAGAAATATAGGATTAAATTATTAGGCTTAAATTGATAAATAAAAAAATAAAAAAATAGAAATAGTAAAGAAAAATAACCAATTTTCTACGAAAAACAAGTTTGTTGGTATAAACTAGCCACACTCAAATATAAACGGTTAAAAACCGAAATAACCGAAAAACCAAACCGAAACTGATAATAAACAGAAAAAACCGAACCGCCAAAAACTGAACGGTTTCAGTTTTGGATTTTATAAAAAACGAATAGTACGGTTCGGTTTCGGTTTTAGCCAAAAACCGACCCAAACCGAACCATGCACACCCCTAAGTTTAGTACGAATAGCAAACAAAAATTTTCGATACATATAAAATATGCAAATGACAAGTATGATACATTCCGATGCCATTAGTCTAACAAAAAACGTAACAAAATGTTTTATAACTATGAATGTGTTAAAAAAAGTTTGTAAAAGAAAAAAAGAAAGAAGAGATACGAGTCTTATAAATCAACACTAGTAAAACGGTATTCATGTTATTTGATCAGCAGCTTGCATTGAAGGGAAGAGACGACAGGGATGGGTTAACTACGTTGTAAGGGGTATAACTGTAAATTTATACTAAGGGTGTGTTTGTTTTTAAAAAAAAAGTCTTACTAGACGTCTTACTCTTACCAGTAAGAGGTAGGCAGACGTTTTGGTTGTTTGTTTTTTTCTTTTGAGTAAAACCCAGTTAGACATATAACATCTTACTCAGTAAGAGGTGGGGACTTGTCTTACTGCCTCTTACTCATTTTGCAAACTTTATACAATATATTTGATTGTTTATTAACTATGTTATATTTATTATAAAAAGTCTTGTTTCATATTTACATAAGTTACTTATTATCGCATTGCGTTGGTTTAATAAACAAATTGCAAAAACGAGCACTTAAAATCATTCGGACAATAATACAAAAACAAACAACATTATTTTGTTCAAATTTAGACTTTCTAGCCACCTCTTACCAGTAAGATGCGGTAGTCAGATTCAGACCAAAAACATCTTAATGAAACAAACACACCCTAAATTTCTGTGGATGTATCAAAATCTTTCCGTGAAAATATCAATTCCCTTGCCAAAAATGTCAACGAAATAGCACATGTGAAATTTCTATTGTAATCGATGTAATCTATTGTGCATAATTTACATATTTTATTAAATGTATTATTCTTTCTATAATTTTTATTTATATACTTACGTATATGTTGCAAAAATTTACATTATGTGTGCCGCCGTTTTGGTTAAGTTTTAATTAAAGCCCACCAAGTTATTTGTTGAGCCAATTGCGTAAGCTATTTATTGGGTTAAAAAAACCACTTAACAACCGTATAACTCATGTTAGCTTGAAATTGTAAATAGTGCCCTCCTCTCTTCTCTCTTCTCCCTTCATCTTCTTCCTCCTCTTCTGCAGCTTCTCCTCCGCCAGAAAACACCACAATAACCAGAATATCAAACCACCAAAAATCGGCTGATTTGTTGACCAGCATTGACCTAGTGGACTGATTTGGCCGATTTGACCCGCCTAGGCGGATGTTTGACCACCTTTTGACCTTTCCGCCTAATTTGGCTGATTTGCCCTAAATCGAGGTCTATGCTCGCCAAGTACCGCTTTTTACAACACTGATTGTAATACATTAAAGTGTGCAAATAAAAAACTAGAGTGTGCAAATCATCTCCTTAAGATGAAATGTATCAAGCAAGGTAAAATATCAAAATGATAAACAAGAAGATTACAAATATTCATAGCAATAAGCTAATAAGACTTTGGTTTCTATTAAAAGTATCGAAAGAACAACAAAATTTTGCAGGTCACAAGGGACACTATGTTAAGTTTTTACTTAACGAAAAACACAGATCATTTTACAGACAATCTAACGCATATTAAACATTTGGATAGGCCATTTTCGCTTCTGACCATCAAATCCAATTGCAATTACCTCCAATGAAATATCAATGCTACGATGTTCAACACCACGTGCTATACTGATGCGTGAATCTATTTTGACCGCGGGGTTGACTTCACTACCAACCATCGATGAACTCTTGTATGCCAACATTTTGGATGTTAATGAAATTGGTTCAGTGAAAGTGAGTAATGTTTGAGACCAATGTGTCGGAGGGGTGTATGGTGATGTTGACAAAACTGTAGGCCTTTCTTTGCAAAATCTGCTAGTGAAAGAGGTGTCGAACCATATGACGACACCATAACATTTGGTTGTGGTTGATTCAACCTCTGATGAAGGTGATGACTTATGTTCTAGCTGAACAGTTGCAGTGAAATCAACTTCATCGTGTTTCATTGTCACCAAATCAAATGTCTGATATCACAAGAGTAACAGAAAATCCAATTAACATAAGTTACTCTCAGTTAAACTAAAAGAGCAACTGCCAAATAATTTAAAATTTGCACAGCTAAAAAAAGTCATTTCCAGTATAGAGTAAAATGGGTCAGGTTGGAGTGACGTGAATAACTTTTTGCAAATAAAAAAATCGAAGTTTTACGAACATTTAGTGTGTCTAATATGATAGAAAAATGATAATAGTATTTTGAAAATTATGTACTATTTAAAATTAAACGACTCGCCTAAACAAACTAACAATTGACGGAAGATAGGTCAAATGTTTTCGCAAGTTGGGTGGCTTCCCATACCATAATCTATGATATAATTAGCATTTAGCAGAGAGTACAGCAAATAACAAATTTAACCAACCTGGAGAAGAGCAGTGTTTGTCACCAAGTTATCCGCATCCACCACATCTACAATAGGAAGATGAGCTGCATCTTCAACAAGTTCCTTACCAATAGAAGACATGTTGAATCCATAAACATTTTCCCAAAACGGGACACTAGTAGCACCTTTTCCGAATCCAGCAACAAACTAAATAGGAAAAAAAAAAAACAAACAAAACAAAACAAAAAGTTAAAACACCTTCAATAAAACCAAGATTTAATATGACTAAAAAATCTAGGGTTACAAACCATGGTAGCTGTATCAGGAAGCATGGCGCCTCCAGGCTTTAACCAATGATCTCGTGCAACAAGCACAGAGCTGAGCATTGTCTCGTACAGTAGGCAATACCCCATCCATTCACTGACTAAAACATCAACACTGTGGGGTTCAATTTGACCAGATTCAATAAGATCTTCCACCATGCTATTAATAACTTTAATTACTCCACTTCCGTTTGAAGCTTGATTCCACAAAAGACCATTGTCTTTTGCAATCTGCCGATATCCAAAAAAAAAATTCATTATATGACATGATCCTTATTTTTGACTGGTTTACTAATAAGTGGGAAGGATTTGGTTCTGTTTTATCTCTACTGAGTAGCATGGGCTAAAAAAACAGGTCAAATGGGTCAAACATTGCACGAGGTGTATTTTCATTGCATACAACCCTGTAATTCAATTCATGCCTTAATCTTGTAAGAATACTTAATAAACTAACTATTTATACATTAAACTTTCACCAAGAAGTGTTTGGGTCAACCCAATCAAACCCGACTCAATTTAGATTTACACAGAATTACCCGTTTTGACCCGAACTCATACCTATTCATGATCCCGCCATTTGACTACCTATTAACTCATACGAAGAAAAACATGAGCAGAGAAAACACAGACCTGAGAGGCTACTGAAGCCATCTTTTCACTTGCTTCAACTGCATTTACAGTTGAGGCTCCTGCTTGGGCTGCAAACAGACTAGTGAAAATAAAGATTAGGTTAGAATAAGTTGATAAGTAGTCATTTTGTAGACATATCTATATCAAAGCCACAGTTAGTAGAATATATGAATACATGACATTTTCAAAAAAAAAATTATAAACAGCTTTGAATTTGTCGCAGTTAAAATTAAAATATTACATATGACCAAGTTAATCTAGATTTTAATGTAGATATGCTACCATCAGCGGCTATTTTCTTTATTGTATACCAACATGTGACAGCATACGAGAGTACCAAGTAAATGGAGCTTAAAATTACTCATAAAAAGGGTCAAACAATGTAAATAGCTGTATAGGAAACCTGTCAAATGGGTTGAATGGGTTAAACATGTCAAGAGTCGCCCATTTCAAATGCATACAGCTTCCTAACCTCTAATTGAATTGAGTTAGATGCCAGGTCAGCCTGACCCGCACTAAAAACTATCCATTTTGAGATAGTCCTATACTCATCCCATACTCAAGTACCCAACCCACCCATCTTGCGAGCTGTAGTGCTAATGAACAAAAAAAGGGGTATGAGAAAGAAAGGGATCTCACCTTAGTATCCCTGTACCACAACCAACATCCAAGACAACAGCACCCTTTAGAAGAGATGGATTGTCTACAATAGCTTGTCGATAAGCATCCGTTCTAACCTATAAGTTGCAAAAAAATAATTAATAAGGAAAATGATATGGCTTAGGCATACATCAATCCATCAACTTACAGAATAAATACATATAAAATGAAACATACCTTATCACTTATCATCTCTTTGTGGATACCAAATGAACTGTAAGATCCAAAATAGTCCTTGTTCACTATCATTATATCACGGTCAGCGTTCACAGAAAAAGTAATCGGTTTCTTATCATTTGACACTTTGTCATAAGCACCACCCTTTTCGGCATTACAAGATTTCACCTTTGCACCATTTGATGAACTCTCCCCTTTGTTTTCAGAAACAGAAGCAACCTCATTCTCTTTGCACGACTTAAGAAGTTCAAAATTAGAAGCATACGTTTCTAAATCCATTTTATCATCAATACTCATCGTGTCTAAATTTTCAACCATATCTTCGTCATCATCAACATCTTCATCAAAACTAAACAAAAGATGATCGTTTTCCATATATGGTTTAAGGTACATGTCATTGTCCCATATAAGCTTACTGTTACTTAAACTAGTTGGTTCATGTAAATGAGCTTGTAGCTCTTCCCTAGACTCACAAGTGCATCCACAGTTCCAACATTGATTCTTTGCGACCTAGCAAACACAATAAACAAATAACTAATACAGCAAAAGAAAATGGGTAATCTGCACTAAAATATAACTTAATTTCGTCGTTTTGCCATTGTATGTTAACTTTCTACAATTGTATGCAAGTATCCTTCCACCAGTCCATTTGATAATGTGGCGATGCCACGTCATCATTTCACCTAATACAAAATGTTACTTGCATACAGTCGTTAAAAAAGAAATGTATGTTACATACAATGAAAAAAAAAAAAAACAAATTCTTACATACAACGACAAAAAGGCGAAGCAAGTTACATTTTGGTGTAATACAACCGACAACGTATAGATAACTATTTGCAATTCAAAGCGGTTAGTCTGTCATACCTGCGATCTAACATAGTTAATAAGCTTAAAACACCCGTAAAAATCCAACCCCAACACCTTCCTAACACCTCCAAAATCAAACTTATGCCTCACACCACAATGCTCAAACAACAGACCACTAGACTTAAACTTGTAATCACAAAACAAACACACCATTTCCAAATCCTCGTCTTCGCCTTCTTCGCCGTCACCAGTCCAATCATCCCAGTTCTGCTCTTCCTCCTCCTCTTCTTCCTCCACGTCATCATCCATATCTTCTACTTTATTCAACTTCTCTTCATTTTCTCCAAGATTCTTGTAAACTGGTCCCACCATTGTATTGAAAAAAACTGTAAAATGAAAAAAGTTGAGACTTTATTGAATGATTTGGAAAACCCAGAAAAACCCATGTTTTGGATTTTGAAAATAATGTGAATTAAGTGATTAAGTAATATTTTGCATATAAAAAATGAATAAATAAATAATTGGGAAGAAATAAAGGGGAAAATTGTTACCAGTGATGACAGGTGGATTGGAGCTGTGAAAATGGATGCTGGAGAGAAGATGAAGTTAGGGTTTTGGGTTTTGGGTGTGATTGGTTAAACCCTAGAAGATGTAAGGATATTCCATTTGTGGCCCCTTACTTTTTTATTTTTAAGAAAACGGTAATTTGTACAAAAAATAAGACGGGTAGTGATAGGGCCGAGCATCACAGACCCAAAACCGATCAAGACCGAGAGGACCGACCGAAATGAAGGACCATCGATTCGGTCTGAATTTTTTCCTTATTTCAGACTCGATCTGCTTCAGTTCAGACCGGATTTACGTAAAACTCGACTATTATGCCTTCTTGGACTGGACCGACCGAGGACCGCACCAACCCGGACCGGACCGAACACATTCGGTCCGGTCTTCGATCTAAGGTTTGGGGCTAGTTTTGTCTCGGTCCGGTCCAGTTTTGGACCATTGATCACCCGAGGTAGTAATGAGACCACAAAAGAGACAATATTGCAACAGCAGCGCCAACTCAGCTTTCTTTTTTTTATACCAAACATAAATCAAACACTTGTAGTAAAGAGACCCGATCACAACCAAAAACAACCCCACAAATATAAATTTTAAAACACACACACACACACACAAACCCTTTCAATTCTTTTGGTCGCCTGACAGACCAAAACTTTCATTTTTAGGGAAGGGGACGTGTCTGGTTTGCTCTTCTATAGCAAGGAGACGCGTTCGAAACGGAAAGACCGACCAAATGGTTTGGTCTCACTATGACTGGTCTAAGTTTATTCAAAAACAATAAAATGTTTACTTATGTTTATGCGACAACCTCCGGATGTTTTTCCTTGTTTAGGTAAGATGAGAGTTCTTATTGATGTCCAACTCTAACTCCAACTCCAACCACTCGCCAATTTGTATCTAATGATGTTTGAACCTGAAACCTCTTATGAAGACGTCAAGGTGTTAACCACGAGACCCTGATGTCCACACAAGGGGTCTTGAGTTCAAAACTCACTCGATACACATCTTGTGGTCAGGAAAAAGTCGGAAACGATCATGAGAATGCCCTGATTAAGCCGCGTACATTTGAGTCAAAGACTTATCCTCACCAAATTACCTAAGCAGAGCAAAACATCATCCATTTATACTTTAACAAAGATGTTTTGTAGATAACGCAAAACGTTAATAACCGGAAATGGTAACATGCACGTACCTACACGACTAGCTAGCCTCATAAACATTATGTGAAACTCAATGTCCATCAACCCGCTCGCCCGCTATATTTTTGGCGAAGTCTTCTCTTCCGAAACCAACTACACTTGGTGCATATGGTTGGCCCAAAGTTGCTTTTGTGAGATTTTCACTCGGTATGATAATTGCAATGTCATTCATACTTAAGAGTCTCGTATAACTTTTTAAGTAGATGGTACATCAATATCTCAAGCCTTCATGGCAACTGCTACTCATAATCAGTTTTTAAAGCAACAAATCACATCATATAATGTAAAAAGATTGCATCCTCAATATACATGCTACAAAAAGAGAGAAAAGAAAACGACTATTATAAAGTTATTATAGATAATCCATAATATTTGTGCCAAAAATAGAGTTGAGACATAAACAGAGGTTTTCTGATGATGCTGTAAACCAATAAATTCTACGCGGAGGAGCTCTCAAAAGTCAAAACTATATTGGTGAGAAAATGTAGATAACATAGTTGCTGGATTCAAATTTCCTACAAAATGTAAAAAGTTATAAAATGTGTGGATTAAGAATCAATAATTCTAATACATGATACAAATTCCCAGCCTTTTTTAAGGGAAAAAGAATTTGTCAAAATTGTGTTCTAAACAACAATGAGAACTAATTCATACGGTTGATTAAATTCCTGTGTAGATACAATCTGGAAATCCTGGTAAATGGAAGATATCTAAAAGATTTTTTAGGCCGATGATGTCTCTTAACAGCTTCGTGTGTCAAACTGTCCAAAGAATCGTCTATTTGAACTTTTTGAGGACTTTCGGGAAATTGATTGGTGTTCCTTGTGAATAATGCAATAAAGAATCCCTCTTTATCCTCCACAGGGTCAGTTCGGAGTAGATGTTGTGCTGAAAATTGGACAGAAAATACAAAAGATTTGGTTAGAGGTGCTTGCTTTGTAGGTTGTCAGTTTGTCAATCTCTTTTAAAACCAAACAAATAAAAAGAAAGTTACAATTTGACTTTCAAAGAGATAAGTGGGTCATTTTTTGTTATAAATAATTTCAAACGGGTCAAGTGGGTGATTCTGAAAATTACCTAAAGCAGAAACTGTACTTGTATAGTTTTTGTACTAATATAAGCTTTTGTAATAATATTTAACAAAACAAGAAGGCAAGATAGTATTTTTAGGTCAATCTGACCCAGCTTGCACCGAATAGTATGTTTTGACCTGTGGACCCAACCCCTTGAACCACCCACCATGTTGACACTTTTCGCTATTACTAGAGTGTAGCGAGACTTACATCCTTCAACAACCGGGAGACCACGACGGGGCCACTGAGGGAATGGAGTTGCCAGTTGAAACCCGTGAGAAGCAGCAACAGGTAGGACTGATTTGATGACATCTTCATTCTCAATTTGGTGAATAGAACATGTACTGTAGACTACTTTCTCCACCGCTGGAACTATAATTAATCAATGATAAAAATATTATACACCAGAAATCAAGTATCATCACATAAAGTGGACATTTTTTATGGTCTGTTCAATGTTTAACTGATGCTATCGCCTCATGAATATCATTTTACCATCTACCAATGGAGTTCCTTCTAATCTTAGTTCTTTAGCTACATCTAAAGCACCTTGTATTTTGGGCATTTCATGATTAGTTTCAGAATTTCAGTTCACAAAGGGATAGCTAGAGGTTGCAATTTCGATGTTGTTATGGGGAAACGGATCAATTTGGGTTATATTTTGGAGAAAACAAAAGGTTAAAAGCTGAGATCAGTGGAACTGGTGAAAGTCACCTAATATGTATTCAATATGCATAAACCTCCTATGTTACTTGAGAAATTAGATTACCAATTTATTAACGTAGCTTTGCTAATCAATATTAAATAGCTCATTACCTGTAAAAATTCAAGAAAATAATAAACATAAAAGTGTTTACGGGTACCCAACAGACCCATTTTGAAAAAAAATGAGTTTCCACCCGTTACCTTACCCACCCATTTTCCCACCTTTATGTGAAACCATATATTTATGATGCATTAGAATTAACGAGTTCGTGAAATTTTAACTTACAAGACAACGCATGAATTAGAGCCTTCTCCTGGAAAGCGGCAATTTTGTTGAGTCGGCCTACATCACCCTCATCAGCCTCACCTTCCCCAACACAAAAAGAAATAAATAAGATTAGACCTACAGTTGTACGTTTGGAATTTAAAAAATACTTCACAAAACACTGAAATCAGTCACCTGACCTAAGACTATTATAGAGATAGATGATGATCATGTGTGATGAAGAGATTGAAAGCTAGCGATTTACCTGAAGTATGTGATGGGAGCAGATGATCCAATCGATCAGCAACAGTCCCAGATCCAGAACATGACGGGTCCAATAGTATAGCACGAACCTAGAAGTACGCAGCAAAATTAAAAAATATGGAATGTTTTCCCAGAATTCCATTGCGTCTTCCTGGTTGTTTTTTTTTATTTGGAATTGTTGATCTAAAATTTCAAATTCTGACTTTTTACCCAACCAATCTCTAATATTAAAAAAAAGCTTCATTAGGTCGGATATAGGAAAAGGAAAATCTTCCATTTTTTAATAAAATCTAGAAACCGATTGATAAATTAATGAAAATAAATATCACAAAGGTACCTTAGAGTACAATTGATCTTCAGGATTCAAGTTCAAGAAATTCTCGTGCAGAACTTCCACATCTATATATCATGTCAAGTCTATCACAGCAGAGTAAATAATTCCGTCTAACAAAACACAAATACATAAATGCATATATATGTTATACATACATACAATATGCACAAGCAAATATAAGGATACTAGTGGCACCCGCCAGCTTCGTGGTTTGTTCCAACCGCTTAACTCGATCTTTATTAAGTTCACAAGCAACAACTTTTCCTTGTCCTTTCATAAGAGCAGCAAGATGTACGGTTTTGTTTCCAGGGGCAGCACATGCGTCAATGACCTTTAACAAGAAAATGAGTCACATATTTGTATATTGAAGATGAATACTTATAATTCACTAAGAATAACAAACCTCCCATCCTGGTTTAGGCCCAAGGGCAGCTGCTACCATGGAGCTTGCCTTACCCTGAGAAACAACAGATTATATTAACGTAATCACAACAGATCAGAAGAAAGAAAGGACTAAAAGCATCCATATATGAGGAGTCTTTACATGGGTTATGAAATTAAATTATCTAGTTAATTTCATTTCGTTTTTTATTTTCTTTTTGCAGCTCGTATGTCGTCTGGGGACTCACAACGATGATGAGTCAAATAAATGTTATCCACATTTGTAAACTTAGATATTCAATTCACTTTCTTTTCTCCTAATGATACCATTCAGTAGTCTTAGTTTTATGATGTGATGTACAATTGCTCACTTTAGTACTACATCTGAAAGCAAGGGTATTCATACTTATTGTGTGGTGTTCGGATTTCAGTTTTGAAACTGATAGTTTAGTTATTGTGACTCGGAACCATAACAATTAGTTTTTAGTCATAAGATTTAAGCGTCCATCAATCACGTTTGAAATAAGTTTCTAACCGGCTGCAACAAAACTGATTATCTAGGAGTAAAGAACTTACTTAGTTACCACCATGTATTAACCTAATCTAAGAAAGTTCTAACCGCATATCATAAACTTCCCATTTTTCCTATGAAAGATGCCATTTTTCTATTGTTATTTCATCTACTTTTTACAAGATCAGACTGTGTCAAACACTTAAACATCTGATTATTCCAACTCCAATAACCATAGGAAATCCAAAAAAGAAATTATATATCGCAATTTATTGAAGCTGGTGATCTATCCTGATCATTTAATTTCACATAGATATTATCAAATGGCAAGTCCAAACACTTCCATAAACACCCATAACTTTATGTTTGAAGAACAATTTGTTGCAGTTCTTGTTTGATCGAGTAGTTAAAAAGAATTGTTACATTGATAACAGTATAGAGTATTATAGACCATAATGAGAAATTCAATACCTGCATAAATACACTCCCATTTGTAACCAAAGGGTGATTATGCAAATCAGTACCCGGTGGGAGAACCAATAAATCAGGAATCATGTCATCCTTCTTAACCTGTAAAAATTATAAGTAAATCAGAAGTAAGCAAGCAAGAAAACTAGAAGACAAAAAGATAATGATACTCATATGTTGGATTTGTTACCTCATTCCCTTTGCCTAGTTCAGACATGGCAGTCTCAACATCTAATTTCAGAGTATTAACACGAACATACCGAGGTTTCCTAACATCTGCAACATAATCGTTCATGTCAAAAACATAGTAGCACAAAAGAAAATAGATAGAATGTTACCAAGAAAAAAAGAACTTGAAGCACAAACCATCAATCTTATATTGAGCCATTAAATCTTCTATACGTTTTGCTCCTTTCTTCACTAAAACCTTTGCAAGAGCTGACTGTAATGGTGCTTTCCTAAGAATGAGAAACTTTTCTGCGTCTCCAGTTAGAGATCCATCCTATAGAAAGCAATGAAAACTTAAATTTAAAAGAACAAAACAATTAGTTGCAAAAGATGAAAACCAAAAAGGTGCATAAAAAGTTCTAGATAATTTTTTGACATAAACAAAAAGTCAAGGTTACCTGTCCAAAAAGAACGTCATAGGTAATTATGTACATCAACTCGGCTTGCCTCTGCCACCAAGAGAATAATAGCAGTAACCAATTAGTTGATAGCAAGGGTTAAATTCAGAATTAAAAAATGTACCTCTTGATATTGTGTGATTAGAAAAAGGTACGCAAGGCCAAAAAAAATAATAATAATTCTTGAATGGTTAATATCACCTTTTTGAACACAAACAAGAAAAAGTATCACAGAGAAAATGATGAGAAGGTGATCAATATACAAGCCTTGACACTCATGATGCATAAACACACAAGGAATAATCATCCATGCAACTTCTTTTCTCATAATTACACCGAAACCTCAACAAAATAACCCAATAAGTTGATCTAGTATCTAACGAAATAGTGATGAATATGCAGCATCAACCATGAAGATGTTTACCTTCCTAGATTTTACATGTTGGTCCCTATGATCATAAAAGTATATTATTCAACTGATTTTCCGTGGTTAAAGTTGGATTTCCATCTTATAAATTATAATGTATTCCGTATTACATACTAGAAGAACTTATTAAGGAACTTGTTGAATTCTCGAGTAACCATAAGAGCATAGATCCTACTGAAAATCATTCCTCGGGTATATTTTGAGTCAATAAGTGTATAATAATCACCTACTCATTTTTGTTCCATGTGGCATCTTTTATCGTTATGGTGAGGCTCAAAAAGATATTTTAAATGTCCAAGAATTATTTTTTGGCCCAAATGCCTTTATTTGATTACATTAATTTCATATTCATAAAATATAGTTTAGTTAGTTCTTATGATTTGTTGCTTACTAATAATCCTCCATAATACTAATTACCAAACCTGTAGAATGTAACGAAATAAATATTTGATTCGACATTAACTTAGGACTTATTAGAAAGCCTACACATAGTGCAATTCATAAATTTATTGAGAATCATCTGTACTACAAAAATCGCATCCAATTTGTTACAGTCTTTTTACTTTTTTGAAAGGCGCGGAGTAAGGGACTTATAACCCATGATCTTCAATGTATTGCCTCACTGGGAATTGGCTAATGCCACAAATTACCAAACCTAAACCTAAGCAATCCCTTGAATTTGATCAAATAATAGTGTTCATAATTCACTCATATGGCAATCGCCTAACATCTTATGATGTCATATCAGAGAAGCATATACATAAACGGGAGAAACAATACCAAGAAAGCAATAAAACAGAGAAGCAATAAAGGACATAAACATTCAACGTGTAAATATACTCACTAAGTCACTATGGCATTTATACCACATACATTACCAAAGTTTTACCTTCCATTTGCTGTTTAGTACATTAGCGATCTCCATTACATCCTTGATAATTGGAAGATCTGTGAATATAGATACAATAAAGTAGAATCATTACAAAAGTAAACCATTCATCAAACACCTACATTATACAAGGCTACCAAATAATTTAGCCAAACGTAATACGACTGCACAACCTTTTACACTTTTTATTTGCTAATCTAACAACTATATAAAAGTTCTAAAAACAACTACATCCTTAATTATCAATTATTCATATAATGCTAGTAGTTTACATATATAGTACTAGAATACATAATCAATATCACCATTCTTTTCGCACTATTTGTTAACGAACGGATTTTTGTTTTAGCTTATTCGTCCAGCTTGTGTGGTTATTTAACTTTTGAAAAGCTTATAAGCTAAAATAATCAACTCGAGCTTATGATATATTTCATAAGCCCAAAAAATTAAGCTTTATTAGCTTCTCAAAAGTTCAATAAGCAGACGAACTGGACGAATAAGCTAAAACATAAGCCGAAATCACGTAAGCTAGTAAGGCCCAAAAAAAAATTTAAAAGGGGTGTTTTTTAAGCTTATTTGTTGGCTTATGAGCTTATTTGATTTCGGCTTATATTTTATAAGCCCGAATTTTTCAGACTTATTTTGAGACTTAAGGGCTTTAAGTCTTATATAAGCTTATTATATGTCATATAATAAGCTTATCATATAAGCCCAAAAGTCTCAAAAGAAGTCATATAAATTCGGGCTTATAAAATATAAGGCGTAATCAAATAAGCTCATAAGCCCACAAAATAAGCTTGAACAAACACCCCTTTAAACAATCATTTACAACCCAAAAAAAAGTAAGTTTGAGAGATTACATTTAAGGGTTTGGCAAACTAAAGCAAAAGTAGCTTTTTTATTCCTGACAGAAGGACTATAAACCAAAGTCTTAATAGAACCAACTGCTTTTCTTTTAGCATCTCCTTCAATTACGCTTTTCAAAACCTTGGCGGCTTCTCGGCGTGCGAAATATGATGACCGTTCGAGGTTGCTCTGCCGCCGGCTCTTTGGCTCCGCCGGTTTCTTGGGTTGCGGCGCCGGTTTTTTAGTACGTGTGTTCACCATGGTTTAGTTTTTTTTTTAGCAGAGTGTGTTGTTGAAAGAATGAGTGAAAGAGGATTGTTTTCGGGTGTAAAATAAGTTTCGTTTTTATAAGCCTTTAAAATGGGTTAAAAACTTTAGCCCGATCTTATGAACAATAAATTACATATTTATCTACAAAAATATCTAACATATACCTTAAAACCTATTTAATTATATCATTTTTAGTAATTTTGCAATAATAAGTCCCATCCTCAGTCCATTTGTCAAACAAGTCTACAAAAATACAAATTTCAACTTCAGCTTATAATAAAAGCCCTAGTCCCAGTCCCAGCTCCAACCCCAGCCCATTGCGCCAAACATACCTTATGTGGTAATTTGGTTTAAGAGTAAATTACACCGTTGGTCCTCAAATTATTGGGTTTAGTCTTATTTCTGACGAAATATTATACTAATCATTGACCTGTTACACTAAGATGAAGTCATTGACTTGTTTTCTTACTTTTATCTTTTAGTTATTATTAGTTAATCATTGTTTATTTTTATAATTTTCTCTTTTTTTAAGAGTAAATTGCATAAATCGTCTCTAAAGTTTGGTCAAATTACATCTTTCTTCCAAACGTTATGAAAATGCAACGATCGTCCATGTGGGGAAACCTTTGGTGCAAGTATCGTCTATGAGGACGATACCTGCCCCCACGGGGACGATTCTTGCATTTTCAGAATATTTAAGACGAAACATGCAATTTGGCCAAACTTTAAGGACGATTTATGCAATTTACTCTTTTATCTATTTATTTATTTTTATAATTATTTTTACTTTTGTCATACATACTTGTATATAAGTGAAGAAATACTACAATTTTATTAAAAATAAATAATTAAAAATACAATATAAAAGAACATTACATAAAATACACCGTTGGTCCCTAAACTTGGCAAGACGCATCGTTATGGGACAAAACTCGGCCTTTTCATCGCCATAGGTCCAAACCTTGGCCATTAAATGCCAAAATCGTCCATTGACCAATAACGCCTATGTCAACGTCTTTTTTCTGTTAGTTATTGGAGGGTATTATAGTCCATACACATTTATAACTCAACTTAGTTAATTCTAACTCAAGAACTATTTCACCAAAACAAAAAGGGGTTATTGTTTGAACAAATTATATCAATGTACCTGAGTCCTCACCACTTAAGTATGACTTTATAAAAGTCAACTGGTAAAGAAAGTATGAGCTCACAGAATTTTACCCAGGATTAACAAACAAATTTATACATTATCCAACATGGTACTCCCATATGGTATGCTCCTAACACGACTTTGTAAGTACGTTAGTGCATTGCAACCATCCCCTATCAACGATGACCATTACCTTTCCGATCACGTCATGCTACCCCTTTCTAAACAACCATCTAAACGGTTCATGGTCAATGGAGAGAAACCCGAAGCTCTCTCGGACTCCTCGGCCGGAGAAGAAGAAGAAGAAGATGAGGAGGACATCGACCCCGTATCCAACATCAAATTGGACATTCTTGAATACCACGAACAACTTCCAACCATTCCAAACGAGACCGCGGAATACAAACAAATAAGAGGCATGATTCAAAACCTCGCCTACAATCTCACTAAGCCGTCAAAAAGAAAAAGGAAGAATTGACGAAAGAGACAATAGGAATGTGCTTATTTTCATTTATTTTATGTTTGAATGATTTCTTTTTAGCATTGTTGGTTTATGGTATTTTGGATATTGTTTCTGGTGCTATATGATGGCTTGCTTGTTCCTAATTGCTTGTTTTATAGATTTAATAGTGTACAAAATCTGCACATCATTTTTGGTTCTGTGTTGATTCTGATATGCAGATGCCGGATCCCTAGGATTAGCCTAGCCGGATCCTTCCCTTGAAGGAACCGTGGGATCCGTGACATCAGATCTACAATGCAGCATTCAGCACATCAAAACTGCTTTCTAGATAACATCACATTAGCTTGGCATATGTTTTTAGAACCCAACTAAGTCCACGTCAAGGATGAGAAAGACTTAGACTCACTAAAGGCTTACTTACGATCTTAGTCTAATTTTATCATCACATCTAAAAATCACCATACTTCCGCTTCAACTACTCACAAAATAATTCTCATCTCTCAAAACACTTAGGTAAGCAAGCTAAACAAGTTTAGGAAATTGCTTCTAGTCTTTTATATCTCAAGGTAAGACAAAAATTAGTTTTTCAATTCTTGAAATTTTTGAGAATTTTTCTTAATATCACCTCAAGCTAAAACCTGATCACTAGGATCATTTATTATGACTTGTCACCCTCATAACTCTTAGTGTTATCCTTGGACATCCATTGGTAGTCTTCTTGTCCCATCCTTCTTCCATAAAAAGCAATCATGTGCACAAACACTTATTACTCATGATCATTCAAGTACCTTCTCATCCTAAAACACTTAGGAGAGCTGAAACACCCAAAACAAGATAGGCTTTAGCTTCTAGAAATCCCATTTCAAATCTGTCATAACTGCTGAGAGCCGGATCCCTAGGAATAGCCTAGACGGATCCCTCCAAGGAGGGAACCGTGGGATCCGGGTGACAGTATATGTCTAACATTGCTAACCCAAACACTCTATATCATCTTAAATGATTTCCTAGATCAGTGTGAACTCTGAATCTCAACCTTGTGCATGTCAATCATCACATTTTCATGAACATTAGTGGATTAAGTCTTAAATACTAATTGCCAAGATCTTCTCTTTATAAACCACATTTCCTAGAACACTTTAGTCATCTCACACAAATATCAGCAATTGCAACCATTTCCCTTAGTCATTTCAATATGAGAAAGGCTCCTAGTGCCCACTCATCCACCCAAGAAACTTGCTAGAATCATACACGAAGTTTCTTCAACCGAATCATCTCCGGTTAAGTCCACCAATGCTAGGATTTCTCCCACATCAAGGAAACCAATCAAACTAATCCCCAAGAATAAGATTCCCACTAGGATATCCTCACCAAATTCTACAATAGCAAACAAACCCCCCACAACTCAACCAACATCATTAGTACCTAGAGATACTTCACAATCATTTTCACACTCTCACAATGTAGATGACTTACCCTCTTGGCCATCTCATCTTTCACCATTACCATCCAATTCACATGAAAAGATTGAGCCACAAAATCAAAATGTTGAATCAACACTTGATCCAAAAGCAAACTCTATCATCCCTCCCAATAGTCCATTTTGGATTATGAGAAGACATCAAAAGCAACCACCTGACCAAATGGAAGTTGATGTCTCTTTACCTCTAGCCACAAGCATTATAGAGCCACCACTAAATGAATCTCAACCAAATCCTCCTTTATTTGAAGAACCTCAATCCACTTCACTTGAACCTTCACTTCAAGAAATTCAAAACCATAACAAGGATTGCTATCATTGTAAACATGTTGAAAGGTTGATACATAAATTACGCGAAGAGCATCGTTTCATGTTTCATCACCTCCTCGAACGTTTCGAAGAGGTTAACAAGCCTAAACCACAATAACCATAATAGTCGTAAGCTCAAACCTAGAACGTTTAGGACACCCTTTAGTAATTAAGTTTTTTTGTCGAATCTTAAGTTTGGGTTAACTTATTAGCATTAATAGCATCTATTTGGCTAGTTCATTCTCTTAGTTTTTAGAGATTTGGTTGTGTATCTCTTTGTTTTATTGAATGAATACTTTTATGCCATGACTATTATGTGTGTTGTGCTTGTTATATTGTACTTTTATCTCATTCCCTCAAGTTGCACTCCTTGACATTTCTTCACTGCTGAAGAAACTGGAACAGATATCCGGATCCCTTCCTGATAACTAGACGGATCCCTCCTTGAAGGGAACCGTGGGATCCGTGGTACAGAAGCACAAATTTCTACTAACTTGAGTCTCTTTTGCAGGAAATTATGCACTATACTCTTGTTTTTCTAACCTTTACTTTGTAGATTTTCAAAATAACACATGAAGATTTTGACACCATAAAAGCTAGGGGGAGTGATGAGTGTCTAAATACTCATCATTTTTGTACAAATTAGACTGCAAAAACATCTGAAAACACTCAGAAACACATCAAAATGATC
>OU343221.1:282823605-282981627 GCA_910596185.1 Chrysanthemum makinoi
GATCTTGAGTGTAGCATGCAGTGGCAATGGCTTCAGACCATAGAAACATTTGAACCTTTGAGTAAATCAGCATTGTTCTAGCGGCTTCCACAAGAGTTCGATTTCGCCTTTCAACTACACCGTTCTGTTGAGGAGTTCGTGGAACACTTCTTTGATGACTGATTCCAACACTTTCATAAAACTCACTAAGTTGTTTATTAACAAACTTCAGTTCCATTGTCACATGTTGGATGATTCTGACAGTTTTGTTAAGTCGAACCTGCAGCTATTTGATAAGTTTAATGATGATATCTGGAGTTTCATCTTTTGTCCTTAAGAACTTAACCTAGGTGAATCGAGAGTAATCATCAACCACCACTAACACATATTTCTTCCCAAAGATATTCTGCACTCTCATGGGTCCACATAAATCCATGTGAATTGTATGAAGAACTTCGATGGCGAGTTTGTAGGTTTGGGTTTGTGGGCATACTTCTTGCTTTTCCCAATTGGCATGCTGAACAAAGATGATCCTTTTCATACTTTAGTCTAGGTAAACCTACAACTAAGTCCTTTCGGGAGAGATCATTGATGGTGCCAAAGTTCAAGTGATTGAGACGACGATGCCATAACCATGACTTTGTTTTGAAGCCTTTGACAACAAGCAAATTGGAGAAGACTTCATCATATCTTCGATAGAGATGGTGTATAGATTTGAACCACGTGTTCCTCTTAAAAGTTCTTTACCATCAAGTTCTCTAATGAAACAAGTATGTTTTAGAAGGCCACTTCTAGATCGAATCACAAAATTGGCCAAATGAGAATAAGTTATGACCAAGACCTTCTCGTAGTATACCACGGAGATAACACTATCACGACAACATAATATCCATAACCCATAATTGCAAAATGATCGTTCCGAATCTAACATCCAGATGAATTTACTCACGAAGTTCATGAGCGCGACCGGTCTCAGGTCATATGCTTGGAACGGCTGAGTCCGGGTACCACGAGCGATTTGAGCGATCTATAGTTGAACACAGACAAGAATGGATAACCGGATAATTGGGAACCCCATGCAATAATGGGTTCCACTTGGTTAATGCTGATGATTGGAACACCCACATCAGGAGTAGAAACAATGGAATCATCATAAATAGATGCAGTGCTAATGTATGTATTCAACCTATTCAAAGTGTGTTCACTTCTTAAGGGAATAGTTCTACCAGTAGGCATCTATTTTCTAGTGGGCATTGTCTTAGCAGATTGAGGGCAGAACTGATTAGTCTTATGGCTAAAAATTATCCATTGATAACCTATCTTACTAAATGTTCTTCCTATGGGTTTCCACTGTTTTCTAATTTTCTTTCGCCTTTGCCTTTTAGCCTTCTTAGCATGATTTTTTGCATTAACAATTTTAGCTGGGCATTTGTGACATTAGACAAAACATTCACACCACATTCATGATTAGGAGCGAAATTCAAGCCGACATTATTACATGGTTTTGCAGATAGTATCGAAATTGAATTAATTACGATGCGCTATGGCTAATACTAGAATCAACACGATTCGTTTTATTCAACACAAACTTAAAGTTACTAGGTTGGACTTCTACTCTCTTCCAATGCATATTCTTAGCTTGCGAGGTCCTATCTTGCTTGGTATTGCCTGGAAGCTTTGACCCACTTGCTTTAATGTCACTGATTACTCCTGTAGAGGGAATTATGGGAACATTAGTTGGTTGATCTACTTTTTGCATTCCTGAACTAGATGTGCAAGGATCTGAACTACTAGAAGGCACATTAGTGTTCACTTTCTTAAGACTGGGCATGGAGTGGTTTGTATGCTTGGCACTAGGCATTGAACAAGGCATCACAGCTTTACCTTTCGCACCTAAGGATTTAGGACATGTTGCAATTAAACATTCTAGCACTCACGAGATCGTTTGGCCGAATGCAAGCAAGCCTAATTTCTCTATCAAGAGGCTTATTTATGAAATCCTCTTCCACAATCTCACGGAGACATTCTAGACTATCCTTAAGGTGAGCACAGTAGTTATTAAACACAAGTTCATTATTCCTAAGATGAGGTGGAATGTATTTAACTGATCCATGATATATTTGTAGTTAGAGGATGATTTTGAAGCAACATTCTCATTAAAACAAGTGGCGGTTTCCTTTTCACGACTCCTCGATTCTCAATTTCTTTTTGTAAAGAAGTTATTTTTCGTTGTTCTTGTCACGAGTGACTTTCATTGAATCATATAACTCTTTAAAGTGACGTTTAACTTTTCATTTTCTTCCAGAAAGCTCTCGTTTTCTTTTTGTAAAACATTAACTAAGTTTTGAAGATGAAAAGTTTGAGAATACTGAGAATCTAAAGGAGGGGCATTTGGGAGCCCGTCACATTGTTCTTTTCACCCTTTAATTGAGAGATTTGGGCTTTCAACTTTCTGATCGTGCAACAATGAGCTTGAATATGTTCGTCACGTTTATTTATCTGAAAAACTGCATCAAACTCTGGAACATCCGAGGATGTCTTGATATTTGAAGTTTTAACATTTTCTTTAAGATGTTGATATTTTAGTTGCAAATCAAAATTTTCAATTTCTAGTTTAGAAAGATGTTTTACCAAATTATCGTGATCATCTCGATCAATTGTCTCACTAAGTTAGAGTTTTTGTTTTCATGCTCAATGACACGATCATGGGAAACTTTCAATGCAATAGATAATTCATGAAATCGAGAAGCATAATGGAGTGATTAGTAGCATGTAAAACACATCTTGAGTAATACATTCAGAAATAAGATTCTCATTTAATGTATGCAATTTCTTCCTCTCAATCTCATTATATTTTAATTCATGCTCATAGTCACTAACCTCAACTATCATTGCATCAAATTCCTTTTCCATTTCTTTAATATCTGAATCCATCCCTTTTTAAGACTCTCAAATTGATCTTTTAGTTGTTTAAAGAAAGGCATGACCTCGGTTAAATAGCATTCTTTAGTTTGCTCAAAACCCCTTTCCCCTTGATTATCCCGATGGGTGTGATCCTTTTCTTACAAGTTTTCTCAAAATCAACAAATAATTGAAAGATAACATATTGGCTGATTAAGGTCTTGCTTTTAGTGGCAATAGTTCTAGGAACTAAATGTAATGGTGTATTTGGAGGATACACAGTCGCTGAAGGCATTTTCCTAAGGGGAGGGTTTGTTACAACAAGATTCTCTGCTTTTTGCTTTTCCATATCTTTCTTCCAGAAAATCTGTTCTAGGGTTAATTGAGTTTGTGGCTTAAGCATGTTAAGGGAGATCCAATTTTCCTTAGTGTAATCATGAGGTTTGATAGTTATGTTTTTCTCTTTACATGTAGGGTTGTTGAGTTTCTTATCCATTTTCTCCCTAGTGACTTCATCGGATTTCTTATCTTCCTCGATGCACTCAGTACAAACTAGGTTTACTGCCTAGGCTTAAGGATTTCATTACCATCATAAATAACCTTATGAGCAGTTCTAGCCTTTTAATGACCTCAGGATTTGGTTCCTCAACAAGTGAAATGATATGCTTATCGCTTAAGACTCTATGCTTAGTGATCAAGTGAGCAGTCTGAATGGTATTCCCTTGTATGTACAACTTATTTTCAAGCTTGTTTTTCAAAGTTTTTAGATTGGAAAAATCATTCAAAAGTTTTGATTCCTTAGCATTGAATTCTTGCTTAAGCATTTTAACATTTTCTTGAAGTTCTTGTTTTTGCTTAGCAGTTTTAGAAAGCTTTTCTTGTAAGGAGTTTAACTCTTGTTTTAATACTTCTTCTCTAAAATTACTTTTTGAAATAATTGTATGCATTTGGTCATCCATTTCCTGCTCACGGGTGGTTAACTCAAACTTAGCATCTGTTCACAAATAGCAACTTGTTCTTTATAGGCATTAGGTTCAGATACAGAATCATTAGGGGCACATGCAGTGTATTCATCAAAAGCATAGTCATCATTGACTGCGGAAGATGCATTACTTGGTACAACCTCACTTTCACTTTGCTTCACATATTGATCATATGGGACAATATTGTTATTACCCTCATCATCAATATATGATTCATAAGTTTCAAGAGATTGTACTTTATTATGCATCTTTTGCTCATCAACTTCATCATATAGTTTTAATACCTCGGAGATGATTGATTCTTTGGATGGACCACTTGTGTGATGATGAGACCTTAGGAGAGACCATTGGAGAAATGCTAGCCATGAAAATTGTTTGTGCAGAAGGTTCATCATCGACGTGTCAGTCGTATGCATCACATCGGCGTGACTTGAAAGGCATTCGATGATTGTGACCTATCTCTGAATTGGTACGCTCATCCACATCTGCATCATAGGTCTTGGCATTGCCCTCGACAAGAAACAACAACTCTTCTTCATCCAAAGCAGCACCATTATCTTGAGCTTGCACGAGCAACATCTTATCTCACAAGTAATCGCATTCTGGGCGTTTGGAGATGTGCAGTTCCTAGCAATGTGTCCCTCACCACCACAGTTGTAACACTTAATTGGCTTTGCTTGACCTTGATTTCCATTCCTTCCTCGATTCTGATTTCCAACATAACCTCCACCTACTCCACCTCTTCCCTGTTCATATTGCCTTCCTTGAACTAGTTGCACCATAACTTTTCCATCTCTGACACCCGCATGATTGTGAAGGTTGGATGCAATTCTGATCTCATTGTTAGTGTGAAGACTGTTGGTATGTGGACTGAGAGTCAAGTTTTGTTTAACCATAAGGGCCAGTTGATTAATGAAGTGTCCCACGGCTGCATCTGCATCAGCTTGCTTGAACATTGGATCGGTAATGAGTTTGTGGTTACCATTACCCAAGGGTATGACTTGAGATGCTTTGGTGGTAATACCAACATTGGTGTAGAAAGCTGTAGAATCATTTGGTGAGCTTGTTTCTCCCTGGTTAGTTTTGAACTGATCAAGAATTCTTTTCTCAAACATAGCATGCCTCTCATTCTGAAGCAGAAATGCATACAATTGCTCATAGTTTGTATTTTTTAGTCTTTTGGTTAGCTTCACAGAGGTGACAAATTTGTGCCACTCGGGATTCATGTTGTTTACAAACTTTGAATTCAGTTGAATGTTTGGCATGGTCATTTTGATGTTTCTCATATCATTCACAAGCTTATGGAATCTCACGTAGTACTCATAAACACTCTCATCTGGTTTCATCTTGAAGTGCTCAAACTCATCATACAGTTGTGATTCTCTGTCTTCCTTAGTTAACTTCGAACGAGAGAAGCATCTTGACATTATCGGTTGCCTTAGCCGGTGTTGTGATTGATGAGCTTGTAGATATCCTTTGGAAGACCACGAGTATAATGTTGGAAGCCACGATGTCGACGCCGAATCTCTTTTCTCCTTATCATTGAGCTCATCATACGTCTTTGGTCTGTCTATTCCAAAGATCATTGTTCCATCGGCAGGCATATCAATTATGTCTCTTGTAGTCTCAATCTGATAAGATCCTTCATCGATTGACTTGAGAATGTTGACTCCGTTTTCTTTTCCCAAACAGTACAATCGGATTCGTTGAGCCCATGAGTCATAATCGGTTCTGTCAAGCATAGGTGGGCGAGTATCTAATCCCACTGCTTGAGCGTCCTCGACTCTGAAGAAACAATAGTTGGAACGATGTTTTCCATGATTACAAGTTCTACGAGATTTTACTATTGTTTGATTAAGCAGGAAATTGATTCTTTCACGGGATTTTACTAACCAAAAGAAAACCGTAAGAATGTAGCACGAAAAAGTAACAAGTCTCAATAGACGAGTAGCTAAACAATCAACTCGCTTAGTTATCAACTCGCTAAACAACCAACTCGCAAAGAAACAAATTAAGCAATGAATCAACTCGCTTAATAGACAAATTAAGCATGTAGAGACAACTCGCAATAGCAATTCGCAAACATACACAACTAAGCTTAACCACCAAGTCACTTAAACTAACTCGCTAGCTATACAACTCGCTTAATAGCCAAGTCGCTTTAGAACTCAAGTCGCTTAAAGAAACAACTCGCTTAGAACCCAAGTCGCATAAAAGTTCAACTCGCTAAATAGCCAAGTCGCATATATCAACTCGCTAAATAGCCAAGTCGCATATATCAACTCGCATCCAGTAACAAAGCAACTCGCTTCGAAGAAACTCAAGTCCGAGACTCAACTCGCTTAGTACAAAGTTCACAAATAACCACTTTATCAATAAAAAACAACCAAACCACAATGATTTAAGCCTTCCAATTCAAAACATAAACACATATGATGATCCAAAACACAAAATTACAAGCAAAATTCAAACTTTAACACTAGAATTTGTCCAAATGATTCAAACTCTCTTAAACACTTAATACCCCAAAAACCTTATGAAATCCACCAAAACAAAGAGCATGAAAGATGAGTGATCAAACCATGGCTCTTGATACCAATTGTAAGTTATAGGATTTCACAAACACACTAAACCATAATCACAATGGGACGTTCAAGTAGTTTAGAGAAAGAAAGTTCTAGAGAGAGAAAGGGAAGAGAGTTGGGAACTATGTGAAACAAAGAAAAATGGTATTGAAGCTCCAACCCTCTACCTTGGGAGGTAGAGGGTATTTATAGTGTCTTACAAATAAACGCCACCTACGGGTTGTGGATCAGGCATACAGTGGGTTAAGACCCGTCCGTCCTCCACGGTGTTAAAAGACAAACTACTTACTAACATAACATGACTACGACTACGAGCTTTCTAACGAATACATATACTTGAGGTGACCGAATCTTTAAAGACTGAATTTTCTAATTCCTAACACTTGTAGTTATTTACGTTGTTTAGTAGTTAATTAGTTAATTAGTAAGGTAGATTAGTTTAGAGTAACACCGTGGAGGAAGGACGGGTCTTTACCCACTATATGCCTGATTCACAGCCCGTCAGGAGGGCGTATTGTTTGTAACTATAAATACCCCTTCCATCCTTGGAAGGGGTGGTGCTTCTTCATAATCTAACCTTCTCATTTTTGATTATTTCTCTCTCTAGAACACCCTCTCATCTCTTCATCTCTCTAACAATGGCTTACTTGTTTAATCATCTACCTAGACCACCCGAATCATCTAAAAAACTTAATATATACGATCCTACATTGAATAATCAACTTTCTTTGAGAGAAAAACAACCTAAGATTGAAGAATCTTATTATTTTATAGTTTTCACATCATTAACGACTCGGGATGGTATAACCGGTCATGCCACCAAAGACAATAGTTATGGCCCATAAACCTGTGTTATGGCTAGTGATTGTCTTTCACTTTTTTTATGCATAATGCATGTCGAGGAAAATGCAAGAGAATACAATGCATCATTAATATAAAATTTCGTTCCTCGTAACAAGTTTATATTTTCTTTTACGGAGCATTCATGTATATCTCATAATCTATTAGCATAGATTCTAGCATCTCTGAAGATAGTGTGTAATATATTTGGCACACTTGTATTTTTCATACATGACATTTTTATTTGCTCCGTTCTTATTTTATCAATTGTAGTGATTGGTCATTTTTCATATTACCACGACAATATTCATAACTATGGCAAATAACCTTTATTACATAATCACATTCATTTGAGGGAATGAAGATCTATATGTTGATCATTTCATCACATTCACTTGAGGGAATGGAGATCTTTATGTCGATTATATTATCGACCATGTCCATGATAAATATAATCATGATTGTCACATTCATTTTAAGGAATGGACGAATATTTGAACTACTTTAATATTTTTTTTTCAAAAGCTCATTGGCTTTTAATATGAGAATTTGAAAATATCTCATGATACTTTTCAAACCATGTTCTCGATATCGCTATTATAGAAACATGTTCGAGAATTTGAAATATAAATAATGTTTACTTAAACATCTCATCATCTATATCATTCAAGTCACATTTTTTTTCAGTGTAACATTACAAATTGTGCGAATGAACTCGCCTATACTTTTCATCCAATAATAGCGAGTAGATTTTAAAGGATGACTTTTTTTGATGGCAATTTCTTTTATACGTTTGCCACAATTTTAAAGGATCTTTCACCTTTAGATATTCTCTTTTTAAAATTCTCATTGAGACGATAACCAAGAATATCATTGATTTAGTACTCTCTCGCAAGGAGGAGTTCTTCTTGAAGTTTTTTTTTTTTTTTTTTTTTTTTTTTTTTTTTTTTTTTCTTTTTTCTTTTAGTTGCAACTTGAGGTTGCTAATTATGCTTTTTAAAAGAAACACGATTGTTACATCATATCGACCACATCAATGATCACGATTGTTGTGATAAACATCACTGTATCACAACAAATAGAAAATCGTTGGAACAGTATAACTTTTGCGATTATAATCTGATAAAAAACAATTTAGTGGTAGCCAAAAATATAGCATGTAATAATTACAAAGTTAACACAAAAGTATCTACCTATATTATAAGTAAGAGGCTCCATATTACTGTGGAGGCTAAAAAAATTACACATCAGCAACTGTGAGGCTCAAAAAATTGACACATCAGCATATACATCTTATTTGCTTTTTGACAATTGTAACCACTCCTACCCGCTTGACTTCTTCAACCTATACAACTATCCATCTCTCATAAATTATCTTCATTTACTCACTCAAACATTCAACTATCACTCCCCACTTACCATTTTCCGGTGACGCCTTTTCCAAAACGGTAAATCATCGTTCTTATACTCATTTATTTTCTACTTGATTATAATCATATCATTAAAATTTACATGTATGCGATTTGTGTAGGTTGGGTTTCTTTAGCTTTAATTTCTGAAGTAGTGATGGTGAGTGGTGACGACGTGATGCATCTTTCTTGAGGGGAAATAATGACAATATTTCTACCTTACAAAAAGTTAGACGCTATGTTTACCTTTTCAACTTTTTTTTTTCTTTCCCGCAAGATGCGTGTGTGTCTTCGTTTAAACTAATAATGCAGGTAGGGATTTCGTATTATGTTAATAAGATTCATGTGTTTATTAGTAAAGGGTTTTTTTTTAATATATTTGTTTTTGTTGGGTAGTTGGTTCCTGGTGGTGGTGTGGTTAATCTTTTTTGATATATTTGTTTGTTCTTGGTGGTTGTGTAGTTATTTAAGTTGTTGAAATTTGAAGGATATGAAGAATATTGTCATCAGATTTTGACGGACACTCAAATATTCGAAGATGGCGACGAATTGTTGATCTTCTCAAAAGGTAACTGATATTCCTATTATGAAGATTGTCATCAAATTTTTATAGACACTCTAATATTCGAAGACGAAGTTTAGTTTTATAACTTCTAAGATAATTCATCATAAAATAAATAATATGAACACTCTAAACCTCTCATTCTTCATATCATATCAAATAAATAATATAGTAACTTTTTTAGATATATCATCATAAAATAAATAATATGAAGATTGTCCCTTACATTTGTTTTTTGTTTTCTTGGTGCATGTAGCTCATAATGACTTGGTTGCTGTTGATGGGGGTGGTTATGATGAAAAACAATGAAAGCAGATGGTGGGACATGCTGCACAAGTGCACTCAGGTTTTTGTTACTATGTACATTTTAATTGTTTAGTCGCTAAAAGTAATAATCAGGTAAACTCTATTTGTGGTTATATTAATTTTTGTGTTTGGTGCTTTTGGCAAACGGGCTATATGGTGAAAATCTATGATTGTAATCTTAGTTTATGGTCAATAGTTTATGACTTTATGTCTTGCATAACATGAATTTTGTATTTTTTTAATTGAACTTAAATTAGTTTAATTAGAAAAATGATAGAGAGACTTAATTATGTGTTTCAATACATGCCTAAACATATGTGCCATGATCTTGATGGTTTGTGAAAAAGTGGGTCCCCTTACTCAAGCCATCAAGAAGATGCAACACATGTTTAGGCATGAATTTATGCACATTTTTTAGGCTTCTCAATCACTAATCGTTTAATTATTAGATGTTTTGAGAACTATTATGTGTATTCTTTGATCAATAAGTCATGAGATTCTTGTTTTTCGTAAATAGTTCAAATGTGTTGCTCTTTGTATATTTCATAATTTTCTTTTTTTCTATTTCTCTAAAGCTGGATATACTATATTGATGTTGGATATCTAAGAATAATAAACATTTTTAAAATATGTTACTTATGAAATATGGGTCTACTGTGAGTGTTGAGAAAGGTGAGGTATGACATGTTACATAATAGTATAATGGAAAAATCAAAGGAATAGTGATTTACAGAAAGTTGGTGATGACTTTGACTCTAGCGAAGTTGGTGATGACTATGAGTTATGAAATGTTCTATCTAAAATGTTACAGTATATCATATCTTACAAGGGTACTATTGACTTACTCTGTACCAATATTGTCATTCTTTTTAACTTTACCTTTTATAGTTTTTGTTTTGTATAATATATACATATCTATCTATGTCATAAATAAAACACATACAAAATGCAATTAAAATGTTTCAGTTGCTTTAAGATACGCACGATATTAAAATATTGACAAATGTTGGTAGCAAATTGATTTTACTTCACAATGCAAAAATAATCTGTTAGCAAATTAATAAATGTGGTAGAATTTAACATATTTATTGATATAAAAGTATAAGCGAGTTTAAGGCCTTAACCTTGCGAAGTTGGATAAGAAGCAATTTATAAGATTTGTTGTTAACATCGTCCTAGCTCTAACGTTCTTTTCTCGGTTAAATGTTTGCGAGTGTATTTTCACGGTTAAATTTTTGCAGAGTGTATTTGCCCTCACACATTGATTTGCATCGAGCATCAAACCACTATTTTGGATTCAAACCGGAAAAGTATAGCTGACGTCTCAGTGTCACAATTGCTAAATGTTCTGAAACTCATAAATGGCTAATGTTGATTCGAATATTTAATAATTATCATATGATAACTAATGTATCATAAAGTTTAACAATAACATATAGAATCATCCATTTAATGTCGGACAAGTAGCTTAGCTTTCTTTTTCAAACAAAACTTCTAAAAAGATAATGAAACTTATCATATAAGATATTGTGTTGCTTTTTCAAAAAAAAAAAAAAAAAAGAATACAAACTACACATGATAGTGTCATATTATTACTTACACTATCACTGGTATAGACTATTGATAGAAAAAAGTAAACAAGATATTGCAGGAAGTAAGGACGGTTTGGTAATAGTATCCATGACCGTATCCTATCTAATTATTGACTGGGCTCTTTGAAAACACACAAGTAAAATCTGAGTGGGGTTACTAGACTTTATCATTGTTACAAACTTTAGGACACTTTGTATGTTAAGTATATTTTGCTGAGAGCGCTGATATATAAACCTAAAACATAGATGTATTATGGAATTAATTCAATAATATACACTGAAATTTAAATTTGTAGTTTACTTTGGTGTACATGTTTGGTTTGCAATTAGAATTAGTAATGGTTATAGGTTTGTGATAAAAAAAAGACAAAAATATAAATTTACGGGTTTTTTTGATGGGGGATGATTTGCACACATTATGTTTTGATTTGCGCACTCATTTGTACAACCGGTTAAAGCAGTGTGTATATACACAGTACAATAATTTAATTCATATGATTGAGTATCCCAATCAAAAAATGAAGTGTGCAAATAATTTCCTTTTCTTGATACATATGTGGAAGAGGTAGTTGAAGAAAGTTTATATGTGTAAAAGAAGAAAAAGAAAAGAAATACATGTATACGCACGTGCTTTTTCAAATCACATGTGTGTTTTCAGGACGTAAATTTTAACATTTAAAAGAAACTCAAAAGAAGTTCTCGAAAATCTATAGAAGTCTTTGCTTTATAGAAATATGATTTCATTTTCATTGTGATCGTGTGATTCATTTCTCGTAATGGTTAACGGCTTGTGAAATATTTAATTTTTAAAAAGTATAATGAAAATTGGTTTTTTTTCAGTTAATGAAAAAATAAATAACCATAATTTATTCATTTAATATTTAAACAAATTATGAACTATATCAAACTTTTCTCTATCCACTATTTTTGTTTTGTTTTTAACTTTTAAGCACTAATTAACGGTTATCTAGATTATAATTAAAAATAAATTTTCATTTATATGGGCCGTGCTTAGCACGGCCTAGAAAGCTACCTAGTACAAATACAAGTTAAGAGTTTGACTTGTATGTAATCGTTAATAAGTTGAGAGTTTGACTAAAATATGTTTCAAAATTAAAAAACTTGGTTTTCAATCAATGTCATACAATTTTCATCTTATGTCTAGAAAGCATGCAACAAATCAATTGATAATAAACGATTTTCTATGTGTCGTTACATAAAACCTTTTTATCCATTTATATTGGACAGGGATCCTCTCAAGTTGTAAGCACAACTTGACTTAAGTGCATTATGGTTGGATTTGATCAGAACGGCTCAAATCAAAAGAAATGACTCATATTTTCTCAATTTGAATCAAATAACTTGAGAGGATCACCACCCATTTATATTAGCTTGATAATAAAGCAATATATTCATATAAAAATTATGACATAACATAAAAATCAATGTTTCCAATAACATGAATAAGTACAATAGAGGGCGTACCTTTAGGAGAACATAGACTATTATCACAAGTGATTTTTTTTTTCTTCTTTTTTTTTTCAAAACATAACATAAAGTTATGCTAGTGATTCTATTAATTGAATCATATTAGAATATGAGGTTTTAACTTTTTTTTTACATCATAACATGAGGTTATGATATTGATCCTTTCACATTAATTGAATCATATTAGAACACGAGGTTCTAACTTTTTTTTTACATCATAACATTCTTTATAAAAAGATCATATTCGAACTTGAGGTTCTAATTATATTTTTCTTTAAACAACAACATGAGGTTGTGTTATTTTGGTTCTCTCTTTTGTAGTCACAATAGAACATTTATTGTTCTTGTAAATTATAATAGAGTTTAAAAGATCATTGATAAGACACTACTTGAAAATTCCTTACCTGTGTTTTTCTTTTTGCCTTTTGTTTAGAGCAAAGTTGCATTACAAAAATCCAGATTTCATATATGCACTAAGATATAGATCAAGAAAACAAAATTGTTCTAACATCATGATTTATGCGTACCACACAACTTATATATGAAACAACATATTAACATTATAATGTTAACTAGAAGCAAACATTAATCTATAATATAAGCACACTTTCTTGATATTCCAACTATGATAAAGTATCATTTGTTAACTTGTTCAGTAATTTTTAACACGCGAATTTCAATGTTTCTTCATATATGTAATCATGTTACTTTTGTAAAAACCTACTATTCATGATAATTCTTTAAAAATTATCTCAAAGTTAATAAAAACAAATCTATTAATTTAAAGTTTTAAACCCACTATTATATGATTCATGAAACATAAAACAAATCACATGGCCATAAGTAGTTCAAAGAATCAAAGGATTGTAATATCAAAATACAACTAATAACTTTATAATAGTGTAATCACAATTAATCTATTCATCAAGTGTGACGTAATGACGTATTGCTCATATATTTGACAAAATATAGTTTTTTTTAATCTGGATGACAATCAAGAATGAATCGATCACAGTTACGAGTGGTGCATCCATATCTTTACATTTAAAAAAAAAAATAGGGGTTGATATAAGCTCCAACTAAAGCGTGGTTGTCGATAACATATATTGTATGTAGGAATAATCCTACAGTAAACCATTAAAAAAGAATGCACACATAAAATAGATCCATCCGTTTTTCTTTTTTACACCAAAGGTAAAACACGAATGAAGGGTTCAAAACATACCTTTAGAAATCAAGAGAACTAAAATTTTAGAGCGTGCTGATAACGTATTATAAATATAAAGAACAATAATAAAAAAACATAAAAATAAGATATGAGGAAGAGAGAATTCTTATTAAGTTGTAATCAAGGTTACAAGTGGATTGTATATATAGGGTAGATGAATACATCTAAAACCCTAAAGCCTACTAAGAGATAATTCTGAATAGACATAAGCCCATTAATATTTACAATACTATAAAAGTTTTTATTTATTTATTTATTTATCATTATTTTACTAAAACATATTATCTAGTAATAAAGAAACTAAAAGAAAAATGAAAAAAAAATGCATTTCAAATTTTAGGTGAAACAAAAAGAGCAGCAAACAATTTACAAAAACAGGCCGGTAGGAGAAGGAATTAACCTAACTTAATTTACTCAAATTGATAGCCATTAGACTAACAATACATTTATGTTATAACATTTGTTATTTCTAGATTTATTAGTACGTGTTTAGTAATTTTCTAATAATATCTTTATGAATAGTAAAATGGAGTTGGTGATTGTATAATAGAGTAATGACAAATTATGAAACATATAACTGATGTTTATAAAGCTAAACAATGATAAACTAATGTCCTTAATTAATGTATTCATGAACACATATGCTTTATAAATCTAAATAATAATGGTTAAAAATTCTGAATGAGTGTTGAAAATTCTTGCCTCAAATTATAATACAAACTGAAACTAGTCAATTGTCGAGCTCTTGTCATGGATAATATTTCATAACTAATGTTGCAGTTAGAGTTCTCTATCACCCCTAATTTGATGACTTGCTCAAAGAATATTATTGTGACTATTAGGGTATTCGCTCGTTGAGACGGCTGATACTCCAAAATAAATGTTAACTGCATTAAATATTTAGTAGCGTGTTCGCATGTCTGTTGCGGGTAAATGATCAGTATATCAAATGCTTAGCAATATTTTATAAAGTGCTTGGCTTATTGGATTTTAACAATAGATGATTAGTAGATTGGTTAGATTGTATAATGTAGTAAAACAATTGTATTTTTTTAGTGAAAACTTGGTTTAAAAAGCCTATTAATTGTATGCGTTGAATATATATATATATATATATATATATATAGGGAAGGGATCGGGTGCGGATTGGCTTTTAAGTAGGGATGGTGCGGATAATATCACACTAGCTTTTTTTTTTTCTTAAATTCAAGAAAATCTGAAAAAATTAAAAAAATAAAGAGGATGATAAATTATTAAGAATCGTTGAAAAAAATTAAAAAAAAAATATCGTTTTCATGATTAAAGGTATTGTGATATTAAGGTCGATTTTGACTTTTTTACAAAAGTCAAGATTTGATCTTAATATCACTGTAAAGTTTTTTTTTTAAATACAAATTGTTAATATCACACTAACTTTTCTTTGATATCACATTACTTTTTTGTTTTTTACTAATATTATTAATATCACCGTTCCTTTTTTAATAAAAAAATGTTAATATCACGGTTTCTTTTTGCTATCACAGGAACTTTTTTTCTTTTTTTAATATAATTGCAAATATCACCGTAACTATCATATGTTTTTTTTTAATAAAATTGTTAATATCATAGTAACTATCATATGTTTCTTAATATGAAGGTTCATTTTTACATGTAAAAAACTTAATATCACAGTTGGTTTTATAATATCATCATTTTATAATATCACAGTTTTAGAATATCACACTAGAACTCATATTATCGTTAATATCACGGTAGGACTCATAATCAAGAAAACAAAAAGTGGTCAGAAAAATCTAAAAAAATAAAAAATGAAAGAAGATAACAATAGTAAGGATCGCTCAAAAGGAAAAAAATTAAAAAAAAAATCGTTTACATGGTCAATTGATCGAGTGAAGTTAGTAGAGATCTTGACTTTTTTACAAAAAGTCAAGATCAGATCTGAATGGGCGGTCAGGATCTATCCGTATGTCCGCACTAAAAATAAAAATCCGCACATGATCCTCACTATATATATATATATATATATATATATATATATATATATATATATATATATATATATATATATATATATATATATATATATATATATATATATATATATATATATATATATATATATATATATATATATATATATATATATATAGTAAATATTGAAACGCAACTAAGTGCGACTATATGGCTACATCAACCTTTATATCACGTGCATAATTTTAACAAGAGACAAAAAAAGTGATTCAAAATTATATGCTAGTCCCTCTCATTTAACTCGATTGCAATTAAATATTTAATAATAATACACTTATGCTACAATTTACTCCATTTTAGCGCCAACTTTCCCTCCAAAAGATATTAATATTTTTAAACTTCTAAAAATCATATAAAATCTCAAATTTTAATAAGTAATTCTTAACTTTTTTATTATTATGACCGATCAACCTTCTCTAGAAGCTATGAGTTATTCAATTAATAATTCAAGTAATGAGGAACATATTATACCAGGTACACTAATATGTTTCTTCTTATAATTCTTTATTAAGTTTCTTTCTGTTTGAAAGAAATCTATACTTACAAAATCATTTTGATTTTTTTTGTTCAGATGAAGATGAACATACACTAATTGATGAAATCGACACTAACGGTTATCTCGTGGACGAGGTAGACGAAATAGAACCAACAAATGTTTTTGATCAATCTATGAGGTATTCTGTACTTGGAAAAACATTTGAGAACTTAGATGTTGCTTACGATTTTTATAATGGATATGGTCTGTCTAAGGGATTTGGTATTCGTAAGAATCAAGTATATAGGCGCAAGAAAATAAATGAAATTTATAGAAAGATATTTGTGTGCAACAAACAAGGTTTTAAAGATATGAATGATGAGAGACATTTAGGAGATGATGTGAAACGTCGTTGTATTGTACGAAGCGGGTGTGAGGCCATGATGCAAGTGACTATGTCAGAGCATGGAGAATGGGTCGTAGACAAGTTTATTAGTGAACACAATCATCCTCTTGATCCCCATCACATGTACTCAAACAACGATCTCATAGTATATTTCACCGCTCCCATGAATGTAAAGATGTTGTCACTTTATTGTCAAAAGCAGGAATTACACCGTCGGGGATAACTAAAATAGTAAATGCATTTAGAGGTAATGACGAAGATAAGCTAACGCGAATTCAGTGTTCAAATATTGTATGCAATGAAAGGAAATTTGTTGGGATATGAAAGTACTGGAAAAGTCAACGAGTCAAAGTACTGCTAAATGATAAAGTCAAAGTACTGCATATGAGGTCAAAGTACTGCAAGAGCAAAGAACTGTATTATTCGTTTATAGAAAGTATTGTAATTCTAGAATATTCTATGTTAGATAACTTGACGTACAAGGATACATATTGTAAACCGACTAGGGTATCCTTGAGCCTATAAAAGGACCCCTAGATTGGCATAAGATGTACGTGATTTTATTAGAGTTTTAGAGATAAGTTCGATATTATTAGAGTTGTTAAAGATCTGCATAATAAGCAGAGTTAGAGTTATTAATAAAATCGTTCATTGTTAAAGTTATTCTTCTTAGCTTTGTTAAGTAAATTCCGCATACTTAATAGAATTTGCTCAGTGTTTCTCTATTAATAACTTAGGATTTATCCGAGGTCATTAAACCTTAACAAACTATTTATGTTAGTTTGGTTAGAGTACATCGATCCCAAGTGGTATCAGAGCTTGTGTGGAAACTCTGACTAAGAAGAAACCCTAAAACCAACAACCGAACCTAAAGATGTCGACTGATTCTGTTCCACCACCTTCAATCACCACAATGAGGATTCCTGTAATCAAGAAGGGCGAATATGACTTATGGTGTATGAAGATGAGGCAGTATATTGCTATTACAGACCATGCTCTATGGAATGTAATTGTCAATGGTAATGAAGAAGTTCCAGAAACTGCAGACGTTCCTAGACAACCCAAAGCACCTAAGGCAGTCCTACCAGCAGCAACATTAAGGAATCAAGAGAAGGCTATCAACATTCTCTTGTCTGCCATTCCAGATGGTCATCTTCTCAAGTTTCATGATGCTAAAGGTGCTAAGCGACTCGGTGCTCTCAAGACCAGATTTGGAGGGAATGAAGCTTCTAAGAAGATGCACAGAAATCTGCTAAAACAACAGTTTGAAACTCTCACTGTAGGTGAAAGAGAGAGTCTTGATGCTGCATATGATAGATTTCAAAATCTCCTTAATATGTTGGAATTATACAAAGCACAAGTTACAGTTGAAGATGCTAATCTCAAGTTTCTAAGGAGTTTGCCATCCACATGGCATGTTATTGCTACTATGATCAAAGGACAACCAGGCTTGGATGTTATGGACTTTGATGATCTCTACAATCATCTTAAGGTCTATGAGCATGAGATGAATGGTCAAACAAGTTCTAAGTCTCACAGTATTGCTTTTCTATCATCTGAAAAGAGGGGCAGTACTTCGACCAAAAGTACTGCTTCTCCAACTCAAAGTACTGTGCCTCAAAGTACTGTCTCATATACTGCTCCCACCTTTGCTCAGCAAACCCCACCACCTACTACTATGCACTCAGATGAGGTTGTGTGCTCTTTCTTTGCACAACAAGCTAGTTTACTTGTCGTTTATGAAGAAGATCTCTCCCAGATTGATGAAGATGCTTTAGATGAGATTGATATCAGGTGGCAAGTTGCCTTGATCACTGCAAGGATCAAGAAGTACATGAAGAAAACAGGAAAGAGCATTGATTTCAAACCTAAACAGGGAATCACTTTTGATAAATCCAAAATTGAATGCTTCAATTGTCAAAAGACTGGACATTTTGCAAGGGAGTGTAGGTTTGCTAAGTATCAAGCAAACAGGATGACTGAGAAACCAAAACTGGAGCTAAAAGAAATCCCCATTACTGAAACAAAGGCTTTGGTTGCTCAAGAAAATTTGTCAGAAGTTGACTGGAGTGAAGAGTTTGATGATGAACCAGTGACTTATTGTATGGTAGCATGGAAGAAGCAGTTGAAGATTTGGTAGAAGAATTGGATTGGAGCACTGTTTTTTATGAGGAAGTTGATCATGCTGCTTTGGAATCTGGAGATGGATATGGAGCATTTGATTGGAGCTTGGAATGTGAAGATGCTCCTGTTCTACTTGCAATGGTAGCTACTTCACCAAGTTCATCTCCTATCTCTGAGGTATGCTCAAATTGTCATGATTTTTATCAAAAATTGCTAAAAAGTTATGTGATTGAAAGAGATAATTGTGTTAAGGCTAGGTCTGAGGTAGCAGGTTATCAAATAACCTTAGAGTCAATGGAAGCTAAAATTATAACACATGAAAATAATGAAATGGCTTGGGCTGAAAAATATGAACAACAGGATTACCAGTTAAAACTTAGTGAATGGAAATTAAACTATAAAATTGCTGAAATTGAGAAACTCACTAAGGAAAGAGATGATTTGTTAGCTAAGTTTCTTTGCTTGGGTTGAATCTGGTTTGTCACATGTATCTTATGTTCAAAAACAACGTAGAGCTTACATTAAAACTGGCTTAGGTTTTGGTATGGACTTTGATAACATAGAAGAAAACACATCTAGTGATCAGGATGATTTAGAAGATGTAACCACTAGTGATGATGAACTCATTAATTATGTAGACACATCTAGTAATGAGGATTCAATTAGTGATTCACCTCCTGAGTATAAGAAAGATAACGGTTATCATGTTGTTCCGCATCCAGTTGGTAGTCATCAACCCATAAGACCTGATGTTTCACGTTTTGGTGTAGACAGTCTAGAGTTTAGGAAGAAGCTTATTGGTCAATCTAGGTCTGAAACCCCAAAAGAACCTGTTGACACAAATTTTCAAAATCAAGCAGTACCTTCTACTCAAAGTCTTTGCTCCACAAGCATACCTTCGGAAAACTTTTTCAAAACAGTACTGCTAAACCTTTTTGGGATAATTTTGGTCAAAACAGATTTCATCATTGATATGTGTCTAAAAACACATATATTTTATATTGTTTATACCCACAAAAACATCTGAAAACACTCAGAAATGCCACAAAATACTATAAATATCATTGAAATGTGTTTTTATGTGTTACAAGTGCAAAAGGATTGAAAACTGATGAAAAACAACAAAGTTTACATAATTTGATTTAGGTCCCTAAACTTTCATAAATTGGCAAATCTAGTCCACTGTAATTCAAAAACTTGTAAAATATCATTAAAGGTCCTTGGGGATTCACAAGTTGTTAGAAATTGTCCTTTGAAGTTAAAATTGCATATTTACAACTTTGGTCCCTCAACTTTGAAAAAGTGTCAAAAAATAGTCCTCGGGTATTTAAAAATGGAAATTTATCAAATATTACCCTTGTGCTATTCAAAATTGGCAAAATAGACCCTTTTGATAAGTTTGGGAAAGCTACAATTTCAGTCCTTTATTTTTCAGAATTTACAAATGTGGTCCTTGTGATTAAACTACAAAACAAACGGACCCTTGGTATTATTAACCCAACCCAAATATATAAACCCAACCCAATACCAGGTCAAACCCGGTCAACCTCCCTCCCAAACCACCTTTCCTGTTTTCCCTCTCCCTCACACTGCTGTAAACCAATTCCACCTTCCACTCCATGGTTTCACCACCACTGTCCACCCATTGTCTACCCACTCCCTTCCACCTCCACAAACACCCAAAGTGCATTAAATGCTCAAAACCTGCTCAATCCAGCTATCAAGACTTTTGGCGCCAAATTGCATTTCAAGGGCTAAGATGAGTTCTGATGATCCAAGGGCAATGAAGTAAAGTGGGATTTGACCAAAGTGCTAGTGGGAACTCCAAAAATACCTATAAAGAAGGAAAGAAGCAGTGGAGTTGAATAACTAGTGTAAGTAGTGTAGTTTAGCATCGACATAGTGTAATTTTCATTCATAGTTGTAGTTTTAATTCCAGTTTTTATGTTTTCAAGTTATTTTTAGCTTTGTAATTCCTCTTGTAATCTCAGATTTTAAGTTTTAATGAAATTTACTTTTGTTCTAAAATCTTTGTTTAAGCTTTAAATGTTTCTTATTATTGCTTAATAGAATTGCTAATTTCATTTCACTTATTCTAAAAGCATTCTGATCCATTTCTCATCATTAATCAAAAATATAAAAAATCGAGAAAAACATTTGGAAAATAAAAAAGTACTTCAAAATTATTTTACACTTAAATAAGTTTAGTTCTTGTTTTATTAAAGATCAAAATAAGTTTTAAATAGTTTTTCTTGCTACAAATCGGTTACATATTCAAAATTCTCATCAGTCAACAAAAGTCAATGCAAGTAAAAGAGCTCATCGATTCGATTTCTGATATGGAGTTGGATTTGGGTTGATTTAGTATAATTTGGGGTTAACATCAGTTTATGATAGTAGTTATTTGATCTCATTGAGCATGTCATTGTGACAGGACCACTTGTAAGTTTTGAAATCTGTCTTTGGTTTTACATTTGCTATAATCTGATTACATTTGTTTGGATTTGTGCATCTAGTCATTATTAGTTATATTTGATCTAGATTTAATGTTAGTGTAGAATGGTTGAGTAGTCTTCTGTTTAAATACTTCATATCGATTAGTAATATAGTGTTTGGCATAAGCTTGTGCGTCTGTTATTGAGGTTAGAGAAAGGTTTAGATCACTTGTTTTAATATCAGTTAGGTTTGATTTAGCCATTTCAGTAATTAGTTTGGATACTAGTGTCATTTAAGTCAAAATCTCTCATTACCTATTCTTGTGATCTTATCAGTTAAGAGTAGTATGCATCAGTTTAAGATATAGGTATAGAAATCCTTAGAGTAGATTAATTTAGTTGCATATTAGCTTAAAATATCAGTTTCATTCCATTTCATAAGCTCACAAGTTCAATAAAGTCAAATTTTCAAAAACTTTAAAAAGTCAAAAGTTGGAAAATCCGTTTTTCACCAAACTTTGTGGATTTTTCATGGATTCATTTCTGATCCAAATTAAGTGAAATTTTGGGATAAACAAGTTCAGTTGGTCTATTTTTGAAAAATAATTTTTGTGAAATTTTAGAAGACCTCTATAAGCTCTAAATAAGCTGTCCAAACAGCCTACTTATGCCCTGTTCACTCAGCATATCTTTGAGTTTTTAAAGATACTCTGAGTTTATCTAAGCTTATTGTAGAGCTTGTAGAAAGTTCATTTTAGCTTCTCTCAGGCTCAAATTTGGTACAACTGATCTTTGGTTGGTGGTCTTGAGGTCCACAGAGCTGGTTTTCACTTTGGCTTATTAGATAAGGCGGCACAAGTGCTTAAAGTAGCTAGTTAGGGTACATTTGGCACTAGTGCTTAAATAGAATCATATCATTGTAGATTGCTTTTCAGAGGTTTAGGATAGTTGGAATAGGTTGGTTTTAAGTAATTTTAGCATACTCTAGCTTCTGTGATAAGTTGGTGCACTTTGGTAGCTTTTAGCTTAATTTCAAGTGCTTATTCATATTAGTTGTGTGCCCAAATCATTGTTCTTGTGCTCCAAAATAGTTTCTGTTATTTTTCCTGGGTTCTCAGTATTATTTTATCGTTTACTGGAAGTTTTCATATTTTTCACTATTCATTTACTATTTTTCTGCATTTAATTTCAGTTTTTAGACTTTTTAAATAGCTTTTAATACAAATAAATCAGAAAAGCTTCAAAAAATAAGTTTTCAATTTTCATAGATTAAGATAAATATAAAAATCAAAAAAATAATTTTTCCAGATTTTTCCTAGTTAAATTTATAATTTTTAGCCATTTAATTAGTTTAAAATAGTTTTAAATTTGTAGAAAATCGAAAAATCGTCAGAAAAATACAAAATTAGTTTTGAAAATTCTCTTTAGTTATTTTAGATTTTTATAAGTCATAATTTCACTTTTCTAGCTTTATTTCATATTTTCTTATATTTTAGGATATTATTAAATAGTTAAAATTAGTTTTAATTAATAATAATTAGATAAATAGTTTTAAAAATAATTTTCTTTTCCAATAATTTTCTAGTATAATTAGGATTGTAAAAACAATATTTTCATACCCGTAGGTGTTTCATTTATTTAATTTCACGTTTTGTTTCGTACGTTTACGTTGAATTTTAATTAAACATACGCGTTTTTAGATTTTTGACGTTTTTAAGTATTTTGCTTTCACATACTTGTTCTTATAGCTTGTTTAAGCTATTTTCTTTTATTCCTTAGTATAAATCACTCAAAATCCTTTTTCCATTCAATATCACCCGATCTCACATTCGTCCTATTACAGTGTTCACACCTCGTTGGGACTTAACGACCCGGGGAAACACTAAACTCCTCTGGACTTAATTGCATTGGTTTTAGACTGTTGGACTTTTATGGTTGACCATTCACAAGTGGTTGACTAATAAAAGATAGACCGTTTTGAGGCAACCAAAATTTTGCGCCGCTGCCGGGGAGGTGTCTTTGCGTACTACGAGTTTGAAGCATAAGTGATTGTTGAATATACACCCATTGTATATTTACCATCTTTGTCCATATTTCCTTATTTTCATATAAAACCAAAATTATGGTGAAGTTAATTCGTTTGACTAATCGATTACCAAAAATATTTTCATCCTTTGTTTTTACAACATGTTTTTCAAAAATACCAAAAATATTCCTCTTTACCCTCTTACCCTTTTGATTCTTCATTTCTTACCCTCTGGAACCCTTTGATTCTTTCTATGTCTTATCCTCACCTTTTTGGTTGTCAATTTTGTGGTGGCCCTCATAATGATGATAATTGTCTCAGTTTTAGCATGGTGGAATCAGGAAACGGGTCTGTCTCAAACCAGGATCCCTATTCTTACCATGACACGACTGATTTATTTCATCAGCTACCACATCATGAGATATTGACATATCTGTGTGAGTTTTGTGGAGGTCCTCACCAAGGATTTGAGTGTCAATCCGGAAATGCGTTTGTCTATGAACGCTTTTTGATAACACTCAGGACTTTGGAAATGACCAAATTCCATATTATTCACATGACCAGCCACAACAATCATTTTGTTGTGAGTATTGTGGAGGTCCACACTTTAGCTCTGATTGTCAAACAAGGAATCCATTTCCTTGTAACAATTACGACTCTTCGTATCATGACCAACCTCTACAGATACCAAATGAATCAGACACCACCTCAGCCTAAGCCACTTCCTCAAAATCTTCTCCTTGATCTTTTGGATTTAGTGAAAGATTTGAAGGAATGTAAACATTCCCAAGATAATCCAAATCAAAAATCCATGGAAGAATTGTTAGTGAAGAGCGGTACGCTAAATTAGATTCCCAGTTGCCGATGAAAACTCTATTAGGGAATTAATTAAAATACAAAAAGCAACCAAATCTAGCTCTCGATTCCGTTTCATTCCTGATGACGATGATGATGAAGTTACCCTTGATATTTGTCAATTTTGTACAGGTTCATCAAGTTCATCAGTTGAAATTCCTTCCATGAAAAATCAGGGAGAAAAGACTATGATGGAATTACTAGCAGAAGAACAAATGGAAACTGTAAAACATATGTATGCTAGTCCTTCTCAACTCCCTCAGTCTGTTGTTATCACACCCGATATTCCCACTCACTCTCTGAGCATGGGGGACGAGCATCTTGACGCTGTTCCTGAAAAGGAATCGGACGAATTCATAAAGTCTAGTGTTAAGAACCTTGTCCCAATTCCAAGAGACTCACATGGAATTCTTGATCATGTGTGTGATATCCCTCCTCCTCTTATCTTCCAAAATGATCATATTGAGATGTTCTCTAATTCTGATGAGGACTATTCTTTATCTTGTGGAGACATAAGTTATGTGGGAATTACCTTCGAGCTTGTCACTTAGGAGAAGAGAATAAGGAAGAAATAATCCAAGACGAAGCTCTTCGTCTTACATTATTGAATGTTAATCTTCTCATTTCGAGAAATCGAGGCTTTAATGAAAAGCCTATTTCATATCCTATCCCCTTTGAGGATAGTGAACTTTTGTTCGATGATTCTATTCCGGAATTGCAAACGTTCTATTTTGATCATATGGGAGAGAAGATTAGTGGTATTACCACTTCTCATTCTCATAATTCTCTCTCCGATTATGAATCATTCACTTTTGAGGAGTTCCCCAGTGAACTCACTCAAATCAATCCCGAATATGAATCATTCGCCTTTGAGGAGTTCTCCTGTGAACTCACTCATATCATATCTCCACCGGAGTATGATAACTTCTACTTTGATCTAGACACACCCGGGATATGTCTAGACCAATTGAGCTTAAATGATGAGATTCATGCTATTATGAATTCTCCTGTGGGTGATGATGAGTTAGTCAAGATTTTTATCATGACTTTCTTTCTCTTCTTCACCTATTCCTTGACTTCTCCTGTTCTTCACTCCTTCGGGAATGAAGACATTATTTTTGACCCCGGCATTTTCATTTATCATCTGTGAGCCGGGTCTCTCAATATCTCATCGGTGTGGAACTTTCACGTACTTCAAATGTTTGTCCAAACATCTTGAATAAAAGTCCGATGGAGATTATCTCTTCCACTTACTTCCCCATGAACCAATAAATGCGGGGATCGAGTCAAGCTAGCGACTCGGTAATCAAAAACAGTAGTTAAACATGGGTTTTCACCCGTGTGTCCCACCCTAGTGTGGGGAGTTTCCCCATTATATAAGATCTAAAAAAAAATGAATGAAAATTGTAAATATTAAAAAAGAGAATAATTGTTGTGTTTCTATACTTAGCTAGTAATGTTATCTTTTTACGTTCAAGGATTCGGCATAATAGCCGGGACTTTGAATATTGAGGACAATATTTATTTCTAAGTGTGGGGAAATTACGAATTTGATCATAAATGTACCCTTTTAGTCCCTTTTCCCCAAAATGGCCAAATTTTAAATTTTTTTAGTGGAAGTACTATGTACTAAACACAACAAATGGTAATCAGTCCACCTTGTCTAACCCACATAAGGACTGGCTAATCCAGGAGCAAACGGCTCTTGGTAAAGATATCTCAAATCCGTTGATGGCTTGCAATTTGCCCAAAATTGTATGGTGTTCACCTCACCATATCTTTAATTAGTGAAGAGTTGGCTAGCCCGCAAGTTTATGGCTTGTGGTAAAGGCGTTGGAAAGCCATAATTGGTAATCGACTCACCAAAGATATTTTATCTAAGAGTTGGCTAGTCCGAAGCAAAGCGGCTTCTCGCTAAAGACAAATCAAAACCGTTGAAAGCCGGTGATTTGCTCAAAATCATTTGGTTATCATTGTACCAAGGTTCTTACTTGAACGAAAACAATTGGCTACTCCAGAAGTAATGGCTTTTGGTAAAGAGATGAAATCCATTAATTTTTCACAAAAGATTGCTAGGGACTAGCAATAGTTTAGTGTGGGGGATTTGATATGTGTCTAAAACACATATATTTTATATTGTTTATACCCACAAAACATCGAAAACACTCGGAAATGCCACAAAATACTATAAATATCATTGAAATGTGTTTTTATGTGTCACAAGTGCAAAAGGATTGAAAACTGATGAAAAACAACAAAGTTTACATAATTTACAGTTTTAGTCCCTAAACTTTCATAAATTGGCAAATCTAGTCCCTGGTAATTCAAAAACTTGTAAAATATCATTAAAGGTCCTTGGGGATTCACAAGTTGTTAGAAATTGTCCTTTGAAGTTAAAATTGCATATTTACAACTTTGGTCCCTCAACTTTGAAAAAGTGTCAAAAAATAGTCCTCGGGTATTTAAAAATGGAAATTTATCAAATATTACCCTTGTGCTATTCATAATTGGCAAAATAGACCCTTTTGATAAGTTTGGGAAAGTTACAATTTCAGTCCTTTATTTTTGAAATTTACAAATGTGGTCCTTGTGATTAAACTACAAAACAAACGGACCCTTGGTATTATTAACCCAACCCAAATATATAAACCCAACCCAATACCAGGTCAACCTCCCTCCCAAACCACCTTTCCTGTTTTCCCTCTCCCTCACACTTGTAAACCAATTCCACCTTCCACCTCCATGGTTTCACCACCACTGTCCACCCAAATGTCTACCCCACTCCCTTCCACCTCCACAAACACCCAAAGTGCATTAAATGCTAAAACACGCTCAATCCGACTATCAAGACTTTTGGCGCCAAATTGCATTTCAAGGGCTAAGATGAGTTGCAGTGATCCAAGGGCCATGAAGTAAAGTGGGATTTGACCAAAGTGCTAGTGGGAACTCCAAAAATACCTATAAAGAAGGAAAGAAGCAGTGGAGTTGAATAACTAGTGTAAGTAGTGTAGTTTAGCATCGACATAGTGTAATTTTCATTCATAGTTGTAGTTTTAATTCCAGTTTTTATGTTTTCAAGTTATTTTTAGCTTTGTAATTCCTCTTGTAATCTCAGATTTTAAGTTTTAATGAAATTTACTTTTGTTATAAAATCTTTGTTTAAGCTTTAAATGTTTCTTATTATTGCTTAATAGAATTGCTAATTTCATTTTAGCTTATTCTAAAAGCTTGATCCATTTCTCATCATTAATCAAAAATATAAAAAAATCGAAAAAACATTTGGAAAATAAAAAAGTACTTCAAAATTATTTTACGGCTTAAATAAGTTTAGTTACTTGTTTTATTAAAGATCAAAATAAGTTTTAAATAGTTTTTCTTGCTACAAATCGGTTACATATTCAAAATTCTCATCACCAACAAAAGTCAATCGCAAGTAAAAGAGCTTATCGATTCGATTTGCTGATATGGAGTTAGATTTGGGTTGATTTAGTATAATTTGGGGTTAACATCAGTTTATGATAGTAGTTATTTGATCTCATTGAGCATGTCATTGTGGGGACCACTTGTAAGTTTTGAAATCGTCCTTGGTTTTACATTTGCTATAATCGATTACTGTTGTTTGGATTTGTGCATCTAGTCATTATTAGTTATATTTGATCTAGATTTAATGTTAGTGTAGAATGGTTGAGTAGTCTTCTGTTTTAATACTTCATATCGATTAGTAATATAGTGTTTGGCATAAGCTTGTCGTCATGTTATTGAGGTTAGAGAAAGGTTGAGATCACTTGTTTTAATCTCGATTAGGTTTGATTTAGCCATTTCAGTAATTAGTTTGGATACTAGTGTCATTTAAGTCAAAATCTCTCATTACCTATTCTTGTGATCTTATCAGTTAAGAGTAGTATGCATCAGTTTAAGATATAGGTATAGAAATCCTTAGAGTAGATTAATTTAGTTGCATATTAGCTTAAAATATCAGTTTCATTCCATTTCATAAGCTCACAAGTTCAATAAAGTCAAATTTTCAAAAACTTCAAAAAGTCAAAAGTTGGAAAATCCGTTTTTCACCAAACTTTGTGGATTTTTCATGGATTCATTTCTGATCCAAATTAAGTGAAATTTTGGGATAAACAAGTTCAGTTGGTCTATTTTTGAAAAATGATTTGTGTGAAATTTTAGAGGACCTCCATAAGCTCTAAATAAGCTGTCCAAACAGCCTACTTATGCCCTGTTCACTCAGATATCTTTGAGTTTTTCAAAGATGAGTTTATCTAAGCTTATTGTAGAGCTTGTAGAAAGTTCATTTTAGCTTCTCTCAGGCTCAAATTTGGTACAACTGGTCTTTGGTTGGTGGTCTTGAGGTCCACAGAAATGGTTTTCACTTTGGCTTATTAGATAAGCTGGCACAAGTGCTTAAAGTAGCTAGTTAGAGCTGTTTGGCACTAGTGCTTAAATAGAATCATATCATTGTAGATTGCTTTTCAGAGGTTTAGGATAGTTGGAATAGGTTGGTTTTAAGTAATTTTAGCATACTCTAGCTTCTGTGATAAGTTGGTGCACTTTGGTAGCTTTTAGCTTAATTTCAAGTGTTTATTCATATTAGTTGTGTGCCCAAATCATTGTTCTTGTGCTCCAAAATAGTTTCTGTTATTTTTCCTGGGTTCTCAGTATTATTTTATCGTTGACTGGAAGTTTTCATATTTTTCACTATTCATTTACTATTTTTCTGCATTTAATTTCAGTTTTTAGACTTTTTAAATAGCTTTTAATACAAATAAATCAGAAAAGCTTCAAAAAAATAAGTTTTCAATTTTCATAGATTAAGATAAATATAAAAAGCAAAAAAATAATTTTTCCAGATTTTTCCTAGTTAAATTTATAATTTTTAGCCATTTAATTAGTTTAAAATAGTTTTAAATTTGTAGAAAATCGAAAAATCATCAGAAAAATACAAAATTAGTTTTGAAAATTCTCTTTAGTTATTTTAGATTTTTATAAGTCATAATTTCACTTTTCTAGCTTTATTTCATATTTTCTTATATTTTAGGATATTATTAAATAGTTAAAAATAGTTTTTAATTAATAATAATTAGATAAATAGTTTTAAAAATAATTTTCTTTTTCCAATAATTTTCTAGTATAATTAGGATTGTAAAAACAATATTTTCATACCCGTAGGTGTTTCATTTATTTAATTTCACGTTTTGTTTCGTACGTTTACGTAGAATTTTAATTAAACATACGCGTTTTTAGATTTTTGACGTTTTTAAGTATTTTGCTTTCACATACTTGTTCTTATAGCTTGTTTAAGCTATTTTCTTTTATTCCTTAGTATAAATCACTCAAAACCCTTTTTCCATTCAATATCACCCAATCTCACATTCGTCCTATTACATTGTTCACACCTCGTTGGGACTTAACGACCCGGGGAAACACTAAACTCCTCTGGACTTAATTGCATTGGTTTTAGACTGTTGGACTTTTATGGTTGACCATTCACAAGTGGTTGACTAATAAAAGATAGACCGTTTTGAGGCAACCAATCATTCACCTAGAAGGCACAATAGTTTTGGTCATAGACATAAAAGAAGTCACGTGGGTAGTATGGGTGAAAAACTATGTTTTGTGTGCTTTAGTCCTAATCATTTAATCAAGGATTGTGAACGTCACTCAGAATACCTTAGGAAATTTTCAAATAATAGGTCTGCTAATCAGAATCCTAGAGAGCATAAACCAGTCTGGAATAATTCAAATAGGGTTAATCATAACAACTTCTCACCAGACCATAGGTACCCCTACCAGAGACGACCTTTTTCTAAACCACTAGTACCTTCACAAGCAGTACCTTCTCAAAGTACTACTCAGTTCAACCAAGGTACTGTGAATACCTCTTGGCACAGAAATCCTAGGAGATCTCACTATTATCAACCTAGAAGGTATTACAATTCACATAGGGGATCTAGATCACAGGAACCAAGTGTTAAAACAGAATGGGTTAAGAGAGAAAGTACTGCTGAGGGACAAACTGTACTTTCAACAAAAAGTGAATCTGATGTTTTCATTATACAAGAAAAAGAGAATGATTTTGCAAAAAAGAGTTCTGTTGAAAATCCAGAAAGTTTTGAAAATCCACATGCTAAAAATCAAAAGATAATTATGGATCATGTTTTGAAAAAAGCGATTGGAAACTACATACTCAAAGAATTTGAGTTTGTAACTCCACAAAGGGAACACAAGTCAGTAATGGCTTGGGTTCCTAAAAGAGACTAACTTTCTAAATCTTTGTGCAGGGCAACCCAGAGGAGGAGCTTAAAGATCATCTTATTGTGGATAGTGGTTGCTCTGGAAGTATGACAGGATACAAGGAGATTCGATTTTAGATCTATTAGTGGAGGAAGAGTTGCATTTGGGAATGATCCAAATGGAGGAAGGATTACTGGAAAAGGAACTATCAAAGCAGGACGTATTGACTTTGAGAATGTTAGATATGTGAAGGAGCTGAAATTCAACTTATTGTCAGTTTCTCAAATCTGTGACAAAAAGCATCCTGTGTTATTCACTGACACAGAATGTCTCATCCTTTCTTCTGAGTTTGAGCCTGTTGATGATAACTTGGTAGTACTCAGAGTACCAAGAACCAATGATGTGTATAGTCTGGACATGAAGAGTCTTAACTCTTATGGAAGAGCCACCTGTTTAGTGGCAAAAGCAACAACTGAAGAAGCACATCAGTGGCATAGACGATTGGGACATGTAAATTTCAAGAATATCAACAAACTGGTCAAAGGAAATTTAGTTAGAGGTCTACCTTCAAAGACTTACAAGAATGAACACTCCTGTTTGGCGTGTAAGAAGGGAAAACAACACAAAGCTTCATGCAAAAAGCTTGAGGAGAGGACAATTAGAGAACCTTTGGAGTTATTACATATGGATCTGTTTGGTCCTGTTTCTGTGGCAAGCTTAAACAAGAAAAAGTACTCCTTAGTTGTTCTGAGATGATTGCAGTAGATTCAGTTGGGTATTTTTCTTGGGATTTAAAGATGATACTTTTGATGCGATTCAGACATTAATAATAGCACTGGAAAACCAATTGAGACTCAAGGTTAGAGGTATTAGATGTGATAATGGAACTGAATTCAAGAATAAGCTTATGGATGAATTTTGTGCTAACAAAGGAATTAAGAGGGAGTTCAGTATTGCAAGAACACCACATCATAATGGTGTTGCAGAGAGGAAGAATAGGACTTTGATTGAAGCGACTAGAACTATGCTTGCGATTCTCAACTACCTATTCAATTCGGGTTGAAGCACGTAATGCTTGCTTGCTATGTACTCAACAGTAGTCATCACAAAACCAGATGAAGACACCTTATGAGTTCGATGGGCAACAAACCTAACATTCGTTTTATGAAGCCTTTTGGATGCCCTCTCACTATTTTAAACACAATTGATAATTTAGGAAAGTTTGATGGCAAGTCAGAAGAAGGATATTTATTGGGTTATTGCACTAACTTGATGGGGATTTAGAGTGTAAAACAGAGTCACTAAGAAGATTCAAGATTGTCTTCATGTTGAGTTTTTAGAAGATCAAGATAATCGAAAGGGTAAAGGTCCGATTGGATGTTTGATCTTGAAGTTTTATCTCCTTCTATGAACTATGTACCTGTTAGAGCAGAAAATCAACCTGTACATGATGTAGAAGACTTACAGTATGTTATTAATGGAGTTCATATTAGACCTGATGATGTCCCTGATGCTACAAAGCAAAGTACTGAAGTTCCAAAGCAAAGTACTGATGCCCCAGCACAAAGTACTGATATACCAAAAACTTCACTATCTGCTGAAGATCAAGATATTCAAGAGACACTTAATCAGATGCTTTTACAAGATGTAATGGCACATTCTTATTCTGATGAACAAAGAAGAGCTTATGAAGCCGCAAAGAAAAAGAACAATACTGAAGATGTCTCTTACAATACTTTGGACAGTACTTTTGATCAAAGTACTGTTGTACCAGTTGACAGTACTTTAGATGATTTGGATGATCCTACCATGCATGGATTAGAGGAAACTAATGATGAGTTTGCAGATGAAGGTATTTTCTCAGATTCCAATGAAGGTGCTGATTATACTAACTTGGATGATGCATATGGAGTTCCACAGTCTCCAATCTTAAGGATTCATAAGAATCATCCTACTGATCAAATCATTGGTCCTTCTACTTCTGGAGTGATGACAAGACACAAGGCTAAGAGTTTTACTAAACCTCATAATGCTTTACTTAGCTTTGTCTACAAACAGAACAGGCTGAATCATAAGGACCATCAAACATGTCTGTTTACTTGCTTTATTTCTCAAGAGGAACCCAAGAACATTGCTCAAGCATTGACAAAATAAAGTTGGGTTGAAGCTACGAAGAAGAACTGCTACAATTCAAACTTCAAGAAGTTTGGGTATTATGTGATCTTCCAGATGGGAAGAAAGTTATTGGAACCAGATGGGTTTTCAGGGTCAAGAGAGATGAAAGAGGTAATGTCATCAAGAACAAGGCAAGGTTAGTTGCTCAAGGTTACAGACAAGAAGAAGGAGTAGATTATGATGAAGTATTTGCTCCTGTAGCAAGGATTGAAGCTATTCGAATATTTCTTGCTTTTGCTTCCTATATGGGATTTCAGGTTTACCAGATGGATGTCAAGAGTGCCTTTTTATATGGTACTATTACAGAGGAAGTGTATGTCAAACAACCTCCTAGTTTTGAAGATCCTAAACATCCTAACAAAGTCTACAAGGTGGTTAAGGCTCTTTATGGCCTTCATCAGGCACCTAGAGCTTGGTATGAGAGGCTCTCTACATTCTTATTACAACATGGTTACAGAAGGGGAGCTATTGACAAGACTTTGTTTATCAAGAGAGAAAAGAAGGATATCATGTTAGTTCAAGTATATGTCGATGATATCATCTTTGGAGCTACCAAACAGTCTATGGTTAAGGAGTTTGGCGGTGATGCGAAGGAATTTCGGATGAGTTCAATGGGTGAGTTAAATTTCTTTTTGGGACTTCAAGTTAAGCAGTCACAGCAAGGTATTTTCATAAGTCAAGATAAGTATGTATCTGACATACTTAAGAAGTTCAATTTTGATGATATGAAGTCTGTCACTACACCCATTAAATCAATTAACTCATTGGGCAAGGATGAAGATGGACACCCAGTCGAAGTCAAGTTATATAGATTAATGATTGGTCGTCTTATGTATCTCATTTGCATCAAGGCACGATATCATGTTTGCATTTTGTTTATGTGCAAGATATCAAGTCACACCAAAGATTTCTCATATGAATGCATAAAGAGAATTTTTACTCGTTATTTGAAACAACAACCTAAGTTAGGGTTGTAGTATCCCAGGGACTCACCTTTTCACTTAGAGGCATTTTCAGATAGTGATTATGCAGGTGATAATTACGACAGAAGATCAACCACAGGTAGATGCCAATATCTTGGAAGAAGATTAGTTTCATGGCAGTGTAAAAAGCAAACAATTGCAGCCACATCATCTACTGAAGCTGAATATGTAGCTGCTGCAAGTTGTTGTGGACAAGTTTTGTGGATGCAGAATCAACTCTTGGATTATGGGTTCAACTTCAAGAATACTCCTATCAATATTGATAATGAGAGTACTATATGTGTAACGCCCCAACCCGATAAGGGTAGAAGTATCACAGTATGGTGTCATATCAGAACATACATAATGAACATAAATCAAACTGCGGAAGCCTTATAATAAATCTCAAGAGAATTCAAGTCAACAAGACTTATCAATACATAAATACAAAAGGAAAAACTCAGAAATGAAAATATATAACAAAATCAAATGAAGTCTAAGATGACTAGGCATGGTCTCTATATCAGCTCATCTCTCAAACCCAAACAATCCCCAGCTCCTAGCTTATGTACCTGCCACAGAAAAGAAATGCGGTGAGCTTAAAAGCCCAGTGAAGAGCAGGATATAACGATACAATAAAATAAAACGAACGAGAACAAAGTAAGGAAGGTTAGTCAATAAATCTGGTATATCAAAGGAACAGAGTAGGGTAAATGAAACATAGGAAAAGGGGTCAGTTATCCACCACGAGCCAACAAAACAAATCAAATCAAATCATATATCCATAGTAGCCAGTAGTAACCAATAGTAACCATAGCAGATATAACTGACATGGAGTGATCGGCTCCAGATTGTGAAGACAGCGTATTGCACACGACATCATTCACCGGACAAATCATAACATATCGATAGAATAAATCTAGGATGCATCCATACGCCCCTCTGACAGGATAGTGGCCACACAATATATATTGAGCTCATAATCAGATAACAGAAAGGGACGGTGTGTAACATCACTTGTACACACTAGAGTCATGCCATTGGTGCATCAATGACACGGACATGGAACCCCCATGCCTAGTGATAGCTCGGGTCTCAAATGACATTGTGAGGTCAAGGCAAGGTCATATCAAAAGGATTCATATTAAAGGTTCAGAAGTTAAAGGTTCATATCAAAGTCCATAGCAAAAGTTCATAATCAAAGATGCATATCAAAGGTTCATAATCAGAAGGTTCATATCAAACAGTTCACATAGGAGATTCAATCAAAGGGAGCATAGCAAAGTTATAGGGAAGCCCTAATAAGAAGGCTCAGAACAAAGGATAACAATTCAAAACCAATATCGAAAGATGTAAACGAATCATGAGAAACCCCTACTGAAAAGGGATAGAATATATGTACCTTATTCGAAGCAGATCAACAATGAAAGCAAAACCAAGAAATGAGATCAACCCCGTCGCCCGGAACCTATGTGAATTAGATAGCGCTTAATAAGAATCATATTACTCATTTTAGACGGCTTTCCATTTTTAGCAGGTTTCCACTTTTAGTAATATTTCCATTTTAAGTAACTTTCATATTTAGTAACTTTCTATAATTAGCACGTTTTCGTACTCAGCAAGTTTAGCTATTTATGAGGTATTTTACGACATACTAGGTTAAATGATTTTTATTATACTTTAAGGATCATTTATGTCAAATTGCACAAGTTCAGGGTCTAAAGTGTAAATATTACAAAGTGTAGGGTCATAAATGTAAATATAGCAAGTTTTCTCCTTTTTACTAGTTCAGTCCATGCATTTACTTAATTAACGAGTCAACCTTCTAGTTTCATTATTTACAAGACCAACCCTACACATCCAACCTTTAACCTTTATTAATTTCAAAACCTTTTTACACTCTAAACCAAGTCGACTCTTTTAAAATCCATACGACACAAACAAGGCAACACGAGACTCTTTTGAAAATCAGTATCGACACAACTACACCAACAAGACCCTTTTAATGGTTTTATGCGACATAATTTGTCAAAGATTTAAGCGTTTAGATATGACCATTTTCAATTCGTTACCAAACAATTAATCATGCATGTGGTTGTATCATTATGGGGTCGAATAAGTCCAACAACATGGGTCAAATACATGCATAACCTATTAGATATTTATGTGTTTCTTGCTATGACATCAGGCGACAAAAGTAAATGTTATATGTGATGGTTTCATTCGACAAGCATGCATTCATGTGACAATCTATTATATCAAATCATGTGATTATGGCTTCAAAACAGAAGTATTAATGAGTCGAATAATATACTCATTCCCTTCAATAATTTAAATGATCTAACTCATGATTTTTGTGTGGCTGTTTACTTCATACAATAATTAAAATGAGATGGCATGCAAAGAGGGGTCCAACGTTTGAGAGGGCATGCATAGTTCGAAATATTTTCAAAAGCAGTTTACAATTGGGTTGATCAACATGCATACGAATGAAAAAGAAACAAGTCACACGACATGCATACGAATGAAAAAGAAACAGGTCACACGACATGCACCTAGAAGAGGATTAAAATGAAAGTGATATAATACCCTTGTAGTGTGCGAGACGAAACAAGAACGAAGGCACTAAGGCTCTTAAACTTCACGACAGCAACAACAATTCATAACCACGACTTGCACCTTCGACCTTGCACAACCCACGATCAAATGCAACCTCCTTCGAATCACACGAATCACGACCAATATACACGTCTACTGCAGCCTTATGAAGCCTCTGAAACCCTCCTTTGAACCTTCTTTGTGTCGACAGAAAAAAAAATGGTGGAGCAGATGGAGTAGCCGTCACTTTTCTTTTAGGGTTTGTAGTGTGTTATTTTGAATGGAAATTAGGGAGATATAAGGGGAATATAAATGTGATATGAAGGTGTTAATGAGGCCAAGATTTCAGGAATTTGGCATGGGAATTGGCCGAACAAAATGGGGAGCAAAAGACCAATTTACAACTTTATTTACTTACTATAATTACCTTGAGACATTTATTTATTTGGTTTACTAACTTGTACAAGTAACTTCTTAGTGTATTATATATATTTGTTATTTAAATGTAGCTTTTATTTTCAATGTAACCATTACAATTAAATGTCCAACGAAATTAACGAGCTCATTTTATTTTACGGATTATTAGTTGAGGTTATTATAGTCTTTTAACGCGTTCACGATTTTCGGGTTTTACAACTCTTCCCCTCTAAAAAATAATTTTCGTCCTCGAAAATTGAAAGGAAACGAAAGTAGCAAACGAAGATATACCAGATTACACAACTGAGGGTAACAGAAATCAAACGGTAGAACTTTACAAAGGAGAATGCGTGCCGAGAATTAAACTTAACAGATCACATAACGATGAAGGTAGATTAAACGTATAGGCAGAATGATCTTAAGGTCCTGCTAAACTCAGTCAATCTAAATAAGGTGCAAACTTCTACGCTTCTAAGGCACTCCTCGAGACATCCTATGATCACAATGAGGGTACGTCATATGATGTAAGTATTATCACGTTAGCTACGCGTCATAATACCGGCGTCATATGAGTATACCATCATGATGACCATACTTTATCTCAAGCCGTGAAAACCATCATATCAACCACCTAACGATCCATTCTATATCTTAGTGTTGGTCCGAAACAATCATCACTAACGGATTCGAAATCCAAAGAACAGAACATATAAGGAACGTAACGGAACATAGCAAGTACCATCTAACTGAAACACGTCGGAGATAGCATCAGGTCTTCCACAGTTCGTCAAATCTTCCAGAACAAAACAATCATCCAACATACACAGAATTTATACAGAACGGAACATCATTCAAAGAGAACAAAATTTATTCAAGTGATTTAAAACACAATGCGAGGTCGTAGTAACACCGAATCGTATGAAGCAGATAAATCTCCTCAGCATCTCAACGGTTGGATTGTTGACCACAATATGCCCGAATCTTGGTAGTAGTTTCATCGCATGACTAAAGTACGCCGGTCATACTTCTTCTGCTCATACATCTTCCAAGTGTCCACCAGTTGAATCTCGTATCCGTCTTTGCGCCTCTGGTTGATTCGTCCAGCTCCCTCCAGCAGCATCTTGATGTCTCCAGTAGCATCACAGTCGGGTGCGGCTCATGCTTCACGTACCTCTCCAGCTCAGAAACTGTTGCAACAACTCAGGATCGGTACCATCACCTTTGACTCCACGAATAGTCTCCATCTAAACGATCGATAAAGGAATGCGCGAATATGAAATAACAAAATGCGAAAAGAAGAAGGTTGAATCAGCGAAGACAAAAGAACATCAAAGTCAAACCTGGACGAAAATCAAAAGAATCGAAAAAGATCGAAACAAACGGAAGCTTAATGTCTACCCAAGCCCTCACAGGTCAAACCTAAGCTCTACGGGTCAAATCCTAGGGTCCATATGTCACAGGTCCTGACTACAAGTCGTAAACCTGGGCTTTGATACCATAATTGTAACGCCCCAACCCGATAAGGGTAGAAGTATCACAGTATGGTGTCATATCAGAACATACATAATGAACATAAATCAAACTGCGGAAGCCTTATAATAAATCTCAAGAGAATTTAAGTCAACAAGACTTATCAATACATAAATACAAAAGGAAAAACTCAGAAATGAAAATATATAACAAAATCAAATGAAGTCTAAGATGACTAGGCATGGTCTCTATATCAGCTCATCTCTCAAACCCAAACAATCCCCAGCTCCTAGCTTATGTACGCCACGGAAAAGAAATGCGGCTGAGCTTAAAAAGCCCAAGGAACGATATAACTTGATACAATAAAATAAAACTGAACTAAGAACAAAGTAAGGAAAGTCAATAAATCTGGTATATCAAAGGAACAGAGTAGGGTAAATGAAACATAGCAAAAGGGGTCAGTTATCCACCACGAGCCAACAAAACAAATCAAATCAAATCATATATCCATAGTAGCCTGTAGTAACCAATAGTAACCATAGCGTATATACGAGACATGGAGTGATCAGCTCCCAGATTGTGAAGACGCGTATTGCACACGCCATCATTCACCAAACAAATCATAACATATCAGATAACAGAACAAATCTAGGATGCATCCATACGCCCCTGCAGACAGATAGTGGCCATACAATATATATCGAGCTCATAATCGGATAACAAAAGGGACGGTGTGTAATATCACTCGTACACACTAGAGTCATGCCATTGGTGCATCAATGACACGGACATGGAACCCCCATGCCTAGTGATAGCTTGGGTCTCAAACTGACAGATCAAGGCAAGGTCATATCAAAAGGATTCATATCAAAGGTTCAGAAGTCAAAGGTTCATATCAAAGTCCATAGCAAAAGTTCATAATCAAAGATGCATATCAAAGGTTCATAATCAGAAGGTTCATATCAAACAGTTCACATAGGAGATTCAATCAAAGGGAGCATAGCAAAGTTATAGGGAAGCCCTAATAAGAAGGCTCATAACAAAGGATAACAATTCAAAACCAATATCGAAATATGTAAACGAATCATGAAAAACCCCTACTGAAAAGGGATAGAATATTTGTACCTTATTCGAAGCAGATCAACAATGAAAGCAAAACCAAGAAATGAGATCAACCCCGTCGCCCGGAACCTATGTGAATTAGATAGCGCTTAATAAGAATCATATTACTCATTTTAGACGGCTTTCCATTTTTAGCAGGTTTCCACTTTTAGTAATATTTCCATTTTAAGTAACTTTCATATTTAGTAACTTTCCATAATTAGCACGTTTTCGTACTCAGCAAGTTTAGCTATTTATGAGGTATTTTACGACATACTAGGTTAAATGATTTTTATTATACTTTAAGGATCATTTATGTCAAATTACATAAGTACAGGGTCTAAAGTGTAAATATTACAAAGTGTAGGGTCATAAGTGTAAATATAGCAAGTTTACTCCTTTTTACAAGTTCAGTCCATGCATTTACTTAATTAACGAGTCAACCTTCTAGTTTCATTATTTACAAGACCAACCCTACACATCCAACCTTTAACCTTATTACTTTCAAAACCTTTTTACACTCTAAACCAAGTCGACTCTTTTAAAATCCATACGACACAAACAAGGCAACACGAGACTCTTTTGAAAATCAGTATCGACACAACTACACCAACAAGACCCTTTTAATGGTTTTATGCGACATAATTTGACAAAGATTTAAGAGTTTATATATGACCTTTTTCATTTCGTTACCAAACAATTAATCATGCATGTGGTCGTATCATTATGGGGTCGAATAAGTCCAACAACATGGGTCAAATACATGCATAACCTATTAGATATTTATGTGTTTCTTGCTATGACATCAGGCGACAAAAGTAAATGTTATATGTGATGGTTTCATTCGACAAGCATGCATTCATGTGACAATCTATTATATCAAATCATGTGATTATGGCTTCAAAACAGAAGTATTAATGAGTCGAATAATATACTCATTCCCTTCAATAATTTAAATGATCTAACTCATGATTTTTGTGTGGCTGTTTACTTCATACAATAATTAAAATGAGATGGCATGCAAAGAGGGGTCCAACGTTTGATAGGGCATGCATGGTTCGAATTATTTTCAAAAGCAGTTTACAATTGGGTTGATCAACATGCATACGAATGAAAAAGAAACAGGTCACACGACATGCATACGAATGAAAAAGAAACAGGTCACACGACATGCACCTAGAAGAGGATTAAAAAGAAAGTGATATAATACCCTTGTAGTGTGCGAGACGAAACAAGAACGAAGGCACTAAGGCTCTTAAACTTCACGACAGCAGCAACAATTCATAACCACGACTTGCACCTTCGACCTTGCACAACCCACGATCAAATGCAACCTCCTTCGAATCACACGAATCACGACCAATATACACGTCTACTGCAGCCTTATGAAGCCTACGAAACCCTCCTTTGAACCTTCTTTGTGTCGACAGAAAAAAAAATGGTGGAGCAGATGGAGTAGCCGTCACTTTTCTGTTAGGGTTTGTAGTGTGTTATTTTGAATGGAAATTAGGGAGATATAAGGGGAATATAAATGTGATATGAAGGTGTTAATGAGGCCAAGATTTCAGGAATTTGGCATGGGAATTGGCCGAACAAAATGGGGAGCAAAAGACCAATTTACAACTTTATTTACTTACTATAATTACCTTGAGACATTTATTTATTTGGTTTAGTAACTTGTACAAGTAACTTCTTAGTGTATTATATATATTTGTTATTTAAATGTAGCTTTTATTTTCAATGTAACCATTACAATTAAATGTCCAACGAAATTAACGAGCTCATTTTATTTTACGGATTATTAGTTGAGGTTATTATAGTCTTTTAACGCGTTCACGATTTTCGGGTTTTACAATATGTATTGTGAAGAATCCAGTCTATCATTCCAACACCAAGCACATTCAGATTAGGCATCACTTTATCAGAGATTGCTATGAGCACAGGCTCATTAATGTGGTCAAGGTTCACACGGATGATAGTGTAGCTGATCTACTCACCAAAGGCTTTGATGTTTCAAGATTTAATCATTTGGTGGTTAGCATTGGCATGATTAACTACTGAGCTACATTTCAGGGGAGGACTATTAGTATTAGTATCGTCCTGTGTATTGTTTGAGGGGAGGATATTTTTTGTGTCCTTAGCTTATATAGAGGAATTTGGAAAAATACTATTTTTTATGAAAGTACTGCTTGGAAAGTACTGCTTGGGAAAGTACTGCATACGTGGAAAGTACTGTTTGTCTTATTGAAGTACTGTTCCAACGGTAATATTGAGGGGTAATTCTACTAACGGTAATATTGAGGGGTAATTCTACTAACGGTAACTTTGTTATTATGGGCTGTGATTTTTCATATCTCTCCTATAAATAAATACTTTCCGATTTTCCCTTTCATCTTGATATTCTCATATCTTTTCCATATATCTCTCACCATCTCTTTATTATTCGATTATATCTTTCATTGTGCTTACATTCTCAATAATGGCGAATCGTCCTACTATTTCAAAGCATAATATGGTGGCGAATTTAGATAAAACTGAAGATAATGAGGCTTTTCATGATATTATTGATTATCTCACTGGGTCGCCAATCAGTTATGCTCTTTTAGTTGAGCCGGATATTATTGAACCTTGGATTCAAGAATTTTGGGCTACTGCAAGGGATAATATGGAGAATGATGAATTTTATATTAGGGCTACAGTTGTTGGAAGAACTGTGAAGCTTACTGAAGCATCTATTCGAGAAGATTTGTTGTTTAATGATGAAGAAGGGGCTCTTCATTTTGCTAAGGAGTTGATTTGGGAAACTTTTGGGCATATTGGTTATGAAGGTTCTTTAACAGAACAAACATTCAAGAAACAACTATTTTGTCCTCAATGGAAGTTTTTAGTACACGTGTTGCTTCATTGTATTAGTGCTAAAAGTACTTCATGGGAGTAATTTGGATCAAACATAGCATCTGCTATGGTGGGATTAGCTACATATCGTGTTTTCAATTTTTCAAGGCTTATTCTGGATGGCATGCTTTCTCACATTACTCATGGATCAAAATGGTTAATGTATCCCAGGTTTGTACAAGTCTTTCTGAATAAACAACTTGCTGATGTACCTAAGCCTACAGGTTTACTTCATGTTATTGTACAACAAGCAAAGATTTTTACTTTTATGGCGCGAAGAAGTGATTTATTCAGAGGCCCGGATACACCATTAACTACTTTCATGATGGAAGTTGTTCAAGCTGTTAGAGCTGATGTTGAAGAGGATGAAGATAGTGAAGGTACTGCATCTGCAAGTACTGCATCTGCAAGTACTGGGTCTCAAAGTGCTGCATCTTCTCAAGGTGCTGCATCTCAGGAAGGTACTGCAACTCAAGGTACTGCTACCCCAAGTATTGAAGTTCAAGAAGAAGTTGCAGGTTCACCTTCTACATCTCCACAACAACCTGTTCCTGTTTCTCAATCAGTGGAACATTCATCAGTACCATGAGATGTTTCACCTACTATCCCTCGTGAAGGATTAACATTGGATAATTATATTTTGACATGGGAGTTGGTCAAGTTGAAGAAGACTACTGAGACTCAAGCAAAACAGATTAAAAGATTGATGCTCAGGTATAAGAGGTTAAAGAATTTTGTTAAGCCTTTTATCAAACGTTATCGCTTATGGGTTAAGGAAGAACACAAGCACAGAAGGCAATTTAAGAAGATAAACAAAGACAAAAAGGTTCCTACACCATCTTCTGACCAATTGGGGAGGAATTTAGCAGAAAAGAATTTGAAAGAAGATGTTAAGGAAAAAGAACCTCAAGGTACTGAAGAACATGTTGTTATTGAAAGTACTGAAGAAGAAAGGTCTGAAGATCAAGGTACTGAATAACAAAGTACTGTTTTCACTGGTACTCACAGACAAAAGTTGGTTACACCAAGGGTATTAGACTTTGAAGAGAAAGCTGGTCCTTCTACTATTCCACATGAAGAACAAGCTGGTCCTTCAACAACTGCTATACCAGAAGAAGCTGATACACCTCAAAGATTACATACTGCTAGTGATGATGAATTAATTGCAACACTTTTGCATGATTTATCAAAGCCAAGGGCTGTTACTATTCTAGGAGTGCAAGAAGAGGAACAATCAAGAGTTTCTCAACCTGCTATTGATCCTAAGGATAAAGGAAAAGGTGTTTTGGTTGAAGTTAAGAAGAAGAAACCAACTTTAGCACAGTTAAGAGCTGCTCAAGATGCTTTGAATGAACAAGCAGCTAGAAAGATTCAAGAAGAATTAAATGCTAAAGATAAAGAAGTAAGGAAGCTGAAGAAGCTCATAATAGAGAAGCAGCTAAGAAGTTGAATGAGGAATTGAATGCTGAAGCTAGTGAACATTTAGAGTCACCTGTTCCTGTTTCTTTTATGCCTAGAAAACCAAATCTTGCTAAAGAAAGGAATGCAATGATGGCATATTTGAAAAGCAGAGGATATAAAGGATTGCAGAAGTTAAAGCATGTTGATATGAAAATATTATATGATGCTGAGACAGAAGCTTATAAGAAGGATGTTGCAAGTATCAAAGATTATAAAGATGAAGCTACTTGGACTGAAGCAGAAAGAAAGAAAAGTTTGAAAAGAAAAAGGAAAACTGAAGTTGAAGATAAACAGTTTTCAAAGAAAGAAAAAGTTGAGTTAAGATCTAAAACTAAGGATGAATTAAGAAATTAACCCAGAATAGTAGATTTTGAATATTCCAAAGAAGATGATGACATGAAGATGAACAGATCTCAGATTATTACTTTTGAAGTTGTGGATTCTAAAGAAGGAAGTTATCTGATGTTTCATAGAGAAGATGGAAGCTTCAGAGTGTTCAACAGATTATGGGATTTATTGCATATAATAGATAGAGTGGATCTATTCTATTTATATCATGTGGTGAAAGAGTATTTTGAACATCATCCTTTAGAAGGAATTGGTTTAGTTTTACTGGGAGATCTCACAACTCCATAGGAAACTGAAGAACAAAGTAGTGATGAAATTTGGAAGAATCAAGAGAACTGGGAAATTGTCTGCTGGAGATTTTTCGAAGAATCTGGAGTTCATGTTCTAGAATTGGAAAATGGCACAATGATTCATATGTTTGCTGATAGAAAATATCCTTTTACAGTTGATCTTATGAGGAGGATGCTAGAGCATGGAATGGAGGTTGAAGAGGACAATGAAATTGCTTGTATGGTTATCAATTTGTTTATCAACTGGACTACTATTGCAGAAGATAATGAATAACTGGTATGTGACTTAATTGAATAAATTATTTTTAGTATTTTATTCAAAGTACTGCTGATCAAACAGTACTTTAATCAAAGTACTGATTACTGTTTTTAACCAGTTAAGTAATTTTTTGAAGAAAACTTTTGTTAAGTAATAAATATTTTGAAACAAAGGTTGCATAAATGGTTTTTGAGATGATCATATCTATAGGTTATCAATCCACCATGGTTACAAAAGGATTGACTAATCCATGAGCAAACGGCTCTGGTAAAGATATATCAAATCCGTTTTTAGTTGACAACTTGCTAATAAGTTGGATGGTAATCAACTCACCATATCAGTAATGTGAAGAGTTGGCTAGCCCACAAGAAAATGGCTTGTGGTAAAGGCTGTGGAAAAACCATTATATGGTAATTAGTTCACCATGATGAAAGAACTAACTAGTCCAGAAGGGTACAACTTTTGGTAAAGACAAATCGAATCTGTTGATAGCTGATGATTTGCTAAAAATCATATGGTTATCAGTGTACCATGGTCTTACACACTAAAACATTTGGCTACTCCAGAGTTAATGGCTTTGGTAAAGAGATCTAAATCCATTAAATTTTCAATGATTCACCTCTCACAGGAGTTAATACACCTAGAAGTGATGAGAATAGTTTGCAACTTAAACTGAATTAATGTACAAATTGTCATATGTTGTTGTGTTGCTGAAAAGATGGAGCTTGCTGGATGATGCTGTTAATGAATATTTCTAAAGATACTTTGACTATGCACAGAAACTACAAAAATACAATCCAAAGACTAAGACAATCTGTTTTCAAGAGATGAAGCTGATAAAGATAAAGTCACAAAGGAACTTGAAGTCAAACAAGTATAATTCAAGTTAGGGGAGGATTGTTGGGATATGAAAGTACTGGAAAAGTCAACGAGTCAAAGTACTGCTAAATGATAAAGTCAAAGTACTGCATATGAGGTCAAAGTCTACAAGAGCAAAGAACTGTATTATTCGTTTATAGAAAGTATTGTAATTCTAGAATATTCTATGTTAGATTACTTGACGTACAAGGATACATATTGTAAACCGACTAGGGTATCCTTGAGCCTATAAAAGGACCCCTAGATTGGCATAAGATGTACGTGATTTTATTAGAGTTTTAGAGATAAGTTCGATATTATTAGAGTTGTTAAAGATCTGCATAATAAGCAGAGTTAGAGTTATTAATAAAATCGTTCATTGTTAAAGTTATTCTTCTTAGCTTTGTTAAGTAAATTCCGCATACTTAATAGAGTTTGCTCAGTGCTTCTCTGTTAATAACTTAGGATTTATCCGAGGTTATTAAACCTTAACAAGCTATTTAAGTTAGTTTGGTTAGAGTACATCGATCCAACAAAATTTAACTTAGGAAAAGAGTGTCATGGAATTATCATGCATTTCAAACAAAAGGCCCAGCTAGATAAAGAATTTTACTTTGACATGGACTTAAGTAAAGATGGCACATTAAAAAGTGTCTTTTGGGCAGATGGGAGATCTAGATATTCTTACTATCAGTTTGGCGATGTTCTTGTTTTTGATACTACATATAAAACAAATAAATTTAGTTTTCCGTTTACTCCGTTTGTTGGAGTGAATCACCATGGACAGTCGATTTTGTTTGGGGGCGCATTGTTGGAGAATGAGACTGAGACGACATTCACATGGTTGTTTAAACAATTTCTAAAATGTATGAATGGGTCTCCACCGATTTCTATAATTACTGACCAAGATTTGGCTATGGGTAATGTTCTAGAACATCTTCAACCGTTACGGTCTCGATACGCCGATTTTCAAGATACGTACAATCAATGGGTCAAAACTCCAAATGTTGAAGATTTTGAATCAAAATGGGAACATATAAAGGAGAAATATCTTATCAGCGAAAATAGTTGGTTGGGAAACATGTATAATTTGCGTCAATATTGGGTAAAAGCTTATTTGAATGATACCTTTTTTGCCGGAATGACTACTAGTGGAAGAAGTGAAAGTATGCATTCTTTTTTTAATGGGTTCGTAAACTCTAAAACCATGTTAAATGATTTCGTACAACAATACGACAAAGCGGTAAGTTCTCGAAGAGCTGCTGAAAAAGATCAAGACTTTAGAACTTTGAACTCAAATCCTACATTACAAGGTGATCATCCAATTGAAGCAATGGCGGCAAAATGTTATACACGCAATATTTATGATGTTTTTAAAAAAGAATGGAAGGCTAGTTTTGATTGCGGACACAAAAAAATAACCAAAGACTCTTGTCTCGTACAATATCGTGTTGGATTCTTGCAAGGAAATATAGAAAATTGGAAATTTGTTGAATGCAAAGTAGGTTTAGAATTTTTTGCTACTTGTTCGTGTGAAAAGTTTGAAACATTTGGAATATTGTGCAAGCATATTCTTTACATCATGAGGAGAAAGTTATTGACAATCATTCCTAAGCACTATATTTTACCAAGGTGGACGATGAAAGCGATCGATTTGGTTGGAAATATTGGAACAGAATGTAGAGGTACTAACGCTGGTGTTAATGACGAAGTTAGTTTGTTAACTTTATGGTCTATTAGAACAAATTTTACCAAAATACTTGATGATGGAAAAGATAATCCATTAGAAATTAAGAAACTGGATGACATTCTTAATGGTATTCTGGAAGAGCAAAACATGAGAAAGAAGGCTAGAGTTGAGTTTGATACAAATGATAGTTCGGGTTTAAACTATGGAACACAAGTGGAAGAATCACAACCAAAAGTGTAGTTATTGTCGACGAATGGAAACATCTATGAACACAAAGAAATAAAGAACGTGTAGTTATTGTCGAGGCACGGGTCATCACGTTACTGGTTGTAAAATAAAAAAGGCAATCTTACATCTAAATGCATAACATGTATATACCCTGTATACTTATGTGTCGGATTTCTAATTATGATTTCTCTTCTCAGTTTAATGAATCCCAAAAATGACGATCTTGTTGAGGACTGAAGCTTATGTAGGAAATTTGTAGTTGAAGATTCCAAGTTTATTCCTCCTGCTTCTTTCCTTTCTTTTTGGCTAATAGCATAATATATTGGATACTAATTTACTAATCCATGTAAGTCAAGATTAGAGTAGTATTTATGTATGTATATAAAGTATAGGGTCCTAGTGTGTAAAAAACAAAGCCTATAACCGAATGACAGTTATTTTCGATTATGGCAGTTATTGTGAATGGTTGTGTCGGTTGGTGGGTTATATATACCCATAAAACCCAAGTCTGTAAAACTAACGATTGTATTATATCAAAATAAACTTAGTATATTTTATATTCGATTGTTCATAGAAGATAGACTAACAATTGATATCAGAGCCAAAGGATTCGAACCAGATAAGAGAAACAGAACCGATTGATTCAGGGAATCAATCAAGAGACAGAAAAGAAAGACAACGATTCAGGGAATCGTTTTAGAGAAGAAAACCAAAAGGTTCAGGGAACCAGAGACAGAGAAGAAGTAGTAACGATTCAGGGAATCGTTTCAGAAAAGAAGAAGAGATTGATTCAGGGAATCAATCAACAGAAAGAGAAGAAAAAGAAACATACCCGGTTGTGCAAAAACCACCACCGTGTGCCTTGAAACAAGAACAGACAAGAAACCACCACCGGAGAAGAAGAGAAACCATACCACAGTAACCATCATTACCGAAGAAGATTGAAACACCGATTAACCACCACCGTTTGATTTAAAGAGAACCAGAAGAAAAAAGGGGCGACCATCAGCTGTGCCCTAACTGTGTGTAGAAGAAGGAAGGAAGGAGAAGCATAAGCGAATTGGGGATAAAAAAAAAAGAGGAACCCGGTCTTTTATTTGGGAACAAAAACGTACGCCCATTTGAAAAGCCCAGCAAAATTGAAAAAGGCCCAAAGAAAATTACAGGTTTTATTTCAATACTTGTTTTTTCTCTATTAGTAGAATAGATTTTTCCTATTACAATTTGTATTAAGAAAACGTTTAGAAGTGCTTGAGAATTATTGTGATTAGGCAAAAAGTTTTAAGTTCGACCATTATTAGGCAGAAAGTTTAGAATTATTAAGATTATATTGGCTTTAGAAGTTGCATATTACTATTGTGGATTAGAAAGAAGAATTTAAGGTCGACTATTATTAGAAGTATATTGGTGTTAGAAGAAAATTAAATTGAAAGATATGACGGGAGATAAAAACGAAAACAGAGTTGTTTTCACCACATCGTTACCATCATATCAATGCCCAGTTTTAAGCAACACAAATTATACATTATGGGCATTAAGAATGAAGAAGATATTAACGGCAAATGGAGTATGGGATTTAGTAGAAGGAGTAAGTACATCAAAAGAGATTGATGTAAAAAAGGATAGTTCGGCGTCAACATACCTATTTCAAGGGTTACCAGAAGATTTGCAAATGCAAGTTGCGGGATGTGAAACAGCAAAAGAAATTTGGGACTCTCTAAAGTCCAGATTTATTGGAACAGAAGATGTACAACAAGCACACTCACAACAACTTAAATCAGAATTTGAAAGACTTGTGATGAAAGAAAATGAATCAATATATTCATTTGCTGGGAGGTTGATGAGTATTATTACAAAGGCTGTCACATGTGGATTGACGTTTGATGAGCAAATGAAAGTACAAAAATTACTGAATGCAGTGCCAGATAAGTTTGTACCAGTAGTAGCAACCATCGAAATGGTTGTTGATTTTAAGAAAGCAAAATTAGAGGAGATTATTGGGAAACTTAAGACTTATGAAGAAAGGCTTAAGTTTAGAAAAGAAAGTGAGGAAGATAATAGTGAGAAATTGTTATTCACACGTCAAGGGAATAACATAAATTATGAACGCAACTATGGAAATGATAGACGAGGAGGTGGTAATCAGACACGAGGAAGAGGCCAAGGAAGATTCACAAGAGATAGTAAGAATGGAGATAGTTATGATAGAAACAAGAGAAACCATGGAGATCAAAACTACCATAGGAGAGACTTTAGAGAAATAGAGTGCTATAATTGTCATGAGTTTGGACACTTTGCTGCAAATTGTCCAAAACCAAACCGTAGAGAAGAAAAAGCAAACCTAGTATTTGAAGATGACGAACCAACACTATTGATGGTTACTAGTAAAGATGAAAAGGAGATAAAGGAAGAACCGAAATGAAAAGAGATAACATCCTTAAAGGATGAAATTCAAAAAGAAAATTTAGAAGATATGCGGTCAGAGATAGAAATTGATTTGAAGAGTAAATTAGAGTTTTGGAAGTTTGAAATGCTTCAAGAGTTAGAGATTGAAAAACAAGAGTTTGAGACGAAAATAAGAAATAGAGAAATGGCATTTGAGAAACAAATGCAGATAGATTTAGAGAACCTCAAGAAGTTGAGAGATTGCACAAGCAAAGAGATGAAAGAGTTAAAGACAGTAAGAGAATTGTTTGAGAAAGAGAACCATGAAGTTGTTTCAAATGAGAAACATCTAGAAGAAGAAAGAGTTGACAAAGGCGAATGCAAGAAGCATCAAGAGACGCTGGTATGTGCTAAAACACATACCTTTTCATTATCAAAACAAACCCAAAACAACCAAGAAAGAGCCGTCTATTGCTAATATTTGTGGTTTTCTTGAGTTTGTGCTTGTGCAGGTACGGATATGTAAAAACACACAAAAAATGAGCTAAATCAGACGTAAATCCGAGCACGAGAGATCAAGAGAGTTTGAACTGAGCCGGAAGGTCGGGATTGTGCATTTTGGAAGATTTTATTCTCTGAGGATGATTTTTGGAAGTTACAGTCAAGTTTGAAGAGTTGTCAAGATTAGTCCCTGAACTTTGAGCTTTTGGCAGAATTGACCCTTCAAGTTTCAGAATTTACAAATTTCACCCTTGGATTATTTGAGAATTACAAGATTAGCCCTTGGATTACTTATCAGGATTTACACCTTTGGTCCTTTAAAATTCAGAATATTCAATTTTGGCCCCTTATGAGCATTTTGGGTTCTTTAATAATCCTTAAATCCAATCCAAAGTCTCACGGCCCAAAACCAAATTGCATGACCCGGTCTAGGTCCATTAAACCAAACCCCGCCCAATATATCAACCCGTTTCCCATTACCCGGTTTATTTAACCCGAAGTCAACCCACCTGTACCCCGGTCAAACACTCAAAGTAATATAAAAAAATCCACTCGCTCGTTTTTCACCCCCAATTTACCAGGTCAAGAACCCTAATTACCCACTCAGTCAATTGGTCAAAATTACAGCGATTAAGGGTATACTTGTACTTTCTCCTGACACCACTGACACATGGGGATGTCCAGGTCATCAATCCGCGTGCAACATTCCTTAACCCTACTCTCTCATTGGCTGTGGATACGTGGATGATCTAATTCAAGGGCTAAGATCAAATGGGATGCGTGGAAGAGTGATCAAGGGCTCAGAATACTCCAGAGAAAGCACAAATGAGATTTCTAGATCCTTCCTTGGCTTGAGCTCGTGGCTATAAATACCCTTTGTAATCACAGTTGTAATGTGTAGTTTTCTAGAGAGATAAAGTAGTATAGTAGAGAGTAGAGAGTAGTTAATTTTGTATTTTCATTTCAATGATTTAGTTAATCTTCGTATTTCACTCTTTGTAACCAAAAATTCGCATTTATTAAATTTGTTTAGTTTTGTGTTAATTCAGTTTTTGATTACTGTTTTATTATATCTCAAATCAATTTTGATATTCAGTTAGTGCTTTTTAGTACTTAAATTTCTCAAAAACAGAAAAATCATAAAAATAAGAAAAATATTTGAAAAATAAAAAATACTCTCCATCTCTTTAATAAGTTCAACTACTGTTTCTAAAACCTTTTTAGGCTTCCTCATAGCTTATTGAAGGTTTATGTGTGCTTAATCTCAATTCTCAAACAAATTTCACATTTAGTCAACAAAAGTCAACTGATGCAAGAAGGGTTTGATTTGCTGGTTTTGAGATCTGATTTGGGTGATGCAGAGTGAATTTGGGTTGGATTTGATTATATTAGTGGTATGTTGGTTCTGAGATAAGCTGCAAATATGCTGGATGTTTGTAAGTTTCAAAATCTGTTCCATTTGTATCTGTGAATCTGCGTAATTAGCTTAGACTTAATCTGTTAGCTAATATTGTTTTGATTGTATGCAGTAGTTCTCTTTTAGTTGTTGGATCATAGTTATTAGCTATATTGAGTTTGATTCATGAGTTGGTAGTTTATAGATTGCATATCAGTAGTAATAGTAGTGTTTGGATCATAACTGTTTTCTGTGATAAGGTTGATTCTGTGGTTTAGTTTTGTTATTGTAGGCTTTATAAGGTCTAGTTCATACATAATAGTCTTGTCATTGCATCCAAACACTCAAATAGTCAAAAACACCTTAGATCAGTTCTTATCTGCATAACTGTTGGATTTATTCATGATCAAAAGCTTGATTTAGGTTCTAATATCATTGGAATTGATTAATTTAACTTTGTTTAAGCTTATAACATCAAAATCAGTTCACTACTTTGGATCAAATCTCATCAAAGTCAAAACTCAGTCCTGTAGTTTAAAGTTAAAAGTGAGATTTTCAGTTTTTTGCAAAACTTGTTTGATCTATTACAGGTTCATTTTAAATCCAAATCTAGTGTAACTTTGGGATTTATAACTTCATCTGGTCTAGTATTGGAAACAACTTTTTGTGAAATCTGATAAAGGCTTTTCAATCTTTGAATAAGCTGTTAAAAATAGCTTATTCTGCCCTGTTCACACTCAGCAAAACTGAGTGTGAAACAGGTTATTTGCAACCTTTGCATTGAACTCAATTCAGTGAGTTAGAGCTTTAGAATTGGCTTAGTTATAGCTTGCTAGGTGGTCTTGAGGACTGCATCTTTGTTTTTCACAGTAGGTCTTCTGATAAGCTTGTGGTTAAGCTCAAACCTAGGGGTTAGAAACTGTTTTGCTTAAGTAGACAGTTTGCTTAAATCAATAGGTAGAGCTTGTAGCTTGTTAGGATTAGGTGTAATTAGTTGATATTAGCTTATTCTAGCATAACTTAGCCTCAGTCACTGTTTGGTAGCTTAATTCACTTGTTTGCTTAATCTCTTTAGCTTATTTCACAACTGTTAACACTACAGCTATTATATCTTACACATAAGCTATAGATTTTATATTTTTCATAGATTTAGAATAAGATTTTAGAATTTTCCTGAGTTTTTCATAATTTTTGGTCACTGTTTGCTATTTTTCTCAATTTAAAATAGTTTTTAATCCTTTTTTAATAGCTTTTATTGCAAATAATTAAGAAAAAGTTCCAAAAAATAATTTTTCAATTTTTTTAGTTTTAGAAAAATATAAAAATCATAAAAAATATTTTTCCTTATTTTTTCCCTTTTATTTGGTATTTTTCACAATTTAAATTAGATTTAAATAGATTTAAATTAGTAGAAAATAGAAAAATAATCATAAAAATAAAAAAAATAGTTTTGAAAATTCTCTTAGTATATTTTAGATTTTATAAAAATAGTTTCACATTTTTCCCTTTATTTTTATAATTTTTAGCTTTTTAAATTAGTTTAAATAGTTAAAATTTAGTTTTTAATTTTAATAAAATCCAGAAAAATCCAAAAAAAATAGTTTTAATTATAAATTAGTTTTCTAATTACATTTCTAGATTAAAAGTAATTTTAGGCATTTTTAGGATTTAATTTAGACGTAGTTGCATTTTAATTACGTTTCGTTTATTACGATTTGGTATTCGCACTTAGGATTTCCCGTAAAATAGATTTCTTTAATTACTTTACCTATTCCCGTAGTTTTATAAAATCAAAATCAAACAAATCAAAACATCAAGCATTAAATTCCAAACCAAAAACGACGTTGGCAATTCACGCCTCGTTGGGAAACGATTCGGGTTGACTAATCCGATTCAACGATCACACACGGGATTTGATTTATTATTCTTTTTCCTAAAGGAATTTGAATCTATCTTCGTGATTATTTTTGATATCGATATTGAGGTTTTATCCATACACATAACCCCTAAGCCTTCATTATCAGCAAATCAGTGTCCGAACTGTTTTAAGTTTCTTACGGTTAGTCATTCACAAGTGGCTAGCTTGTGTGAGATAACTTGACGGTTTGGTAACTGTGAATCAAATTTTGGCGCCGCTTCCGGGGAGGTTGTGTCACGACAATATCGTTTGAGGTTTGACGATTAGTGACTCGAGATCCTTCATTCGTGAAGTTACTATTTTTCTATAAAATAAAAAATATTTTCCTTTTTCTTTTGTATATATATATCAGATTAAAAATACAAAAAGATTTTCTCTTGTGTTTTTGCTAATAAATAGAAGACACCAATTATATAACATTCTCAACGGAGGTGTTATCATTAATAAGTTCCCGAACTAAAGATCAAAAACTTGCCTTTGTGTCGCTTGTGAATTGATTTACTTCTATCGGATAAACAAACTGTGTGGTGGGTATAAGGACGGCCTGACATTAAATTGCGGCTGAAAAGAAGCGGGTTTTTAATAAGCTTCGCGCTGACCTACAAAGCTTCTCCGCTCGCTTGTGCGTTTGTCTTATAGAGGTGATTTATTCACTTGGGATTATTGGTTAAGTTCACTGTGTTTTCGAATATCGGTCTCTTTTAATTGCCTTGGTTTTTAAGTGCATGCGCACTCGCTCTCGATCAAGACGACTTCAGAATCAGAATCAGAACGTACCCGAGTTACGTAACATGGCTGCTGCTAACGTACCACCAAACCATGGTCCTAATCCTCCTCCCGTTAATCAAAATGTAGCTCCCGATCTCCGAACGATGGAGGATCTATGTCAACCTACCATGTACGGGAGGGGAGGACCTATTGCACCGACTAATATTCAAGCTACCGATTTTAGCTTGAAACATCATATGATAGAACAAGTAAAGAACAGTTGTCAGTTTCATGGTTTACCTGATGATGATGCAAACAAGCATCTTGATAAGTTTTTAACCGTCACTCAGAGTATGAAACAAAATGGGGTCTCCGATGACGCCCTTCGTCTCTATCTTTTCCCATACTCTTTAACTCATCATGCCACTTCTTGGTTTGATCGACTCCCGAAGAATTCGATTCATACCTTCGAGGAAATGGTTTCGAAGTTTCTGGCAAAGTACTTTCCACCATCGATGGTGACGAAGTTGAGAAACGATATCAGTAATTTCAGACAGTATCCCGACGAATCTTTGTTTGAAGCTTGGGAACGATATAAGCTTGCTATTGATCGATGTCCAAATCATAATATGTTGCTTGTCACTCAAATTGATACGTTCTATAATGGTTTGACGTTGAGACATCGTGATACATTCAATGCTGCTGCCGGTGGAACTTTCATGAAAAGACGTCCCGAGGAATGTTACTGTAAAACCCTAAAAATCATAAACGCGTGAAAAGACTATTTTGCCCCCAAATTAAAATTTATAAAATACAATGCTCATTTAATGTAATTTTAACCTAACTTTCAAATGATTGCTAAAACCTAATATACGAGATCGATTTACGCTTACGTTTAAAATGCATCACATGTTTTCTTTTGTATGGGCCGATCTTTTTAGTACACAATAACTAAATTTTTAAGCCCATAAATGTAGCATGGAAAGTCAATATTTTCTGTTTGTGAATTTCCCTATTTCTCGTCCATAATCCCACGCCCATGTCTTCCCATATAATCTCACTTTAATCTCATTAATTTACTTACCTATTTACACATTCAAAATTACACAAACCCTAGCACATAAACAAAAGTGACGGCAAAACACTGTGTTTCTCCTTCCATTCGATCAAATGGCAACAAGCAAAAGACATTCGTAAGGTGTTTCAACGAGGCTGTGATAAGATGGTTGTGGTCGTGGGCTTCTTGGTTCGAAGGTTGACTGATCGTAGGTTCTGGTTCGATGGAGTTGGGTCGTGGGTTTGTACTTCTCTCGGTTTGTGTTTCTTTCACTCGATCTCGCAACAAGGGTAATATATCTCGAAACCATGTTTAATTTTCTCTCTTGTTGTGATTGTTAATCATGAAACCAGGTCTCCAATAGTATGAATGTTTACCAACGTTTAAACATCACATAAATGATAAGAAACCCGCATAAAATCATAACTTTTGGGTCGACCGTTTTGGCTATGAGTCTCGTCGTCATGCGCACTCTTATATCGGGCTATTTAAATGATAGTTCGACCTCTAATATACGTTCTATAATCTGGTTTTGAAACCCACATAATTAACGTAAGGCGTACATGTTTATCAACGTAAATAACGACTTAGCTTTAAAGCGATTTTATGTAATGTTTGTTTGAGTTGGCTCGTTAAAAACCAGGTTACATTGACTGAGATTATGGTGTCGAGTTACATCTAAAACTTGGAATATGAAACATACACTAAAACCTGATGGTGTCGCATGAATTCTAAATCAAATGGTATGAGTTGTGATTGCATGTATAGGTTGCATGGATTATTACAGTAGCAGGTTTATGTGCATGTATAGAGCATTAACGTGTAGGTTAGGTTATGCATGTGGGGCGTGGGAATTTGTTTAGTATCAGCATGGAAATGAATGGGTCCTTATCGTGAGTAAGTCACGGGTGATTTGAAGATTGTTTTTCAACTCAAACTGATGTATAAGTATAAACTTAATAGAGAAGTATGCATGCATGATAGAGGTACTAAGACATGAGATATGCGTATTAATTGAATTCACGAGGGACCAAGTACTGTTTTTTTTTTCTTCTTTGTTAAGGTAAACGTATAAAATAGATAGAGTAGGCTTCATGTTTAATAATGCATGTGATGTGGGTACAAATTGATGCATGAATGAATCATGGTGCACATAAATAATAAAGGGTATATATAATAGAGAGTAGTGTACGTTATGTAAAATTCCGAAGGTGGTTCGCGCCGTCATTTGTCACAACACTATTCGATTATCGTCTAAAAAGTACGTTATTATTTTATAGCATAAAACACTAAAATATGTTAAGTATGTAACCCGAATATTAAAAGACCGTTTCGACATTTGTGGAATTATAGATAATATATGTATAATTATTAATTCATGTAGATCGTGTGAAGAAGGAGTAGCTTCAGTTTTCTGTGTGCTTCCGATTATTTTGGCTTGCTTTGCATAAGATACAGATATTCTATCCCTTTTCAGTAGGGATTTCTCCTGACTTTTCAATCCTTGACTTTGCTTCACTCATGATATTCCTTTACTATGATTTCCTTATGCTATGATCCTTTTGATATGATTCCGACATAATCCTTTGATATGATTCTGTTCGCTATGATATTAGTTTGTTATGATTCTGAACTTCTGATTATGAACCTTATGATTAAGAACCATCTGATTATGAACCTCTGATTATGATCTTGCTATGCTCCATTCGATATGAACCTTTGATATGAACCTTTGATATGAACCTTTGATATGAACCTTTGATATGAACTTTGATATGAACCCTTATGATATGATATGATTATGCTTTGACCTGTCAGTTTGATACCCGAGCCAAAATATGTTTCCTAGTCATGAAGGTAACATGACCGTGTCATTGATGCACCAATGGCATGACTCCAGTGTGCACGAGTGATGTTGCACACCGTCCCCATTTTGATATGATTATGAGCTCACTATATGATATGATTTGGCCATTATGTTCCGGGGGGCGTATGGATGCATCCTAGATATGATATGTTTCGAGGGATTTGATTTGTTTGATAGATATGATATATATGGTGAATGATGTCGGGTGCAATCTGCGTCTTCACATTCCGGGAGCTAGCTACTCCATTTGTTACTGAGGTCTCCCCTCCTATTATGTATGGTATTCCGAGGTCACCCCTCCGAATACAATGGTTACTTATGATATGATATGATATGATATGTTCCGGGCTCATGGTAGATTTCTGACAACCCTTACACCTTTGATATACCTATATTGTACCTTTTGTAATCCCCAACGCACCATATGCTACGTTAATTGTTCATTACTCAGTACCCTTATATGATTCACTCTACTACCAAGATATATATATTCCATTGCTTTGATCTGTCACACTCTCATTCTGTTACTTCGGACTATCGTTCCTTCACGTACCGGATTATTATATGCTTATTGAATTTGATTATGCTATTCATGTTTTATGTGACTACTGATTATCCCCGCTATGATGTGATTACTATGCGTTATCGAGTTACCTAGTTTCATCTGATGATATGTGATCTCACTGCTATGTGACTCTTTGAATTGTCTGGTGACCATACTAAGGTGTAATCGATAGTTTTGTCAGTTTATTATGTGTGCTTTGTTCGGTATCTCGTGGACTATGACTATCCCGTTGTATTCTTATCTGTTTATTGTTGACCTGCCATGTTTACATTTCTGCCTATGCTATGGTTCGATTGGGTAAATGGGTCATCTTGTGACGTCTGGCTTGTTAATTTGTTTAGTTGCCCTGCTATGTCTTTAATTCATTTAATTATATCGTTTTATATTGTATTCCTACTTATTACGTAGACCGCCATGTGTTGGCTATCTGTTAGTATTTCCGCTATTATGATACTGGTTATGTTTTCAACTAAGGGTTTTGACCTGTGTGAATTGCCATGCTCACTTATTAATTAATTGCTTCCGCTTTCCTGTAGATATCTGTTGGCTTGTATGCCTTCTGATTTCCTGAATTGATTGTATGACATATATGTTGTGTGGATGCGACGCCTGCTATGCTTGCTTATGTTTCAGTTCTTGTATGTCTGGTTTGTATGTGTTTGTTTATCTGTCGTCGATACTTTGCTTTGTTTCGCTCTCCTTGGTATCTGTTTGTTTTGGATATCTGTATAATTGTGTTCTGCAGGCTCCTCATTCGCTGCAACTTTGTTATCCGTTTCCTTTCTTTCATTTTGCATTTCAGATTTTATTTAGCTTTCGTTTTGTTATATCTGTTCACTGGGCTTTTTAAGCTCAGCCGCATTTCTTTTCCTGCGGCAGGTTTTAGATTTGAAGATGGGCTTTGATGGGCCTGAGAGTTGGATTTTCTCGTGGACTGACCCTAGTTACCTTTCTAGTTGGACTCATTTTGGCGGGCTATTGTTTTGGAATTTTGGTTTATTTTAGACATTTGGATTTTGTAATTTCATTGTAAATCTTTTGTTTAAATGACTTGGTACGTTATTCTTTAAGACTTTCGCTTGAAGAATTTTATTTGTATGTTCTGATATGACTCCAGAATGTGACACTTCTACCCTTGTCGGGTTGGGGTGTTACAATTATGGTATCAGAGCCAGTTTTCGTCTTGTTGACCTTAGGATTGACCTGTGAGGACTTGGGTAGACACTAGGTTTCTTTCTGTTCTGATCTCTTCCGATTCCTTTTGATTGTCGTTCAGATTTGACTTCGATATTCTTTTGTCTTCATTGATTTGGCCTTCTTCTTTTCGCATCGGACTTTGTTATTTTATCTTCGCACATCCATTTGTCGATCGTTAGATGGAGACTACCGTGGAGCTGAAGATGATGGTGCCAACCCTGCGTTGCTGCAATAGTCCCTGAGCTGGAGAGGTTCGTGAAGCAGAAGTCGCACCCGACTGTCGTGCTGCTGGAGATGCTGCTGGAGGAAGCTGGACGGATCAACCAAAGACGCAAAAGACGGAGACAAGGTTCCACCGGTGGCTGAGAAGGTTCATCTACTTCATGTGATATGGGCGCGACTTGTGTTACTCAGATTCGTTTGTCATGCGTGTTGAGGCGGTTTGATATCTTACTATGTGATTTTGATCGGCATTACTTTCCTTTGATTCGTTCAGAACTCGGTTTGAATCGTGGAGTTTTACCGTTTAACATTTGTTTGATATCTCAGTTTTGTTTTGGAGTGTCAGTAATGAGTCATGAGGAGCCGTTTTGTGTAAGTTGGTGACCTTCTTCTTTGGTGATATGGTAAGTTGTTTGATGTAGTATATGTTGTATGTATGTGATCTGGCCTGTTTCGGTATGTTACTTGTTATCTGTATGTTATCTGTTTTGATGTGATATTGGTTATGAGGTTTGTCATGGCCGAGGCAGAATATGATGACAATAAGAACTTGTTATGTGATGCAAGTATTATGACGCCTGATCAATGTGATAATACCGAGATCATATAATCTGAACTTATTGAAATCATACGACGTCTTGGGAATGCCTGGGGTTGGTATGTGAATGGAATATGACTTGTATCCATTATTTGGCACTCCTCATGTTCGTTTGAGATTCTGTACCTATTTGTGAGATTTTCGTCGATATCCGTTACGTATAAGTTTTGTACGCTGTGAAACCGAAACCGTTATAATTTGTGTGAAACTATGGATTGCTACGTCTGCCTTAAACTAGTATGTCTCTGTATACCTTTGCGACTTCAATTTTCGAGGACGAAAATTTTCTTCTAGAGGGGAAGAGTTGTAAAACCCTAAAAATCATAAACGCGTGAAAAGACTATTTTGCCCCCAAATTAAAATTTATAAAATACAATGCTCATTTAATGTAATTTTAACCTAACTTTCAAATGATTGCTAAAACCTAATATACGAGATCGATTTACGCTTACGTTTAAAATGCATCACATGTTTTCTTTTGTATGGGCCGATCTTTTTAGTACACAATAACTAAATTTTTAAGCCCATAAATGTAGCATGGAAAGTCAATATTTTATGTTTGTGAATTTCCCTATTTCTCGTCCATAATCCCACGCCCATGTCTTCCCATATAATCTCACTTTAATCTCATTAATTTACTTACCTATTTACACATTCAAAATTACACAAACCCTAGCACATAAACAAAAGTGACGGCAAAACACTGTGTTTCTCCTTCCATTCGATCAAATGGCAACAAGCAAAAGACATTCGTAAGGTGTTTCAACGAGGCTGTGATAAGATGGTTGTGGTCGTGGGCTTCTTGGTTCGAAGGTTGACTGATCGTAGGTTCTGGTTCGATGGAGTTGGGTCGTGGGTTTGTACTTCTCTCGGTTTGTGTTTCTTTCACTCGATCACAACAAGGGTAATATATCTCGAAACCATGTTTAATTTTCTCTCTTGTTGTGATTGTTAATCATGAAACCAGGTCTCCAATAGTATGAATGTTTACCAACGTTTAAACATCACATAAATGATAAGAAACCCGCATAAAATCATAACTTTTGGGTCGACCGTTTTGGCTATGAGTCTCGTCGTCATGCGCACTCTTATATCGGGCTATTTAAATGATAGTTCGACCTCTAATATACGTTCTATAATCTGGTTTTGAAACCCACATAATTAACGTAAGGCGTACATGTTTATCAACGTAAATAACGACTTAGCTTTAAAGCGATTTTATGTAATGTTTGTTTGAGTTGGCTCGTTAAAAACCAGGTTACATTGACTGAGATTATGGTGTCGAGTTACATCTAAAACTTGGAATATGAAACATACACTAAAACCTGATGGTGTCGCATGAATTCTAAATCAAATGGTATGAGTTGTGATTGCATGTATAGGTTGCATGGATTATTACAGTAGCAGGTTTATGTGCATGTATAGAGCATTAACGTGTAGGTTAGGTTATGCATGTGGGGCGTGGGAATTTGTTTAGTATCAGCATGGAAATGAATGGGTCCTTATCGTGAGTAAGTCACGGGTGATTTGAAGATTGTTTTTCAACTCAAACTGATGTATAAGTATAAACTTAATAGAGAAGTATGCATGCATGATAGAGGTACTAAGACATGAGATATGCGTATTAATTGAATTCACGAGGGACCAAGTACTGTTTTTTTTTCTTCTTTGTTAAGGTAAACGTATAAAATAGATAGAGTAGGCTTCATGTTTAATAATGCATGTGATGTGGGTACAAATTGATGCATGAATGAATCATGGTGCACATAAATAATAAAGGGTATATATAATAGAGAGTAGTGTACGTTATGTAAAATTCCGAAGGTGGTCCGCGCCGTCATTTGTCACAACACTATTCAATTATCGTCTAAAAAGTACGTTATTATTTTATAGCATAAAACACTAAAATATGTTAAGTATGTAACCCGAATATTAAAAGACCGTTTCGACATTTGTGGAATTATAAATAATATATGTATAATTATTAATTCATGTAGATCGTGTGAAGAAGGAGTAGCTTCAGTTTTCTGTGTGCTTCCGATTATTTTGGCTTGCTTTGCATAAGGTACAGATATTCTATCCTTTTTCAGTAGGGATTTCTCCTAACTTTTCAATCCTTGACTTTGCTTCACTCATGATATTCCTTTACTATGATTTCCTTATGCTATGATCCTTTTGATATGATTCTGACATAATCCTTTGATATGATTCTGTTCGCTATGATATTAGTTTGTTATGATTCTGAACTTCTGATTATGAACCTTATGATTAAGAACCATCTGATTATGAACCTCTGATTATGAACTTGCTATGCTCCATTCGATATGAACCTTTGATATGAACCTTTGATATGAACTTTGATATGAACTTTGATATGAACCCTTATGATATGATATGATTATGCTTTGACCTGTCAGTTTGATACCCGAGCCAAAATATGTTTCCTAGTCATGAAGGTAACATGACCGTGTCATTGATGCACCAATGGCATGACTCCAGTGTGCACGAGTGATGTTGCACACCGTCCCCATTTTGATATGATTATGAGCTCACTATATGATATGATTTGGCCATTATGTTCCGGGGGGCGTATGGATGCATCCTAGATATGATATGTTTCGAGGGATTTGATTTGTTTGATAGATATGATATATATGGTGAATGATGTCGGGTGCAATCTGCGTCTTCACATTCCGGGAGCTAGCTACTCCATTTGTTACTGAGGTCTCCCCTCCTATTATGTATGGTATTCCGAGGTCACCCCTCCGAATACAATGGTTACTTATGATATGATATGATATGATATGTTCCGGGCTCGTGGTAGATTTCTGACAACCCTTACACCTTTGATATACCTATATTGTACCTTTTGTAATCCCCAACGCACCATATGCTACGTTAATTGTTCATTACTCAGTACCCTTATATGATTCACTCTACTACCAAGATATATATATTCCATTGCTTTGATCTGTCACACTCTCATTCTGTTACTTCAGACTATCGTTCCCTTCACGTACCGGGTTATTATATGCGTATTGAATTTGATTATGCTATTCATGTTTTATGTGACTACTGATTATCCTGCTATGATGTGATTACTATGCGGTTATCTGAGTTACCTAGTTTCATCTGATGATATGTGATCTCACTGCTATGTGACTCTTTGAATTGTCTGGTGACCATACTAAGGTGTAATCGATAGTTTTGTCAGTTTATTATGTGTGCTTTGTTCGGTATCTCGTGGACTATGACTATCCCGTTGTATTCTTATCTGTTTATTGTTGACTGCCATGTTTACATTTCTGCCTATGCTATGGTTTGATTGGGTAAATGGGTCATCTTGTGACGGCTGGCTTGTTAATTTGTTTAGTTGTTCTGTTATGTCTTTAATTTATTTAATTATATCGTTTTATATTGTATTCCTACTTATTACGTGTGACTGCCATGTGTTGACTGCTGTTAGTATTTCCGCTATTATGATACTGGTTATGTTTTCAACTAAGGGTTTTGACCTGTGTGAATTGCCATGCTCACTTATTAATTAATTGCTTCCGCTTTCCCGTAGATATCTGTTTGGCTTGTATGCCTTCTGATTTCCTGAATTGATTGTATGACATATATGTTGTGTGGATGCGACGCCTGCTATGCTTGCTTATGTTTCAGTTCTTGTATGTCTGGTTTGTATGTGTTTGTTTATCTGTCGTCGATGCTTTGCTTTGTTTCGCTCTCCTTGTTATCTGTTCGTTTTGGATATCTGTATAATTGTGTTCTGCAGGCTCCTCATTCGCTGCAACTTTGTTATCCGTTTCCTTTCTTTCATTTTGCATTTCAGATTTTATTTAGCTTTCGTTTTGTTATATCTTTTCACTGGGCTTTTTAAGCTCAGCCGCATTTCTTTTCCTGCGGCAGGTTTTAGATTTGAAGATGGGCTTTGATGGGCTGAGAGTTGGATTTTCTGTGTGGACTGACCCTAGTTACCTTTCTAGTTGGACTCATTTTGGCGGGCTATTGTTTTGGAATTTTGGTTTATTTTAGACATTTGGATTTTGTAATTTCATTGTAAATCTTTTGTTTAAATGACTTGGTACGTTATTCTTTAAGACTTCCGCTTGAAGAATTTTATTTGTATGTTCTGATATGACACCAGAATGTGACACTTCTACCCTTGTCGGGTTGGGGTGTTACAGTTACGATCTTATTGAAAACATGATCGCTCATCATAATTATTGGGATTCTTCAGCTGCAAGGGGTGAATCATCTAGATCAAATTCGTCTTCTTCTCACGATACCGCTCTTCATAAGAAAGTTGATAATTTGAACACGGCTATGTTGAAAATGTACCAAATGCATCTGTCTAATCAAAATCAACAAGTAAAAGCGGTAAACCCGACTTGTGAGACTTGTGGAGGTCCACATTCTTATTCTGAGTGCACAGCCGCCGGTGGCTACACACATGAGAATGTTTATGCTGCTACAGGGAATTACAATCAATCGCAAGGAGATCGAAATCTTCTTAGCTACCGTTCAAACAATTATCTCGGACCTCCCGGTTTCAACCAACCTCAACAACAAAACCATAATCAAAACCGTTTCAATGGTAACAACAATCAAAACAGAGGAGTTAACCATGGAAATCAACATTATCAAGCTCCTCCACCTCAAGTTTACCAACAACCACCTCCTCCTCAACAACAATATCAACAACCTTCTCATCAAGTTGCTCCGAACAACGAGTTTCTATCTTACATGAAGAACTCCGACAATACCATTAAAAGTTTACAGAATCAAATTAACGGCATGAGAACGGATTTCAAAAAGGAAATTGAAGCTACGAGTAACAAGCGGATGACCGAAATAAGGAATATGATGGCTAGTTTCTTTCAAGCCAATCAACCGTCTACATCTTATTCTCAACCCTCGGGTTCCGGTTCTCTTCCAAGTAATACGATTCCTAACCCGAGAGGTGACATGAAAGCTATCACTACCCGAAGTGGTGTTGCTTACGATGGACCTACGGTTCCTACCACTAATTCTTCATCTTCTCGTGTGGTAGACCATGAGACCGGGGTGACAAAGGACCCGGTGCTTCCTACTAAGGGGAGTACTGTGAATGTCCAGCCCACGGTTGTCCAAGATTCTGAGCCTGAAGATGCTCCCGTTAATGTGAAGAAAGCTAATCCGAAACCGTCTATTCCATATCCGTCTCGTCTTAAAGATCAAACTCTTCGTGAGAAGTCGAATCATCAAATGGAAACGTTTTTCCAAATCTTCAAAGACTTGAATGTGGAGATCAGTTTTGCGGATGCCCTTCTCTTGATGCCCAAACTTGCTTCTACGATTAAGGGATTGCTTACGAATAAGGAGAAACTATATGAGCTTGCTACGACATCTCTGAATGAGAATTGTTCGGCGGTTATCCTCAAGAAACTTCCCGAAAAGTTAGGTGACCCCGGCAAATTCCTCATTCCGTGTGATTTTCAAGGAATTGTTCAATGCTCCGCCTTGGCCGATCTTGGCGCGAGTATTAATTTGATGCCAAACTCAATCTACGAAAAGCTTTCATTACCCCACTTACCCCAACGTATGACTCTCGAGCTAGCCGATCGTTCTCTACGACCGCCCAAAGGGTATAGCCGAGGATGTCTTTGTCAAAGAGGGGAGTTCTATTTTCCCGCGGATTTTGTTGTGGTAGATTTTGATGCCGACCCTCGAGTACCCATTATTCTTGGGAGATGTTTCTTAAGGACCGGTCGTGCCTTAATTGATGTGTTTGAAGGAGAGATTATGTTACGAGTTAATCAGGAAGCCGTCACATTCAACATTAATCAAACGACGAGGTACTCCTCAAATTTCGACGATGCTTCCATCAATCGAATCGACGTTATTGATGTTTCTTGTGAGGAGTACGCTCAAGAAGTTCTCGGTTTTGCTAAAAATTCTACTTCTTATGATTCACCTTCTGAACAAATCATTGCCGACTCTTCCCCCTCTCTCACTCCGTTTGAGGGAGGTGATTTCCTTTTGGAAGAGATCGATGAGTTTCTTGCTATTGATGAATCAATTCCACCGGGAATTGATGATGGAGTTTATGATTCGGAGGGAGATATCATTTATCTTGAGAAATTGTTGAACGAAGATCCATTACCGTCACTCCCTCCGAAGGAAATAACGATTGAAGAAATCAAAGAAGTACAAACGTCTAACGAAAAACCTTCGGAGCCTGAGCTCAAGGATTTACCTCCTCATCTTGAATATGCTTTTCTTGAAGAACCGAACAAATTTCCCGTCATCATTGCTAAAAACTTGAAAGATGAGGAGGAAACCGCACTTTTGGATATTCTTCGTAAACATAAGAGTGCCATCGCTTGGCAAATTTCTGATATCAAGGGCATAAACCCTCGTTTTTGTACTCACAAGATCTTAATGGAAGACGATTGCAAACCCGTTATTCAACAACAACGTAGGGTTAATCCAAAAATTCATGACGTTATCAAAAAGGAAGTTCTGAAGCTCCTCGATGCCGGAATCATTTATCCAATCTCTGATAGCTCATGGGTTAGCCCTGTCCATTGTGTCCCAAAGAAGGGAGGGATGACCGTCGTTACCAATGAAGATAACGAATTGATTTCCACACGCCTCGTTACCGGATGGAGGGTGTGTATTGATTATCGAAAGTTGAATGATGCTACACGAAGGATCATTTCCGCTACCTTTATGGATCGATGCTCGAACGTTTAGCGTGGAATGAGTTCTATTGCTTTCTCGATGGTTTTTCCGGTTACTTTCAAATTCCGATCGATCCGCAGGATCAAGAGAAAACGACTTTCACGTGCCCTTATGGAACGTTTGCTTACCGACAAATGCCATTTGGTCTATGCAATGCTCCAGGAACGTTTCAAAGGTGCATGATGGCTATTTTTCATGACATGATCGAAAATTCTATGGAAGTTTTTATGGACGATTTCTCGGTTTATGGAGATTCTTTCACTTCTTGCCTCTCTCATCTAGATCACATGCTCAAACGGTGTGAAGACACCAATTTGGTCTTGAATTGGGAGAAGTGCCATTTCATGGTTCGAGAGGGCATTGTCCTCGGCCATAAGATTTCGAAATCTGGGATTGAGGTCGACCGAGCTAAAGTCGACGTTATAGCTAAACTCCCTCATCCCACTACCGTCAAAGGTATTCGGAGTTTTTTGGGTCATGTCGGTTTCTATCGCCTTTTCATCCAAGATTTTTCTAAGATAGCCCGCCCTCTGACCCATCTCCTTGAAAAGGATGCTCCGTTTATCTTCACCAATGAATGTATTGAAGCGTTTAATTTTCTCAAAAAGAAATTAACTGAAGCACCGATCTTATTTGCCCCCGACTGGGATTTTTCCTTTGAACTTATGTGTGATGCAAGTGATTACGCAATTGGGGCAGTCTTGGGGCAACGTAAGTCAAAACATTTTCAACCCATACACTATGCGAGTAAGACATTGTCTGAGGCCCAACATAATTACACGACTACTGAAAAGGAATTATTGGCCGTTGTTTATGCTTTCGAGAAATTTCGACCCTACCTTGTCTTGTCGAAGACCATAGTGTATACCGACCATTCTGCCCTAAAGTATCTTTTGGCAAAGCAAGATGCTAAGCCATTACTTCGTGGGTTCTCCTCCTTCAAGAGTTTGATGTTACTATTCTTGACAAAAAAGGAGCGAGAACCTTGCTGCCGATCACCTTTCTAGACTTGAGGATCCCCATCAAAGTGTGCTCGAGAAAAGGATATTACGAAACATTTCCTCTTGGGACACTTGGGATGATTTCTAAGAAAGACCCGAACACCCCATGGTTTGCCGACTTTGCAAATTATCATGCGGGCAATTTCATCGTGAAAGGGATGTCGTCCCAACAAAAGAAAAAGTTTTTCAAAGATGTTAAGCATTATTTCTGGGACGACCCCTACTTGTTTAAGATTTGTGCGGATCAAGTAATCCGGCGGTGTGTTCATGGCTAAGAGGCTCTTGATATTCTTAATGCTTGCCATAACGGACCCACTGGTGGCCATCATGGTGCAAGTTACACCGCTAAGAAGGTTTTTGATTCCGGATTCTATTGACCTACCATATATCGAGATGCTCATGATTTAGTCAAATCTTGTGATTCTTGCCAACGTCAAGGGAAAATTTCACAAAAGGATGAAATGCCACAAAATGCTATTCAAGTTTGTGAGATTTTTGACGTGTGGGGCATCGATTTTATGAGGCCACTTCCATCATCTAGGGGTAATAAGTATATCCTCGTGGCCGTCGACTACTTGTCCAAATGGGTTGAAGCGAAGGCGCTCCCCACTAATGACGCCCGAGTGGTTGTTAAGTTCTTGAAGAATTTGTTTTCCCGATTCGGAGCACCTCGTGCTATCATCAGTGATCGCGGTACCCATTTCGGTAATGAACAATTTGCTAAAGTTATGGCTAAATATGGAGTTACCCATCGTCTTTCTACCGCGTATCACCCGCAAACGAGCGGACAAGTTGAGGTCTCGAATCGTGGTTTGAAAAGGATTTTAGAAAGGACCGTAGGAGAAAATCGAGCTTCATGGGCTGATAAGTTAGATGATGCATTATGGGCTTTCCGCACCGCATACAAGACACCCATCGGGTGCACCCCATTTAAGTTGGTGTATGGAAAAGCTTGTCACTTGCCCATCGAGCTCGAGCATAAGGCATTTTGGGCCTTGAAACATGCTAATTTCGATCTTAAGACCGCGGGTGATCACCGAAAAGTTCAATTGAATGAATTAAATGAGCTTAGGGATCAGGCCTACGAGAATTCTTTGATTTTCAAAGAGAAGACTAAGAGGATTCATGATGCTAAAATCAAAAACCGCGTTTTCAACGTTGGTGATCAAGTTCTCCTTTTTAACTCTCGCTTGAAGATATTCTCGGGCAAACTCAAAACCCGTTGGTCCGGACCATTCACCGTCGCTCAAGTTTTCCCGTATGGAACGGTGGAGCTTTCTCAGCCCGATGGCCCAAATTTCAAGGTGAATGGTCATCGTGTGAAACATTATTTCGGAGGGGACATTCCATCCATAGTTGTCCCGGATCTCCAAACTTTCCCTAAGGACAATTGAATTCGGGGATCGAGTCAAGCTAGCGACTCGGTAATCAAAAACAGTAGCGCTTCGTGGGAGGCACCCCATGCTTATCCATCTATCTTCTTTCTATTTTCTAATAAGTGACGCGAAGGGGTCCGCCTCTTCGATTTCTAGTGTTTGGTTGTTTGTGATGTTGTGTTTAGGATGTTCCCGATATGAAGACTCTCGTGCTCGAAGTTTGTCTTTTCTCCACTCGAGTTTCATGATCGTTGTTGATAGAAATCCGATATCCTAATCTTATCGACTAACGTTTATCTTCTAGCATACTTAATAAACGGCTTTTAGATTTTCGTGATACCCTTGCTTTAAACATTGAGGACAATGTTCCGTTCTAGTCTGGGGTAGGGTAATCTTCGATTTGATTTGACCGCACTTGCTTGTTTTTCGTCGTGTACTCTCGTAACCCCGTTTTTCCTTGGAAAATAAAAAATTGTGCAAAAATGTGAAAAATTTAAAATTTTTGTAAGCTTTTGCTAGTTTTATGATTGAAAAGTTCTTGCTAGTCTCTTAGAGGTTACTTTAAATATGCGTTTTTCTTGACATAGTCTTTGCTAATTGCTTAGACAAGAGGCTATAAAATGCGATTCTAGCTCAAAAGGCCAAGATTTTGCAAGTCTCCCTGAGTGATTTTAAATATGCGAGGCTTTGAAAAGGATTTGCGAGTTTCTAATAAGTGACTTGAAAAATGCGAGACTTGAGATTATTTGACGAAGCATTTGCTAAGTTAATATATGTTTTGACACCTTGTTGATTTTCCGATGGTGAGAGTAGGAATAGAATTCTGACTTGACCGGGCGTGTTGAGCCCTAGCTTGTTCCCTTAACCATAGATAATCTAAAAATTATTATTAAGAATCCATGCTGATCTCATTATTTGGGATTTTAAATTTGTGGAGATCGAGAAATGATAGAGTTACTTATGAGTTTAGATGCTAAGCGTGGAGTAGTTGGTTCTCTTTAGAGCCCATCGAAGGTACTTATGGCTTTTTTTTCCCACAAAATTGTTTCACCCCATATATGCTAATAATAATTAGAGATGTCGAGTTTTTGGAGATAGTTAGTTCTTTATTCTTCTTTAGAGAATCTTTGCCCATGAGGGTTGGGTATACATCGAGGTACTGTCAGTGTTGCAGTGTAATAGACAACTGATTCCTGATAGTTTGCTGCTATTGTTTCTATTGTTATAAAAGCCGTAGGATTCGAGTTTGGCACAAAAATTAACATGAAATAAAGCTCAAATGTATGAAAGTTGAAAAATCCAAAGCTATAAAAGTTGTCTTAGACTTCTATAAAAGCAGAGGAAAATCCAAAGTCATAATAAGACTCCTGATAAAACGGTAATCCCGTTGAATTAGTGGTTGAAAAGACCAAGGACCTGAATTGCAAAAATGCAAATGTGCTGAAATAAGTGTTAAGCCAAACTTTGAATCCGGGAGATATCTCTAAATCATGTTAAATCAGGACCTTGATGTAGACCTCATTCTTGTGTGCAGTGGTTTTTGAAAGAAGATGGATAACTAATTATCAACTTAGCTTTGTATCTTTATAGGAATAAAAGTTATCGAAACGAGAAATTTGAAGAAATTCAGTTCTCAACAAAAATAAAAAAATCTAGAGGCAATAGGAAAATGGGAACAAAAGGTAAGTACACAAGTAACTTCCATGGGTAGTGTTAGCATCTAGAATCATATTTCACAATGATTTCGGTTTTACGCTTAGTTTGGGACTTGTGAAAAATCAGGGACGATGTATTCTATCCGTATGGTCACTTCATGCTGTGTTGTGTTTTCTACTCCGTGATCCTAACATGTCTTTTGAAAAATGTTGGATTTATTGATTGACATGAAAGTTCAACAAACCGTCATTCATAACCGGAATGTGCTTAATCGTAACATCTATATATGTGAATTAAAAAGGTAAACGGGGTGTTTTTAGAATTAAGGCTTTCTTAATCTCTTTTGAGGAATCTTTGCTACTTCTTCATAGGTTTAGTAGAAAGAGATTGAAATCCTTGGTTTTAGAAGCGTGAGTTGATTGCATTGCGTGGGGACACGACAATGGTCTCGTCTGGGGTATTTTGGTATGTGCTAAAACACATACCTTTTCATTATCAAAACAAACCCAAAACAACCAAGAAAGAGCCGTTTATTGCTAATATTTGTGGTTTTCTTGAGTTTGTGCTTGTGCAGTACTGATATGCAAAACACACAAAAATGAGCTAAATCGACGTAAACTGAGCACGAGAGATCAAGAGAGTTTGAGCTGAGCCGAAAGGTCGGGATTGTGCATTTTGGAAGATTTTATTCTCTGAGGATGATTTTTGGAAGTTACAGTCAAGTTTGAAGAGTTGTCAAGATTAGTCCTCGAACTTTGAGCTTTTGGTGACCCTTCAAGTTTCAGAATTTACAAATTTCACCCTTGGATTATTTGAGAATTACAAGATTAGCCCTTGGATTACTTATCAGGATTTACACCTTTGGTCCTTTAAAATTCAGAATATTCAATTTTGGTCCCTTATGAGCATTTTGGGTTCTTTAATAATCCTTAAATCCAATCCAAAGTCTCACGGCCCAAAACCAAATTGCATGACCCGGTCTAGGTCCATTAAACCAAACCCCGCCCAATATATCAACCCGCTTCCCATTACCCGCTTTATTTAACCCAAGGTCAACCCACTGTACCCCGGTCAAACACTCAAAGTAATATAAAAAATCCACTCGCCGTTTCACCCCCATTTACCGTGTCAAGAACCCTAATTACCCACTCAGTCAATTGGTCAAAATTACAAATATTAAGGGTATACTTGTACTTTCTCCCGACACCACCGACACATGGGGATGTCCGGTCATCAATCCGCGTGCAACATTCCTTAACCTCTTCTCTCATTGGTCTGTGGATACGGATGATCTAATCAAGGGCTAAGATCAAATGGGATGCGTGGAAGAGTGATCAAGGGCTCAGAATACTCCAGAGAAAGCACAAATGAGATTTCTAGATCCTTCCTGGCTTGAGCTCTCGGGCTATATATACCCTTTGTATTCACAGATGTAATGTGTAGTTTTCTAGAGAGATAAAGTAGTATAGTAGAGAGTAGAGAGTAGTTAATTTTGTATTTTCATTTCAATGATTTAGTTAATCTTCGTATTTCACTCTTTGTAACCAAAAATTCGCATTTATTAAATTTGTTTAGTTTTGTGTTAATTCAGTTTTTGATTACTGTTTTATTATATCTCAAATCAATTTTGATATTCAGTTAGTGCTTTTTAGTACTTAAATTTCTCAAAAACAGAAAAATCATAAAAATAAGAAAAATATTTGAAAAATAAAAAATACTCTCCATCTCTTTAATAAGTTCAACTCATCAAGCTTTCTAAAACCTTTTTAGGCTTCCTCATAGCTTATTGAAGGTTTATGTGTGCTTAATCTCAATTCTCAAACAAATTTCACATTTAGTCAACAAAAGTCAACTGATGCAAGAAGGGTTTGATTTGCTGGTTTTGAGATCTGATTTGGGTGATGCAGAGTGAATTTGGGTTGGATCCATTATATTAGTGGTATGTTGGTTCGGTGATAAGCCGCAAATATGCTGGATGTTTGTAAGTTTCTGACTGCTCCATTTGTATCTGTGAATCTGCGTAATTAGCTTAGACTTAATCTATTAGCTAATATTGTTTTGATTGTATGCGTAGTTCTTTTTAGTTGTTGGATCATAGTTATTAGCTATATTGAGTTTGATTCATGAGTTGGTAGTTTATAGATTGCATATCAGTAGTAATAGTAGTGTTTGGATCATAACGCTTTTTCTCGTGATAAGGTTGATTCTGTGGTTTAGTTTTGTTATTGTAGGCTTTATAAGGTCTAGTTCATACATAATAGTCTTGTCATTGCATCCAAACACTCAAATAGTCAAAAACACCTTAGATCAGTTCTTATCTCGCATAATCTGTTGGATTTATTCATGATCAAAAGCTTGATTTAGGTTCTAATATCATTGGAATTGATTAATTTAACTTTGTTTAAGCTTATAACATCAAAATCAGTTCACTACTTTGGATCAAATCTCATCAAAGTCAAAACTCAAGTCGTAGTTTAAAGTTAAAAGTGAGATTTTCAGTTTTTTGCAAAACTTGTTTGATCTATTACAGGTTCATTTTAAATCCAAATCTAGTGTAACTTTGGGATTTATAACTTCATCTGGTCTAGTATTGGAAACAACTTTTTGTGAAATGATAAAGGCTTTTTCAATCTTTGAATAAGTCGTTAAAATAGCTTATTTCTGCTGCTTCACACTCAAGAAAACCGAGTGTGAAAAAAAGTTATTTGCAACCTTTGCATTGAACTCAATTCAGTGAGTTAGAGCTTTAGAATTGGCTTAGTTATAGCTTGCTAGGTGGTCTTGAGGACCCGTGCATCTTTGTTTTCACAAGAGGTCTTCTCTGATAAGCTTGTGTTAAGCTCAACCTAGGGGTTAGAAACTGCTTAAGTAGACAGTTTGCTTAAATCAATAGGTAGAGCTTGTAGCTTGTTAGGATTAGGTGTAATTAGTTGATATTAGCTTATTCTAGCATAACTTAGCCTCAGTCACTGTTTGGTAGCTTAATTCACTTGTTTGCTTAATCTCTTTAGCTTATTTCACAACTGTTAACACTACAGCTATTATATCTTACACATAAGCTATAGATTTTATATTTTTCATAGATTTAGAATAATATTTTAGAATTTTCCTGAGTTTTTCATAATTTTTGGTCACTGTTTGCTATTTTTCTCAATTTAAAATAGTTTTTAATCCTTTTTTAATAGCTTTTATTGCAAATAATTAAGAAAAAGTTCCAAAAAATAATTTTTCAATTTTTCAGTTTTAGAAAATATAAAAATCATAAAAAATATTTTTCCTTATTTTTCCCCTTTTATTTGGTATTTTCACAATTTAAATTAGATTTAAATAGATTTAAATTAGTAGAAAATAGAAAAATAATCATAAAAATAAAAAAAATAGTTTTGAAAATTCTCTTAGTATATTTTAGATTTTATAAAAATAGTTTCACATTTTTCCCTTTATTTTTATAATTTTTAGCATTTTAAATTAGTTTAAATAGTTAAAATTTAGTTTTTAATTTTAATAAAATCCAGAAAAATCCAAAAAAAATAGTTTTAATTCTAAATTAGTTTTCTAATTACATTTCTAGAGTAAAAGTAATTTTAGGCATTTTTAGGATTTAATTTAGACGTAGTTGCATTTTAATTACGTTTCGTTTATTACGATTTGGTATTCGCACTTAGGATTTCCCGTAAAATAGATTTCTTTAATTACTTTCCCTATTCCTGTAGTTTTATAAAATCAAAATCAAACAAATCAAAACATCGAGCATTAAATTCCAAACCAAAAACGACGTTGGCAATTCACGCCTCGTTGGGCAACGATTCGGGTTGACTAATCCGATTCAACGATCACACACGGGATTTTATTTATTATTCTTTTTCCTAAAGGAATTTGAATCTATCTTCGTGATTATTTTTGATATCGATATTGAGGTTTTATCCATACACATAACCCCTAAGCCTTCATTATCAGCAAATCAGTGTCCGAATTGTTTTAAGTTTCTTACGGTTAGTCATTCACAAGTGGCTAGCTTGTGTGAGATAACTTGACGGTTTGGTAACAGTGAATCAGACGCCATCAAGAGTTCCAAAGGAAAGCCAGATAGAGAAAGACATTAAATCATGCAACAAGAAAGTTGAACTAGAAGATCGTGATACGAGAAACAGATTATTGGAGACGCAAGATTATGAAATGAAGAAAATGAAGGAAGATAGTGACAAAGGTAATAAAGATGATCGAGATGAGATTGAAGACAAGGAAGAAAGAAGTCAAATCAAGGAGGAAGTTCAAGACATAGTTCGTGTTGAAGATCAAGACAAAGAAAGTGGAAACAAGCCAAAGTTTAAAGATAAAGATGATGGAGCTTGAAGATATCGAAGACATGGATTAATAAATTAGGGAGGAGTATTGGCTACTAATTTACTAATCCATGTAAGTCAAGATTAGAGTAGTATTTATGTATGTATATAAAGTATAGGGTCCTAGTGTGTCAAAAACAAAGCCTATAACCGAATTACAGTTATTTTCGGTTATGGCAGTTATTGTGAATGGTTGTGTCTGTTGGTGGGTTATATATACCCATAAAACCCAAGTCTGTAAAACTAACGATTGTATTATATCAAAATAAACTTAGTATATTTTATATTCGATTGTTCATAGAAGATAGACTAACATAATAGACATCTATATATGTAGTCGTGTTTCGATCGTTTTTTGTCCATAGACTATATGTGAATAGACATCTATATATGTAGTTGTTTCGATCAATTTATTGTCTATATAATATTATATGTAGTCATGTTTCGATCGGTTTTTGTCCATGGACTATATGTCATTTTGATCGATATTTTGTCTATATATGATATGCAGTCTTGTTACGATCGGTTTTTGTCCATAGATTATATGTGAAAAGACATCTATATATGTAGTCGCTTCGATCGGTTTTTTGGGCATAGAAACAGGTAGACTACGTCAAAGAGATGCAACAAACTTACAAAGTAGCTATGAAATTTAATCTCATTTTTCTTCACATAATAGTACAATGCATTGCTTTTTCTATAACTGAAGAGTAACTATATAAAAAATGGGAGGTTAAAAACTATGGAGCTAATATTCAGTCAACATGTTGTGATAAATTACCAACATAGGGGTTTGGAATTTGGATTGTATTAATATATTGAAGACTAATCGTTAATGGGGTTTGATTTTAAAAATGTCATGTTGGCGCCAAAATACTAAAAACTCAAATTTATTGAACTTTTAGAATGTAAAACGGTGTCGTAAAAAGACTTTTATGCAGCCAATTGGCTGTAGGTAATTGTAGGCAAGGTTTACCAATATATATATACTAGACGTAACTGCACTAGCTAAATGGGTTCCTAGCGGCAGATAATTAACAATATGCGATATTGTGGTAAGTGTTTCGTAACATGCGATAATTCAACTGAAGCAAAAATTATTAACATGTATCAAAGAATATATAAAAATATTTATTGAAACTGAAAATAAAACATTACATCAATTATGAGATAACTAACAATGCACGTTACTCATCGTGTAAAATTTCTTAGTACACGACATATGAGGTGTTGAATCCTCTTTGGCCGAACTCTTTGATTGGCTTCACTTTGTAGTTATCAATCATCAATGCATGGTATTTGACCCAATCAAAAAAGCTTCGAACCTAAGAAACTTAACAAAAATATATACACCGGTTGTATAATGTATTTGACCAAATTATTTCAAAAAACTTTGTATATCCTTGAAATTAATGCTCCGGAACAATCAATGATTAAAGCACCAATCAATCACCATCATTATAGCAATATTCGAAAACGGATTTGTATTTAACTTATTTAATGCGAAAAACAAGAACAAAAAATGAACCCCTGACTATATAATAAATCGACATGCTTTTTGATTGTAAACATTCAAGTTATTCACAACAATATCTCTGCAATTTCAACTATCTATAAATGTCAAAACAAAATTTTTAAAAATCATATGGTCATTGCACACATTTCAATATTTAATACTCCCTCCGTCCCACATTAAGTGTCCACTATGACTTTTTTAAGTCTTTTTTCTTAAACTTTGACTTTAAATATTTTTGTTCGTGTTATGTAATATTTGATGCAAAATATATGAATGGATTAAGTTTTTAAATGTATTTTCATTTGTATAATTTTCATTAAGTATCATATAACACAAAAAAATATATTTACGGTCAAAATTAAAGAAAAAAGACTTGAAAAAGTCATAGTGGACACTTAATGTGGGACGGAGGTAGTAACTGAGATCGCATATGATACACACACTATGAAGTAACATAACAATAAAAATAATAAATTGTAATATGGTGCCTTATAAAATAAAATATGGTGATAAAGTTTTAGAAATTATTAGTGTTAAGATTAAATAAATTAAAAAATATATATTTTTTTTTGGGAAATTACATTAGTAAAAGTTGTCAAAATGTGTCATACATTTTTTTGAAATTTTAGATGTGAATTGTTGTGGTAGCTATTTCATTAAGGACAAATTCTTTGGATTTTTATATAGAAATTTAAGTTTGAAAGGAATTTCAGAAATTTAACATTACTCACTTTTTAAGTTTCAAAAACATTGATACATGCTTTGTATGTATAATAATAAAAAAAAGTTGTATTGAATTTCCAACATTGAATATGCCGAATCTATTTTCATTTAATATTAGTTTGAATTTTTAATGGTAATTATATATACATGTAGTTAAAGACGAGTACTCGTGCATAGCAACGGGATTTGACTATCATCGCTGAAGATAAAAAAACGTTTATGAGTTATAAATGAAAAATAATAAAAGTTTGAAGACTTGGGTATTAAACATAATGTTTTGAAACCCGGATCGACCCGGGTGGTTCAACTGGTCGAATCGTTTTGGTCGAAAAATGAATTGATTTAAACCGGGTCAACCCGACTAGTTGGGTTGAACACGGGTGAAATTAAACCGGGTCAACCCGTCGGGTTTGAAGTGTCCCGGGTCAACTCGGTTTTCGATGTGTATTAATAGTTTCAAATTTTTGAAATATATGTTTCAACATTTCTATTTTTAGTTTCAACTTTTTACTTTTGTTTTTCTTTTATATATAGTATTCGATACCCTGTGGACGATTAACTGAGAAATAGATCTTGATGAGGCCTGATTTACCAGTTTGTATCGGTTTCAACGGGTCCTCTTGGTTCATTTTCGGATTACTTTTATTGGTTAGTTGAACTAAGTAAACCGTTCCCGTTGAACTCGTTGGTCTCCGTCCGATTTTCAAAACTATAAGTACAATCAACTTGTTAGCTTGTATGAAACTTTGTGTGTTTTATTAATTTGTATAATAACACGTACTTTTCATTTTAGGTTGTTTTAAAAATAACATTAATTATTGTGTTTAATTATTTTATATTCTGGATTTTGTTGTAACTTGTTTAAATTGTATATTGTGAAAATTTTATTGTACTTTTTAATATGGGGTGTTTTAATTGTTTGTATTTAATTTGGTGAATATGATTTTAGTTGGTTGTACAATATGAATAAATCAATGTACTTTTAAGTAATGTGGTGTTTTAATAAGAGTATTAATTACATTATACATTTCTCTCACTTTTGACTTTCAATTTTCAACTTTTCAATTTTCACTTTCACCTTTGACCATTTTTCTATTTTATATAGTAAAGATATATATATATATATATATATATATATATATATATATATATATATATATATATATATATATATATATATATATATATATATATATATATATATATATATATTTATATGTTATTTTATGAAAAGTTTCTTAAAATGAAAAGAATGAGAAGCATGTGGAGGCGATGTGTCACCTTTGCTACATCATCATGCCACATCACCATACCCCACCCCCCCTCTAAAAAAAAAATTTTCCCGCCAAAAAAAATCCCGCTATAAATTTCCCCGCCAAATTTTTTTTATGCATCAGCTTATAAAGTTATCGCATCACAATCATGAATTTAGTGCATTAAGGTTATAAATTACTGCATCACAGTTATAAAGTTACTGCATCACGCTTATAAAGTTACCTGATCACAATCATGATTTTAGTGCATTAATGTTATAACCTTGATTTTAATGCATCATAGTTGATGCACTTAACTATTAACTATGATACAATAACTTATAATAAAGATGCACCAAAACTTATTAGTGCATTAAGGTTATAAGTTATCAAGGCTGGTCACAATTATTATTTTAGTGCATTAATGTTATAAATTAAAGATCAATGTTATAAAGTTACTGAATCACAATCATGATTTTAGTGCATTTAAGGTTATAACCTTGATTTTAGTGCATCTAGTTTATGCAAAGGAACTATTAATTATGATGCAAAGAACTTATAATAAAGATGCACCAAAACTTATTAGTGCATTAAGGTTATAAGTTAATGCATCACTGCTATAAATTCTATCGCATCATAATCATGATTTTAGTGCATTGTTGTTATAATTACCGTGATCACAATTATAATTGTGATGCGTATTTTTATAACGTGATGCAAAGAACAAATTTTGGCGGAAATTTTTTACGGATTTTTTTTTTTGCCCAAAAAAAATTTTTTATGGAAAAACAAATTTTCCTGGGGTGGTGGGGTGTCACATGACATGACATGGTGATGTGGCAAAGATGACACATGTCACCTCCACATGCCTTCTCATTCTTTTCATTATAAGAAACTTTTCATTTTAACCCTACCATATATATATATATATATATATATATATATATATATATATATATATATATATATATATATATATATATATATATATATATATATATATATATATATATATTTGCTTTAAATAGTTGTGAATAGTATTTTTCTAGTTGTAATGCTTAAAATATATTTATGAAAAATCTTAAAAGTTAGAAAAAATTACACGTTTGGTCCCTATGGTATACCCCAAATAACAACTTTAGTCCCTAAGTCGTTTTTATTACACCAAACAGATTCTAGTTTTGAAACTATGCACGCTTTTGGTCCCTATTTTGGATGGACGTTAGTTAAGTCCGTTAAGTATTTTGCGCTGTTAGTCCTTCGTTAATAATTTTTGCATCGTTATTCCTTAAAGTTATTTGCATAAATCGTCCTTGTGGTTAGCTCGGTCAACGGCGTCAACGCCACGCGTCACCACCCGACCAATGAGGGGTGCACGGACCAACGGGTCGGTCAACGGGTCGGGTGGGTTGCCACGCGGGACCAATGAGGTGGTGTCACGTGGCATTGGTAAAATATACCCACAATTTGTCACGCATGGGATTCGAACCGGGACACTTGGGTGGGAAGCATAGCTTTGCCCAACTGGGCTAAGCATAGCTTCTATCATATTTCTCTAAATTTAATACATAACCCTTAGCATTTAAGAGCCCAATTCAATAACATAAAAAGGTTCAATTTAGTTTTTGGTCTATTAATTTATGGAGTTATATGGACCGTAAAAAAATAAATAAATATACCGTCGGACTCGTTTTTTCAGGTTTCTTCCAATGGTATGCTCGGGAATTTTTGACTTCAAACGAACCTCGAAAATGCAAAATAATCGTTTTTCTTTGTTTTCGATTTTCGAGGTGCAAACCAAGTCAAAAAATTATCCAGCATACCGTCGACTCGCTTTTTCGTGCTCTTCCAATGGTATGCTCGGGAATTTTTTGACTTCGTTGGAACTTCGAAAAATGCTAAAATCATCGCTTTTCTTTGTTTCGCATTTTTCGAGGATCGCTTGAAATCAAAAATTCCCCGAGCATACCATTGAAAAGAGCACAAAAACGAGTTCGACGATAGTCTGGAATTTTTCGACTTGTTTGGACCTCAAAAATGCAAAAAACAAAGAAAAATGGTGATTTTCGCATTTTCGAGGTTCCAACGAAGTCAAAAAATCCCCGAAAGCATACCATTGGAAAGAGCACGAAAAAAAAGAGTCCGACGGTATTTTTCTCAATTTTGAACCGCCCATAACCCCTTTAAAATGACAGTCAAATTTCCATTTGACCCTTTTATTTATAAAACCAACTTTTAAGGGTTAAATAGAACCAAAAGCACAATAATACTTGAAGGTATGCCCATCTCGATGGGTATCGCATTGGCTCCCACACAACCCACCGTGGTTCGATCCTAGGGGAGGTAAATTTTGATTTTATTTTCCATCGCCATGTGGCGCCACTTCATTGGTCCACGGCGATTCGACTTGACCCGCTGACCGACCCGATATACCACGTGGCACCACTCAGGTGGTGACACGTGGCGTTGACCGACCCATTGACCGGGCTAACCACAAGGACGATTTATGCAAATAACTTTAAGGACTAACGGTGCAAAAATTATTAACGAATGACTAACAGCGCAAAATACTTAACGGACTTAACTAACGCCCATCCAAAATAGGGACCAAAAGCGTGCATAGTTTCAAAATTAGATACTGCTGGTGTAATAAAAACGACTTATGGACTAAACTTGAAATATGGGCAAACCACAGGGACCAAACGTGTAATTTTTTCTAAAAGTTATTATGAGGGAAGTGCTAATCTCCATTTGTATAGATGCTATCTCGTGATTTTCGATGACCTTAAGCAATAATAACAAATAGACCCTATTACAATTGTAAACTAAAAAGAAATTGCATACAAACTTGAATTATATGACTCATATATATTATAAATATATGCAAAACTAATAAAAATATAATGCGTTGTAAGTGGTGGCTTTGTGTGACGGTAACTATTGCACACCCATCCAAGACTCTGTGTATAGATGTGGTAGAATTTCGGTTACTAGTTTGCTTCGACCAACGTTGTCAATTATTAATGTTTTGCAAAAGATTACACGTCTTTTTTAGCAAACTTATAGTTACTAGCAATGTTTTAAAACCCGGGTTGACCCGGCCGGTTCAGCCGGTTCAACCGGTTTTCGCCTGGTTGAGAACCTGATTGAACTGCCGGTTTTTCATTGACCCGGGTTGACCTGGTTTGATAAACCCGGCCGGGTCATTACTTTTTATAAAAAAAATTAACAAAATGATTTTTTTTCCATTAACTTTTCTAAGTTTAATTGAAAAGTTAAAATGTTGATAACTAATGTTTGTTAAAATTTTGTAAAATAATAAATTATAGTTATATATGATCTTAGAATCACCAATTAATATAGTTTTGTTATAAACTATTTTATAATTTACAATCACCTTGAAAATTTTGGCTATATTTTTATAGATGTAGACTTAAAAAGCAAAACTTATTGGTATAGTCTCAATTTTCTTCATCGGTTTAATCGAATGTATGAATAAAAACGGGTAAATCATTAGATCATGCAATACTAATTATTAAATATAGGAAAAAGTATATATATATGTATAGAATCAGTTCGACCAAGCGGCTCAACCGGTTGAACCGGTGACCCGGTGAACCGGCGACTAAACTGGGTCGATAAAAAACCGGTTTTTAAAACATTGGTTACTAGTTGCATGACATAATATTACACGTACCTTAATATTAATCAATTCCTAATAACGATTATCCAAAGCCTTTGATTTAGTGGTATATGAGTTGCCCACCAACCTAGAAATTGTGGGTTTTTGTCTCGCTGGATGTATTTGTGATATAGATGTTATAGGTATGACAAAAATTGCCGTTCTATTTAAAAAAAAAAAAAAAAAATTCCAGTTATCACAAATATGGTATGTTTAGCACAAAATGTTTCGGAGTTGTGATTGTTTAACATTTAACATTTAACATTTTTGATAAAAATCTTATTTCGCAACAAGTAGTTAAAACAAGCTTTTTATAATTGTAATGCAACTTCTTCAAACACTTCTAAAACAAGCATTAAAATTCTTTCGCTATTTCTTACGAATATATCCCTGTTCAACTCACAGAAAAGTCTTCAAGAAGACAAATACTATACGTTTCCAGCCCAGTTAATATATAAGCATGATCTATGCCACTTTCTTATTATACATGATCTATTTTGTGTTTCTTGTACCTACGAAAAAAATGGACACCAAGGAGAAACTTCTCTATGAAGCATCACTAGAAGGAAATACAATCGCCTTGCTAACGTTGCTTCAAGAGGATCCACTTATTCTCGATAGACTTACCCTAAACCGCCATGGTGACATGCCTCTACACATTGCATCGATGCTTGGACATGTTGATTTTGTCAACGAGATCCTAACTCGAAAGCCTTACCTTGCTATGGAATGTGATTCACAAAAACATTTGCCTCTTCATATAGCGTCTGCTAAAGGGCATGTGGAAATAGTGAAAGCACTAGTATCGGCTAACCCTGATACGTGCCTTGCACGTGATCGTGATGGTGGAACCCCTCTTAATCTTGCAGCGATTAAAGGACGTAGTGAAGTTGTGAAAGAGCTTGTGCAAGCTCAACCTCATGCAGCTAGAGTCATGGTGCAACAAGACACCATATTGCACTTGTGTGTCAAGCATCACCAACTCGAGGTTTTGAAGTTTTTAATAGAGGTTATCATTGATCACGAGCTTATAAACTCCAAAGATGCTCATGGCAATACTATATTACACCTAGCTGTTGCTAACAAACTAGTTGAGGTATGCATATATACTTAAACTTCTTTCCATCATATTTCATAAATTTATTTGTTTGAAAGATTTGTCCTACTAACTACATGGCTGACTTATACTAACGGTCTTTAAGCTATAGAGGTATCACGGTGCCTTTTTAACCAAGAAGCTGTAGGTTAAAGCGCGTATTAAAAAGTGTCTCTTCTGATGTTCAAAAAGATAAATATATATGACTGATTAGTTTTATTTTCAACATTTTTTAGACCATTAGATTCTTGCTACTTAATCCGACGATAGAAGTGAATTCTACAAACTCAAATGGAGAAACCCCGTTGGATATACTGGCTCAAGTTCCAAGAGATTTAGCATATCAACAAATTATGTTATCGCTAACACGAGCAGGAGCTGTTGAGGCAAAACCACACGGTTTAGTCAATCAGATTCCCATGAATTCAAGAAATAATATGGGGTTAGACAGATTAGCATATCATCACTCAAAAGATGGTTCAACAAACTATGAAGATTGGCTAGACAAGAAGCGAAACTCATTAATGATTGTGGCGTCGTTGATTGCAACTATGGCCTTTCAAGCAGGTGTCAATCCCCCGAGTGGCGTTTGGCAAGAAGACTCGCCCAGTAACAATCCACTTCATATGGCTGGATACGCTATCATGGTATCCAATCATCCAACTTCATACCACACATTTCTAGTATGCAACACGGTGGGCTTTGTTTCAACTCTTAGCATTATTTTGTTGCTTATTAGTAGCTTACCATTTTTAAAGCATCGTGTTTTCTTGTGGCTATTGATGGTGATTATGTGGATTGCTACAACATCTATGTCCCTCACTTATTTGGTTTCTATCTGGGTTTTGACACCAACACCTAGGTCTGAGACATTTAGGCGTGTTTCCATAGGCATCGTTTCGGTTTGGATTGGGTTGATGACTCTTTTAGTTGTTGGACACACTATTCGGCTAATTGCAATCGCTTTGAGAGGGTTCAGAAATCTATTGTTGCCAAGAAAGAAGACCTTCATACTCCAATCCACATAAACCATGTGAAATGTAACAAGTATAACATCTAGCATGTTATGCAAGTATAATAAAGTCTTGATAGTTATGTAACAGTGAGATCTCTCTATAGTTGAATAGTATGTTGAGTGAGTTTTATCTTTATATATCATAAGTCAATGGTGATGTAAATATGTTATATTTATGTATGATTTATGTCTATTCCTTAGAATTTAGGTGTTGTTTGGAACGCTAACTAGTTTTATAAGTACACATGTAATGGCCCCAATTTAGTTTGGTTTATTAATATGAATCCCATATTCTCATAGACTCATAGGGAGTTGACTCAACGATAATGACTATTAGATGGTATTTTTTTTGGGTGAAATATGAACTATATATTAAACTTCCAAACGAATTACAACAATAAAGTGTTTGGATCTGGACATACCCATACCAATACAACAAAACATATAACAGAACAATACATCAAACTATATCAGAACATTATTGCACATCTGACAAAGTAGCTTATATCTCTGAGGATAGAAGCAACCCATAACTCTGATGTAGACTAACAACTGTCCATATGTCCATTCCATAGTTCACCAATTCAGTACCATAGCTCCATGACTAATACCAACCTAATCTTTCATACTAGAACATTCAACCCACATCCACAATATCCTAGGAAGAAAAGATTATATGGCATTTTCATGTAAGTTATAGCACCCTGACTCACCAAAAGGGGCTATACTCATTCTGACTACATTTCCTAACTCAGTTCTCAGATCAAGCCATACTAGCAGCAGCCTCCTCACTAGCATAGACTCAAGCTGAGAATAAGAGCAGGCATCACACACACCCTTTTAATGAAAACCAACATTACATTCTTTAGGAAGTGCATAACTAGGACTAAGTAGGTTCATCTTTCACTCCTCAATATTCCTAGAAACATACACTGCCTCACCAAACTCACATACCCTTCTCAGATGGGAACTTACTTTATGGGATAAATAGTAGACCATAAACTGTGAAAATGCTAAACACCCCTAGAGTTACCTAACAAAGGCCTACTATAAGGATTACACAGTAATGATGTACCATTACCCCAAGATACAAAGCCATAATCTGAAGTGAGTTTACTTCTTACAATCTCCAATATTAGGAGGAAACTGAATAACAAGTCAAAACCTTAATAGAAATTCAGCAGATTCAATCACCTCTGCTTGATGCCCCAAAAAAGCAGGACATACTGATTATGTTCGAGAAAACAGATCAGATCATTACTACTTCTTGAACAATTGCAACTTTGTATAGTCACCTCAAAAAGCATTACAAAATTCCTTGTGCAGGATACTACATTTTGCTGATGTAAACTATGCCTAAGGGTTTCCATGATCCATCTTGCTACCCCAACTAAGTACACAAAACAGAACCATGTTACCCCAGACAATAACTATACCACCAAGGTATTAGCCAACTGCACATACACTCTTATCCCAATCACTCCATTCCACCATAACTTGTTCATTTATAAAGCACTGCATATCCACTTTCCATCTATCCATAACTTTATTCACTTGTCGTGTCATTAAACTCTTAGGCTTAGAAGTTTTAGCCTCATATTATTCATAATCACTGTAACAAGCTCTTTCCATTTTCTCTTCTTTGTCCCAAATAATCTTTTATTTCTTTCCTGCCATATGAAGTAAACACTAGCACCCAATACAATCCTTCTCACCACACTCATAATGGATCTATTATTAGGTAATCTGCAGAGGTCTTGCAAGATTTCATTCCATTTATTGCTCAACTTACACTGTTCCATTGCCTGCTTCATAACAAAAATACACACATAATGGATCTATTAGATGGTATTATGTAAACCTGTTATTATTCGAAAATACAATATCAAAAATACACTTACAAAAATAAATTTTGGATGCCTATTCATAGCAAAAATACACCATACATGTATGTATCCGCATGTTGGAAAACCATCACACTCAAACTTTGTGTTATTTCCTCCGTAGAAAACCGTTTCGATGCCTACATAGTCTTCATTTGAAAATTTCCATCCAAACCTATACGAAAATCTAAGGGATCGACGAGCCAGGCTCTTTGGACTCGCCACTAACCTGATGTGTAACACACACTATGGCATAATGTATTTGCCTTCATCTCTTATACCTTCCTTTATGTACTTGACGGGCACATGTAGTTGACCCAAAGTTTTATCGTTCTTGACAGCCTTAATCTTGATTACCAGTATTGTCCCGCAAGCTCACTCATTGTGAATTTTGATGGGTTCTGAAGTTACACTTTTGTTTTATGAGGCTCGTACCTATTTGTCCGATATGGGACAGACTGCATAGCCATCTAATGAATTAGTGTTGTTCTTGAAACTTCGTGCCGAGGTGAGCGTGATATCACGACCCACACGATTGTTAGGGTTGTTCACGAGGTTAATCGGGATTCCGGATTGTTCCATACTTGCCTAGAAGACTCTATGAAAGGTGCAAGAAGATATTGGAATCCTTTGAAAGTACTTAGAAACCCTAGATGCTTCCACGTATGGAAGGTTATAGAATATGGGCTTGCCTTGGAGTTCTAAATAGTTGCCCTAGATTTGTAGTATAAATAGATAGCCTCCTCATTTGGGTGAATCGTCTCTCAATTCACTTGTAATATTCTCTTGTAAATTCTCTCACTTGTAATATTCTCTCAAGATGTGGAAAACTAAAAGGGGGGTTGAATAGTTTTACCAATTTAAAACTTCTTTTTAAATATTTAGATCGACTTATGTCAATCTATTTGGTTGTTTATGTTGGACGTTGATAGATAGATATATAAACGTGTAATGAAAGATAAAGAGTAAGAAGCACATCACCACGACACAAGTATTTATAGTGGTTCGGATACAAGGACACCTTCCTTTCCCTACTCCACTCCCCGAGTCACCTACTCGAGAGTTCGTAAACACTACACCAACTCCTTATGGCGGAGAAGCCTTCACAACGTCGCTTAACCTTTTTCCGGTACAAAGCTAAATACCGAGTTCTTTTCACACCAAGGCGAACCACACCTAACACAACGTCGCCTACCCTTTATACGGTGCTAGGCTAACCACCGAGTTCTTTCACACCTTAGGAGAACTAATCCTTCACAACGTCGCCTACCCTTTATTAGGTACTAGGCTAAGTACCTAGTTCTTTCACACCTTAGGTGAACTACACCTTCACGACATAACACCTAATCTCAAGGAGCTCTACTCCTTGTTACAACACCACCAAGGATATCACCATCCTTGTATATAAACAAATACATATATGTATGACGATGCACCTCATCGATTATACGACCTAGGCATTCTTCCCAAATGCTACTTGATTTGATTCTTTGGCATCCTTCACTAATGCCTTTGACACAACGCTTGGCACCCTTCACTAATGCCTTCGTCTTGACACCTTTAGCATTCTTCACTAATGCTTTGACACGGATGATGAGCACCTTTCACTAATGCTTTCATCTTGACACTTTCGGCATTCTTCACTAATGCCTTCAACCCAACATCTATGGAGAAAGGTAGATCTATCAACAAGAGAACCTTCGTTGTATTGATGATGACGAAGCATGACAACTCATGGACTTGAGCTTGCATGTCTTCAAGATGTGGTGATCTTTCCTTTAAGAGGAACCTAGAAGATCACACAAAAACAAAAGACAAACTACATAGATCACTTAGATCTGAGGTTAGAGGGTTAGAATACTTTGGAGAAGTTTATATGAAAAGCACACATAGAGAGGAAGAAATGGCTCTCTATTTATAGAGAAAATTCTCTTCTGTTTCCCCGGATCCCACGGATCCCTACCACAAGGGATCCGGCTAGCACAAAGCCAGGGATCCGTGGTCCGCTCCTCTTTGCCCATGGGTATTTTTGGTTAAGGGTCATGGGTCATGGGTCATGGGTTATGGGTTGATCCATGGTTTTCTTTCTAGATACAATGTACTTGGTTAAGTGGTATATATAAAACCATGGGTTATGGGTCAAAACCATTTGCTAGTATTTACCCTTTTTGTATATACTTGTATTTACCCAATTTAGCATACACTTAGTTTTTACCCATTTTAGTATACTTAGTTTAAGTATATGTTTAACCCAATATGTAAACACTAGTTGTTGTACATATGTATCTAAATCATAAAATCACTTATACTTGTTTTAGTGTTTTATGTGAAAGCATAAGTGTGTTTAGAAAACTATTAACTCAAACTATTTACGTACTTTATTTGTTTCGTTAAAATGATTTTATATTTGTTATCGACAAAACATTAGAAGATCGTAAAATATAAATAAACGTTTTCACGGCTTATTTGTATTAACAATCTCCCCCTTTTTGTTGATGACAAAACATAAAATTATTTTAAGGAAAAATCTAAAATTCGTAAAAGTTTGAATTTGTAGTTTTTACTTTCTTCTCCCCCTTTTTGTCGAAACAAAAAGTGTTAAAAGAAACTAACACAATTTTTATAACAAAAATGTTAAAATGTAAAGAGAGCAAGTGACGGGAATGGTACTCGTCTTAGCTCCCCCTTGACGAGTCCATCCCTTTGAAAGGGCGTCAAGGACATAACGTAAAATAAACTAATTGTGTTTGCAATTAAGTTTGCAAATGATTCGTCTAAGTGACGAGAACGTGCTCCCCCTTAAATATTGCAATGTTGCAATGGGGTGACATGAAGTGTAACCCAAAAATTGGATTAAGTTTGCAAATGATTTTGCAATGTCGTTTGACACAAAGCTCCCCCTAGCTTTATGGTGTCAATATCTTCATGTGTATTTTGAATAACTACAAAACAAAGGTTAGAAAAACAAGAGTATAGTGCATAATTTCCTGCAAAAGAGACTCAAGTTAGTAGAAATTTGTGCTTCTGTACCACGGATCCCACGGTTCCCTTCAAGGAGGGATCCGTCTAGTTATCTGGAAGGGATCCGCTATCTCTGCTTTCTTTAGAAGGAAGAGATGTCAAGGAGTGCTACTTGAGGGAATGAGATAAAAGTACAATATAACAAGCACAACACACATAATAATCATGGCATAAAAGTATTCATTCAATAGAACAAGAGATACACAACCAAATCTCTAAAAACTAAGAGAATGAACTAGCCAAACAAGTGCCATAAGTTAACCCAAACTTAAGATTCGACTAAAAGCTTATTGAAGATCAAGGATGAGAAAGGTTTCCTAAACATTCTCAGTTTGTGCTTGAAGGTCATGTATTAATACATCTAGTTCATGTTTCATTCTTTCAACATGTTTGCAATGATCGCACTCATAGTCATGGTCTTGAAGTGGAGGTTCAAGTGAAGTGGGTTGAAGATCTTCAAATGATTGTGTGGTGGCTCTAGGTACTAATGAGGTAGGTTGAGTTGTGGAGGGTTTAGTAGAATTAAGTGATGAAGTCCTAGTGGAAGCACTCTTCTTGTGAATAAGTTTGATTGGTTTTCTTAGTGTGGGAGAGATCCTAGTTTTGGTGGACTTACCCGAAGGTGATTTGGTTGAGGAAACTTCATGCATGATTCTAGCAAGTTTCTTGGGTGGTTCTTGAGTGGATGAGTTAGCACTAGGAGCTTTAGTCATAGTGATGATGCTAGTAAGAACTCTTTTAGTTGCTGATTTTGAGATGTGATTTGAGAGTGGTACCTTAACTCTAAGGTTGTTTGGTTTATAAAGGGTGATATGAATTAGGAAATTAAATTCTTGGCCATTTGAAAGGTTAGGCATGCTTTTGGGGTTTTGATAAGTTCTATGAGGATAATCAATGAATGCTAAAGGTGGTTGGAGACCCAAAAGGTGACTTGAATTCAAACATGGAGCTGGTTTATGCTCTCTGTATTTACGGATCCCACGGATCCCTTTCCGTAGGGATCCGCCTGGTAGAAGACCAGGGATCCGGTTGTCAGATAAGGATTATGCTATTGTAAGGTTAGTTTAATCATGGATAGACTTAATTTTGAAGTCTTAAGCTGTTGGATATCTTAAATCCTTAATCCTAGCAAGTAATTGTGCCTAATCATGGTTTTGATCAAGAAAATTTGGCTTTGGGTAGTCTAACTATATGTTTAAAGAATTCTTGACAATGTGAGTTATAGAGAGAAGAACTTTGTAATTGCATTTAAGACTTAATCCACTCATGTTCATGGAAATGTGATGATGCACAATGTTGAGATTCAGAGTTTCACTGATCTAGGAACTCATTTAAGATGAGATGAAGTGTTTGAGTTAGGAAGGTGAGTTGACATGATTGTTTTAGCTATGTTTGGCATAAACTGTCACCCGGATTCCACGGTTCCCTCCTTGAAGGGATCCGGCTAGGCTAATCCTAGGGATCCGGCTCTCAGCAGTTATGACATGTTTGTAATGAGGTTTCTGGGAGCTAAGTCTTATCTCATTTTGAGTGTTTCAGTTCTCCTAAGGGTTTAGGATGAAGGGGTACTTGAATGATTAGAGGTAATAAGTGTTATAGCAAATGATTGCTTTTTATGGAAGAAGGGTGCGACAAGAAGACTACCAATGGATGTCCAAGGATAACACTAAGAGTTATGAGGGTGTCAAGTCATAATAAATGATCCTAGTGATCAGGTTTTAGCTTGAGGTGATATTAAGAAAAATTCTTAAAAATTTCAAGAACTGAAAAACTAATTTTTGTCTTACCTTGAGATATAAAAGACTAGAAGCAATTTCCTAAAATTGTTTAGCTTGCTTTCTTAAAGTGTTTTGAGAGGTGAGAAATAGTTTGTGAGTAGTTGAAGCAGAAATATGGTGAGTTTTAAATGTGTTGATAAAATTAGACTAAGATCTTAAGTAAGCCTTTAGTGAGTCTAAGCCTTTCTCATCCTTGAAGTGGACTTAGTTGGGTTCTAAAAACATATACCAAGCTAATGTGATGTTATCTAGAAAGCAGTTTTGATGTGCAGAATGCTGCATTGTTGATCTGATGTCACGGATCCCACGGTTCCTTCAAGGGAAGGATCCGGCTAGGCTAATCCTAGGATCCCAGCATCTCCGATCAACCAATGTAACCTACACAGAGATGATGTGCAGATTTCGTACACTATTAAATCTATAAAACAAGCAATAGGAACAAGCAAGTCATCATAAAACATCACTTACAAGATAAAGTAACCAAAACCAAAATACCATAAGCTAAGAAATACTAAAGAGAAATCATTCAAACATAAAATAAATGAAACTAAGCACATTCCTATTGTCTCTTTCGTCAATTATTCCTTTTCCTTTTTGACGGCTTAGTGATGTTGTAGGCGAGGTTTTGAATCATGCCTCTTATTTGTTTAAATTCCGCGGTCTCGTTTGGAATGGTTGGAAGTTGTTCGTGGTATTCAAGGATTTCCAATTTGATGTTTGATACGGGGTCGATGTCTTCCTCATCTTCTTCTTCTTCTTCTCCTCCGAGAGGAGTCCGAGAGAGCTTCGTGTTTCTCCATTGACCATGAATCGTTTAGAGGGTTGTTTGGTAAGAGGTACCATGACGTGATCAGAGAGGTAATGATCATCGTTGATAGGGGATGGTTGCAATGCACTAACATACTTACAAAGTCGTGTTAGGAGCATACCGTATGGAAGTACCATGTTGGAAGCTTTGAATACCCCAGCCATTCTCCTTACCATGTAGTAGGCAAGATTAAATGGCCTTTGGTGAGTAAGACAATAGATCATTTGCACAAGACATGCGTTTGGATGATCTTTGTTTCCAACTAGGCTAATGATGTTTTCCCTAAGGATTTCTTCCCATTTTCTAAACATGGAATGCATTTCGAAAAGTTCCATTTTAAAAGGATCACGGTGAATGAGCTTTTTGTTACGATCGTAACGGGATTGGTCGGTCCTAAATTTAAAGATAGTATCACGAATGGTTTCGGGATCATCGAGAGGAGTGTGATAGAGAGGCTTGGGATCAAGTGCACGGTTTTGAGAGTTAATTGCCCAATCTTGAGAGTACATACAAATTCCCTCACAAGGAATGCGAAGGATTTGAGCAAACGTGTTGAGAGGAAGAGTAAAGTTTTGTGTGTTGATGATAAAGGCGATTGAGATGCTATTATCGGTGTTCCTAATGATCCTAAAACTTTTGTAGAATTCAAAAATAAAAACCGGACAAATTTGTTCATCAATGTCAAGAAGGCAATCAAAGTTGATTGTTGAGAAACTTGACGAAATGTCGGTATCTTCAAGGAAACATTCCTTGACTACACGTCCTTCGTGAATAAGTCGTTTTGTAAGGCTTTTGAAAATTTTACGGTTAGTTTTGGTCAGACCCCTTTTACGATAGTAATGAGTAAGGTAATGGACGGTGTCATGATGATCTTGTTGAGTGGCTTTGGGCATGGTTGGTCCTAAAAATACAAGTTTTTCAGTTAGGTTAAATTGGTTGATATGGGTTTATGGTTTTGATTTGTATTAACAATGTTGTGAACACAATGTGATTTAAAACACCTTTTCATGATTAATTTGAAAAACCCTAATTAATTGATTAGAAATTAAGAAACCATAAACCCTTGAATTAAGATGATGAAAATTAGAACAAGTTAATGTAATTACTTACAATGGTGTTCTAGGAAGGAATACTTGAAATTATGGAAGCCAATGAGGATTAATTCAGTAGCTTGGTCGTTTTTGTGTTGTGTGAATAGAGGGAAAGTAATCAGTGGTGAAATTTTGAAAAGATAGTGAAGTTCTGCTCCACGGTTCCCCCGGATCCTTTGTATTTGGGATCCGGCTAGTACAACTAGAGGGATCCGGCTATTGTGAACAGAAAAAGGGTTGTTTGGCATTATTTTTGTAGTAGGCTTATAAATTAGCTTACAAAAATAGTTTGGCGGTATTTAGATGAAGATTGTTTTTGGATGACGGCTTTTGATGAATCATATATTGAGGGTTCATATGTGACGACGGCGTTAGTTTGACGAATCAAAAAGGAATACTATTTCCGATGATGAAAAAGACGGAGAAGTGACGAAAGAGACTTCTAACGATGCTAGTGATTATTAAACTAAGAAATAAATTGAACTCATGTAACCTATCTAATGAAAGGTAAAACATACCTCTATGCTTCTTGGTTTGGCTTAATACCAAAAAATACTTCATGAGCTTTTAAAGTAATCCTTTGTACTTGGTGTACGTAAGTAGTGATTACTTTATAGATCCTTCCTTGAATGTTGTCTTCTTTATTCTTTGAATGAAGATTATGGAGAGATTCTAGCATGAAGATTTCTTGAAAACAAGAGTTGTTAGAATGATCTATCAATGTCCAACAAAATTATTTAAAAGAAAATATGACCTTAAAAAAAATCCTTCTTTGTAGTTTTCAAACATACACGGATCGTATCAAGTCTTTAAAGTACAACATACTTTAAGAACCTTGGTAACGAAGCTCTGATGCCAATTGTGGAAAACTAGAAGGGGGGGTTGAATAGTTTTACCAATTTAAAACTTCCTTTTAAATATTTAGATCGACTTATGTCAATCTATTTGATTGTTTATGTTGGACGTTGATAGATAGATATATAAACGTGTAATGAAAGATAGAGAGTAAGAAGCACATCACCACGACACAAGTATTTATAGTGGTTCGGCTACAAGGACACCTTTCTTGCCCTACTCCACTCCCCGAATCACCTACTCGAGAGTTCAGAACACTACACCAACTCCTTGTGGTGGAGAAGCCTTCACAACGTCGCTTAACCTTTTTCCGGTACAAATCTAAATACCGAGTTCTTTCACACCAAGGCGAACCACACCTAACACAACGTCGCCTACCCTTTATACGGTGCTAGGCTAACCACCGAGTTCTTTCACACCTTAGGAGAACTAATCCTTCACAACATCGCCTACCATTTATTAGGTACTAGGCTAAGTACCTAGTTCTTTCACACCTTAGGTGAACTACACCTTCACGACACAACACCTAATCTTAAGGAGATCTACTCCTTGTTACAACACCACCAAGGATATCACCATCCTTTTATATAAACAAATACATATATGTATGACGATGCACCTCATCGATTATACGACCTAGGCATTCTTCCCAAATGCTACTTGATTTGATTCTTTGGCATCCTTCACTAATGCCTTTGACACAACGCTTGGCACCCTTCACTAATGCCTTCGTCTTGACACCTTTAGCATTCTTCACTAATGCTTTGACACGGATGATGAGCACCTTTCACTAATGCTTTCATCTTGACACTTTCGGCATTCTTCACTAATGCCTTCAACCCAACATCTATGGAGAAAGGTAGATCTATCAACAAGAGAACCTTCGTTGTCTTGATGATGACGAAGCATGGCAACTCATGGACTTGAGCTTGCATGTCTTCAAGATGTGGTGATCTTTCCTTTAAGAGGAACCTAGAAGATCACACAAAAACAAAAGACAAACTACATAGATCACTTAGATCTGAGGTTAGAGGGTTAGAATACTTTGGGGAAGTTTATATGAAAAGCACACATAGAGAGGAAGAAATGGCTCTCTATTTATAGAGAAAATTCTCTTCTGTTTCCCCGGATCCCACGGATCCCTACCACAAGGGATCCGGCTAGCACAAAGCTAGGGATCCGTGGTCCGCTCCTCTTTGCCCATGGGTATTTTTGGTTAAGGGTCATGGGTCATGGGTCATGGGTCATGGGTTATGGGTTGATCCATGGTTTTCTTTCTAGATACAATGTACTTGGTTAAGTGGTATATATAAAACCATGGGTTATGGGTCAAAACCATTTGCTAGTATTTACCCTTTTTGTATATACTTGTATTTACCCAATTTAGCATACACTTAGTTTTTACCCATTTTAGTATACTTAGTTTAAGTATATGTTTAACCCAATATGTAAACACTAGTTGTTGTACATATGTATCTAAATCATAAAATCACTTATACTTGTTTTAGTGTTTTATGTGAAAGCGTAAGTGTGTTTAGAAAACTATTAACTCAAACTATTTACGTACTTTATTTGTTTCGTTAAAATGATTTTATATTTGTTATCGACAAAACATTAGAAGATCGTAAAATATAAATAAACGTTTTCACGGCTTATTTGTATTAACAAGTACCAATATTTCCCCATTCACATGTTCCTTTTTTAAAAGCTTTCTTAGTTTCCTAGATCGTTGAGTATTTGAGCAAGACTTACTTAGTCGAGACTAAGTGCCACACGGAAGACCCTTATTGAGACAAGTTTGTGAATAGTGGTATTAGCGTGAGTCGATTAGAGGCTATGACAAATAAAACCGAGAAGAATGGCGCTAGTGGAAGTACGGCTGTTGACAAGAACCGTGGTCGAGATGATAATCATCAAAACCCCAAGGAGAGAGGTATGTCTAAGGACGTTGTGGCAAGTTTAGATAAGAGAATGGTGGGTGTAGAGATATCTGTGATGGAGTTGAAGAACCAAGTTGAGGGCTTGAAAGGTCTTGACTCCAAATTCACGATCATGAAAGATGACTTTTGGGTGGTCATCAATACTCTTAGTGGCGACTTAAGGCGTGAGATCGATGATTTAAAAGGAGATGCTCATGGGCAAGGTCACAAAGTTGCAAGAAGAGTATGGAGAAGTGATATTCTCCATTCATCAAACCATTAAATACTTGCAAGCTGATATGGTTTTGTGCAAGCGATCGATGGCTAGTGGGGATAGCAACACTAGTCATCATGCTCCGAAGATAGATGTTCCTAAACCATCATCGTTCGTGGGAAAGCGGAAAGCTAGGGTGGTTGATGGTTTCTTGTGGGAGATGGAGCAATTCTTGGAATGTGTCAACATTTGGAATGACAGTTCCAAGATCAAAATGACGACCCGATACTTGAAGGATACCGCAGCGTGTGGTGGAGACGTCAGTATGGAGATATGGAGCGAGGTACGTGTACTATCAATACTTGGGCTGATTTTGTGGCGAATTTCAAAAAGCAATTCAATCCGGGGAATGTTAAGAACGAAGCAAAGAGTTGGCTCCGTAAACTCAATAGTCTCTGGATTTTTCCGACCAATACTATCTCTTCAATTTTCTAGATGGTTAGCAAGGATATGCTAAAACAGAGTTAGAAAGACGTGAAGTTCAAGACCTTGTTACGGCTACACACAGAGGCCTTGATTGACATTAGTACGAGGAGGGAAACGTCTAAGCCGAAAGATCGAAAGGTAAATCTGATAGGTGTTTTTTGTATACACATTTATAATGGTTAACTTACATACAAACACACCTATTTCACTTGGGAATTAGTACTTTAATGAGTTTTTATGTGTTTAACAGGTCAAAGTGAATATATGTTAAAACTATCAAGAATTATATCAAAATAGCTCTAGGGAAAACTAAATCTCTATTGGATATGGTTTTGGAAGCTTGAAGAATGAAAACATGATGACATGATGTCAAATGGAGCAAAAGAGTGAATAAGGATGTAGTTGAAAGACACAAAGCAAAGGAATTAAAGTTTGTGCAATGTATGTTGAAGTTGCTGAAGCAATTTGGCCATAACTTATTTATATTAACTTCGATTTAAGTGATTCAAGAGGCTACGAAAAGGAAAAAAGAAGATATGCAACTTTTGTGTTTAGCCAAGACCTGGTTCTCAGTTATTCCATGCTAAATATTTACATCTATCCAGAGAACTTTTAACTTTATTTCTTACTTAGATGCCAAAAACTATTATCCTCTCTTTTTCCCACCAAAAGTCATGACATTAAGGGGTGTTGGTATCTAGGTTCTACCAATAGATTGCTATGCTTATTTTATTTTTATTCATTCATATTCATCATCGTTTCCCATGTTTGAGATAATATGTATATTCATGTAGGTGAATTGTTATGTGTATATCACAATCCTTACTCTGTGGATGAGCGTCATTGACATCGTTACGAGGTTAGTCACACTCTTGATTAGTGTAAACTAACATGTTTGATCCACACGTTAGTTTCTTATATTCCATTCCCTTTTTCCTACTTTCAATTAGCAAATGATATTAATTGTCTTCTATCATTCAGGGAAGATCTGCAGATGGAAACATACCCTCGAAGGTCATATTTGCACTTTTAAACTTTTGGTCAGTTACTTTTCACCTTTGCTCAATCTTATTTATATGCAGGTCGTGATGATATGCCAACACTTTGAGTCATAAATTTTTGGTTGTTCTCTCACGTAAGAATATGTATCTCTCTCTTATACATATTCACTTAACCATACTGACATTACAAACATTTGTAAATTGTTAGGATACCAATTACAATCACGAATGAAAAGTGAAACATGGGAACTTGGCAGGCATTTGGTTTTATAATACTTTTTGTTTATAATGTGATGGTCGTATTATTTTAGGTGTTTGTTTTGATGTATATAATTAGAGCAAGAAAAAAATATTATCACCGTAGTTACTTTCAAGTATTTTTTTATTTTTCATTTTTCTAAATCAACTAATATTTTTCATTCATTTAAAATACAATTAAAAATACATTTTAAAAAAAGTAATGAAATTAAAATTTACAAATTTCATATATATTTGAAAAAAATATTAACCTACGAGGAATTGAAATGAGTAATGTACAAATTTCAAGATCCTTACTTATAAATTTGATTTTTAACAAAAAATAAATAAATAAAAAAAAAATAAAAAAATAAAAATTATAACTTCAAAAATTAGAACGCATTACTCATACACACTAAAAACCACACTTCACACACACATTAACCGCCAAAGACACACACCAAGCACAAATACAAACAAAACAAGAATGAAAACACAAACCCACAATCAAAACAGAAAAGAAAAATAGAATGCAAGCATTGGCTTAAGCCATAGCGCGGTGCACAAGGGGTGCCATAGCGTGAGTACACCTTATCGAAAGAGTACGTCAATATTTGGTAATTTATTCAAAATTCAAAATCAACTTATGACATATATGGCGCTCTAAAAAAATAATAGCATTGACATGTTAGTAATCATTTTCTTTCTTCAACATCTTGCTAGATCTTTTCAGTGAAATATCGTTTTAAAAAAGAAAAATGGAAAAAGAAATAACTTGTGTGACGTATGGCTTCAAGAGTTCAAGCTTATTGTTCGCTTTTTGTACGTCTAATTTTACAGATACATGCATACCCACATCTTTAATGTAGTTGTTTATTGTATATCATACAAAGTATATTAAACAAATTAGACAAAGATCAAGTGTATAATGATATTTATAAAACTTAAGAACTTAGACATACACATACATTGGTCTCAGCCATTAATTAAAAAAGGATCATAACAATTTCAAAACCTTATCAAACATTAATTGTAGACATAATTAACAGCCAAAACATACTATCTTTGACATTAAATAAAAAGGACCACAACCGCCAACCTAAGAACAGCCTCCACCACCACCACCACAACAGCCGCCACCACCCCCACCAACATGCTCAGCAGAACCGTGGGCCACGCAAGCAAGAAACTTCGAGTTCCGAACTTCTACGTAGAAATTTCTTCCCAAAATCGTACATAAAAGTGAGAGAAGCTCCAGGTTCCGCCTTCCCATTAACAATTGGATAACTAACTAAGTGACTCTCTTTCCCTTCTTCAGTAATACCTTCCATTAGGTCTTTTATCGATACACATACTTTACCCAAAGTTTTACTGAAAAACATCCATTTGGCCCCCTTAATCCTGAATACGAGATTAAGGCGGTCTTCTAGGCCCACGGCCTCATCAATAGTGAACTGAACGGGAAAAGTCCATGAGAATTCTGATGAGCCTGTGTTTCTGAGAACCAGGGTATTTTGGAGCTTCTTGCCATCGGTTCCACACACATAAACGTTGTATTTGCTGAGGGATTTAAGACCCTCTACGGAGATGATTATAAGATCTAGAATTCTGCGCTCCATGATAGAAAAGGTGATGGACTAAAATGAATGGAGCGAACAAATATCAATATTTATATATAGTATGTGAGAAAATATGTGTTTTATGTACGTAAATCGTGTATTTATACTAAGTAGTTAATGAAATATGCTTTGCAATTATATTAAAATGCTCTTTCTTTCTTCTTTTTTTAGGTAAAAGGGTTTTAATCCGGTGAATATATTACTCTAAAAAAACTTAAGTACATATGATGTAAGTAATATAAATCTCATATTTCAGTTCGTTATATAGGCAATAAAGCTTACAAACAAGATATAACTACTCTTATCAAAGGAAAAAACTGCTAGTCACTAAATTACATTTGACTCATTAAGATACCAAATATAAACTATCATCTAAATTGATCTCTATGATTAATATCTAACGCGTCACATTGTTATTTGGTTAAAACTCTTCTTATAACAGTCATAGATGTCATAATCTTCATCCTCAAATAAACTTGGATCATTTGCACCTCCACTAGCCATGAAATGAGCGGTCTCATCATAAACATCCTCAACATAACTATCACTCTCTTTCACGCCCTTCGTCGCATCCTCAGTGGTATTACCAGCATTTCCAGCAATTGAAGTACCTCCATTCTCGAATATCTTATCATTTTCCTTCAACGCCTCAAATGAATTCCTAAAAGTAACCAGATTTATGTCATCCAAATTCCCAAGTCTCTTAGTGCTAGAACTCAAGGCCATATTAGTGGTATCATTTTTCAAAGTCGTGGAACCATTCTTTCCCTCACTTCCTTGCTTCTTTGAAGTCCGAGACCCACTAGAAATAGATATAGGAGGATACACGATAGTACTTTTAGGTTTAAAACCCACTGACTGGTCACGTTGCTTACCTTTCTGTTGACGGTTTTGTACAACTTGGAACCCATCATTTTGAGCAACAACATTCTTCATACCTCAAACCCGATCCTAAGTTCGCACCAGGATTCAGAGACCACGCGTTTAGGAAATTGACTATCATCATGACCGAAAATCGAACAACTATTACATCTTGGCGGTTTCCACTCATATCCCACCTTAATTGTATGCAAATGAGAACCCGGACCCTCCACATAAGGAATAATAGTTACCATAATATCTTTAAGAGGAAGATCAACCTTTATGTCAATCAATGCATGCGCAAAATCCAATCGAACCCAAGAGTCTATACACATTGTGCTCGTATAAGGATCAAACATGATTGGTGTACTCAATCTAGTGGCTATGGCACTCAACACATCCTATGTAAATGCAATAACTGGAATATTATGCAATTTAACCCAAACCATGACATATTTCAGCTGTTCGTTTAATAAGCACTCATTAGGAGACTACTTCTTAAGGATAATTGGAGCATTACAAATCAGCTATGGACCATTTTCCATTACCCCATCCCTCCTGGCTGCTGATGCGAATTTGAAAAAAGAAGAAACCTTTCGAATTCATTATTGCTTTGACTATACCAAGTTCTTCCATAAGTTTATTGATTCGCTCCTGAACAGTCAAGTTTTATCACTCAAGCCGACCACTTGTGAATGGCCGACCGTAACAAACTTAAAACAGTTCAAGCACAAATGCAATGAATATCAGGAGAGTATAGTGTTTCCCCGGGTCGTTATGTCCCAGCGAGCTATGCGAAGAATTATCAGACGGATAGTGATCGAGAGATTTGAACGGAAAAGAGATTGTGAATGATTATAACTACAGAAAAAGTACAAAAACTACAAGGGCTTAAATGAAAATTAAAAAAATAAAAAATATTAAATAAACGCTATCACTATAAGCAAAATGATGTTTTTGATTTTTCTTTTTATAAAACTTAAATTAAAAAACTACGTAGCGTACAAAAGAAAATGTGAAACTTACACAATATTAATCCTAAAAATATGAAAATGACATTTTTACAATCCTAATGATAAAAGAAAATTATTAGAAAAAGAAAATTATTTTTATAACTATTTATCTAATTATTATTAATTAAAAACTATTTTTAACTATTTTTAATAATAACCTAAAACACAAGAAAATATGAAATAAAGCTAGAAAAATGAAATTATGACTTGGAAAAATCTAAAATAACAAAAGAGAATTTTCAAAATTATTTTTGTATTTTTCTGATTATTTTTAGATTTTTTATGAATTAAAAACTATTTAAAACTACTTAAATTGCTTAAAAATACAAATTTAACTAAGAAAAATCTGGAAAAATATTTTTTGACTTTTTATTTTTATCTTAACTTAATAAAAATGAAAAATTATTTTTTTTGAAACTTTTCTTAATTAATTGTATTAAATGCTAATTAAAAAGACTTAAAAACTAAATTTAAATTAAGAAAAATAGCAAACTGATTTAGAAAAATCTGAAAAATTCAAGATAAGCCTAAAATAATATGAGGAATCTAGGAAAAATATAAAAACAGGTGCTTGTGTGAAGGAATATGAAATCGCCAAGCCAAGTGCTTATAAATAAGCACTTATTTTAAGCAAATGGTACCAAATAAGCACCACACTATCACAGAAGCTCTAATATGCTAAAAGTACTCAAAAGTGACTAAAAACAACAAACCTTAACCTCTAAATTACAATCATGCTTAGATTTGATGATTTGATTCCAAGTGCCAAAACAGATTTGATGGCCTACTTTAAGCTTAATCAATCACTTATCCAATAAGCAAATCAGGTAACATGAAATGTAGACCTCAAGGAGACCTAGCAAAGAACTTATAAACCAGAGATGAGACCTTGATAAGCTCAACTGAAGCTTGTGGCAAGCTTTGCAAGTCTCGTGCACTCAGATTAACTCGAGTCAGTTGCACAAAGGCAAATAGGCCCATCTTGATAAGCGCTTTTTCAAGCTTGTAGAAAATTATAAAAATTATGAAAAAATCATAATAAGTAATTAGACCAAATGAACTAGAAAAACCCCAAGTTTCCCTTAATTTGACCCAAAACTGAACCCATGAAAAATCATCTAAGGTAGGCTCAAAACTGGATTTTGCAAGTTTTTGACTTTTTGACAGATATGGAATTTTGACTTTCATGAGATTTGAGCTTAATTTATGGACTCATTATGATGTATTAAGATAAAATAAAGCTATATTAAGATACCTCTATGAATTCTAAACATGAATCAAACTTTGGTTCTTTGAAAATTCCAACAGATAAGCTTATAAGACAGATTAACTATGATTTTGACTTTTAAGGTTCTAAGGCACACTTAACTGACTCAAATGAGTTTCAAATGGCTAAAGAACTGTAAAGCAAATGACATTAACTACTGCATAGCCTTCTAACTCATTTTTGCCAAGAAATCCAAACACTATTTTAATAACTGATTTGCAATCTAAACTAGACCAACTGCTAAACTAGCATGTATAATTACTCAAACTGAGTTTACCTACCCTTATTACCACTAAATAAACAGGTAAAACTTAATCCTAAAAAAGATACATATTGTGCGTGTTATTCAAATTTGAAACATTTAAGTGTAAAAAAGATTGAAACTTATCTTGAAGACTAGCTACTGAAAAGCTTAAGCAAAACCAACCACCACTATTCTAAACCAAACCCATTCCAAACAAAGATCGATCAACCCCATATCCATTTCCAAACCTGTTTGAGCCATTTTCTCTTCACTGTTGACTTTTGTTGACCATAAGTGAAAATGCTTGAAATGCTTCCCTGCTTACCAAAAGCTTTAATAAGCTTGATTAAACATGTTTGAGTTAAAATAAAACTACTTGGGAGCTTTAATACAGTGGTTTGAAACTAACTTTCTCAACAGTGAATATGAAAATATGAAATTTAAGTTAAACCTTGGATTAAGACTTGAAATGAAGTAAAATGATTAAGTAACTTAGTTTGAATACAATAAAAGCTTAAGATTACATTTTAAACTACTAATTGAGAGAATTTAAGAAAAACGACATACATTGAATATTAAAAACTAACTACTTTCCATCTCTTGCTTCCTCTTCTCTCTTTTATACTCACAAAGCTTCCACGTGTCCTTCTGAGCACATCCCACCACTTTTGTGAGCCAATGGATGAGTTTTGTGGATTTTGGCCATTCATTTGGTTTTGGCGGGAAAAGCATAATTTGACCTCTGTGGACTCTGAGCTAGCAACTAGGGGGGGTGGATAGGTGTAATGATTATGGAGGAGGGGGGAAGGGATAAGGTGGGAAAAGGTGGATGGGAGAGGTGTAGGGTTGCAGACCAAGTGGTGAAGAAGGAGAAACACAGTGGGCGGGCTAGGTGTTTGTTTGACTGAGTTTGACCAAAGGTCCAAAAAGGGAAGTGACAGGGGGTCAAAAAGGAATAAGGCAGGGGTCAATTTGGATTTTGACAAGGCTTAGTTTAGTATAACACAAGGGCCATTTTGTAATCCCCGCCAAACTAGAGGGACTAAACCTGTAATTTTCCAAAGTTGTTTCAAGGGACCAAAATTGATAAGTTTCAATAGTACAAGGACTATTGTTGACATTTTCAAACTTCCGGGGACCAAACTTGACATTTTTGAAAGTTGAGGACCTTTTCTCGCCATTTAACAAAAGATTTATTCAAGGACCATTTTTGAAAACTTAGAATATTTCAGGGACCTTGAATAACATTTTTCTTTATTTTGTTTTACCAGGGGTCTGCTTTTTGACAACTTTTGAAACTTGGGGACTAAACCGCCAATTATGCAAACTTTATAATGCTTTTTCACCAGATTTTAATGTTTTTGCATTTAAAACACATAAAACACTTATTTGTGATATTTTTATTATTTTGATGCATTTCTGAGTGTTTTCAGATATTTTTGCAGTTTAATTGGTACAAAAATGATGAGTATTTAGACACTCATCATTTATCACATAATGTTCCACGACAAGAAATGCCATTATTTTGCCAAGAAAATAACCATATAATGAGTTTTCATACCTAGCATTAGCCTCCAAAACCGAAGATCAAGGAATTAAGACTTCAACACTATTACATGTTTTAGTACCCATGTCTAATGTACGAAAGTTTGCCACCTGTTTTGTTGATTCAGGATTGACCAACCTCACAAGTGATATAAGAGCAACTTGATTCTGCGTCTCCTTTCTCTCTTGCTCAACCTCAATTTTTACCACAATATTATCAGCCTCATTATTGTCCATGTCCACAAGTTTGTGGACTCCTTTTCAATACCAAACACCTCATCAAGCATTTGCTCCAGTACTTGTTCTAAACCAACAACTTCTTCATGAGGTGATGTTGATGTTTCCACTCGAGTTGGTTTACTAGGTTTTAACGTTACCCATCATCTCCCGATAACACGAGCTTCCCTTCAAGCATTTGACTTTCAATATATCGAATCTTTGGAGCCAGAGAAGTAGCGTTTGGACTACCAAATGCTTTTGATAAGCTCGGGAACAGACCTAATCCAACACCACTATGATCAGCATTTTTTTTTTGGTAAAATCTATGATCAACATTTGACACGCTTGTTTAAAGTCCAACCATATTCCACATTGGCAGATGTTGATTTCCCTTAACCATCATTCCTCTTGGTATAAGCAGAAAAAACATTTGTTACTACTTTTAAGCTTCACCCCTCTCCCTCCCGAATCCAAAAACCCTTGTTTTATTATTAAAAAGATCATTATAATACGATATGCTCATTTACTAAAATAAACCAAAACAATAAAGCTATTAAATCCCAAGATTTTTATATATAGTTACTTCCGTATAAACATAATTAATAAAAATGTTTAGGATATTGAAAGCATTATGTGCAAATAATCCAACAGCTTCTACACTTGTCTTCACAGAAATGTCGAAGGGTCACACCGGTGAACACTAAAAAGAACAAGCAAGCAGAAATAAGAAACGAGTTACGAAATGAAATGAGAGTAACGAGGAAATGAACATATCGTAGTATTTTCATTGAGGGGTTAAACGGTAATTACCCAAAGTATAATGATTTATTAAGGGTAGTAAACGACAAAAACAAAAAACCCATTGGTGTAAAGTAGTTAAAAAGAGAAGCGAAATGGCAATAGCCTAGAAGAAAGACAAAGCGTACGAAAATTTGTATAAGAACTTGGACTCCAAAGAAGGGGCAGACTCTATCTTTTGGATTGCTAAGCCCGAGAAAGGAGAAGAAGTGATTTAGAAAACTTAAGATACATTAGACATGAAGGAGGACGAAGCATTGTCAACGAATAAGATATTAGGAAAAGATTGGGAGAATATTTCTCCTCTCTTTTCAATGAGAGGAGTACTGAAGAAAGAGGGGGGGCAGAGATCCCTAGCCAAGATTTGCTTCCTAAGTGCTATTACTTAAGGATCAGCTAAGGAGAAGTGAAAGTTGCATTACAGAATATGGGAAGAAATAAAAAAGTAGGCCCATACCAAATACCCATAGGAGCTTGGAGGTGCTTAGGAGATAAAGGGTTAAGATCATTGACTTCCCTCTTTAACAAGATATTCTCAAGTGCTAAGATGCCAGAAGAATGGAGACTCGTTGAAGTCATCCCCATCTACAAGAACAAGAGCGAAGCACAAGTGTGTAGCAACTATAGGGGTATTAAACCTATTGGTCACACCATGAAGCTCTTGGAGAGAGTTATCAAAAGAAGGCTGAGAAGGGAGACGATGGTGTCAGATAACTAGTTTGGTTTTAGGCCTGAAAGTTCCTCGATCGAGGTTATTCACCTCCTCAGAAGTCTCAAAGAAAAGTATAGAGAAAGACAAAGAGAATTGCATGTAACTTTCCTAGTCCTAGAACAGGCTTGTGCTAGTGTTCCACGTGAGTTGATTTAGAGAACTCTGATAGTTAAAGGAACCCAAGAAGATACTTAGGAATTATTAAGGATATGTGCGAGGGAGCGAAGACCCATGTACGGTCCACAGTGGGAATCACATAGTTTTTCCCTATGAAAGTAGGACTTCACTAGGGATCTTTTATTAGCCCTTGCCTATTCGCCTTGATTCTTAATGGGATATCATGAGGAATGCAATAGTGCTTCCCTTGGAGCATGATATTCGCATACAATATTTTGTTGGTGTCAAAATCGAGTGAAAGATTAAACAACAAACTTAAGCACTAAAAGGATGCCCTAGAAGACAATGGCATTCGGCTAAGTAAAGAGAAGAGTGAATACATGATATGTGATTTCGGTAGGATCGAGATTGGTCACAACAAAGAAACGAAAGTTCATATCGGCGACAGGATCCTTCAACCAAATGAGTCTTTTAGATATTTAGTTTCGTTGATACATAAATATAGGAGGATAGACAACGACGTAACCTACCATATTAGAAGAGGCTGGGCGAAATGGAGGCGGTGTCAGGAGTACTATGCGATAAGAAAGTCCTCTTTAAGCTAAATGGAAAATTTTATAGGGTGGAAATTAGACTTGCTATGCTATACGGGTCAGAGTGTTGGCCTATCAAGAAAGTTCAACAAACATGATAGAAGTGGCCGAACTTAGAATGCTAAGGTAGACTTGTGGTAAAACCATGTCTAACATGATTTCGAACGGAGTTTTCAGATCAGTTCTTGAAGTCGAATCTATTACCTCGAAGACGAGAGAAAGAAAATTGAAATGGTTTGGTCATGTCATAAATAGGCCACCATCAACGCATGTAAGGAGAGTCAAAGCGCTAATAGTCACTAGTTTGAGAAGGAGGGGTAAACCTAAACTCAGGTAGGACAATACACTTAAGTAAGACATGAAGGAGCTTCTCTTCCGAGGACATGACCTCATATAGGAAATCATGGAGAGATAGGATTAGAATGTGCGGGTAGTTTTATGCTAGGTTGTTCGAGGTGTGAGTTTGTTTTTGCGTTTAGGCTTTATAGGTGTCTCTTTGTAGCCTTGCCCTTTGCGTTTTAGTTACAGAACCCCTTATCTTGTTTCCTTTAGGATTTTAGGCATTTAGTGGCCACTCTTGTTTCTTTTGCTTTGCGTTACTTTAAGCTCTATTGTGTTGCCCTAATTTGATCTTTGTTGCTTTCTTAGGCCTTGGTCTTGTTTGCCTTTCACCCATTTTCTTTGGCTGAGTTTTTCTTGGTGCTTTTGTTCTTGTTTGCTTTGCTCGTGTCCCCTTGTCTGTTTAGGAATTTATCTTTTCCTATTTTTGTGTTTCTTGTGGCATTTGTTTATTTATGTTTTTTTCATGGTTTTTCTGCCTATCTGCTATGTATGCTTGTCCACTTGTTTTTTTGGGGGGTTTCTTTCGTTTGCTTTTTATGTTTTTTTTTATGGTTTTCTACCTATATGCTTGTTTTTATGCTTTTGTCTGCTTATCCTTGTTATTGCTCACTTTCACACATACACTTGTTTATGAGCACTCTCAACGGACACCATGTCGGAGGTTTACTAGAAGCAGTCTCCTTACCCTCAGTTTTATCCTGCGATAGGGGTAGGATCTGTCTACCTCCCACATACCCCGCAACGGCGGGAGTGAGATTGTTGTTGTTTTATTTGCCGTATACAGTGTTTTAGAAAGTTCATAACTATTGCCACAGATTTAATAAAATGGCACACGTACGTCTTCAAATTCAATAGTATTAACCATAGCTTATAACCTTGAATCCCGAATGTAGTATTAGTAACTACTCTTGAATTCTTCAATTTAAGAGAAGAAGAGTTTTTGAAGCTAAGTACTTTTTGTTGATACCTTTAATTCTAGTTTCAACAAATAATCAGTCTTGCAAAACTATTTGAAAACTAAACTGAATCGAATTTCTGGTGTCATGCTTGTCTAAACTTAATTTGAATGCGTATTATAAAGGTATACAAGAAAAATAAACAATGAACATCATATTTACTATAAAAAGAGAGCAATAATTGTTTGTTTGTTATTTTTCTTTTTTTGTTACAAATAATGCAAGATGTTGTGGAAATTTATTTTATCTGTTTTGGTGTAAATTTACCATCATCCCTTAGCATGTCACTCTCTTAATTTAATGTCATTTGGGACCATATTTCCATGTAAATGTACTTTTGGAAACCACCCGTTTACATGTACTTTTAGAAACCATGTAAATAAAGAAGCATAAAAATGTTTGTTAATGAAGCAATAATGTCCTTCATCTACTTTTAGAAACCATGTATATGGACTATCAAAGGAGATTATTGCGTGTTTATACAAACGCGTTCATGATTTTTATTGGTAGTCTTTTGTTAATGATTTTTATAACATATATGTAGAAAACTAGAAGGGGGTTGAATAGTTTACCAATTAAAAACTTTGTTTTGAAACTTATTGAAAGATCAATTGATATTGATCTTAGATATGTTAATGAAATATGCAAGCAATATGTAAAGAGTATATAAGGAAAGAAATGATCAAACCACAACAAGTTGTTTATAGTGGTTCTACAAGGACTCTTTTTCCTTGCCCTACTCCACTCCCCGAGTCTCACACTCGAGAGTTTAATTTCACTAGTCAACAAGCTCCTTTCACCGGCGGAGAAACCTTTACACTTCGCTTACACTATTTTTGACACTAAGCTAGATGTCGAGTTCTTTCCAAGGGTACAACCACTCCCACACAGAATGTATTTTGAGGACTAAAATACTAACCACTCACACTCACAAGATTATGATGGTTTAATACAACAATGAATTATGAATCAACACAAGATCATACAACACTAAACAAACAAGACTTCCAACTTCTCGTTTGAAGCTTGAATGTGACTTGATCTTCTTTGCTACAAAAGAGATCACTAATATGATATGAAACTGAGTTAGAAAGGTTAAAGAGAAGATATGTAAGAGAGTATGATAGAATGGGGTGAAAAACTACTTGGTTTGGCTTTGCTATTTATAGCCAAAACCATCAGCGGCAGCTTCCACGGACGGACCCCTTGAAAGGGTTCTATCCGTTATATATTTTGGTGCCGCCAGGTCTGACAGCAAGATATCAAGATCTTGCCAAAGTCAACCATATCTATGTAAAATTGTGTAAGATATGAAGAGTACAAATCTACACAAAATATCTAATAAAATCTTCCAATGATTTCCATGATACATCACATGATGTCATGTGTTGTTTTTCTATTTTTAGAAATATGCAAATACATAAGTAATGTTTAGTTTTTAAGAAACTAAAACATTCTAAAAACTACTATCATACATTATGCTTAGACTCATATTAAGATATGATTAGTCACAATGTAAATGCTTAAATGATGAAGATATTGTTTGAAAAAGCTTGTTTTAATATCTATTAAACTTGACAAGCTTTAAGCTTTATACAAATTAAATTTACTTTTGTTGTTAACAAAACTTAGGTAAAGATCAAAATATAAATAAATGACGTTTAATGACGATATTCATTAACAATCTCCCCCTATTTGTTGAGGACAAAATATAAATTTTATTTTTATAAAAGATACAAAGTTTGTGCAAGAGTTATAAAAATATTTGTTTTAGTACTTGAAAAGGAAATAATAATGTAAGAGTATGATGTTTGACTTTTTCGGAAAGTCAAAGTATTCACTAGTTGATGCATGATGTTGACTTTTTCAGAAAGTCAAAGTATGCATTGACTTTTAGAAAAGTCAGTATTATCAATGAAGTATCATGTTTGACTTTTTGGAAAGTCAATGTATGCAGTTTGACTTTTCTAGAAAAGTCAAATATAAAAAGTTCTATATTTTCTCCCCTTTTTGTCTCAACAAAAGAAGAGGCTCAGCGGAATGTAATGAGCAGAGCCATTATCTCCCCCTTGATCAAAGCTCCCCTAAATTGGGTACTTAATGGGAAGATACATGGATTGTGAAAATAAAGCTACAAAAAAAATGTTAGTAATAATGATCATTTACAAGCATTTCCAAACACTATGTAAAGGCACCAACAATATAGAAAACACCATTCATTAGCTAAAATTTTTCATGAATAAGAATCATGAAAAGAAAACACAGTGATGTGTTTTAGTACAAGAAGAAAAAAAATAAGCCTAAGAAAAGAAAAACTTAGAAATGCTAATCTATGACCATTCTAATTAGATGGTGGATGAGAAAGAGCGTTGAGGTGCTCAAGGATGTGATTGAGGATGAACCTCATTTCCTCTTGAAAGTCATGGACCATAACCCGGGTCCGTTCAACGGTTTGGACGGTTTGCTCACAAGTTGAGCAACCATTCCTAGGAGGGTAGTATGTTTGGTGAGGTTGTGGTGGTGGAATGGTAGATGTGTTGGTGTTGGTGGGGATGTTTGGCGTGGTCATGATGGAGGCTAGAAAAGCATTTTGCATTTGCATAGTCTCACTTAGGTGAGAATCCACCATGCCTTTGAATTGGTGGAGGTGTTGGAGTTCTGCTTGAATCTCCTCTCTTGTGGGATTAGCATCCCATGCACTCCCTCAATGTCCTCTATGTGAGGGGACATTGATGTGGGGAGTGGTTGGTCCCCATACAAAGGACCATGAATGTCTTTGTGAATGGGGTGGAAGAGAAGAGGTTTTGGCCCTAATGGGGCGTTTGGGTCAAAGGATGCCCTAGGTGACTCATGAGCAATTCGCTCAATTGTACCAAAGGATGGCAATGGTGGTGGATGATTTGGCCTAGGAGGCAAGTCATCCAAGTCCTCCAAGAAAGGATTTGGAGAAGTGGGTGGTGTGGAAAATAACTCCAAAGGAATGAGAGTTGGAGACTTTGGTGGTGAGGGTGGTGAGGGTGTTTTGGATGTTTGGATGGGTGCCGGTGGAGGTGAAGTTGGTGTTTTTGTAGGTGGTGGAGTGGTGATCACAATTGGTGATTGAGTAGGTGTAGCCAAAGTAAGGCTTGTATCATCTCGGATAGGAGATGAGATTGTGAGTGGAGAAGACTCGGATGAGGAGCTCAAGTTTACGAAGCAACAAGGCCTCACGCTAATTCTAGCGGTTTTCTTGCAAGGTTTAGGAGAGGATTTTGTCATTTTGACTTGTGTTTTTCTTTGCTAGATGTTGGTAAGAATGAAGAAGGTGTGAGGATGATCATGGTAAAACCTCTCAATTTATAGAAGTGAAAAATTATGGAGAAATGTGTTTGATTTGATGTTAAACCATAGAAGGGATGAGGTTCCTAATGATTTGGAAGTGGGTTAAATGCTAGTCATATCACCCAAGTCAAGCCATACAAGAGAGATGGAGTGAAGAAGAAAAGATTTGTAATAAATTTGTTCTAATGAGTGGAATTTCCTAACAATCAGATTACCCACGGATTTCAAGGTACCAAAAATTTTGTTCCTTCCTTTATGCCAAAGGGCTCCTTGGGTGAATTTTTCAAATTTTTGAATTTTGGTGGGAAATGGATTTCTTATATGCCTAAGTGAATTATACTAGTTCTAATAAGGGTATAAACTAGTTAAGATTGACCTACAATCAATGGATGGTAATTTGGAATGACGAAATAATCGAAATTCAGAAAGTTACCTGGAGGATCCACGACACCAAAACGTTACACGGGCGGACCCCTAAAAAGGGTGTCGTCTGGTCCGCCTGTACAGGTACGGCGGTACCATTTCTCATAACAGACGTAACCAAAACGTTGGTTCCGTCGATCCGTCTTGATAAAGCAACTTCAGAGTGCGTTTTTAAGGTTCGTGGGATATTTCTGAAACCTGAAATTTTTCTCAAAACATGTGACACTAAACATTTCTAGTTAGAAAAAGTAAATAACACATGTACAAACATAATGGAGCATATATTTTGAGCAAGGCCAAGTGATTTTCACATTATAGTGAAAATGGGTAAAATTTGATAGCATACTTGTGCTATCTCCCTGCATAAGATTGTTAGCATACATCATTGTTTCAAGTTATATTATCATCCTACAAGATAAAAACAACCAAATTGTATCAAACATTAGAGATAATGTATTGTTCCAAACGCTCCTTAAAACAATTCTCACTTATCCAACTTCTTGTAGATCTTGGTCATCATTCTACCAAGGCACTTGAACATCCCCTTGGTTTGCTTGAAATCCGCTGATTCATTCTCAATCTCAGGAAGAGATGCATAATACTTATGGGGTTGAAGGCGAGAGTTTGGAAGACCATCATCGGAGCTATTTGATGATGATGATGACGGAGTTGGAGGTTTTGCTCTCTTGCCTTTTGTCTTAGCAACTCGCACATCACTCAAAGGTACAAAGATGTGAGGGATGAGCTCATAGTGAAGGTGCATCTCTTTTGGGCTTGGGGGAATTGGTGCAAAGGATCTATAGAGACGGGTGAGAAGCATCCCGTATGGGAGAGCAACCGATCCTTGTGTTGGAATATCAATCATTCTCCTAGCAATGTAGTAGGCTAAATTGAATGGTTGGCAGAATGGACAAGTTGTAGAGCATATGGCAAAGACAAGCATTGATGTGATCCATATTTCCTATGGTGCTAATGATGTTGGCTCTAAGTAGTTCTTCCCATTTCTAAATTCGGGCTTAAGTTCATTTAGCTCCATTCCATATGGATCTCGGTTCACTTTTTTTCCTTTTCAGGTGACTCGGGTTGTATCTCCCCTTGGGATAAATAGGTGTTCACGGATGACGTCCTGATTTGATAGAGGTGTTTGGTAGGGAGAAGTGCGGTCATTGATTGCATCAAGAACGGTGAGTGACCACTTATCCGAGTAGACACAAGTCCCTCGGTTGGGAATTTGATGAGTGTGCAAATACTCATCATTTTTGTACCATTTAAACTGCAAAAACATCTGAAAACACTCAGAAATGCATCAAAATGATAAAAATATCACAAATAAGTGTTTTATGTGTTTCAAATGCAAAAATACCAAAATCATGTGAAAAACATATCAAGTTTGCATAATTGGCAGTTTTAGTCCCCCAAGTTTCAAAAGTTGTCAAATATAGTCCCTGGTAAATCAAAATAAAGGAAAAAGTTATTTAAGGTCCATGGGATTCAAAAGTTGTCAAAACAAACCCTTCAAAGTTCAAAAATTACAAAATGACAACTTTGGTCCCTCAACTTTGAAAAATGTCAAAAATAGTCCTCGGATATTTAAAAATGGAAAATTATCAAATATTACCCTTGTACTATTCATATATGGCATAATTGGTCCTTTTGATAAGTTTGTAAAAGTGGCAGGTTCAGTCCCTCAAGATTGCAGAAATTACATGAATGGTCCTTGTGCTTAATCTATACCAAACGGACCCTTGTATTATTAATAACCCAAAACACAAGCCCAAGCCCAATCTTGACCCTTGACCCTTGGACCTTGAACCCCTGAGCCAGTACAAAACCAATTTTAACCCCCCAAATGAACCCCCTGTCTTATTATTAAAACTCGGTCAAATGAACGGCGCTTGCTTGCCAAAACCAGATACACTGTGCTTCTCCCTCACCCAAGTCTGCAAACCAAAACCACCATGGTTTTTCCACCTTTCCACCTCACCTCTACACCTGTCTACCAACTCCCCTAACACCTCCACATCCACCAAAATTCATTAATAACAAAAACCTGCTCATGACTTTTTTGGCGCCAAAATTCCACATGGACGGTTTTTATGAATTATGGAGATCCAATGGCTAGAATTAAGTGGGAAAGATTCAGAGGTCGACAAGAAGCCTAAAAGATCATTATAAAGAGGATAAGAATCAATGTGGATGAATATCTAGAGTAATTTAGTTTATTTTATGCCGTCTTAGTTAATTTTCCAATTCCAGTGTAATTTCAATCTTTCAAGTACTGTTTTAATCAATCTTAGTGTATTTTGAATCTTTGTCAATAAGCAATTTCAAGTTTTCAGGTTCAATTTCAGTTTATGCAAATTTCAAGTTCAAATTTTCAATATGTTTTGAATGTTGTTACTAGTTGTTGTTAAGGACTTAAAAGCTCACATAAACTCCTAGATAGCTTCCAAAAGCTATTAGAAACCTTTAAAACTCAGTTTAGTATCAAAAAGCAAAAATACCAAAAATACTAAAAAAAAATGTTGGAAAATCAAAAATCCATGGAGAAGATGATCAAGAAGCTGGAGCAGGGTAAATCTTGGATTGCCTTGGGTTTAGAAGCTTAGTGGTAAGCTAATAGGGTTGATCTTTGGACCTTGTTCTGTGTTTTCAGCTCAATACAAGTTGTAAGCCTTTTTAAGCTATTCTTGCATTTCCCTGTTAAATTCATTAGTTAGCTTAAATCTTTGAGTTTTTATGTTTCTTAGTTATAGTTAAGTAAAATTAAACAATAAAACAGTTAGCTTGTTCTTTAAAATTTGTAGTTACTAATAATCTTAATTTAACAGTTATTAGAGAATAATTGTCATTTCTTAGTTTAATGATGTTATTGTTGTTATTTAGTGCTTATATAGTCTAATTAAGTAATAATATAAAGTCTTAAATCAGTTGTATGGTCTTAATCTTTGAAATCATTTGAAAATCACCAAAACAGTCCTATAAAGTGTTATTTGGATATCTTTGTGTTATCTGTGCTAGAGGCCAGTTGTGTTGTTGTTTGTTGTTGTTCTATGTCACAATAGGATATTATAACTCAGTGCAACATTAAAAACCAGTACTCATTTGTAAAAAAGTCAAAATAGCCTTTGATCACTCCTTGTTCATCAATTGTGTAGATTTCATGTTTCATAATCATGGTTTTGTATTCATAAGTTGTTATTGTTGATCAAATCAGTCTTAATCCACCTTAATACAACATAATCAGTGAGTAGGATCAATCCAAAGTTCACTTAAGTCAACTTTTTAGTATAACTTTAAAAGTCAAAATTTCAGTTTAGTCGTTTTTGAATAAAATAGATAATTTTATATAGGACTTAATAGTAAGTTTCAAGATTTGAGCTTTTGGGATATTAATATTCAACTGCTCATGTTAATCATAGTATTTTTTATAATTTTCAGTTAGCTTTTCAAACTGCTTATTTGCTAGCTTGTTTTAAGTACTTTGTCAAAAACCTCCCGTGTGCAAAGGGAGTTGTTGTTATCTGCTCATTTTCACAAGTTCACACAGAGCTCATTAGTTAGCTTTAGCTTATGTATTTTGGCTTTTTGGAAAGCCAATCTACCCATATCTTTATTCCAGTGCTTATTTCTCATTTTCTAGCTTATTTGATAAGGCTGCAAGTAGCTTATTGTTTGTCCCATTTCTGTGTAAACTTAGCACTCAGTGGTTTACAAGCTTTTTCTCAAGCCTTTCATAAGCTCTACAGTGGTTCCCAGAGTGTGAGCTTGGACTTTTTAGAAAGCTCACCAACCCATCTCAATACCTCAGTCTTTGTTTTGAGCTTTTAAGCTTATTTCATAAGCTAAAATTGCTTGTGAAAATGGCTGCAGGCCTGTTTGTTTGGTAGATTAGAGTAAGTGCTTATTTGCTTATTATAGCTTATCAGTGTGTATCTTTGTGCTTTTTAGCTTCATTTAAGTAGCTTTTAGCTTGTTGCATCTTATTTCACTTTTGGTTCTATCTGTGAAGCTTATTTGAGCTTGCAAAATCAAAATAAGCTCAAAAGCTTAACTGTTGAGATCATAAGCTCTCAAACTGCTTATTTTTAAGTTGTAAAATTTTTGTCTTTATTAAAGTTGCTTACTTTAAGTAGTTAAATAGGTTTATAAAAGAAAAATCACAAAAACATCATTTTAAAAATAGTGATAGCGTTTATTTAATAGAAATTAGCTTTTTAATTTTTCTTTTCAGCTTATTATTAAGCACTTTCAGTTTTTATAATTTTCTTAGTTTTCTGTCATCATAGGATATTTATAGAAAAAATTTCATAATTTTCTTAGTTTGTTTAGTATTTATTAGAATTTAAAATAGTTAAAAGTATTAAATAATTAATAATAAATAAATAAAAAACATAAAAAATATCTTTTCAGTTTTAAAATTAGTTTTCTAATATTTTAGATTTTTCTAAGTTAAAATTTCATTTTACCAGGTTAATTTTATATTTTCTTGTATTTAAGTGTATTTTAAATAATTAATAAATAGTAATTAATTAATAATAAATAGATAAAAAGTGTAAAAATATATTTTCAATTTTAAAATAAGTTTTATAATATTTTAGATTTTTCTATAAGTCATAATTTAATTTTTCTAGCTTAATTTCATATTTTATTATATTTTAGAGTATTATTAAATAGTTTAAAATAGTTTTTAATCAATAATAATTAAATAAATAGTTATAAATATAATTTTAATTTTCCAAAAATTTTATTTTATTATTAGGATTGTAAAAATATCATTTTAATATTTGTAGGTCTTTTATTTCTAGCAACTCACGCGTTTTTTTTGTATGCGTTCACGTGAAAATTTAATAAAGCGTGTTCGTTTAAGAAGTTTATTTAATCTGATTGTTGTGCTTTATAGTTCTAGTATCCAAATTCAATTCAATCAATAGAGTAGTGTAGTTATCAATCAAAATCCTACTTGATCATTATCCTTAGTGATCATTCGACATCACCGAGCGTTTTTAAGCACCATTAATCCTAAGGGGACTTAACGACACGGGAATCCACTATATTCCAAGGGAAGTGCATTGCATTGGTTTTAAGGTGCTTGAATTTTATTACGGTTGACCATTCACAAGTGGTTGACTTGTGTGATAAACTTGACGGTTGGGATCCAACCAGAATTCCTAGCAATTGAGCAAAGTTGGCTAAGGTGATGGTGTAGTCGTTTTGATTGATTTTAAACCTAAGACAAAACTCATCATCATCTTCATCACTAAAGCCGGTCACACTAGCATAGAACTCTAACACAAACCTAGGACAAATTGGTTCATCGATGTCAAGAAGACAATCGAATTGAATGGCGGCAAGTTCTTCATGGATATTGGTATTTTCAATGAAAGATGGGTGAATGGTTCTACCCTCATGGAAATACCTTGATTCTAGACTCTTAAATATTTCTACTTGTTCCTTGGAAAGTCCTTTGGTTTTGTGATGTTTGGGAATGTAGTTAAGGGTGTCTTTGTGATCATAGAATCTTGCGGCTACCATGGTTATTCCTAAGAGCAAGAATTAATATGTTAAAATGAGAATAAACTTTAACGTTTTGGTTCTAGTGTGTGCCTATATGAAAACAATTTGGAGTTGCGGTTATCTCGACTCATTTTATGCACAAAAATGGTTTTAGTGGGGTGTTTGGCAAATACCATGAGATAACCCAAATGCTCCTAATTCAATGTGGCTTCATTTGAATATACCCGGAATGCATATTAGTTATGCAATACCTTTAGTATTCAAGAGCATGCAAGTGATGAAAATTTAACGTTTCTATTTGTATTAACAATGAAAAAATTGTTTTCCTACAAGTGAGAAGCTTTTCAAAACTTTTGACATGGGGTGTTTGGTTATTTGAATAAGGCCTTATATTCATTATCTATTAATTAGTGGGAAGCATGATTTGTTTATGCAATATGATAATGTAGTACCTAATTTCAATGACTAGTTATGCAATTTGCCAATTGAATTCATATTTGGTATAAAAGCATACATAAAAACCCATGTAATGATTTGTGATAGTTTTGTGCATAAATAAGAATCCTAGACTCAGAATTAAGAGATAAAATGTAGTTAGGATACTTACAATGATGTTATCTTCAGTGATTAGTGAGTGGGAAGATGTCAATAATGAGCTTGGTTTAATGTTTACACGTTTTGGTAAAGTGGGTTTTGAGGAAGAAGATGTTTTGTAGGTAGCAGGTTTTGCTTACATGACACCACGGACGAGCGGCACCAAATTTTGGTTCCGTCCGTGTTGTCGTTTGGTGCCGTGGCTACAAAGTAGAGATACAAAACAAAATTATTTTGTTTTGACTATTCTAATGTTTTGGGCTATGTTTATCCTACATGTTTGGTTCCATTAACCTAAACCAAGTCTAAGAAGATTAAAAGGTTCTCGTTTAAGAGGCTTAGTTAAGATGTCGGCAATGTTGTCTTGAGGATACTTTCGATTGAGATGTTTTCTTTTTGAACATTGTCGCGAAGAAAGTGATGACGGATTTCAATATGCTTTGTACGAGCATGTTGAACGGGATTCTTACTGAGATCGATGGCTCCTTTGTTGTCGCAAAGTATCACAATGTCGTTGAGATGAATTCCGTAATCTACGAGCGCTTGCTTCATCCAAAGAGCTTGTTGACATGCTTTTCGGTGAGGACGTATTCGACTTCAGTAGTTGAGATGGCTAAAGCCGTTTGCTTCTTTGCAAACCATGAGGTGAGACAATGTCCAACAAAAGTGCAAATACCACTTGTACTTTTTCTATCGACATAGTCACCGCATGATCCAGTCGGCATACACTATATTTTCTACACCCGTTCCTTTGGGATACCATAATCCTAAACACGTTGTTCCCTTAATGTATCTAAAATCCTTTTTAAGGCTTCTAAGTGTGATGCCTTTGGGTTTTCTTGAAAGCGAGCACATAGACAAACACTAAACATAATGTCGGGTCTACTAGCCGTAAGATAGAGTAGGCTACCAATCATTCCTCTATATTTAGTGTTATCTACGGATTCACCTTCTTCATCCTTGGTGAGTTTAGTGTCCGAGGACATGGGTGTTTTAGTTGGTTTGGAATCTTCAAGACCAAATTTCTTAAGCATGTCTTTTATATATTTAGATTGGTTAAAAATATGCCATCTTCTAGTTGTTTAATTTGAAGTCCTAGAAAGAAATTTAATTCACCCATCATACTCATTTCAAACTCGTCGTGCATGATTTTAGAGAAATCATCACATAGCTCTTGACAAGTTGATCTGAATATAATGTCATCAATGTATATTTGAACAATGATAATATGTGATTCCTTTTTCTTGGTAAAAAGAGTATTATCTACTAATCCCATAGTGTATTTGTTATCAATAAGAAAAGTCTTAAGTCGATCGTACCAAGCTTTTGGTGCTTGCTTAAGACCATATAATGCTTTCTTGAGTTTGAAGACATGATGTGGTTTCTCAAAGTCGGTAAAACCGGGAGGTTGAGCAACATACACTTCTTCGTTAATAAACCCATTAAGAAAAGCACTTTTAACATCCATTTGAAATAATTTAAAGTCATAAGCACATGCATAAGCAAGTAATATTCTAATAGATTCAAGTCTAGCTACCGGTGCATAAGTTTCATCATAATCAATCCCTCTTGTTGATTATAACCTTGTGCAACAAGCCTAGCTTTGTTTCTAGATACTACACCATTTTCATCCATTTATTTGAAAACCCATTTCGTTCCAATTATAGTTTGATCTTTAGGTTTTGGAACTAATTTCCAAACATCATTTCTAACGAATTGGTTTAATTCTTCTTGCATGGCAATTACCCATGATTCATCTTTTATTGCTTCATTTATGTTTTTCGGTTCAATGGTGGATACAAAACAAAAATAATTACTTTGATTTTGGGCTTGTGACCTTAAGGTTCTTTGATTAAGTTGTCCTATGACCTTTTCTAAGGATGACTTTTAGATTCTTTGATGTTTACAATTTCTTTATTTAATGGTTCATCTTCCTTGTTATTATTAATTATTTCTTGACTTTCTATCATTTGACTTTCAACTAAGTCATCATCTACCAAAGGTGATGTCTTAGAGGGAGGTGGACTTTCGTCGAATGTTATGTTCAACGATTCCTCGACTATCATTGTTTCTTTGTTTAGGACAATGTAAGCTTTACTAGTTTGAGAATAACCAAGAAATACACCTTCATAAGACTTTGGGTCAAACTTGGTGAGATAATCTTTAGTATTAAGAATAAAGCATTTACAACCAAAGACTCTAAAATATCCTAAAGTTGGCTTTTACCTTTATAAAGCTCATATGGTGTTTTGTTTAGGAAAGGACGATTAAGACTCTATTTAAAATATATGTAGAAGTGTCAACCGCGTTACACCAAAACTTTTGAGGAATGTTTTGTTCATTAAGCATTGTTATACTCATTTCTTAAATTGTTCTATTTTTACGTTCTCCTACTCCATTTGATTGAGGTGTTCGTGGAGCCGAAAAGTTATGTGTTATACCATTTGTATCACAAAAGTTTCCAAATTGAGTTTCGTTGTCAAATTCACGACCATGATCCGTTCGGATCGACACAATTTTAACACCTAGTTGATTTTGAATTTTCTTGCTAAGAATTTCAAATTTATCAAAAGCTTCATTTTGGGTTTTCAAAAACAACGTCCAAGTAAACCTTGAGTAATCATCTACTATGACCAAAGTGTATAAGTTGCCTCCATAGTTTTTTATAGCGGATAGACCGAACAAGTCCATATGCAAGAATTCTAGACACTTAGATGTGGACACCATATTTTTAGATTTATGACTACTATGGGTTTGTTTACCAATTTTGCAAGCGTCGCAAAAGTGTTGGTCATATTTTAGTTTTGGTAAATTCCTAACTAGCTCTTTTGAAGATAGGTTTTGTATAAGTCTCATATTAGCGTGACCTAAGCGTCTATGCCAAAGACATGAGCTATCGTCTAATGTTGTTAGGCAAAGTTTGTCATTAGATGTTTTATCTATTTTCATGACGTATATGTTATTTTTCCTAACTCCTTTAGCTATGGTGATACCATCTTTTAGTATTTTACTACCATTTTCATCAAATAGTACTTTATACTTTTTATCACATAATTGGCTAATACTAAGTAGATTAAATCCTAACCTATCTACATGAGCAACATTTTCAATAGTTAGGGAGTTATGAGCGATCGTACCTTTGCCAATGATTTTGCTTTTGAGATTGCTACCAAAAGTGACATTACCTCCGTCATACTCTTGGTATGATGAGAAGAGACTTTGTTGCCCGTCATGTGTCGTGAGCATCCACTATCTTTTATCCATTCATCGGGTTCCAATCCAACTTTCAAGCATACCTAAAAGCAAATAACTCAAGCATTTGGTCCCCAATATCTCATGGGTCCGTTTGGGTTAAACATACCATTTATTTGATTCATGTATGGAAACGATGGGTAAGAGTTCCATGACATGTAATCTGGAGTTTGATATGGTCTAGGAAAGTTTTGATTCCAACCGTTGTGTTGGTAGTTGGGTTGTACGTTGTGGTTGCTCTTAGGAAAGGGCGTTTGGCAAAAGGTGCTTTATATCGTTGTTGAGTAGTTTTTGATCTAAATTCATTTTTAGCAAGTCCTACTCCTGATGTAACGGCTGGTTTTAGTTTAACACTATCCTTGGTTTTCTTTGTTACTTTGACAAATTCATTACGGTCCGTATCACAAACATTATGTCTGCTTTGAAGTACCCACGGCACCATTTGGTTCAACGGACGGAACCCTTATTTTGGTCCGTCGGTCCGTCTGCATCTGCAGCAAGTTTTGATAGCTTGTTCGTCCTTTTCAGCAGTTTTGTTTTGACTCTTTGGAATTAATACTTCATTAAATCCTAGCCCATTCATGTCTCATGGTGTTTTATGAATTTTAACTATTTCATCGGCAAGAGCGATGTTTTTGTTAAACCTTTTAAATTTAGAATTATGTTCGATTAGAACATCTTGTGTGAGCTTTAGTTTTTCTATTTCAAGATTAAGCTCTTGACATGATTTACAACCATCGTCATTTGCTTTTCCCTTTTCAAGTCGTTTTGCTTTTTCTTTTAACTCATAAACTTCATTTTCCAAAAATTCCTTTTGGTTTTTAAAAATTTATTTTTAGTTATGATTTTTAGACTTAGCTCACACAATTGATTATATTGTTTTTGCAAAGTGTCATCATCAATAGAAGAATAAGAAGAGTCGGAAAGTACCTCATTTGACTCATGTGCCATTAGAGCGATCTCTTCCTTGCTTGATTCTTCATCGTCTTCACTATCACTCCAAGCACCACTTACAAAAGCTCGTTGAGTTTTGCTTTTAGGTGGCTTGGGACATTCTCCTATGAGATGACTTGCATCACCACATCTAAAACACTTTCTTTCACCTTTACCCTTTTTGTCATCCCGATCTTTTGGGAATGGCTTCTTTTCTTCTCGAGGTTGTCTTACAAACTTTCCTCTTCTTCTAAAGAACTTCTTAAAATCTCTAACGGCCATGGCATACTCCTCATCTTCACTACAGGAGCAAGATTCGTCATCATCACTTGATTCCGCCTTTGCTTTTAGAGCAACGAATTTGATCTTCTCCTTTTTTCCTTTGATGATCTCTGAATCTTTCTCCATCACCATTTCGTGTACTTTGAGGTTACCGATTAGCTCGTCTAGTGACATTATTGAGAGATCTTTTGATTCTTCAATAGCGGTCACTTTAGCTCTCCATTTGGGATGGAGTGCTCTAAGAAATTTCATGACAAAGTTCTTACTACGAAAAGATTCATCAAGTGCTTTAAGTGATGTAATAATAGTATTAAAGCGAGCAAAGCCACAATCAATGGTTTCATCTTTGGGGATAACAAATTGTTCATATTGTTGAACAAGAAGATCAATTTTGTTATCCTTGACTTGTGAATTACCTTGATGTGTAACAATCAAAGATTCCCAAATATCTTTGGCGGTTTCACACATAAAAATTCTTTCATATTCTTTTCTAGGTAAAGCATTATAAAGCATCATTTTATTTTCATTATTTTTAGCAACTAATTTCTTTTGTTCATCAACAGAAATATCCTTTGTTGTAGAACTAAAATCCTCTTTAACAATAATAAACCAAAGATCTATATCTTTTGATTTTACATATGTTTCAAAACGGTTTTTCCAATAGATAAATCCATTGGTTTCAAAGAGTGGTGGTCTTTGCATAGATTGCCCTTCTTTAAAGTTTTCAGAATCCATGGATCGTTTCAAGTTTATAAAATACAAATTATTTTAGAAATTCTTGAGCAACGAGGCTCTGGTACCAATTGTAGAAAACTAGAAGGGGGTTGAATAGTTTACCAATTAAAAACTTTGTTTTGAAACTTATTGAAAGATCAATTGATATTGATCTTAGATATGTTAATGAAATATGCAAGCAATATGTAAAGAGTAAATAAGGAAAGAAATGATCAAACCACAACAAGTTGTTTATAGTGGTTCAGCCTACAAGGACTCTTTTTCCTTGCCCTACTCCACTCCCCGAGTCTCACACTCGAGAGTTTAACTTCACTAGTCAACAAGCTCCTTTCACCGTGGAGAAACCTTTACACTTCGCTTACACTATTTCGACACTAAGCTAGATGTCGAGTTCTTTCCAAGGGTACAACCACTCCCACACACAATGTATTTTGAGGACTAAAATACTAACCACTCACACTCACAAGATTATGATGGTTTAATACAACAATGAAGTATGAATCAACACAAGATCATACAACACTAAACAAACAAGACTTCCAACTTCGCGTTTGAAGCTTGAATGTGACTTGATCTTCTTTGCTACAAAAGAGATCACTAATATGATATGAAACGAAGTTAGAAAGGTTAGAGAGAAGATATGTATGAGAGTATGATAGAAAGGGATGAAAAACTACTTGGTTTGGCTTTGCTATTTATAGCCAAAACCATCAGCAAGCACCGGACGGCGGACCCCTTAAAGGGTTCCGTCCGTTATATATTTTGGTGCCGCCGGTCGACAGCAAGATATCAAGATCTTGCCAAAGTCAACCATATCTATGTTAGATTGTGTAAGATATGAAGAGTACAAATCCACACAAAATATCTAATGAAATCTTCCAATGATTTCCATGATGCATCACATGATGTCAAGTGTTGTTTTTCTATTTTTAGAAATATGCAAATACATAAGTAATGTTTAGTTTTTAAGAACCTAAAACATTCTAAAAACTACTATCATACATTATGATTAGAGTCATATCAAGATATGATTAATCACAATGTAAATGCTTAAATGATGAAGATATTGTTTGAAAAAGCTTGTTTTAATATCTATTAAACTTGACAAGCTTTAAGCTTTATACAAATTAAATTTACTTTTGTCGTTAACAAAACTTAGGTAAAGATCAAAAATATAAATAACGTTTAATGACGATATTTGTATTAACAATATATTTTTAAATTTTGGTGAAATTTTTTTGTAAAATCGACCGCTTTTTAATTTTCAGGGTAGTTTCTTTACGTGTTTAGTTAAAAGTATGAAAACATAATACAGTATTTTTTTGCTCATAGCTTATAATTTAAGCTTAACATGATTTTATATATATTTAGGTGTCATTTTCTACAACCATTTCATAAAATGACAGCTATCGATCTGCATGCTAAAGTGTATAAATATATACACCTACGATGATTATCTACTCGTAGTGGTTAATAACGGAGAATTATATTTTGATGTAGAACAATTAAGTATTAATTTAGTATATAACATTTAGGAAAATTGATTCAAATAGATGTTTTCTTTCTTCCTTAGGTTGAAAACAGAGCTAATTAAGGCAAGAATAATAACGATTAGATGATTGGAGTAGCGTTAACTTACAATGATTTTTAAACCACTCAATCCAATTAATGATCATTTTCCTATGCTTACTACTCATCTAGTCGTAAGAAAACAGCTTTAAATCATTAAGCAGGCAGCTTTACTCAAATGCAAAATATTGACTATTATGAAGTGCTAAGGGATGAGATTGAAGTATATAATGTTGTAACAGACAAAGAGTACATTTGTTATGGTGACTAACATTGTGTTCAAGAGGAAAGTATTTGAGTAAAGTAAGAAAAGATTGTGTTTTTTGAGTTTCTTTTACCAAAGAACTACAAAAGAAGAGAAAGAATCAGGGTACAGCAGAATAATATTTAACCTTGCAGTGTCAACTTTTTTTTAAAGATGGATTGATTTACAAGGAAACTAATTGTTTTTCAAATAAATTTGGAATTGATTTCTTCATAAACAAGAGTATCATACTCTTTTGAAACTCTTACAATATTTGTCTAGACAAAAGTATCTAAGATGGTCTTCTCACAAGAAAATAGTACTAGAGTAAAGAGAACGCCTCCTCTCCCCCCAAGACGCGTGCTACTTTACAACACAGCCCATAGACGATGCTTCCGAAAGGTGAATTAGAAAAGTGATCTTAATTGGGTACGACCGACTGTGATGTTGGTTGTGTGTTTGAGTTATGATGTTGGCTTTTGCAGGGTATATTTGTATATATGTGAGGTATGTTTAGGTCGTAAAGTTAGTGATCTTATATAACCATTTGGTGTTGATGTTCGTGGTGAAGTGAAAAGTTGAAGTAATGCCAAGTTAGCGGTGTTGTTGTTGATCATTGTCACACTTAGGGTGTGTTTGGCAAAAGTTGTTGTAAGTAGTAGTAGTGAGCTGTGAGCAGTAGTTGTGCAACTCATCGCTCACCGCTCACAGCTTCTTAAAGAAGCATTGGAAAATTGAGCATTCCTAAAAAATAGGAAAGCTCACCGCTCCTTTGTCAAACGACTACTAAAAATCAAAATTTTCATTGCTCACCGCTCATTGCTCCAAAAAGCTTCACAACGCTCCGTGCCAAACATACCTTTAGCCTAATAGTTTGAGTTTTCTAAAAAAAAGTAAAATATTTTTATTTACATGTTAAATGTTGAATAGACAATACTTATTTATAAATTTGGTGGTATATTAATTAGACTCTTTAATGACCTACAAACTCTGAAACATGATATAATTACTTTTCAAAACATAATTTTAGATTACCAAATTCCTAGAAATTTACACTTTTTTCTTTTTTACTATTATCACTTAATGGTATTAGCGATTTGTTTTGAGTGGATTTTGTTTAGTGTGTTTTATTGAAGTCAGGGGCGGAACCACCTTGTAGGGAGTGGGGGCAAAGGCCTCTGATAAAACTTCGACGGAATAGCTAATTTTAGTTAAAAATTAAGTTATTAATTTTAAGTTAAAGTTCCATCCTTCAAAAAAGATTCATGTTAACAATTTCTACAAGTTTATAAATGTCTAATTTGTATAAGAAAGTTATAAAGATCTTATTAATTTGATACTACAAGTAACAATTTTCAGCTTTACTTACGTTTATATTTAGTCACGTGTTTGTATCTAATAAGTGATAATAGACTGCATGTAACTTAACAAAATTGCATTATCAATTTGGTCTCGTTTTGTATACATCATATCGCATCTTTAGTTAATGTTAGTAGCATAAAAGAAGTATTGTATTATGTTTTGTATAATTAAGCAGACCGGCCCGACCCATTTTAAATTTTACTATAATCTTTTTAACCTTTATTGAGTCATTCTTATCGCTCGTTACCCCCTTTGAGTTGATATCATGGCTCGCCACTGATTGAAGTTACATGTAAATGAAAATTTTGTTTCAAACTTACAAGTAATGTGTATTGCGGATGGCTACACAACAATGCGGGGGCTGGAAGATCCTTGTTAGACGTAAGTATAAATCGAAATGACGTGTGTTATGTCACCAATGTCGCTGTAAATTAACATAGTTTGATAAAGTTAACGCACATTAATCCTCCAATGTGCGATTTCGGGTCGTTAGAGTTTTAGGTGTCATGGCTTGAGCCGTTTCGTCACCTCATTATTTCACTTTCCACATTCACACACAAAATTATCCCATCGCTCATCAATCAAGCCATTTCACTTTTAGGGACCCATCATTTTATTTTATTTTCTATTTTTTTTAACAAACTCATTTTTCATTCATTAAATAAAAATACAAATCACAATTCGATTAATAACAAAGATGACTAATTGCTAATCAATCCATATTTTTTCTTTATTTCTTCGTTTTGGATGTTGATGAAGTAGGCATCGTCATCCGACAAATTTTTGGTGCTATTCGCGAGAAATTTTATTTCTTTCAATTTTATTATTGTCCGGTCATTCTCCTTCACCACCTCGTACACCGATTGAGCGGCTTTCCGTTTGAGTCGAAACTCATTTTGTATAACATCCCCAAATTCCGACCGGTTACTTCCCGCGGTGCTCAACGTGGTTTTCAGTTTGGTTTTTATAGAGGAACGTCGCTTCCCGGGAGACGTGGTCTCGCATCATCGCCGAATTGTTTGGCATGTCCGGTGAGATCAACCAAATCGACGAGGTCGGGCCGTTCAACATTGCCCACTTCCTCGTCAACATATCCTTGGTGCATTTATGGTGGAAAGTTTTTTTGAACTTGAAATGAACCTTGTACCAAAATGATTCGTCCTTTTGATCATTTTCGAGTTTGTTATCCTCAGAAACGCCAACATAACACTCAGTTAATAAAGCTTCCTCCGGCGGCATCCAACGACTATGAGGTCATGTCAGTTCATCGGTTGAGTCGGGTATGTCGATTGTGGTACGTTTTACGGATCTTTTTTCTTTTCTTCGTGTTTTTTCTTCACGGGTTTCTTGCAGTTGTGGTGGTGGCTTCGGGTTTCACAAGCATTGGCTCAAGCCATGGCACGGTGCACAAAGGGTGCCATGGCGTGAGTAAACGTTGGATTGCCGCATGCCCAAGTATCATGTGCTCTTAATGATTCATTGACAATCTATATTATAGTTTAGGTGCATATTTTTTGTATAATCAAATTTTAATTGCCTTATCGAAAGAGTACGTCAATATTCGATAATTATTCAAATTTAAGAATCAATTTGTGTCACTTTTATAGTAATTGGCAAGAGTTTTTTTTATCCCTTTTATAGTCCTCGCAGTTAAAGTCTCAGGTAGTTTCTAGAAAAATGTGGTTTTTATTTATTTCTAGTTTTGTTTTTGTACTCTTTAGCTTCTAGCGTTTTGATAGTAGCATTTTTTATATACCTATTTCTGCCATAAAAAAAAAGTTTGTGCGACATATATGGCTTTCTAAAAAAATTAATAGCATTGACATTTTAGTAATTATTTTATTTCTCCAACTTCTTACTAGATCTTTTTAATGAAATATCTTTTAGAAAAGAAAAAAGGAAAAAGTAATAACTTGTGACATATGGCTCCAAGCTTATTATACGCTTTTTGTACGTTTAATTGTACAGACATATACCTACATTTTTAATGTAGTTTATTGTATATCATACAAATTATATCAAACAATCAAACAAATTAGACAAAGATCAAGTGTATATTAATAGGGAAAATCTTACCTGCTTTGTTGTGCAGGCAATTGCCTACTTTTTTTTGACAAAAAAAGAACACCACTTATATAAACATTACAATTAGACCATTTTCAAACACTTCCCATTTCCATCTTTTATCTCAACATATCTTCTTCATTACTCTTTACCACCATCACCATCAGTCATTTTTTAGCGCCAAAATCTCCCGCCAAAAAACTTACAAGAGCATATTATATGCATGTATTGTTGTATGTGGTTCCAATTTCCAACTAATCCAAGGATTGATCCAAATCACTAACAAAAAATTAATGAGTTTTTCAAGGATCGATTCATATCAAGAAGAGGAAATCATATCAGGTTTGTATATTATTCATCACATTCTTCCTGGTTGAATTCATTATTTTTTTTTTCTATTTGAAATATTTTTTAAGTAGGTTAGTTATCATATTTTTCTTAGTTTTTTTCTGAATAGATGAAAATAATGATGAATTGGAACATACGTTAATCGACGATATCGACAACAATGGTTATCTCATTCAAGAAGATGTTACCCATATTTACAATCGATTTTTAAGGTATACTATACTAGGAAGAACATTTTCCACTTTTGATGATGCATATGATTTTTACAACCAGTATGGTCTATCCAAGGGTTTTGGTATTCGTAAGCATCAACTTTATAGATACAAAGACACAAACGAAGTTTATCGACGAATATTTTCATGTAACAAGGAAGGTTTTAAGGATATGAATGATAAGAGACAGTTGCGCGATGAAGTAAAACGTCGTTGTATTACGCGAACCGGTTGTAAGGCTCTAATGCAAGTGACATTATCAAGTCAAGGTGAGTGGGTTGTAGACAAGTTTAGTGATGAGCACAATCATCCTTTTGATTCTCCATCAAGAGTAATCAAGCAAAGGTCTCATAGTATCTTTCATCGTTCCAGTGAATGCAAAGATGTAGTAACATTATTGTCAAAAGCAGGGATGAAACCTTCTGAAATCACTAAAGTAGTTAATGCGTTTAGAGGTGGTGAAGAGGATCAACTCACTCGAGTTCAATGTTCCGCTATTATTAGTGACGAGAGAAAATCTAACTTAGGCAAAGAATGTCATGGAATTATTATGCATTTTAAAGAAAAGGCTGAGGTGGATAAAGATTTTTACTTTGCAATGGACATAAATGAAGATGGTGTACTACAAAATGTGTTTTGGGCAGATGGGAGATCAAGAACATCGTATTGCCAACGGTGACGTTGTTGTTTTTTATGTAACTTATAGGACAAATAAGTTTAGTTTTCCATTTGCGCCATTTGTTGGAGTGAACCACCATGGCCAATCTATTCTACTAGGAGCCGCGTTGCTGGAAAATGAGACCGAAAAAACGTTTAAATGGTTATTTGAGCAGTTTCTAAAATGTATGCATGAGTGCCCACCTATAGCTCTGATTACAGACCAAGATTTGGCAATGGGTAAAGCAATTTCAAAAGTATTTCCAAACACGAAACATCAGTATTGTGCATGGCATATTCAAAGGCATGTTTTAGAGCATTTACAACCATTTCAATATCGATATGATGATTTTGAGGATACATACACTCAATGGGTTAAAAGCCAATATGTTGAAGAATTTGAATCGGGATGGGAGAAGTTGAAGGAGAAATATCACATAGAAGATGATAGTTGGTTGGGAAATATGTTCAAGTTGCGTCATCATTGGGTAAAAGCATATCTCAAATATACTTTTTTTGCTGGCATCACAACGAGTGGAAGGAGTGAAAGTATACATTCGTTTTTTGATGGTTTTGTCAACTCTAAGATCATGCTAAATGAGTTTGTAGTCCAATATGATAAAGCTGTGAGTTCTCGAAGAAATGCAGAAAAAGACCAAGATTTTAGAACTTTGAATTCAAAGCCCACATTATATAGTAATCATCCGATTGAAGAAATGGCAGCAACATGTTATACGCGAAATATCTATGCTATATTTCGGAAAGAGTGGAAGGCTAGTTTTGATTGTGGTCATCAAATATTAAGCACAGATGGTGCTAAGGTTATATACCGTGTCGGGTTTTTGAAAGGTAATAAGGAAAATTGGAAAACCGTTGAATACAATGTTACTTCGGATATTTTTGTTACTTGTTCTTGTGCGAGGTTTGAGACTTCTGGAATCTTGTGCAAACATATCCTCTACATCATGAGACGAGAGTCTTTAACAACCATTCCAGACCATTACCTAATACCAAGGTGGACTATGAAGGCAACATATAAGGTGGGAGGTATTGAAACACGATGGCGAGATACAAATGATATTGCTTCGAAAGAATTTACTTTATTAACTATCTGGTCCATTCGAGCGAAATTCAACAAAATACTACAAGATGGACGAGATTCTCGCGATGAAATTAATAAAATTGATGATATTCTTGATGGTCTTTTGGAAGAACAAAGTAGAAGAAAGAAGACTACGGTCGAGTTAAACACAAATATTGATGATGATATACCATCTACACAACAAGAGAACATGTCCCAACAACGCCTTTCAAAAAAAAGAAGGAACATGTCACAACCTTTATTAGTTTCTGATCCCCTAGTTCGAGTGAAGACAAAAGGTCGCCCAAAAGCTGCTATAAGAGTAAAGCCTGGTTTGGAGACTACGTTGGACTTGGAAAAAAAAATTCTTGTGGTTATTGTGGAAAAAAAGGTCATAACAGGACTACGTGTCCAAAGAAAAAGGTTTGTTTATGCTTCATACTCAACATTGCATCTTTTGGGTTTTGATTCTCATTATTGTTTTACTATTTCAGAAGGATGATGCTGAAAAAAGAGCGATCGAACGAGGTGAAGTTGATAATTAAGTGAAGGGTATTTCGAGTAGGTTGCAAATCGAGTCTTTGGGGTCTAACGCATTCCGTTGTTGGGGTTGCTGGTTTTTCCTCCTTTTATATGATATGTTGGTTCTTTTTTAATCATGATGTTCGTTGCGGGTCAAAGTGGGTTAATCTGGGTTGGGTTGAACCGCCAACAGTTTTGTGAAAAGATGATACATAACCCAAATCAATGTTATGGTTGTTGTTTGTTTCATATGGCATTTGGTTCATTTTGCATATTTTTCATAAGCAAAATCTGTTTTTGGTTATGCATCTAGTTTGTGTACTGCAATCTATTTGGTTGTTTCATATGGTATTTGGTTTGTTTCAAATTTCAGAAACTGTATTTGGTTGTTTGTGCAGTGAAGAAACTGTATTTGGTTATGTACTGTCTAAAGGGGTGTTTGATACTGACTTTATTGTCTGCAAGTATCAGTAACATAATGCTTCGCTGGGTCAGAAGCTTCAGTGGGGATCAAAAGTATTTTAGACAATGCTAGTGGATGTGTCCGGTATTTTCTAGTTTTGCTTTTGTCCCTTGCTGTCACCCAGTTCTTGCAGCAGCTGTTTGATATGTTGAGTTGTGAGTGTTTGGTTTTTATTTTGAGCTCAAGGCTGCTGCTGTTCTTAGTGGTTATATTTTCTTGTGAGGCTTTTTGGCTTTTGCTGTTTTCCGTATTTTAGACAAGGCTGCTACTCTACACATGGGTCTGATCAATTTGTTTCTCATAATATATCTTGCCTTTCCAAAAAAAACAATATGTGTGTAAGGTTTGCTAGTATACAAGTGTGAAAGTGTGCTCTTTGTCTCTTTATTTGTCATAGGTTTGTAGCTTTTTTGTTTGTTTGATAGTGTATAATTGTTGCAGATTAAACCAGCTTTGATGTTTTTTTTTTTTTTTTTTTTTTTTTTTTTTTTTTTTTTTTGGCTAAGTATTCAAGCTGGTAAATAGATATAACAAGCATTCCCAAACACCCTCTTGTGTTGCTACTGCCGTTAGTTACAGACTTAGACAAGTTATTTTGAACTTGTGTATTTGCCATGTTTAAACAAGCATTTCCAAACACCCTCTTGTTAGATTTTGGCAAATTGAGAAATATTGAGAAAATCACTTGTTAGGTTTTGGCAAATTGTGATTTGTTGCAACTAATTATAAACATCATAGCCGATTATTGAGACTGAAACTTTTAACGGGTCAAAACTGGATTTTTGCTGTCAAAGTGGGTTAACGGGTCAAAACTGGATTATCGAGACTCAAGCTTATTAGGATTGGATTTGTATAACATTAAGTACAGTGAGATATAACAAGCATTCCCAAACACCCTCTAGTGTTGTTGCTGTAATTTGTTACATATTGAAACAAGTTGGTTTGAACTTGTGTATAGCAGCATGTTTAAACAAGCATGCATAGACACCATCTTGTTTTGCTGCTGCTGTCATAAAACTAACTGCACGTGTATGTTGCATGATAAACCCACCCCAAATATCGTGCTAGATGTGCACGCAATCTGAACTTGTATAATCCATTCACCCTTATCATCCAGATAAGAGCAACTACTTACTGAACTAAAAATTACAACTTAATAAGACTACACATCCTTTGAAGTTTGGACATTAGCCTAGACCGACCAACCAACAGTAGTACTAAAAACTTGAATAGAACTTTAAGGTCACTTAAGAGTTTTATTCCAAACCGTAGCTAACACTATCAATGCTTGCTGCCACCTCAGCTATGTTCCTTCTAACTTATGACCTATACCCTTATGAATCATTATATCATTTTCATAATTACAACCAAAATAACCACTTAAAATATATTTCTTAGCTACATATTAGATAGCCATTTCAATGCACCTTCCACTTTTCATTTGACAAAGCAAAAGTTAAAACATGGTTCCTTTAATCGATTTCAGCACATGCCTTGTGGCCTTGTGGGCTTTAAAGCATTTATCCCAAACTCTAGCTTTATATGAGCACATTTCTTAGGTTCATCAACCAACATTATACATATACAAACAGCATACACCATGGTATGTTATTTTGTATTTTGACAAGTTGCAGAGGCACAAACTCTAGAAAGGAGATACAGTGAGGGGTGATAATGGTACTATAAATTTCCCATACAAAGGGGTGTAAGTGTATTCTTTATAAAAGTTGTGTTCTTTTTTTGTCAAAAAAATGTAAGCAATTGCCTACTATGTAAAGCAGGTAAGTTATCCCCATATTAATATTTATAAAACTTAAGAACTTTGACATACATATATCTTGGTCTCAGCCATTAACTAAAAAGGGTTGATATAACAATTTCAAAAACTGATCAAACATTTATTTTAAACATAATTAACAGCCAAAACATACTATTTTTGACATGATTATTTGCACCACAACCGCCAACCTAAGAACAGCCTCCACCACCGCCACGACAGCCATCACCCCCACCACCATGCTCACCAGAACCGTGGGACACACGAGCAAGAAATTTCGAGACTTGTACGTAGAAATTTCTTCCCAAACTTGTACGAAAAAGTGAGAGAAGCTCCCGGTTCCCCCTTGCCATTAACAATTGGATAACTAACTAACTGACTCTCTTTCCCTTCTTCTGTAATACCTTCCATTAGGTCTTTTATCGGAACACGTACTTTACCCAATGTTTTACTGAAAAACATCAAATTGACCGCCTTAATCTCGATTACAAAATCAAGGCAGTCTTCTAAGCCCCGCGCCTCATTAAAAGTGGAGTTTAATGGGAATATTCAATGTGAGTTCTGATGAGCCTGTGTTTCTGAGAACTGGGGTTTGGAGCTTCTTGCCACCGGTTCCACCCACGACAAAATAAACGTTGTATTTGCTGAGAGATGTAAGACCCCCTGCGGAGATGATTGTTAGGTTTAGAGTTATGTGCTCCATGTTTCAAAAACGCAATAATCTGTTTTGTAGTGTTTGGCAAATAGAATTTGAAAATAACTTTTCTGCGTTTTGAGAATGCCAAAACGTGAATTTGCAAACGATGCTTTACAACTGCTATTTGTTCAATGTACAAAGTTATTGGATTTCAGTGGTTCACTCAGTGATGTTTAATAAATATGTATTGTATTTGTGTACTGATGAATTTAGGGGATGATGGTGTGTGGATGCTAATGGGTCTTATATAGAAATTATAAAATTTAATCATATATTCAAATGTCCTTTTAGTCATTTTACATTTATAAGTTATGAAATAATCTGATTTTGCTAAACACTAAAAAAAAATGATTATGTGATTATTACGATATCAAACAAAATAATCAAATCTAAAACTATATTTTAAAACCACGTTTTATAACAGCCGATTTTCCGATCACTTGTTTTCAAACGCATTATTTATTTCGAATAAGCAACCCCAAACACACCCTAAAATGTATGGAGTGAACAAATATCATGTTTTATAGTATGTGAGAAAATATGTGTTTTATGTACATAAATCATGTATCTATAGGACGTAGTTAATAAAACATGATTTGCAATTGTATTAAAAAGCTCTTTTTTTGTAAAGGGTTTTAAACCGGTGAATATATTACTTTAAAATTTTGAAAAATACGTAGGATGTAAGTAAATCTCACATAAGATGTAAAGGGTTTTTTGGTAATTCATATCGTAATGTTAGGTGTTTGTGGCAACGGGCTTCACGAATGCGCTTTCATTAGGACTAAGAGGCTTAGACTCCCTAGGTTAGAGAGATAATGACTAAAACAAGTAAGTTAACATAATTGCTCTTCAAAATAGGTAGTACTTCAGAAAAGTGGTTTCGCTACTAGTCCTAGGTTAGCGTAAATAAATCGTATAGATTAGTTGGAAAACACTTATTGCGTGAATGTGACTGAATAGCTCGATAAATTGCTTCAGGGATATACTTTGCATTCATAGAACTAGGCACGACTAGCTCTCAGTCTAGTTTACAATAGATATGAAACGTTACTGCAATTCTTGAATCCACCAACGTAAGTCATAAGATCATTGCACTTATAAATGGATTAATAAAATAGTAGAATTAAGGGCAAATATAAAAAAAAAGTACTATACTTGCCACCCTTTCCTCTTCAGGGTAGCGAACAAAATTTTTTGCTTCTGCGGGTAATATACTTTCAAATTCATCCTCTTTAGGGTATTTTCATGAACAGTTGGACAATTTTGCCCCTATTCCCCAGAAGAGAAGGAAAGTATGATACTTTTTTTTAAATAATAAATAATGTACTCCGTACGAAAACGTGTTGTGGCTAATAAAACGGATAAAAATTAACAAGGGTAACGTATTTGTGATAGGGAAACGAATGTATTTTGGCCAGAATTTGATCGGCGACGATCAACCTCAATAGGTTTATGGGTTAAGATGCCGGAATTGACTGCTTTGATACCAGTTGATACACTCTTACAGGAATCACGAGATTCAAATAGAATTGAGCTCAAGAATTAGTTAATGGATTTTGTTATGGCTTACTGACTTGTAGAAGTTTATTACAAGAGAGAACTACAAAATCAAAACCGCTTACAAATGTGAATGATTGTGTTATATACAAATGAAATGATGAAATGGCTGTAACGGCTTTCCCGCCTAAATGGTAAGGGTTAAAACTGCTTATTTGAACCCCACACGTGCCATGCACGCATATACTTATTTAAACTCATGTCCTTTGCAAATGGAAGTGGCTGGTGGAACTAAATATCTTATAAGTAAATAGTGTATACTTAAAACAAAACATTTTTATCATAGATTTAACACAATTATAAATCATTAATAATTTTATCTTAATACATATCCAAAATTTAACATAATAAAAAAACTAGGGCAAATGATAAAAAAAAGTATCATACTTTCCATTTCCTCTTCTGGGTAATAGGGGCAAAATTGTCCAACTGTTCATGAAAATACCCTAAAGATGATGAATTTGAAGGTATATTACCCGCAGAAGCAAAAATTTTGTTCGCTACCCTGAAGAGGAAAGGGTGGCAAGTATAATACTTTTTTTTGATATTTGCCCTAGAATTAATATGGTTAACACTTTCTTTTTAATTTGATCACAACTGTATTATAGTTTAGTTTAGTTTACCTTTATTGCTTTCGTAGTTTGATTAACCTAAAAATCATACCATTCGCTCATATTTTAAACCCCCTTTAAAACTGTATGAAATTCACTAGGTTAGCTATTAAGTTTAACTACTCCTTGTGAATGACATGTACTTACCAAACTATCTAAGATTGACCGGGTACACTGCCCGTAGATGTTAGTCTATTATATTAAGTTGGTTTTTATAAATTTAAAACTAGATTTAGCACATCAGTAGTCCATTTTAAGTCATCATTAAACATTACTAGCTAGTAAAATATGTTAATTAGACAATTACTTGGCAAAATAAATATGTACATGAATATGTTGATTATTCGTTTTAATTGAGAATCTCGCATGATCAAAAACTTGCTAGGAAATGCTAGTCAACAAAAAGTTTTTCAAGAAAATTACTTGTTGCTATTCCTGTATGTATTTATATCGTTTTTCTTGGACGGAATCTTATTAAAAAGCGCTAGCAAGCAGGGAGGAAGCTTCACCGGTTCATTTGGAGTGGACAGATGTAACTTTTTCATTATTAATTTTTTTATGTAAAAAACAAACATTAAAATATAGCAAGGAAAACATTTTTTGGAGGGGCATAAGCTTCGTATATTCTAGCAAGGAGCTAGGCCGAGAAAATAATTAGGAAATAGAGTTGCAAATGATCATAATACCACCGGATCTAATTAACCTAGGCTTTTCTATATCTATTTGAAATCTAGGTGAAGGTGAATTGTTTTATGTAGATGCACGTATGATGTATCTACATCTATATATGCAACTATGCAATTGTATAATAATTTGATCTATTCTTTGGATAGTTATTATTTCAAAGAAACATCAATTAATATCAAGATTTATGGGCCAAATTACAGTCACACAAAAACAAAAAGAAATGAATAATAATTGTCATTTCTTTTATTTTGCCGATTTTATGATATAGAGAGACAATATGATCATTTTTATAGTAAATTAGTCATGTCAAAGTTGCATTCACATCATGTTAGGGTAAAAAGTGAATACAACAAACTAGGAAGATGCATTTTGCTTTTTTATGCTTCATGTATTTTTAGAAACCATGTAAATAGACTACCAAAGGAGATTATTGCGTGTGTAGTTAAACCATGTAAATTAACTTTTAGAAACCACGCGTTTACATGCACTTTCAGAAATCCTGTAAATAAAGAAGCATAACAATGTTTGTTAATGAAGCAATAATCTCCTTCATCTACTTTTAGAAACCATGTACATGATTTTTAGTTAAAAACGCGTGTACATGATTTTTATTGTTAGTCCTTTGTTAGTGATTTTTTAAACATATATATTTACTAGCTTATAAGACGTGTGGAATCCACGGGTTTTTAGAAGAGATATTGCAAAAATAAGGAAAATTAGTGTGTAAACTAAATAAGAAAAATAACAAAAGTAAAAAAAGAGTGAATCAGTTATTTATTAATATGAAGTAATAAGTCAAGTACAATATAGAGTATAATAATTGTAAGTAATAATGTAATAAACAGCCATTCACGTGGTCTTCAATCTTGCAGCCTTTAAAAGAAGCGTATGTATGGGAATTGATGAAGTGGTAAGCCAATAAAATTCGTCGAGAACCTAATAAAGCATAAAAAAAGGTGTAAGTAAAACATTTGTTTCAATGAAAAACATGTAAAAAAAACAAATGCATATCGCATTATATGAATATCCGTACATACCTGTTGATAATTGATCAAAGACCGTGAAGAACCTCTTTGTAGACTACATTTGTAGTAGTCTTTGATAAATTACTATCGGCATCAGAAATAACAACCTTCAAACCCTTTTTGCTTTTTATGCGTGAAAGAGCCACATATAATTGCCCATGTGTGAAAACAGGACGTTGTAGGTATAAACCAACTTTCGAAAGTGATTGTCCTTGGCTCTTGTTTATCGTCATGGCAAAAGAAACTGACACAGGAAATTGTTTGCGCACGATCTTGAGTGGTAAACGTTTATCATATGAGTAATTTTCAACCTTTGAAGTATAACCGTATTCCCAAAATGTGTTCCGTTAATTATTTTGGCTTGAATAGACGCACGCGTTAATTTAGAGACTTGAAGCCTTGTCCCATTACATAAACCTTGTGATTGATTAATGTTTCTCAACAACATTATTGGGACACCGACCTTCAATGCAAGCCTATGGTTTGGGACACCCGAAAATTTTAAACCGTTGATAAATTCCGGGGAAAACACGGTTTCATCTATAACAGCACCACGGTCATTTTTATCTATGTTGTCACAACTAAGATAAACCAATTCTTCCCCATGAAAGGTTTTAAGCAAATGATCGTTAATACTATCAACCGCTTCATTGGTTGGAGCAAGATTGGCCTTTTCCTGGAAGTATGACGGATCACCTATGTTATCCAAAATGTTTGGATAAGTGAAATCTATAATAGATTGTACTGGATCATTAGTTTCATGTATTAGAATATCTTCAGGTATATCTATCAAAACCTCTCCGTCGTGTTCTCCTCCAATATCTCCATCTCCTACTTCAATATCCATTCCGCAAATTCCTTAATTCAGCTACATCCTCAGGCGTGATCCAACAGTAAGGCGCATATTAGCGGTAATTTTAGACTTTGCAATGATCCCACAAGTACGATTGTTTTAAAGATGCACTTACATGTCTTGCCGGGGAACCTTTTGGAATAACAGGCAGCACCTGCCTAAAATTACCGCCAAATACTACGTCATATTACCAAGGGGCGCATCAAAAGTGTCGTACATGTTCTTATGCAAGATATCTCCAAGACCTATCTAAAGCTTCAACAGCACACTTATTTGTCATGGGAGCCTCATCCCAATAATAAGCTGCATTTCTTCAACAACAAGCCCAGGTCACTTTGCGGAGTTATTGAGCACGTAGAAGTCTCATCAATATTTATCGGAATATGGAACCTCGAATGAGCAGTCCGTCCACCTGACATCAATAAAGATGCAATGCCACTTGATGCAACGTTTATGACTATGTCACCATTTCTTCTAATCCCGCAGCAGGGTTTTCCATAAATATGTCTTACCAGTCCTCCGTATCCGTATACAAAATAACTTCATCCTTTCCGTTGTAACAGACGTCATGATGGTGTCATATACATTTCGCTGTTCCGTGGTTAACGTGGCATATAGAGTTTTGTATTCAGCCTGTAACTATGATGGATTATAATCTCTCTCTCAGCAAAGATTAGCCTTTACCAAATCGGCGATGTAAGTGTCATTTGGATAAGGAAGTTCTGGAAAATCCTTCAAAGTGGTGCCTCTTGAGCGCATAAGTTGTTCGATATAGAACAAACAAACATTCTTTTTCTCGTCGTCAACTTATCGTAAACCTGTATCAAATTAGGCATATATGAGGCGTAGCATATGTATGCAAATAACAGTTATCAAAAATAGTAAGTAGTGTAGGATATTTATAGTGTAACATACATATCGTAAGAATCAGTAGATACATTTTTTGTTTAAGTGACTTGCAAATATATGATCTTTTAACAGATTTGATGAATCAAGAATTTGTAATAATTAAGCATTTCCATTAATGTATAAATTTATATAAAAAGTTAGTAACAAAGCTAAGTTGGTGGTTATACCTGGATAGCCTAAAAGAATTCTTTTCTTGTACTTGACATCTTCTGATAGCAAATGCCAAGTTTGTAACCAAACTGTCAATGGTGTGTCAAGCTCCTTTTGGGACAATGATGTAACAAAAAGGTCGCGTAAATGCTCAGCAGAGGACCAATGGGCTGCCTCTTTTTAATACCCTCATATGTTCCTTGTCGTCATCTAAAAGGCCCGCTGCGTAGCAGGCATCTTTGTAAGTAGGATAAACTACACCGTTAATTTTCCTTATATCAGCGTGATTTCGACAACCTTTTTGACTATTTAGTAGCATCCCACAATAGTAACATTCACCTGCTGAGATTGGCACATTATGAATTCTGCCAATTGCATATTGTTTCTTCCTATGTGTCCACGTTCTTTTTGCAAGATTCCATACAAATTTTGTGTGACACTTTTCAAGCAGCGTCCTAATAGACTATCTAATATGACGGGTTAGTGTATGGGTCCTATTATCATGGAACTTAATAGGACATTTCATGTTTAGGTCTTATTAGATGAGTTTTATATGACACTTACTTATTTTAGTCACATTATGATACAACATAATACGACATTTGAGATCTAGGTCCTATTATCTTAATTTTTATAGGACCCTTAGTCGTGAGGGTCATATTACATATGGTCTAATACGACACATGTATATGCGTCCTCTTAAATTCGATTTTATATGACACTTATATGATGTAGTCTTATAATGACGGAATTTAATAGGACATTTCATTTATAAGTCTTATTAAATAAGTTTTATAGGACACTTATTTTTTTTTGGTCTTATTATGAAAGGAAACCTAACAGGTCACTTGATACATGTGTCCCATCACATTCGATTTGATATTATATGTCGTGTTCATGTTTTAAAGACGTGTAATAAGGTAGGTCATGTTACATTATTTTTTATTTAATGGCATGTGATACTTCATTCTTTAATTAGTCATTGTAGTCGTAGATATATAAGATCGGTTCAACGCATTTAAATCCGTAGGTCCTCGAAAGTGTCAATTCCTATAGTCGACCAAAGGTCCATCACCATATTTAACGAAAAAGGTTGGTAAAGTAGATCTAGAATTGACTCGATTACATCCCAAGATCTAAAATGACATGATATCTATAAGTCACACTACAACGATATTGTCTATATTATTCAGTACTACATTAACAACAACAAATCATAAATTTGGTTATCTATATTTAAGGACCGAAACTTAAGCTAAGTTTCGATCTTTGAGTTTTATAATCAAGTCAAGCTCAAGCTTAAGGTTGTAAGGTAACCACTAGAGATTGGTTGGGTTGCAATTTTTTTATTGCAATGACTAGAGTGTTGCATGCCCCAAGTTACAAAGAAAATAACAAACCCACAAATTTTATGAAGGAGAGGGGTAAGTTTGTGCAATTGTTAAACAAACCAACCTTGCTGGATCTAGCACTTGTAGGTTGAACATAAGCCGTGATCACCAAAAAATTCTTTGAACCAGACGATAAAGAAACATAATACACCAAAGAAATCAAATGATTAATGAACTAATGAATGAACCCACTAAGAAAAAAGAAAAAAAAAAGAAAGAAGAATAAGAAATGTTTTAACTCACACATTTAAAATGTAAAGGAGAATTTCATGGAAGACGCATCTCTTTATGTAGATACATCTGAAATGTGTGAATATGATTATTTCTCATACTTTTTATTTTACTTTTATTTTTTATTTGATCCTTACTCTAATGAACCAAATATATAAATTTTAATATTTATTTAATTCAAAGTTAATAATTTCTACTCTTTTAATTTAAAATTTAACATAGATTAAATTTTCATTCCCTCCCTCTTTTCCCCCTAATATTTTTAAGTTCTCCCGCCCCCTTGTTTTTCCCAAATCAAAACCCTTTCACTTCCTCAGATCCCCAATTTCCCATTCATATTTTTCCTTCTCTCAAGCTCCCATTAATTACCCCAAACGACAGAACAAAAACCGCATTAGTCATTAAGGTCTGGTACTTTTCTTCTCTACTAGCCTGTACCTTGCCTTTCCTCGTCATAAATCAATGGCATTTATTCCCACCACTGGACTATACTCAGCGCTTCAAAGCCAATTGTTGTCTTTGTAACACTCACACTGGTACAATTTTTTCTTTAGCAATACACTATTTGCTAACTACGTTAACTCTTATTCAAGTTCCATTTTTTTATAAATATTTTGTTTTAAGTTCTTAATAATGATTGCTCAATTCAGTTTCAGTCTTATGAAATTGGTTATTCAATTTGTTTATAGGTCGTGACGGGTCATTTGTGCTTTATATGAAGTTTGTGATGATATGCTTAACAAGTGTTTGATGATATGTCTAAGAAGCATATGTTGTTTTGCTTAAATTTATCTTTTTGTTTTAATTAGTTTTGAGATGTTTTTTGAGGCTACTGGTGTCGTTTCCATTTTTTTTTTTTTTTATGTTGTTGATTGAATGTATGGTATGCATATTTATGAACACAAAAACTCTTATGCTAAACCTTTTTATGTTGTTTTAAGTAGGTTTGTTCTGGTACCTATGCTTTTGTGATTCTCTTACACTACTACTAGCCTATATTTAGTAGCCTGCGAATAGGTTTTATGATTGGGCTGACCTTACAAATGGGATTATGAGGAAAGGACGAGGGGTTTTTTTTTACAGGATGTTATCTTCGAACCTCTGGTGGATCTGGGTCACCCACGCTTCTACCAAAAGAATATCTACTGATAATATTCTATGAGGTAATGCTTGAGGTTTCATTGGTTTTGAACATATAATATTATGTGCTTTACTTGTCCCGTTATTATGGGTCCCATTCACTTGAGTGGGTAATTGAAGTAGTAAAAGATTCAATTTGCGCAAGTTATTGTAAGCATTTTGGCATTTGTATTTGATCTTATCTGGTGTGAGAACTAAAAGAAATGTATGTAACACAAAAATTGACAAACAGTTATAGCTATCATAATACATTTTGTGATTTCACAACTTTATGATGACCTCTTTTTATTTTTATGTCCATTAAATTATAATTTCCTGAATGATAGAATTGTAGAAATCCTGGAAGGAAAAATGAACTTGAAAATATTTCAAAGTTAGGTATAAAAGTTTTTGTTCACAAAGAAAGATGCTCATAAAGCTACCTTTGATCATATATGTTTTGGATGATTCAAACAATATATATTACCCCTGTAATCTAACTCACCAAAGTTTTGCACAATGGTGTACTAAAAGGAAGGTTAGCGGGCCTAAATAATGTTTCTTTTGTCTTAGATGAATATGCAACTGTGACTTGCATGCATATTTATAAGAAAGGTTTATGCAAATATTTCTGTGGCATGCATTATTATATGCAACTAGCTATCGATAGAACCTTTAAATTGGGCGTAACAAGATAAATACCATTTATTTAGCACATATATACTTTTGAGTTAAGAATTTTGTTTTTAATTGGCGACTTTGGCGACTTGCAGGTTATTCATTATTCCAAGGCAAACGGCTCTTGGTTTATTTCTAACATGGAGAATCTTGCATCCCCACATGGACACTATTTGGCTAGGCTAATGTCAGTAATCTGTGAATTATGGTTCGCATCTTCATGCCTCATGGACCAGCTTCCTAAGCTATAGTTAGTCGGTCTATTGATCTCATTGTTGTTGTAAAAGGAGTTTTTCAGACGTGAACGAACCAGAAAGTAGTTGTTCTGTGCTTGTTTTGCACTTGAGGATGTTGCTTGAGGATCATCTACGACGACTAAAGATTATTTTCTTTTATTTTATTTATATTATATGCATGCATGTAACAAAATTTAGTAGACTTTATTTTAGATAGTGTCAACCTTTTGTGTTTGATGTCAATTAAATCATGTGTAAAACCTTCCAGGTGTAATGGTCAGAAATGACATGTTTTGATCTGCAATGAATTTTGAACTTTATATAATTTTAGACTCATTAATCGTCTCATATATTGTGTCTCAAATAGTGTTCAATAAGAATCGTGAGCGTCCTTAAAAGTAATGGACAAGACGTCCTAATAACGTGTCATGTTAGGACACCAAATTTGGTCGTAACAACCTTTTTAGGACATTTTTATTTGTACTAAAATGCTTTACATAGACAGACAATTCATTCTATGAGAACATCTTTAAGGACTCATAAATATGTCTCAAAAGAAAGTAATAGGTAAAGACGTATTAGAACACCTCAAAGCATCCTATTAAGATGTCTATTACGACACAATTTGCGTCCATTAAAACATTTTAATACGACTTTTCTATTTGTTTCATAATATGTTGCTTTTTAGGATGTTTAAATCATTAAATGTGTTCTAATACCATTCTACACCTAATACAACGCCTTCTTATGTGACACTTATAGTGTTGGTCCTATAATGTTAAAGGTCCTATAAACTAGACTAATAAGACACTTCTGGGCGTCCTATAAAATCTGTTTTGTTGTAGTGGTAATTTTTGCTCATAACTTATAATATAAGCTTAACATGATTTTATACATATTTAAGTGTCATTTTCTATGATCATACCCAACACTGACGGAATTAGGTATGTTGTTGTTTTATTCACGGTATATACTGTTTTAGATAGTTCATAAATATTGCCACAGGTTTAATAAAATGGCACCCGTATGTCTTCAAATTCAATTGTATTAACCATAGCTTATAACCTTTAATCCCGAATGTAGTATTAGTAACTACTCTTGAATTCTTCATTCTAAGACAAGAAGAGTTTTTGAAGCTAAGTAATTTTTGTTGATACCTTGAATTCTATTTTCAACAAATAATCGGTCTTACGAAACTATTTGAAAGCTAAGTCGAATTGAATTTTTCGTGTCATGCTTGTTTAGACTTCGAACGCTTATAAAGGTATCCAATATCTTAAAATAAACTATGAACATGATATATGCTCTAAGAAAAGGACAATAATTGTTTGTTTGTTATTTTTCTTTTTTTGTTACAAATAAAGCAAAATGTTGTGGAAATTTATTTTATCTGTTTTGGTGTAAATTTACCATCATCCCTTAAAATATCACTCTCTTAATTTCATGTCATTGGGACCATATTTCCATGTAAATGTACTTTTAGAAATTACGCGTTTACATGCATGTAAATAAAGAAACATAAAAATGTTTGTTAATGAAGCAATAATCTACTTTTAGAAACCATGTAGATGGACTACCAAAGGAGATTATTGCGTGTTTATACAAACGCGTTTACATGATTTTTATTGGTAGTCCTTTATTAATGATTTTTTAAACATATATTTTTAAATTTTGGCAAAAAGGTTTTTGTATAATCGACCGCCTTTATAGGTAGTTCTTTATGTGTTTAGTTAAAAGTATGAAAACATAATACAATAATTATTTGCTTTTTTTTTTTTTTTTTTTTTTTTTTTTTTTTTTTTTTTTTTTTTTTGAAAAAAGATTACATTTCATATCACTCCTCACAAATGGAGGTAATTTGAACACAACAAGTTACATCGAACATAAAGGGCAAAATCGAAGCCGACTTGCCAAACAAAATACACGAAGCAACAAGTTAAGCCAAAAGAAAGCATACACCCTAATAGTTGTGACAGACCACAACAACACCATACAAGAGTGGGGGGAATCACCAAAGTGAGCTTTAGGGAGACACAACCATACGAAGATGTAGCTTGACAAAAGTACACAAAGTACCGAAAACATACATAAAAGATATAACAAAGCATCCTAAAAGGAGCAAGAGCAAAACCCAACATATCTAGAATCAAAACCCAAGGTTACAGCAAGCTATCGATGGCGGACCACAACAGGTCTGAGCAGACTGAGCAGACGGCGGCAGCGACAACAACGGCAACGGCGAGAGATGACAGATCTGTGAGTAAGGCTTTTATTGTGGGAAAATAAAGTACAAAAAAGGATCCGGATGGCCGATCGAAACAGACCGCCGGAGAAAAGGATTGGATTTGGATGGATGTGTTTTAGAGAGAGGTAGGTGGACCAAAGCTTATAATTTAAGCTTAACATGACTTTATACATATTTAGGTGTCATTTTCTACGATCATTTCATAAAATGATAGCTATCTGCATGCTAAAGTGTATAAATATATACACCTACAATGATTATCTACTCATAGTGGTTAAAAACGAAGAATTATATTTTGATGTAGAACAATTAACTATTAATTTAGTATATACTACGTAACATTTAGGAAAATTGATGCACATAGATGTTTTCTTTCTTCCTTAGGTTGAAAACAGAGTTAAGGCAAGAAGCTAGCTAGACGCACGAACACTTTTAAACCACTCAATCCAATTTAATGATTATTTTCCTATTCTTATTAGTGATCCATTTGTAAGAAACAGCTTTAAATCAGTAAGCAGACAACTTTACTCAATCAGTCAATTGTCAACCTCCAGTCAAAAGTTTTCAAGAAGACAAATACTATACGTTTCCAGCCCAGTTCTATATATGCATGATCTATGCTACTTTCTTATTATACATGATCTATTTTGTGTATTTTTCCTTATAAAAAAATGGACACCATGGAGAAACTTCTCTATGAAGCATCACTAGAAGGAAATACAATCGCCTTGCTAACGTTGCTTCAAGAGGATCCACTTATTCTCGATAGACTTACCCTAAACCGCCATGGTGACATGCCTCTACACATTGCATCGATGCTTGGACATGTTGATTTTGTCAACGAGATCCTAACTCGAAAGCCTTACTTGCTATGGATGTGATTCACAAAAACATTTGCCTCTTCATATAGCGTCTGCTAAAGGGCATGTGGAAATAGTGAAAGCACTAGTATCGGCTAACCCTGATACGTGCCTTGCACGTGATCGTGATGGTGGAACCCCTCTTCATCTTGCAGCGATTAAAGGACGTAGTGAAGTTGTGAAAGAGCTTGTGCAAGCTAAACCTCATGCAGCTAGAGTCATGGTGCAACAAGACACCATATTGCACTTGTGTGTCAAGCATAACCAACTCGAGGTTTTAAAGTTGTTAATAGAGGTGATCATTGATCACGAGTTTATAAACTCCATAGATGCTCATGGCAATACTATACTACACCTAGCTGTTGCAGACAAACAAATCGAGGTATGCATATATGCTAAAATTCTTTTCATATATTTGATAAATTGCATGTGTTTGAAAGAATTGTCCAGCCTGTTAACTATATATGGCTGATTTATACTAACGGTCTTTTGACCTCGAGATATCAGGTGCCTTTTTAACCAAGAAGTATGTTGTAGGTTCACGTCCCAGTTCACCGGGGCAACTAAGCGTGTATTAAAAGTGTCTTGTGATGTTGAAAAAGATAAATATATATGACTGATTATTTTTATTTTCAATATTTTTTAGACCGTTAGATTCTTGCTACTTGATACGACAATAGAAGTGAATTCTACAAACAAGAATGGAGAAACACCGTTGGATATACTGGCTCAAGTTCCAAGAGATTTAACATATCAACAAATTATGCTATCGCTAACACGAGCAGGAGCTGTTGAGGCAAAACCACATGGTTTAGTCAATCAGATTCCCACAAATTCAAGAATTAATATGGGGTTTGACAGATTAGCATATCATCACTCGAAAGATGGTTCAACAAACCATGAAGATTGGCTAGACAAGAAGAAAGACTCGTTAATGGTTGTGGCGTCGTTGATTGCAACTACGGCCTTTCAAGCAGGTGTTAATCCCCCTGGTGGCGTTTGGCAAGAAGACTCACTTGATAATAATCAGAAGGCTGGATACCCTATCATGGAATACACTTTTCCAATTTTCTACGACATATTTCTATTATGCAACACCGTGGGCTTTGTTTCAACTCTTAGCATTATTTTGTTGCTTATTAGTGGCTTACCATTTTTAAGGCATCGTGTTTTCTTGTGGCTATTGATGGTGATTATGTGGATTGCTACAACATCTATGGCCCTCACTTATTCGGTTTCTATCTGGGTTTTGACACCAATGGCCGAGCCTAACTCATTTGGGCTTAAGTCACGTGGGTTTGTTGCGGGAAGTGTCATTTTGGTTTGGATTGGGTTGATGACTCTTTTAGTTGTTGTACACACTATTCGGCTAATTGCAATCACTTTTAGGGGGTTAAGAAAACTATTGTTGCCAAGAAGCTAGGAAGACCTTCATACTCCAATCGATATAAGCCGTGTGAAATACGCAACAAGTATAATATGTTGCATGTTATGCAAGTATTAAAGTCTTGACAGTGATGTAACCGTGAGATCTCTCTATCAAGGTATAGTTGAATAGTATGTTGAATGAGTTTTATTTTTATATATCACTAGAATATAGGCTTGCGGATTTCGCGAGTGACAATTAAAAATTTTTATTGTAAGAAATATCAGTTGTAAGTTGATAAAGTAAATGAGCTTTTAGCATGCTTGAATATTCTACATTTGTTAAATCGAACATGAAGCAAAATGCATAATCTTAACTAACTATACTACTTTATAATGCATTTAGGCCTTCTAAAATTAGAAGACTTAAAAATTCAGACTTTTTTACTTGCTTATTATGGAAAGAATTAAAAAAAATAAGATAAGGAGCTCCAATCATTGAGTGACATGTGTCACTTCTCTAACTAAAAAATAACAAAAAGGGATGAGTTCTAACAAACTAAAATAAAGAGCTCCAATAATGGGGTGACACATGTCACTTCCTAACTAATTAATCACATTTATTTTTAAATTTAAATATCTTTTAATCCGTTTAATTTTTTTATGATCTAATTTCACCATATTTTTAAAAATTTTGTGCTCTTTAATTCAACATCCATTTTGATATATTTTTATGAGTTTTCATTAGTAGTCGGGAAGAATCGGAGTTGAAAAGAGAGAAACTTACTTGAATTAAACGTAAAAATGAAAAACATTTGTTCGCTACAAAATAGTCATCGGGTACCCGCCGCCGCATTGCGCGGGTACCCTTCTAGTAATCCTAATAAGTATTAGAAAGATCATTGGTGTGTTTGTTAAAGGTAGTTAGAAGTGAGCTATGAGCAGTAGCAACAACTCATCGTTTTTAAATAAAGCATTAAAAAAAGAGCATTCTTAAAAAATAGCAAAACTCACTGTTCCTTTGCCAGACGACTAATAAAAATCAAATTGCTTATTGTTTACCACTCACCACTTCAAAAAATTTCACACCGCTCCATGCCAAACATGCCCCATAGCATGATTCAATAAAAACCCACAAATACAAAGGCCTATAAAAAGAAGACAAATCATCATACACATAATAAATAAAACAAAAGCATTATATAAAGAGAAATGATTGAGAGACCTAAACTAATGTATAATTTTCTTCCGATTTAAATGGTATTTTGATGGGTATTTTGGTGTGTGTTATGTGTGTGTTTTAATGTGTGTGTTTTATGTGTGTGTGTTTTAGTGTGTGTTTTGTTGCAGGTGGTTAAAAGGAAGAAGAAAGCAAGTTTGAGGTTTTGGCAGATTCAGTCCTTGTAGTTTGTTTTTGTTTTTTTTTTCTTTTTTTCTATTGTTTTTCAAAATTGACAGTTTCAGTCCTTGTCGTTTGTTTTTGTTTTTTTTTTCTTTTTTTTTCTATTGTTTTTCTATTGTAAATTTTATTTTTTAAAGAAAAGTGGGCCTCAAAATGTTGAGTTATGATTTAACCTTGGGAATGTTATGATAGTGGGTGTTTTTTTTGTGTGAATTAAGGTGAAATGTTAAAGATGATGTAGTGCTGACGTGGCAAGAGGTTAAAGTTTAACTCATGTTATGATAGCAAATGCTCTAAAAGAATATTGTGGCACTAGCTCATTAGTTTATGAAGAAGTGGGTCCCTCATTTATAACAAATGAAAGAGTGACACCCAAGTTTAGACACAAAGTTAAGCATGAGTTTAGGCCTCCTAATCATTCCGCTTATATAAATTATATATTGATCCTGAATATTTAAAAGTTATAAAGACAACAACTTTGAAAAAAAGAGAAATTAAAACATATTAATATAGATAAATTAGCATAATCTTAGCATACTTAAAAAGCTTGTATCTCACATACCAGACAACCTATCGTGTACAAATATAAAAAAAATAATAAATAAATAAAATAAAAAAATTTGTGATAAATGTTGTTCAGATTGATGTAACTGAATTGTTGGTAATAGAGTTGTGTAGATTTTTGATATTTCATAGAAATATTTGTTTCTGGCTAAGTTATATCCCGTGATGTCCTCTTTGAAAGCAAACTTCCTTTCAAGCAATATATTGAAATCTTTGGGCAATACGACTTGGTGTTAAGTCTCGATGAAATATAGAAACCTGCGTAATTTAATTATCGAATGTACACACACATAGAGAATATTTTAAAATTAGCATACCACAAATGACATACAGATCTTGGTTGAATGTGTTGTTTGTTCAACTAAAACTTGAGAGTGCATCAAACATGATTAATAAAACAAAACACATAGTAATCGAAGGTTGCTTTATGATTCTGGTAAAACCAATCATTTCTAAATTTAGCCGGCCATTAGAAACTTTTGAACATGCAAGACTGATGATCGACATGCCCTCGATCCAAGTCAAAACTGTCATTGAGAACCCGCTAATACATAAGCTTGATCTTCCGTTGCACTTTAATTGCAATCATCGAATATTGTTCATAAAACCAACTTCTTAATTAACGGGTGTATCTCCATTATTAGAAAACAAAAAGAATATAGTATCATCTTTAGCAACATTATATCACCTTCACACTGCACAACCAATCATTTGACAGACATTCTCGTAAATGGCCGAGACACAAAACATTAAGGGGGCGTTTGGTTAGCTGGAATTCATCGTAATCTGTTGTAATTGTAATCTAAATTACATTATAATCTTGTTTGGTTGGCAGGATGGATGTAATTGTAATTGAGATTACATTACAGTGCTTGTTTGGTTTGTAAAGAAATATAATTGGATTATAACTAATTACGTCAAGTGATGAAATTCAGATTACATAGCAATCTTGATGGAATGTTTTGAATTACGTTGTAATTCAGATTTTTACAAGTTAAATATAAGTATTTATCTTTTATCGTTATTATAATTATTATTAATATATAATTTAATTTTAAAAAAATTAATAAAAAATATAATTATTATTATTTATTGTGTTATTTATTATTATTATTATTATTATTATTATTATTATTATTATTATTATTATTATTATTATTATTATTATTATTGTTGTTGTTGTTGTTATTAATAGTCCATATTTCTTTTTTGAGATGTCTCAAAAAGATTGTCCACTTTCCTTTTTTAGTAATAAATAGGAAAGTTAGTGGGAGAATATTCTATATGAGTGGTTGAAAATTTTTGTGGTCCCACTTTTATTAAACTTGGTGATTTTTGTCTCCTGACAATAATTTTGAGACGGAGGAAGTATTATTATTATTATTATTATTTATTAATTATTATTTTGATTATTTATTATTATTATTATTATTGTTATTATTATTATCATTATTATATTATATTATTTATTTATTTATTATTATTATTCTTATTATTTTAATATTTTTTTATTAATTATTATTTTATTATATATTATTATTATTATTTATTATTATTATTATTACTATTATTATTATTATTTTATTTATTAATTTTATTTTTATTTATTATTGTTTTTATTTATTATTTTATTATTTGAATTATTATTATATTAATTATTTATGTCTTATAAAAAAAATTGAATTACATTACATTACGAGTCAACCAAACACATCAACAGATTTCTTTAATTACAATTACAACACCATCCAATTCTTTGAATTACAATTACATCAAATTACAATTCAGTCCAAATATTACAATTTCTTTAAAAACATTATGTGAACCAAACGTCCTCTAAGTTATACTTAGTAGCTGTGAATATGTGTACATATTATAACAAAAGAAGGCTATACACTCATCTCGATCCTACAATGAGGTGTATTATACATCTTAAGAAAAGAATTATTAGGTAATAATGAAACGCTACACTTACCAAGAAAAACTTAGAGCAAAAAGATAAACTTTGAATACAAATATTACAACACCATAATCAAAATAAATGTGATCAAACGGCTAGCCCTACTTTAAGCCTACTAAGCGGGTGTATGTAGCTGTGTCGAAGAAGCCAGATACTAATAAAGATAAAATTAATAATGAGGCAAGTACGAGTGGGACGACAGTTGCTACATCAAACCCATTTGATGTTGATACTGATGAGAATGATATTCCTTGTCCTACTCCTATTGTTGAGAAAATTGAAAAGCTTGAAAAGCTCATTATTGATGGAAAAGCTACTCTTATGGATGGTAATGGTCATCCTCTAAAAAAGGTTGATTATCCGGGTAATACAAAAGAAGCTAAGGTGGATGGGTCTCAAAACACTGGTAAGGATTCACAAGAGCAGCTTGTGAGTGACTTGAAAGAGAAGGAGTAGGTTGCGGCTTCTAAGCCTAGTTTCTCTTCTTCTCCGTATGCTAAGGTGGGTAACCCATTTTTTAAGGTAGGGGAAGCGGTTGTTTGGACAGAGATGATGAGGAGGTTCTTCCACCGGATAATCCTATGGCTAATTTTCTCGCTTCGACAGGCGGTGGGCACAAGCTTGAAGATTACTATGATGACTATGCGGATCAGGTCTACGATTTATCAGGGCAATTGGATGCTTTTTATGGCATGTATGATATCAAACTTTAAGGTCGTGGTAGGTAGTTATTTTGTTTTGGTAGGTGTCTTATGTAACCTAATAAGGAGTGGTTTGTTTTCTTATTTAAAATAGGAAGTTTCTTGTTATGTAAGCTTTTTTGCCTATGTAACGAGCTGAGATATGGGACTTCACCCATATCCTTTGTACTTAAACATTTTTTTTTAGTAATACAATAATTTACCGGGAAAATCTTTAAAAAAGTAAAATAAAATAAAAAAATAAAAAATACAGTTGGGCCCTACTTTTCCTTCCGAATGTTTTACTTGATTTTAGCTTTGAGTTTTTGTGTTTCCATGTGGGCTGTAAATTTATTTTGGGTTCCGCTTCTTTTAATCTGCTCGATTATGGAAGTTGAGATGCTGTTTATTTTAATGTTTTGTTTTTTGGTAATATATTGATGCCTTTCTAAAAAAAATGTGACCACTCTTATGATTACTATCTACTAAAAACACCTACAATTCAAAGTCCCTGTATTTCTATTTGGGCAAATCACCTAGAAATGCAGTTAACTTGCCACTTTTTCTCATTATATGTAGCATTCTTTTTTTTTCCTCATTCTGTCAATAAACTTCTATCGTTAGTCCTTTGTGTGTACCCGTTACAAAAAAAACCTGCATCGTTAGTCCTTTATGCTAACGGCCGTTAATAAATAACTTAAAATTTGGTTATCTTACGCTAAACTTGCGTCGTTGGTCCTTTATACTAACAATCGTTAAAAATAACTTAAAATTTGGTTTTCTTACGTTTCTGTCCCTTTTTTTCACGTTTTCGTACGTTTTTACACGTTTTCGTTCGTTTTAACACGTTTTTATCCATTTTTTCAAGTTTCATACGTTTTACACGCTTTCATCCGCGTTTTACAAGTTTTCGTTCGTTTTTTCACGTTTTCATCTGTTTTTACACGTTTTCGTCCGTTTTTGCGCATTTTCGTCCGTTTTTGCGCATTTTCATTCGTTTTTACATGTATTCGTCAGTTTTTACACGTTTTCTTTCGTTTTTTTTCACATTTTCATGCGTTTTTACACATTTTCATCCTTTTTAACACATTTTCGTCCGTTTATGCACGCTTTCATCCCTTCTTACACGTTGTCTTCCATTCTAACACGTTTTCGTCCGTTTTTTCACGTTTTCATCCGTTTTTGCACGTTTTCATCCGTTTTTACACGTTTTCATCCATTTGTACACATTTTCGCCCATTTTTGCACGTTTTCGTTCGTTTTTACATGTTCTCATCCGTTTTAACACGGTTTCGTCCGTTTTGACACGGTTTCGTCTGTTTTTTTTCATGTTTCCATCTGTTTCTAACACGTTTTCGTCTGTTGTTTCACGTTTTCATCCGTTGTTTCACGTTTTCATCCGTTTTTACACGTTTTCATCCGTTGTTTCACGTTTTCGTTCGTGTTTGCACATTTTGTGTAAAAACGGACGAAAACGTGTAGAAACGGATGAAAACGTGTAAAATGGAGGAAAACGAGATAAACGGACGAAAACGTGTTAAAACAGACGAAACTATGTAAAAACATTCGAAATCGTGCAAAAACAGTCGAAAACGTGCAAAAACGGATGCAAACGGGTAAAAACGGATGAAAGCGTGAAAAATGTGACGAAAGCGTGTTAAAACAGACCACAACGTGTAAAGACGAACGAAAACGTGTAAAAACGGATGAAAACATGTAAAAATGGATGAAAACGTAAAAAAAAGGACGAAAACTTGTTAGAACGGACAAAAATGTGTAAAAACAGACGAAAACGTGAAAAACAGTCGAAAACGTGAAAAAACGGATGTAAACGTGTAAAACCGGATGAAAACGTGTAAAAACGGATGAAAACATGTAGAAACTGATGAAAGCGTGTTAAAACAGACCAAAACGTGTAAAGACGGACGAAAACGTGAAAAACAAACGAAAACGTGTAAAAACGGATAAAAACATGTAAAAACGGATGAAAACGTGAAAAAACTGACGAGAACGTGGTAAAACGGACGGCAACGTGTAAGAAGGGATGAAAGCGTGTATAAACGGACGAAAATGTGTTAAAACGGATGAAAACGTGTAAAAACGCATGAAAATGTGAAAAAATTGAAGAAAACGTGTAAAAACGGACGAATACCGAAAACGTGTTGGAACGGACGACAACGTGTAAGAAGGGATGAAAGCATGCATAAACGGACGAAAATGTGTTAAAACGGATGAAAACGTGTAAAAACTCATGAAAATGTGAAAAAACGGAAGAAAACGTGTACAAAACGGACAAATACGTGTAAAAACGAATGAAAATGCTCAAAAACGGACGGAAATGTGTAACAACGGATGAAAACTTGAAAATGCGGATGAAAGCGTGTAAAAACGTATGAAAACGTGAAAAAACAGACAAAAAAGTTATTTTTTAACGTTCGTTAGTATAAATGACCAACGATGCAAGTTTAGTGTAAGATAACCAAATTTTAAGTTATTTATTAACGGTCGTTAGCATAAAGGACTAACGATGCAGGTTTTTTTGGTAACGGGTACACACAAAGGACTAACGATAGAAGTTTATTGACAGAATGAGAAAAAAAAAAGAATGCTACATACAATGATAAAAAGTGGCAAGTTAACTACATTTCTAGGTGATTTGCCCTTTCTATTTACGTGAACAGCTCATAACTTCATAAGTGTTCACAATAAGTTAAGTTAGTGAAAAAGAAAAATGCTAATTGAATTAATGAGGATGCAACTCACATTTTGATACAAGAACACAACCTAAGTGTAAGTTGTAGCATTCCCGGCGTTGTGTGTTGTTAATTAACCACGAAATGATCGAAATGCGCCTATCTCATGTGGGTGCCATCTAAGATCGTTGATGGTTCGATCAAAAGCTAGAAAATACACACATACACCATCAAAGACATCTAACTGAATGCAAAAAAAAGAAGTGCATACTTTAACAATGCATAACAGACTACACCAAATGTCTAAGCCAAGAAAATCAAATATTAGGCGTTGTGATAATTTAGAAATATAGTTACATATTGCTTAGAAATTATTTAGACGAAATCACGAAAAGCATATGAAAGGTTTTATGGATATTTATTCCGGATTCGAACTAGAGACTTCGGGATTGCACACATTACGTATGAGAATTGATGTTAAATAATTAATATATATAAAATGTTATTATTATTAATTATTAGTCACGAAATAAATACTTAACGGTAGTTAATATTTAACGAGGTTTGGCTAACGGTCGTTAAATGTAAACTTAAAGGACTAGAGATGAAATTATAAGTCGGGAAAGATCTAGAATCCCTTTGGGATTGCTTTGGCAAATCGGTGGGGGTTTCTAACCCAACCCACACATTAACTTGTCCTCTAAGATTGGTTACCTAAATACAATCCATGGTATTCATTCTAAACCTAATCTTGGTGACTTGCAAACCTAATTTCTCTCCTTCTTCCTCTTTCTTGTGTGTGGCCGGTCGAACTCCCCTCCCCATAGGGATTCGATTTGCTTAACTAAAGATTAAGTATTTGGTTTCCTTTGTGATCAAGAACCTAGCTTTTCACTTCAATTCGCTAATAGTACGTGCGTACAAGAACGAAGAACAAACGCACTTGTGTTTGTGAATTCTTGGTGGTCGATTTTTTGGTGGGACGAATTAGGTGAAACCCTAAGTTAGGGTTTTGGGTTTTGTTACTTGTTCACATCACCGTTTGGTTATTGTTTTGCTAAAAGGTACGCGTTTCTTATTCGGTTAATTAATATGCATATATTATTCTTATACTTCCACTGCATGCTTTGATGATGTTTACTTGCTTTTGTAAATTGTTATGATTAGTAAAACCCAACAGTGGCATCACGAGCCGTTAATATGATGTAAATAATTACCGAAACACATAAAAATTGAATCTTTATGATTATTGCATGCTTTTAATGGTTTCTAGGGTTTTGAAATTGGAAACCCTAATTTTTTTTAATAGGGTCGATTACCCTTTTTTTATTTAATTAGGTTTTAATTTTTGTAAAACTTGTAGAAACCCTAGGATTGCATGCTAATTTTATGTGGTTATTATGAATAAATTGTTATGTGCCATGTAATATGCGTATCTTGGGTGATAATTGTTATGCGGATTCCATGGTGGAACATGCATGTTTTGCCATGGAGTATTTTTTGTTATAAATGTTTAGTGATACACACATATTTTATTTATTTGATAATTATTGAATTGGGGAAGACCTCAATTATACTAATAAAAATTCGTTATGTGCTATTTGGTATACTATTAACTTTGGATTACGCAATCGGCTTGTCGATGTACGTGGCTCTTCTACCTTGTAGTTGAAAGCCCTAGTTAATGTATGCATTTATTCACGCCTAGAATTGTTTATTAGGGTTTATCGAAATAATTATGCATGTGGCTAATTGTTTTTACATATGTTAAATTGTTTAGTTATATGTTTATATTATTTGAGTGTGTTTAATTTTTATTAAAATGCTTTTTTGTTTATATATTGTTTGACATGTTAGTAAGCAAAAAGGGTTTTTTATGAATAGAAAATTAAATGGACTAAATAATGGCGAAATTGATTTGTTTTCTAAGTATTAATTCTTAAACTTTTAATCGATTGATGCGACTGTACTAAATGGTTAGAACGGCTCACCCACTAGAACAAACTATAAAGGGGTTAATTAAAAAGTGTGCACAGTCACACTGAAAGGATGTCTAAGGTTATGCTTTTGCGCTTACCTGGTCCTCTGCCCCCTGTAAGTTCGATTTGTTAGGAATTAGAAAATTCCATAGTGAAGAGTCGGTCACCCCAAGTATTCTCTAGCATAAGTTAGCTCGTAGACTTGTAATTATTTACATTATTTAGCAGTTTATTAGTTAGTTTGTAGCGTAGATTTAGTTTGTGTAACACCGTGGAGGTAGGACGGGTCTTTACCCACTGTATCCCTGATCCACAGGCCGATAGGAGGTCGAATAGTCTGTTACTATAAATACTCCTTCCATCCATGGAAGGGGTGGTGCTTCTCTTTCATCTATATTCCCTTTTTGTAAACCTCTAGCAAGAACACCCTCTCTCTCTAATAACTCTCTAACTATGGCAAACATGTATTTTGATCATCCAAGACCACCCGAATCATCAATCACAATAAATATTCGATCCTTCAATTGGTTTCAGAGCCAGGTTGTTGTGTTTTGATGATTTCTTGTGGTTTTGATTCGTGTTTGGAACTGTTTTTTTTTTGTTTATTTGTGTGGTCGGAACTTTGTTATGGGGAACGGGTTTTATAGACAAGCTTTGTGTTTCGTTTGATCAAAAAGGTGTTATGGTCATATCTGCTTCAAACTGTTTTCAACTACTATTTGCTTCATATTTACCAAAACAGTCTTGTGTCAAGTTTTTGGTCCAATCAGTCAATAGTAATATCATCAGTTCTTGTGTCAAGTTTTTGGTCATAAGGTCAGATTTACGTGGTCAAAATGAAGCATTCTTATGCAGTTTTTCTGGGTAAGAATGATAGTATGATAAAATGACTTGTATTTCATGCTAGATTTGTCATATGTCCCGTCAGGCGACTTGTCTTGACAAGTCGTCCAGATTCGTTGAATCTGGTCTTGGCGAGTTGTGGTGTTAATACAGTAGCGACTTAGTGTCAAGTTGTAGCGACTTGGCTAAAAGAATTTGCTAGCGACTTGTTTACTGAAAAAAAAAGGTAGCGACTTATATTTATAAGTTGCATGTTGTGCTTTGAAAGAAAGGGTTAGCGATTTGTTACAAATCCTAGCGACTTGACTCATTTGGCTAGCGACTT
>OU343221.1:282981727-283114804 GCA_910596185.1 Chrysanthemum makinoi
TTCGCGGACTTTTATTTCACGCTTGAGTCGCTTAAGAGCCGTAAACACAATAGTTACCGACAAATAAGGATTTTTGTAGTTACAAAGTAAAATGGTTCACTGAATATTTTGGTTCATCTTCATCCATATTATTTAGAACTATAAAAAGAAATTGATCAGCATTCGTTAGTATCTAATTTCTATGTTTATTATATTGTTTTAGACTGTGAAAGTTTCCTCTTATCTTTATGTAGAATTATATTTTAGAAAGATCGAATTACATATATCTCTAAACCATAGAAAAGCAACTAAAATGAACATATATCATCTTAACCATGACCGGCTTCCCATGGCTCACAAGCATGGGGAATTCTTCAATGAGGTGGTAAACACAACTATTTGGGCTATATGGAATCATCAAAACAAAACCGTCTTCATCCTCAAACGACCTCAAAAGGAACAGATTTTTAATGATGTAAAACGATTGTCGTACAATTGGAATTCTAGTAGGAGTAGCAATATCACGTCTAGTTGGATATAATGGTTTTGTATTCCTTGTAACGTTCTATCCTCGACTTTGTAATTCCTTTTTCAAGCTTCTTGCTAGTTAATACAATTGTTGTTCAAAGAATAAAAATAAAAGAATCATAGTTCAGGTTGATGTCAAGTTACTTTTAAAAATTATAAATGATCTTGTAGTTTACTATGTTGAAATTTCTTTTAATGACTGATAGTAATATGTATATCTATTTGTTGGTTATGTACATAAGAAAACTACTACCTTACTACTCTTTTTTATTTGTTTCATAAATATACAAAACCATTGGAGACTTAGCATAAGTAAAAATTATTTATAACTGTTTAGTATAGAAGTTTTTTTTTTTCTTTTGTTTTTTTGTTTGTTTTACTAAAACATAGTATTATCTATAAATAAAGAAACTAAAATAAAATTGGGAAAAATGCATTTCAAATTTTAGGTGAAACAAAAAGAGTAGCAAACAATTTGCAAAAATAGGTAGGAGGAAAGATTGACCTCATCTTAGTTTACTCAAGATGATAGCCATTAGACTAACAATACATTTATGTTATAATATTTGTTATTTATAGATTTATTAGCTATGTGTTTAGTAATTTTCTAATAATATCTTTATGAATAGTAAAATGGAGTTGGTGATAGTATAATAGAGTAATGACAAATTATGAAACATATAATGATGTTTATAAGACTAAGAAATGATAAAGTAATGCCCCTAATTAATGTATTGAACACATCTATTTGCTTTAAAACTTAAATAATAACTGTTGAAAATTCTGAATAAGTATTGGAAATTTCTTGGTTAATACATCAAAATATAATACAAACTGAAGCTAGTCAATTGTCAAGCTCTTGTCATGGATAATATTTCATAATTAATATTGCAGTTAGAGTTCTCTCTCACCCCTAATTTGATGACTTGTTCAAAGAAGATTATTGTAATATTGTAGAATTTCGGTTACTAGTTTGCTTGATCAACATTGTCGATTATTAATGTTTTGGAAACGAGAGGTTGTGAACATTTTTTATGAGTCAATAAACTTATTTGGTGGTGGTTATGATTGTGAAGATGATTATAATGAGTATAATTATGATGGTATCTTGGATCACGTCTACGATCTTCCAAAGAATTTGGATGATTTTTATGACACGTATGATATCAAATTCAAAGGCCTTGATAGGAAATAATTTTGTTTTCATAAGAGTCTATTGTTATCTTTTAAGTAGTGGTTTATTTTCTTGTATAGAGAATATGAATTATCTTATTATGTAAGTTTTTCCGTCCATGTAACGGACTAAGATATGGGATTCACCGGTATCTTTTGTACTTAAACGTTTTCTAGAGTAATATATTTACCGGGTATTTGACCTTTTACCTCAAAAAAAATGTTTTGCAAACGATTACACGCCTTTTTGAGCAAACTTATAATTACTAGTTACATAACATGATATAACACGTATCTTACAAACATATTAATTCCTAATTACGATTTCCAGTCATTGCAAGTAGGGTATGTTTAGCGCAAAACGTTTTGGAGTCGTTTTGGAGTTATTAGCGCGTTTAACATTTAACATTTTTTATACAAATCTTATTTGACAACAAGTGGTTAACACAAGCTTTACAATTGTAATGCTACTTCTTCAAACACTTCTAAAACAAGCATTAAAATCTAACGTTACTTTTACTTGATTTTACACATTAAAATTTAATTACACTTACCAAACACTTTTAAAAACCTACTGTTTATTGCTACCGTACCGCCTATTATTGCTATTTCCCTCGAATATTCAACTCATTGAAAAGTCTTCAAGAAGACAAATACAATATGTTTTCAGCCCAGTCTATATATAAGCATGATCTATGCCACTTTCTTATTATACATGATCTATTTTGTGTTTTTTGTACTTATAAAAATTATGGACACCATGGAGAAACTTCTCTATGAAGCATCACTAGAAGGAAATACAATCGTCTTGCTAACGTTGCTTCAAGAGGATCCACTTATTCTCGATAGACTTACCATAAACCGCCATGGTGACATGCCTCTACACATTGCGTCAATGCTTGGACATGTTGATTTTGTCAGCGAGATCTAACTTCGAAAGCCTCACCTTGCTATGGAATGTGATTCACAAAAACATTTGCCTCTTCATATAGCGTCTGCTAAAGGGCATGTGGAAATAGTGAAAGCACTCGTATCGGCTAATCCTGAGGCGTGCTTTGCCGCGTGATCGTGATGGTGGAACCCCTCTTCATCTTGCAGCGATTAAGGGCGTAGTGAAGTTGTGAAAGAGCTTGTGCAAGCTCAACCTCATGCAGCTAGAGTCATGGTGCAACAAGACACCATATTGCACTTGTGTGTCAAGCATCACCAACTCGAGGTTTTGAAGTTGTTAATAGAGGTTATCATTGATCAAGAGCTTATAAACTCCAAAGATGCTCACGGCAATACTATATTACACCTAGCTGTTGCTAACAAACTAGTTGAGGTATGCATATATACTTAAACTTCTTTCCATCATATTTCATAAATTTATTTGTTTGAAAGATTTGTCCTACTAACTACATGGCTGATTTATACTAACGGTCTTTAAGCTATAGAGGTATCACGGTGCCTTTTTAACCAAGAAGTTGTAGATTAAAGCGTGTATTAAAAGTGTCTCTTCTGATGTTCAAAAATATAAATATATACTATGACTGATTAGTTTTATTTTCAACATTTTTTAGACCGTTAGATTCTTGCTACTTAATCCGACGATAGAAGTGAATTCTACAAACTCAAATGGAGAAACCCCGTTGGATATACTGGCTCAAGTTCCAAGAGATTTAGCATATCAACAAATTATGCTATCGCTAACACGAGCAGGAGCTGTTGAGGCAAAACCACACGGTTTAGTCAATCAGATTCCCATGAATTCAAGAAATAATATGGGGTTGGACAGATTAGCATATCATCACTCGAAAGATGGTTCAACAAACTATGAAGATTGGCTAGACAAGAAGAGAAACTCATTAATGATTGTGGCGTCGTTGATTGCAACTATGGCCTTTCAAGCAGGTGTTAATCCCCCGAGTGGCGTTTGGCAAGAAGACTCCCCATAGTAACGATCCCCTTCATATGGCCGGATACGCTATCATGATATCCAATCATCAAACTTTATACTACATCTTTCTAATATGCAACACGGTCGGCTTTGTTTCAACTCTTAGCATTATTTTGTTGCTTATTAGTGGCTTACCATTTTTAAAGCATCGTGTTTTCTTGTGGCTATTGATGGTGATTATGTGGATTGCTACAACATCTATGTCCCTCACTTATTTGGTTTCTATTTGGGTTTTGACACCAACACCCGAGTCTAAGTCATTTAGGCATGTTGCGGAAGGTATTGTTTTGGTTTGGATTGGTTTGATGACTCTTTTAGTTGTTGGGCACACTATTCGGCTAATTGCAATCGCTTTGAGAGGGTTTAGAAATCTATTGTTGCCAAGAAAGAAGACCTTCATACTCCAATCGACATAAACCATGTGAAATGTAACAAGTTTAACAACTAGCATGTTATGCAAGTATAAAGTCTTGATAGTTATGTAGCAGTGAGATGTCTCTATTAAGGTATAGTTGAATAATGAATAGCATGTTGAGTGAGTTTTATTTTTATATATCATAAGTCACTGGTGATGTATATATGTTATATTATGTATGATTTATGTCTATTCTCATAGAATTTAAGTGTTGTTTTTGTACGCTAACAAGTTTTATAAGTGCACATGTAATGCCCCAATTTAGTTTGGTATATTAATATGAATCTCATATTCTCGTAGACTCATAGGGAGTTGACTCGACGATAATAACTATTAGATGCTATTATGTAAACCTGTTATTATTCATAGCACAAATACACCATACATGTATGTATCCGCATGTTGGAAAACCATCACACTCAAACTTTGTGTTATTTCCTCCGTAGAAAACCGTTTCGATGCCCACATAGTCTCCATTTGCAAATATCCATCAAAATCTATACGAAAATCTAAGGGACCAGCCAGGTTCTTTGGACTCGCCACTAACCTGATGCGTAACACACTCTGTGACGTACTGTCTCTGCCTTCATCTCTTATACCTTCCAATAGGTACTTGACGGGCACATGTAGTTGACCCAAAGTCTTATCGTTCTTGACAGCCTTAATCTTGATTACCAGTATTTGTCCCGCAAGCTCACTCATTGTGAATTTTGATAGGTTCTGAAGTTACACTTTTGTTTAATGAGGCTCGTACCTACTTGTCCGATATGGGACAGACTGCATAGCCGTCTAATGAATTAGTGTTGTTCTTGAAACTTCGTGCCGAGGTGTGCGTGATATCACGACCCACGCGATTGTTAGGGTCGTTCACGAGGTTAATCGGGATTCCGGATTGTTCCATACTTGCCTAGAAGACTCTATGAAAGGTGCAAGAAGATCTTGGAATCCTTTGAAAGTACTTAGAAACCCTAGATGCTTCCACGTATGGAAGGTTGTAGAATATGGGCTTGCCTTGGAGTTCTAAATAGTTGCCCTAGATTTGTAGTATAAATAGATAACCTCCTCATTTGGGTGAATCATCTCTCAATTCACTTGTAATCTTCTATGGTAAATTCTCTCACTTGTAATATTCTCTCAAGGAGTACCAATATTGCCCCATTCACATGTTCCCTCTTTATAAAAGCTTTCTTAGTTGCCTAGATTGTTGAGTATTTGAGCAAGACTTACTTAGTGAGACTAAGTGTAATATACGAAAGACCCTTATTGAGATAAGTCGTGAGCGGTGGTATTAGGCGAGTCGATTAGAGGCTATGACAAACAAAACCGAGAAAAATGGCTAGTGGAAATACGGTTGTGGACAAGAGCGTGGTGCGAGATGATAATCATCAAAACCCCAAGAAGAGAGGCATGTCTAAGGACGTTGTGGCAAGTTTGGATAAGAGAGTGGTGGGTGTAGAGATATCTATGACGGAGTTGAAGAACCAAGTTGAGGGCTTGAAAGGTCTTGACTCGAATTCCACGATCATGAATGTTGACTTTAGGGTGGTCATCAATACTCTTAGTGGCGAGGCGTAAGACCACGATGATTTAAAAGGAGATGCTCATGGGCAAGGTCATAAAGTTGCAAGAAGAGTTTGGAGAAGAAACCATTAAATACTTGCAAGCTGATATGGTTTTGTGCAAGCGATCGATGGCTAGTGGAGGTAACACTAGTCATCATGCTCGAATATAGATGTTCCTAAACCATCACCGTTAGTGGGAAGCGGAAAGCTAGGGTGGTTGATGATTTCTTGTGGGAGATGGAGCAATACTTGGAATGTGTCAACATTTGGAATGACATTTCAAGATCAAAATGGCGACCCGATACTTGAAGGATACATAGCGTGTGGTGGAGACGTCGGTATGGAGATATTGAGCGAGGTACGTGTACTATCAATGCTTGGGCCGATTTTGTGGCGGATTTCAAAATGCAATTCAATCCGGAGAATGCTAAGAACGAAGCAAAGAGTTGGTTCCGTAAACTCAAGACTCTCTTGATCTTTCCGACCAAGAATCTCTCTTCAATTTTCTAGATGGTTAGCAAGGATAGGCTAAAACAAAGTTAGAAAGACGTGAAGTTCAAGACCTTGTTACGGCTACACACCGAGGCTTTGATTGACGTTGGTACGAGGAGGGAATCGTCTAAGCCGAAAGATCGAAAGGTAAATCTGATAGGTGCTTTTTGTATACACATTTATAATTGTTAACTTACATACAAACACACCTATTTCACTTGAGAATTAGTACATAAATGAGTTCTTATGTGTTTAACAGGTCAAAGTGAATATATGTTAAAACTATCAAGAATTATATCAAAATAGTTCTAGGGAAACCTAAATCTCTATTGGATGTGGTTTTGGAAGCTTGAAGAATGAAAACATGATGACATGATGTCAAATGGAGCAAAAGAGTGAATAAGGATGTAGTTGAAAGACACAAAGCAAAGGAATTAAAGTTTGTGCAATGTATGTTGAAGTTGCTGAAGCAATTTGGCCATAACTTCTTCATATTAACTTCGATTTAAGTGATTCAAGAGACTACGAAAAGGAAAAAAGAAGATATGCAACTTTTGTGTTTAGCCAAGACCTGGTCCTCAGTTATTCCATACCAAATATTTACATCTAACCAGAGAACTTTTACCATTTATTTCTTACTTAGATGCCAAAAACTATTATCCTCTCTTTTTCCCACCAAAAGTCATGACAATAAGGAGTGTTTTGCTATGCTTATTCTGTTTTTTATTCATTCATATTCATCATTGTTTCCCATGTTTGAGATAATATGTATATTCATGTAGGTGAATTGTTATGTGTATATCACAATCCTTACTCTGTGGATGAGCGTCATTGACATCGTTACGAGGTTAGTCACACTCTTGATTAGTGTAAACTAACATGTTTGATCCACACGTTAGTTTCTTATATTCCATTCCCTTTTTCCTACTTTCAATTAGCAAATGATATTAATTGTCTTCTATCATTCAGGGAAGATCTGCAGATGGAAACATACCTTCGAAGGTCATATTTGCACTTTTAAACTTTTGGTCAGTTACTTTTCGCCTTTGCTCAATCTTATTTATATGCAGGTCGAGATGATATGCCAACACTTTAAGTCATCAATGTTTGGTTGTTCTCTCACGTACGAATATATATCTCTCTCTTATACATATTCACTTAACCATACTGACATTACAAACATTTGTAAATTGTTAGGATACGAATCACAATCACGAATGAAAAGTGAAACATGGGAACTTGGCAGGTATTTGGTTTTATTATACTTTTTGTTTATAATGTGATGGTCATATTTTAGGTGTTTGTTTTGATGTATATTATTAGAGCAAGAAAAATATATTATCACCGTAGTTACTTTCAAGTATTTTATTTATTTTATATTTTTTGAATCAACTAATATTTTTCATTCATTTAAAATACAATTAAAAATACATTTTAAAAAAAGTAATGAAATTAAAATTTACAAATTTCATATATATTTAAAAAAAATATTAACCTATGATCGAGGACTAAAATAAGTAATGTACAAATTTCAATATCCTTACTTATAAATTTGATTTTTAACAAAAAAAGAAAAGAATTATAACTTCAAAAATTAGAACGCAGTACTCATACACACTAAAAACAACCGCACTTCACACACACATTAACCACCAAAGACACACACCAAGCACAAATACAAACACAACAAAAATTAAAACACAAACCCACAATCAAAACATAAAAGAAAAATAGAATGCAAGCATTGGCTTAAGCCATGACGCGATGCACAAGGGGTGCCGACGCGATGCACAAGGGGTGCCATAGCGTGAGTACACATCGGATTACCTTATCGAAAGAGTACGTCAATGTTTGGTAATTTATTTAAATTTCAAAATCAACTTATGACATATATGGCGTTCTAAAAAAATAATAGCATTGACATGTCAGTAATCATTTTCTTTCTCCAACATCTTGCTAGATTTTTTTCATTGAAATATGGTTTTAAAAAAGAAAAAAGGAAAAAGAAATAACTTGTGTGACATATGGCTTCAGAGTTCAAGCTTATTGTTCGCTTTTTGTACGTCTAATTTTACAGATATATGCATATATACCTACATCTTAAATGTAGTTTATTGTATATCATACAAAGTATATTAAACAAATTAGACAAAGATCAAGTGTATAATGATATTTATAAAACTTAAGAACTTAGACATACACATACATTGGTCTCAGCCATTAATTAAAAAAGGATCATAACAATTTCATAACCTTATCAAACATTAATTATAGATATAATTAACAGCCAAAACATACTATCTTTGACATTAATTAAAAAGGACCACAACCGCCAACCTAAGAACAGCCTCCACCACTACCACCACAACGGCCGCCACCACCCCGGCGACAACATGCTCAACAGAACCGTGGGCCACGCGAGCAAGAAACTTCGAGTTCCGAACTTCTATGTAGAAATTTCTTCCCAAAATCGTACATAAAAGTTAGAGAAACTCCAGGTTCCGCCCTCCCATTAACAATTGGATAACTAACTAACTGACTCTCTTTCCCTTCTTCAGTAATACCTTCCATTAGATCTTTTATCGGTACACGTACTACTTTACCCAAAGTTTTACTGAAAAACATCCATTTGGCCCCCTTAATCCTGAATACGAGATTAAGGCGGTCTTCTAGGCCCGCGGCCTCATCAATAGTGAACTGAACGGGAGTCAACACTCAAGAAGGCAAAGGCACTACTGGAATTATCTTCTACTACGGTGAATCACCAATCAGCTGGAGTACACAAAAACAAGCCACGGTAGCTCTATCATCATGTGAATCCGAATTCATTGCAGCAACAGCAGCAACAACACAAGCATTATGGTTAAGGAGATTACTTAGCAAGCTTACACACACTCAAGAAGAAAAGGTTACAATACTTGTCGACAACAAGTATGCCATCGAACTAATGAAGAATCCCGTATTTCACGGAAGAAGTAAGCACACAGATATCAAATACCACTTTATAAGAAAATGCGTCGAAAGAGAAGATCTACAAGTCGAATTCATAAGTGGAGAATTTCAGAAGGCTGACATACTGACAAAGGCATTACCGAAGATCAGATTCCTCACAATGAGACAACTAATTTGAGTCAAAGATCTGCAACAAGACGATTGTGATTAAGGGGGAGAATATTAGGTTAATCACCAATCGACCCACTTTGACCCATCACAACCCACTACGACCCGGTCAACGAAAGTCAACCAAACAAGTCAGACTTTAAAAAGTCAACTGAAGCAGTTATAAACGGTTATATGACAATTATGATATAACTGCCATATCCCCTGAACCAACACAACGGTTCACTAGTACCTTTTCATTTAGTATATATTGTAAAATTTTATGTAAGAAAAAGATGATGACAGATTAATACAAACACTTTTACAGTTTCATTTATCCCTGCTTTTACTTTGGTATATTTGTGATTAACGTTAAGACCATAGATCCGTTTGAATAAGGCCAACAGAAATGACTTTCTTTTAGCTGTGCAAACTTTAAATTAATTGGAAGTTGCTCTTATAGTTTAATTGAGGGTAACTTATGTTAATTGGATTTTGTGACTCTTGTGAAACCAGACATTTGATTTGGTGACAATGAAACACGATGAAGTTGATTTCACTGAAAATGTTCAGCTAGAGCACAAGTCATCAAATTCTTCTGAGGTAGAATCAACCACAACTAAATGTTATGGTGTCGTCATATGGTTCGACACTTCTTTCACAAGAAGGTTCTGCAAAGAAAGCCCTACAGATTTGTCAACATCACCATATACCCCTCCAATACATTGGTCTCAAACATTACTCACTTTCACTGAACCAATTTCATTAACATCCAAAATGTTGGCAAACAAGAGTTCATCGATGGTTAGTAGTGAGGTCAACCCTGCGGTCAAAATCGATTCACGCATCAGTATATCACGTGGTGTTGAACATCATAGCATTGATATTTCATTGGAGGTTATTGCAATTGGATTTGATGGTCGGAAGCGAAAATGGCCTATCCAAATGTTTAATATGCGTTAGATTGTCTGTAAAAACTTTATGTATAGTGTCCCTTGTGACCTGCAAAATTTTGTTGTTCTTTAGATACTTTTAATAGAAACCCGAATTATATTAGCTTACTGCTATGAATATTTGTAATCTTCTTGTTTATCATTGAGTTTGAAATTTTACCTTGTTTTCTTGATACATTTTTCTTATAGATTACAATAGAAATTTCACATGTGCTAGATCGTTGACATTTTTTGATGATGAACTTAAAATATTTGATTGTTAAGAAGACTCAGGGAACTTTGTTATATGTTCGGCTCAAAAAAATAAAAAATAAAAATAAAAAGGATTTCTATTCAAAACACAACCTAGGAACTTTCTGTGTATTTACAATCTATCAAAACTCGCTGAGACACTTTCTTGTATTTGTCTTTTTAATATCAGTGTTTATAACAAACATTAAACTGAACCCTCTCAACAAGACAGAACTCCCATAAAACTAAACCCTCACAGTGAACCCCTTGTTAAGCCTGGTCAAGTGTGAAAGTTATGTCAGGGCGTGCTAAAGACCGAGTCTAATGTGATTGCTGCTTAAATTTGACTGTTTACTATTCTAACAAGTGTGATTTTACTAGTTATTGTTAGGTCTTATATTAAGGGATATTATTAAAGATTAGACAACCTTTTGATATGCTGTTATTTGCAAATATCATCGAAAACTTGTACAATTAGGAAAAAGTTAATTACATAAATGGTCCTTGTGGTTTGTCGGATTTTCGGATATAATTAATCCTTAAACTTTTTTTTGTGGATCTTCTCTCTGTGATTTCGACATGTTACGGGTTTGGTCCTATGAACAATAATTCTGTTAGTTTGATCATCAAATAAATGTTTAAATGGTTGAAATGACATAAATACCCTCTTAGGCCTAAAAGTAGTCCCTTGTGGTTTGTTGGATGCCACGGATTTAGTCCTTCAATTTTTTTTTTATTATTATTTTTTAACTATTTGATTAATATTCGTGTTATTTTTCTCATTTCAATTTTTTTGTAAATTTTGTTAATTTGAATTTTGGTACGATTTTCTTAATTTTAAATAAAATATATTTTGAATATTTTATGACATAATTCTTTTACAATTTTTTTTTGAATATATTTGAATTTTATCTTGAAATTTAAAAAAAATACCTCTTAAAAAATATTCAAAATATAATTTGAATTAAGACAATTAAATTTTGAGAATTAATTTTCTGTCAACATTTTTATGATTTAAATTATATTTGAAAATATTCTTTAACTATTCGAAATATTCAAAAATAGTATATAATTTGAACTAAGTAAATTTATTTTCTGTCAAATAATTAATGTCAAAACATCTTCAAAAAACATTCAATAATTTTATGTAAAACATTTATGGCAAAAATATTTTAAATATTTTTTGGATATCTTTTAATTTCTTTTTAATTATATCTTGAAAGTTTACAAAATATACAATTTTTTTTATTTGTATATTTTTTAATTTGACAAGTTGATTTTTTGTATTTTTTTTAATTCAAATTATATTTTGAATATATTTGAATTAAGAAAATCAATACTAATTAATTTCCAAACCATGAGAACGAAATCATTAGTTTGACCAAACCACAAGGATGATATTTGCTAAGTTCTCTAGCTTGAAGACTGTTCCTTTTCCGGTGGAAAATAATGAGTGCAAGGATAAGACTATTTGGGTTACTAATATGGGCAAAGAAGTCAAATTTGAAATTAGAAGTGTATGGAAAGATTTATGCAGTAATGATGATAAAATTAATTGGAGTTCAGTGGTATGGTTTAGTAAGTGTATTCCCAGGCATGCTTTTGTGATGTGGTTGGCTGTTCAAGGAAGACTAATGACACAGGACAGAGTGGCTAGATAGAAACCCAATGAAGTCTTAAAATGTGCTTTCTGTGATACTTGTGCAGACTCCCATAATCGCCTATTTTTCACTTGTAAATTCTCCCACACAATATGAAAAGAACTACTGCATATGATTAACAAGAACCTATCAGTTTGCTGGGATCAATTAGTGGTGGAGTTATCTGGAATGCCTAATAATAGTAACATCTGGAGCATTGTGAGAAGATTGGTCTGTAGTGCAGCAGTTTATTATGTGTGGCAGGAAATGAATAATAGGTTGTTCAAGAATACCAAGAGGGATGAGAATATGGTTCTACAGGCTATTAAGGAAACAATCAGACTAAAGTTGATGAGTTTTTTGGTCAAAGATACACAATGTGTAAAAGATGTTGAAAGAAGATGGGAAATAAAGTTACTTAGAGTAAAAAATTAAGGAGAGTATTGGTAGATATATAGTTTATTGTTCTTGTTTCAATGTTTTTAGTTTAGTAAAGCTGGGTCTTTATTCAAGCTTGTTTACAAATTTGGAATTGCATCGACATGTCCACTGCAATATTTTTTGTTACAGCTTGTACTCAATTTTGTGATATATATATATATTCTCCTTACAAAAAAAAGTAATAAAAATAAAAAATAAAATAAAATAAAGGTTGATATTTGCAATTTACTCAAATAAAAATACACTACAACATTCACTGGCTACCCCAGCGACATATGGGGAGATTCCCCAGCGACATGTCGCTGGGGATACCTTTCCCCAGCGACATGTCATTTGGGGAAGCCTAAACTGGGAAACCTCGTAGGAATTGTATCCCGGCGACAATCCCGGCGACGACGTGGGTCCCACTCAAATTTAAGTCAAAGCGGTGCCAGCGTGGCACATTATCCCGGCGACATGTTTGGGGGAATAGTCGAATTAAGCAAAACAATTAAGACACTAATTATATTGATTAAGTATCCCGGCGACATGTCATTGGGGATACTATGGTTACTGTTGACAAGTCACGAGTTAGCCTACTATCCCCGGCGACATGTCATTGGGGAAACTTGGTTTTCTCGTTGACTTATCAGCGTTTAGTGTGTGTTATCCCGGCGACATGTGCGCCCGGAAAAGTCTGCATTTTTTAATGCGCCTTCGTGTGGCGATTTCAGATTTTTCGAATTTTCGGAAAAAATCTACCAAATAAACTTGTACCAAAACACGTATAGACTTCGCCACAACTTATACCAAAACACAAATACCATATAACGGATCAACGCAATACAAATAGATCACAACTTTTACATAAACACGACTCAAAAGTCAATATGTGCATTGATAGATAGGGAAACAAGTGTTTAAATGGCGCCAAGATGAACCTAATAATATATAACACAACTACCTAAAGTACCAATGTAGCATACTAATAATATATAACACAACTAGCTAAAGCTAGTACCAATGTAACATACTAATAATATATACACAACTACCTCGCGTTGTTATCCTCATCACCGCCATTCTCCTCGTCATCACCACACCCCCTTACTCCGCTAGCACCACCGAGTCATACTCCTAAACATATCCGCGTATCTGTCGTTAAACTACGAGGAGACTCATGATAAAGCCTACATCTTTGGTGACCGACTTCGTAGCCGGGGCGGGCATACTTGGCCTGGATGTGGCCGTGATGGCAATCTGCGACCACACCAGGGAATAAGCCCACGAAGCTTACCCCCTCTTGCCAACGCATTGATTTGATCCTCCGTGTATTCACCCGTGGCCTCAAGCTTTTCATCTCGTCCTATGTAGTGACAAAAACACAAGATAGTAAATATATTAGTCGGGTTGCTACATTATTTCTCGATAATTCATTAAAGTGTGTTTTGAAACAAAACTTACATATATCCGGCGGTCCTCATCGTTAAGGAATACCCCATCAAGAGTATGTGTTCGCCAATAAGTGTCGATGAGTGTGGGTATTCATGAGTCTCTGATGCCTGCATCTGTACATACACACGCATATAAGATGAATAATTTTAAAAACGACAAATCACAACACACCAAAGCGTATAATCAGATATATATATATATATATATAGATATATATATATATATATATGTGTGTGTGTGTGTGTGTATATATGCATGTAAAATAATTATAATGTTTATTACCATATTATCTCGAAGGCGAGACAGCGACCGGGATCCCTGTCTAGATATGACCTTGCTCTTTTGCCGGTTAAGCCGATTTGTAGCGGCTCGAGAAATGTTCTTGGGATCATTCCAAAACTTAATGTACTCATCCCAATCACCCGTTGTAATTTCCTCGGGACGTGCCCGCCTAATCGCCTCCGCATCGTAATCCCCGGTGGTGGGGTCTACCTTCCAATGTTTGGCTTTGAAAGAAGCCTTGTTAGTATTGTAGGCTTTTGCGGAGTCGCGAGTTTATGCCTTCGTAGATCTGGGCCAGCGGGGAGAGTCGATGTGCGGCTGAGGTCAAATAGGGTCTGCAATCATATACAACAAAACAAAAAGAGAGTTAGAGATATAATTTATATATTTATTTAAATTTGTTTATTTATTTATATGATATAAATAAATAAGCGAATTTAGATAAATATACACAATTAAATAAATGAACACGATAATGAAATAAACATAAAAGGCTAACTGACCCCAATATCGAAATGATTCCGCCTTCTTCTCCGGGACCTTCTCCCAAGAAGGGTAGTAAACGGCACCTTCCTAACGACCTCCCGATGTAGTTAGACCAATGCGCATGGGGGCGAGAGGGTTTAAGGTTTGTTTGTCACCCACCTCAAAAGTGATCGAACCGGGACCTTTTTCGTCTGCGATTGCCTTCAGCGAAGGTTCGGGTCTTGTGCATGTATTGACAGCCACCCGGCCCTGCCCAAATTGGGCTTTCGTTTACCTTTGCCTGCAAAATCAAGTTAGTGATAAAAGTCATAAATATGTATCAAATTTATGCTTGTATTACAATACTCCGGAAATTCTTACCTTTGTTAATGAAGCTTGCCCACAACGGTGGGTCGCGATGCGGAGGGGCGATCCTCCCGCCACCGTCACCGCCGTGGGACCGTGCAACATCTGTCGACATCTGTACAAGTACAATTAGCATAAGATATAGAAATTCATGAACAAAATAATATAAGCATGCACACATCCAAATACATACACATCCAAATAAATATACACATTTAAACAATCCACAACAATTTCATTCATTCATTCAAATATATAAGTGTATTTTGCAAGTTACAACTCAAGATCAATCTTCTTCTTCACTAGAATAAACTTTCTCAACACCATCATCATCAACATTGATGAGGGCTTCAACATAGGATGATTAATTTTAGACGGGGATTTTTCAAAATTAATCACTAAAATCCTAAAACAACTAATTATTATAAACTATAAACGGCTCATATCAACAAATAATAACTATAAACAAACAAAATAATATAAGCAGCATGTCAACAAATAATAACTATAAACTACATATCATTTCACCTTTTTAACATACATACCATTATTTTAACATACATACCATTTCACTTTTTAACATACATACCATTTCACTTTTTTAACATACATATCATTTCACTTTTTTAACATACATACCATTTCACTTTTTTCACCAAATAATAACTATAAACTAACAAAATTTAAACAACTAATTATTATAATTATAAACGAGCACATTTCAAGGCAATTGAACTAATAATAACTATAAACTAACAAAATTTATACAATAAACATTCCCAGCCGACATGAATAAACATTCCCCGTGACATGTCACCCGGGATACCAAAAGGAGAAAAAAAAAATTTATTACATACCTTGTCTAGCCTCCTCGTAAGCCCCTTGCCAAAAAAAAAAAAAAATTAACTTTCCAAGTTAACAACTTACAACAATAATAATCTGCAAAAATTATAACAAACCTCGCTCTTGCTCTCGTTAAAAAAAAAACTTGCCAAAAAAAAAAACTTCACTTTTTTAATTAACAACAACTTACAACAATAATAATCTGCAAAAATCATAATATAATTAACTAATTTAGTTGAATAACATTTAAAATTTGTAAAACAAACCGTGTAGCGTGTGGTGGTGGTGATGGTGGATGCGTTGGTGGTGATGGTGGATGCGGTGGTGGTGATGGTTGATGATTGTTGGTGAATCGGTGATGGTTTTCTTGGGAGAAATGCCACAGGGAAGGAGGAGGATAAGGTTTTTTTTTTTTTTTTTTTTTTTCTGCAGTGAAGAAGATATCGGATCTACTTTATGATAAAGCTTTTTCCCGGCGACAATCCCGGCGACATGTCATTTGGGGAAAGATATAGTTTTTGTCGTTTAGCGTAAATGGCGCGATAACGAAAATTTTGGTGGGTACGTATCGCCGGCGACATGTCGCGGAAATATTAATTTTTTATTATAATCCCCAAGCAACATGTCGCGGGGAAAAATGTTTTTTTTTTTTTTGGGTAAAATTTAATTACTTTATGTTGTTTACTTTAATATAAACTCGGGAACAAAAAGTTACCATTCGGCATCTTTATATTCTTATATGAGAGTTAGATTTACAATCTAGTAACGGGCTAGAGGAACAAGAACATATTACATCAAAATGTTGCATGCAATATTTAATTGGATCAAGAAACCAAACGATGCATAGTTGAATGTGTTTTATAAATCTATGATTCACAGAAGAATAATTATGGTTACACATTAGACGTTCAACGGATGAGTCGGTATGTTATGGTTACACATTGGACGTTCAACGAATTAGTCGGTATGTTGTGGTTACACATTAGGCGTTCAACGGATGAGTCGATATGTTATGGTTACACATTGGGCGTTCAACGGATGAGTCGATATGTTATGGTTACACATTAGGCGTTCAACGGATGAGTCGATATGTTATGGTTACACATTGGGCGTTCAACGGATGAGTCGGTATGTTATGGTTACACATTAGGCGTTCAACGGATAAGTCGATATGTTATGGGTTGGACATTAGGCGTTCAACGGATGAGTCGATATGTTAGGGTTGGACATTAGACGTTCAACGGATGAGTCGACATGTTATGGTTACACATTAGACGTTCAACGGATGAGTCGATATGTTATGGTTAGACATTAGACTTTGAACAGATGAGTCGATATGTTAGGGTTGGACATTAGACGTTCAACGGATGAGTCGATATGTTATGGTTACACATTAGACGTTCAACGGATGAGTCGATATGTTATGGTTACACATTAGACGTTCAACATCCGAGTCGGTATGTTATGGTTACACATTAGACGTTCAACGGATGAGTCGGTATGTTATGGTTACACATTAGGCGTTCAACGGATGAGTCGGTATGTTATGGTTACACATTGGGCGTTCAACGAATGAGTCGGTATGTTATGGTTACACATTGAACGTTCAGCGGATGAGTCGATATGTTATGGTTACACATTGGGCGTTCAAGCGGATGAGTCGATATGTTATGGTTACACATTAGACGTTCAACGGATGAGTCGATATGTTATGGGTTGGACATTAGGCGTTCAACGGATGAGTCGATATGTTAGGGTTGGACATTAGGCGTTCAACGGATGAGTCGATATGTTATGGTTACACATTAGACGTTCAATGGATGAGTCAGTATGTTATGGTTACACATTAGGCGTTCAACGGATGAGTCGGTATGTTATGGTTACACATTAGACGTTCAACATCCGAGTCGGTATGTTATGGTTACACATTAGGCGTTCAACGGATGAGTCGGTATGTTATGGTTACACATTAGACGTTCAACGGATGAGTCGGTATGTTATGGTTACACATTAGACGTTCAACGGATGAGTCGGTATGTTATGGTTACACATTGGACGTTCAACGGATGAGTCGGTATGTTATGGTTACACATTAGGCGTTCAACGGATAAGTCGATATGTTATGGGTTGGACATTAGAGCGTTCAGCGGATGAGTCGATATGTTAGGGTTGGACATTAGGCGTTCAACGGATGAGTCGATATGTTATGGTTACACATTAGGCGTTCAACATCAGTCGGTATGTTATGGTTACACATTAGACGTTCAGCGGATGAGTCGGTATGTTATGGTTACACATTAGGCGTTCAACGGATGAGTCGATATGTTATGGTTACACATTAGGCGTTCAACGGATGAGTCGATATGTTAGGGTTGGACATTAGGCGTTCAACGGATGAGTCGATATGTTATGGTTACACATTAGGCGTTCAACGGATGAGTCGGTATGTTATGGTTACACATTGGACGTTCAGCGGATGAGTGATATGTTATGGTTACACATTAGGCGTTCAACATCAGTCGGTATGTTATGGTTACACATTAGACGTTCAACGGATGAGTCGATATGTTATGGTTACACATTAGGCGTTCAACGGATGAGTCGGTATGTTATGGTTACACATTAGGCGTTCAACGGATGAGTCGATATGTTAGGGTTGGACATTAGGCGTTCAACGGATGAGTCGATATGTTATGGTTACACATTAGGCGTTCAACATCCGAGTCGGTATGTTATGGTTACACATTAGACGTTCAACGGATGAGTCGGTATGTTATGGTTACACATTAGGCGTTCAACGGATGAGTCGATATGTTATGGTTACACATTGGACGTTCAGCGGATGAGTCGATATGTTATGGTTACACATTGGACGTTCAACGGATGAGTCGGTATGTTATGGTTACACATTAGGCGTTCAACGGATAAGTCGATATGTTATGGGTTGGACATTAGACGTTCAACGGATGAGTCGATATGTTAGGGTTGGACATTAGGTGTTCAACGGATGAGTCGATATGTTATGGTTTACATTAGGCGTTCAGCGGATGAGTCGGTATGTTATGGTTACACATTAGGCGTTCAACGGATGAGTCGATATGTTATGGTTACACATTAGGCGTTCAACATCAGTCGGTATGTTATGGTTACACATTAGGCGTTCAACGGATGAGTCGGTATGTTATGGTTACACATTAGACGTTCAGCGGATGAGTCGGTATGTTATGGTTACACATTAGAGCGTTCAGCGGATAAGTCGATATGTTATGGGTTGGACATTAGACGTTCAACGGATGAGTCGATATGTTAGGGTTGGACATTAGACGTTCAGCGGATGAGTCGACATGTTATGGTTACATTAGGCGTTCAGCGGATGAGTCGATATGTTATGGTTACACATTGGGCGTTCAGCGGATGAGTGATATGTTATGGTTACACATTAGGCGTTCAACGGATGAGTCGATATGTTATGGTTACACATTAGGCGTTCAACGGATAAGTCGATATGTTATGGGTTGGACATTAGACGTTCAACGGATGAGTCGATATGTTAGGGTGAGACATTAGGCGTTCCAGCGGATGAGTCGATATGTTATGGTTACACATTAGGCGTTCAACGGATGAGTCGGTATGTTATGGTTACACATTAGGCGTTCAGCGGATGAGTCGATATGTTATGGTTACACATTAGACGTTCAACATCCGAGTCGGTATGTTATGGTTACACATTAGACGTTCAACGGATGAGTCGGCATGTTATGGTTACACATTAGACGTTCAACGGATGAGTCGGTATGTTATGGTTACACATTAGACGTTCAGCGGATGAGTCGGTATGTTATGGTTACACATTAGACGTTCAACAGATGAGTCGGTATGTTATGGTTACACATTAGACGTTCAACGGATGAGTCGGTATGTTATGGTTACACATTAGACGTTCAACGGATGAGTCGATATGTTATGGTTACACATTGGACGTTCAGCGGATGAGTCGATATGTTATGGTTACACATTAGATGTTCAACGGATGAGTCGATATGTTATGGTTACATTGGGCGTTCAGCGGATGAGTCGGTATGTTATGGTTACACATTAGACGTTCAACGGATGAGTCGGTATGTTATGGTTACACATTAGACGTTCAACGGATGAGTCGATATGTTAGGGTTGGACATTAGGCGTTCAACGGATGAGTCGACATGTTATGGTTACACATTAGACGTTCAACGGATGAGTCGATATGTTAGGGGTAGACATTAGACTTTGAGCAGGATGAGTCGTTATGTTATAGTATACGTATTATTATTATTATTATTATTATTATTATTATTATTATTCTTATTATTATTATTATTATTATTATTATTATTAATAAAGTCAAACGAAGTTAAGCGGTATCCCCGTGCGACATTTGGGGAAAAGTGCAAAATAAAATTTTAAAGTAATCAAATTAACACTAATTACATATTTTAAATAATCAAATGAATCCCGACATGTATTTGAAACATCTAAATAAAATTTTAAAGTAATAAAATTTACACTAATTACATATTTTAAATAATCAAATGAATCGGGCGACATGTATTGGGGGAAACGTAGCGAGGAAAAGTTCACGCCACGTTGCCGCGATGAAATTTTGGTCAAAATATAAAAACGTATCCCGTGACATGGCGCGCCTCTCCATAATTTAGCTGACTTTTCTACGAGACTTCGTGCCACGTAGGATATATTTTTGTCGTTTAGTGATGATTCCCCAGCGACACTTGTCGCCGGGGAAAACGGCGATGGGGAAACTGGTAAATGTTGTAGTGATAATATAATACATGAAAAGACCAAAATAACAATCAACTAACAAAATCACTGGTCAAAAGACCAAATCCGTAACGGAAAAACCAAATCCGTAACGGGTTAAAACCTCTAAGGAGAAAATTCGCAAAACAGTTTGAGATTAACTCTGAAAAATCGACAAACCACACGAACTATTTATGTAATTAAGTCATTGGGAAATAAAAGAACAGATAATATTCTAAAATGAGGTGATCACAAAGAAAAAAACTGCAAGAGTAGTTGGAATGGTGCACCATTTATTGACTGATTCAAAGAAGCTTCAGTGGAAATAAATTCCTCACCTACATAAATTGACTTAGAAAAATCTTTTATGTAGACCAGTTTCATTGTCCAAGATATAAAATAACATGGTCTATGCCAAAATCTACGATTTGCTACACTATCTGTGTAATTATTTGAAACATGGACAAAATGGAAAGACTTCTTTATGATGCATCAATACAAGGAAACCGATCCATCTTGCTAATGTTGCTTCAACAAGATCCACTAATTCTTGATAAAGTTACCCTAAACCGTGACGACGACATGCCTCTACATGTTGCATCGATGCTAGGACATATTGATTTTGTCAAAGAGATCTTAATACGAAAGCCTGAGTTTTGTATGGAGTGTGATTCACAAAGACGTTTGCCTCTTCATTTTGCGTCTTCTAAAGGGCATGTGGAAATAGTTAGAACGTTGGTGACGGCTAATCCTGATACATGTGGGGCTCGTGATCGTGATGGGAGAAACCCACTTCATCTTGCGGCAATTAAAGGACGGTATGAAGCTGTGAAAGCACTGGTGCAAGCTCGACCCCATGTAGCTCGAGCCATGGTTCAACAAGACACCATCTTGCACTTGTGTGTAAAGCATAACCAACTTGAGATTTTAAAGTTTTTAGTAGAGAATATGGGTGATCATGAGTTTGTAAACACTAAGGATGGTGATGGTAATACTATACTACACCTAGCTGTTGCAGACAAACAAATTGAGGTATGCAAGATTTGATAATTTTTCATTTGCCATAAACTGTGTAATAGTTAATTAACGGAAAATATAATCTAGACCAGAATTGCTTATCTTTATAATACAATAATTTGTTTTGGCGGCGTCATGACTGACTAATACTATCTCGAACGTTTCTTGTAGACCATAAATTTCTTGCTACTCGATACAACGATCGATGTGAATGCATCGAACTCAGATAAGGAAACACCGATGGATATATTGTCACTTGGTCCAAGAGACACGAAAGATCAACAAATCATCCGGTCCCTAATACAAGCAGGAGTAGTCGAGGCGGAAAAAGAAAGTGTTTTTGGACAAATTCCTCGTAATTCCAAAAGAAAAAAATTTGCTTCTACAGATAGCAAACCAAATATTCCTTATCGCATTAAACAAGATTCGAAGAACAATGAAGACTGGTTAGACAAGAAGCGAAATACCTTGATGGTTGTGGCATCATTGATAGCAACAATGGCCTTTCAAGCAGGTACTAATCCTCCAAGTGGCGTTTGGCAAGACACGTCAACCGATCATAGGGCTGGATATTCTATCATGGAATACAATCATCAAAACTTATACCATGTTTTCTTGGTTTCCAACACCCTGGGATTCGTTTCAACTCTTAGCATTATCTTGTTACTTATTAGCGGGCTACCCTTTTTGAGCATCAGCGTTTTTCTTGTGGATTTTGATGGTTATTATGTGGATTGCTACTGCATCTATGTCGCTAACTTATTTGGTTTCAATATCAGTTTTGACACCAAAACCCGCCACAACCGTTCAGAAATGTAGTAGGTGGTATCGTGTTGGTTTGGATAGGGTTGATGACTCTTCTCGTCGCCGGACACACCTTTCAGCTTAGGAAATTTTTTTCAAAGCCACCATTCACTCCAGTTTAAGAACCATGATGTAACTGAAGTTGTAAAACATTCAGCATTGTATTCTTTGTAGTGTGTATTTGACATGATATATACAATACCACATGTGTAATGAAAAATATTTTTAGAACATTTTTTATTTATGGCATTGTAAAACCATCACCAAATGCCTAGTGATAATGTCTTTGGTTTTCTCACAAGAGGTCATGAGTTTCGCTAGGTGTCTACATTTGGGGTGGCCAGCGAAGAGTCTAAAATATTCTTAGGATTATCCGGTAAGGCCGCGTACATCTGAGTTAAAAAAGGCTCACCTTCTTTGGATAATCTAAACATGAAAAATCTCGTATGTTTACCCATTTATATATTTATAGTTGTAAAATAGATGGAGGTTTATTGGGCTAGTGATTTTGGGCCTTTGCAATTACAATAATTCCAGTGTTCATCAATAAATGTCACATTTAAACTATCAAAAAATTTCAATGGATTGTACTTCGTTTGGGACAAACTGATATAGTGAAGTGCACAAAGAGAGTAGTTGAATGTATATGCATGCTACCATATTAGTTACCAACGAGTATATTAGCAACCGTGCTTCGTTGCGGACTTTTATTTCACGCTTGGCAAGTCGCAAGAGCCGTAAGCACAATAGTTACCGACAAATAAGGATTTACTTGTAGTTACAAAGTAAATGGTTCACTGAATATTTTGGTTCATCTTCATCCATATTATTTAGAACTATAAAAAGAAATTGATCAGCATTCGTTAGTATCTAATTTCTATGTTTATTATATTGTTTTAGACTGTGAAAGTTTCCTCTTATCTTTATGTAGAATTATATTTTAGAAAGATCGAATTACATATATCTCTAAACGCCATAGAAAAAGCAACTAAAAATGAACATATATCATCTTAACCATGACCGGCTTCCCATGGCTCACAAGCATGGGGAATTCTTCAATGAGGTGGTAAACACAACTATTTGGGCTATATGGAATCATCAAAACAAAACCGTCTTCATCCTCAAACGACCTCAAAAGGAACAGATTTTTAATGATGTAAAACGATTGTCGTACAATTGGAATTCTAGTAGGAGTAGCAATATCACGTCTAGTTGGATATAATGGTTTTGTATTCCTTGTAACGTTCTATCCTCGACTTTGTAATTCCTTTTTCAAGCTTCTTGCTAGTTAATACAATTGTTGTTCAAAGAATAAAAAATAAAAAGAATCATAGTTCAGGTTGATGTCAAGTTACTTTTAAAAATTATAAATGATCTTGTAGTTTACTATGTTGAAATTTCTTTTAATGACTGATAGTAATATGTATATCTATTTGTTGGTTATGTACATAAGAAAACTACTACCTTACTACTCTTTTTTATTTGTTTCATAAATATACAAAACCATTGGAGACTTAGCATAAGTAAAAATTATTTATAACTGTTTAGTATAGAAGTTTTTTTTTTTCTTTTGTTTTTTTGTTTGTTTTACTAAAACATAGTATTATCTATAAATAAAGAAACTAAAATAAAATTGGGAAAAATGCATTTCAAATTTTAGGTGAAACAAAAAGAGTAGCAAACAATTTGCAAAAATAGGTAGGAGAAGAAATTGACCTCATCTTAGTTTACTCAAGATGATAGCCATTAGACTAACAATACATTTATGTTATAATATTTGTTATTTATAGATTTATTAGCTATGTGTTTAGTAATTTTCTAATAATATCTTTATGAATAGTAAAATGGAGTTGGTGATAGTATAATAGAGTAATGACAAATTATGAAACATATAATGATGTTTATAAGACTAAGAAATGATAAAGTAATGCCCCTAATTAATGTATTGAACACATCTATTTGCTTTAAAACTTAAATAATAACTGTTGAAAATTCTGAATAAGTATTGGAAATTTCTTGGTTAATACATCAAAATATAATACAAACTGAAGCTAGTCAATTGTCAAGCTCTTGTCATGGATAATATTTCATAATTAATATTGCAGTTAGAGTTCTCTCTCACCCCTAATTTGATGACTTGTTCAAAGAAGATTATTGTAATATTGTAGAATTTCGGTTACTAGTTTGCTTGATCAACATTGTCGATTATTAATGTTTTGGAAACGAGAGGTTGTGAACATTTTTTATGAGTCAATAAACTTATTTGGTGGTGGTTATGATTGTGAAGATGATTATAATGAGTATAATTATGATGACTATGCGGATCATGTCTACGATCTTCCAAAGAATTTGGATGATTTTTATGACACGTATGATATCAAATTCAAAGGCCTTGATAGGAAATAATTTTGTTTTCATAAGAGTCTATTGTTATCTTTTAAGTAGTGGTTTATTTTCTTGTATAGAGAATATGAATTATCTTATTATGTAAGTTTTTCCGTCCATGTAACGGACTAAGATATGGGATTCACCGGTATCTTTTGTACTTAAACGTTTTCTAGAGTAATATATTTACCGGGTATTTGACCTTTTACCTCAAAAAAAATGTTTTGCAAACGATTACACGCCTTTTTGAGCAAACTTATAATTACTAGTTACATAACATGATATAACACGTATCTTACAAACATATTAATTCCTAATTACGATTTCCAGTCATTGCAAGTAGGGTATGTTTAGCGTAAAACGTTTTGGAGTCGTTTTGGAGTTATTAGCGCGTTTAACATTTAACATTTTTTATACAAATCTTATTTGACAACAAGTGGTTAACACAAGCTTTACAATTGTAATGCTACTTCTTCAAACACTTCTAAAACAAGCATTAAAATCTAACGTTACTTTTACTTGATTTTACACATTAAAATTTAATTACACTTACCAAACACTTTTAAAAACCTACTGTTTATTGCTACCGTACCGCCTATTATTGCTATTTCCCTCGAATATTCAACTCATTGAAAAGTCTTCAAGAAGACAAATACAATATGTTTTCAGCCCAGTCTATATATAAGCATGATCTATGCCACTTTCTTATTATACATGATCTATTTTGTGTTTTTTGTACTTATAAAAATTATGGACACCATGGAGAAACTTCTCTATGAAGCATCACTAGAAGGAAATACAATCGTCTTGCTAACGTTGCTTCAAGAGGATCCACTTATTCTCGATAGACTTACCCTAAACCGCCATGGTGACATGCCTCTACACATTGCGTCAATCCTTGGACATGTTGATTTTGTCAACGAGATCCTAACTCGAAAGCCTCACCTTGCTATGGAATGTGATTCACAAAAACATTTGCCTCTTCATATAGCGTCTGCTAAAGGGCATGTGGAAATAGTGAAAGCACTCGTATCGGCTAATCCTGAGACGTGCTTTGCACGTGATCGTGATGGTGGAACCCCTCTTCATCTTGCAGCGATTAAAGGACGTAGTGAAGTTGTGAAAGAGCTTGTGCAAGCTCAACCTCATGCAGCTAGAGTCATGGTGCAACAAGACACCATATTGCACTTGTGTGTCAAGCATCACCAACTCGAGGTTTTGAAGTTGTTAATAGAGGTTATCATTGATCAAGAGCTTATAAACTCCAAAGATGCTCACGGCAATACTATATTACACCTAGCTGTTGCTAACAAACTAGTTGAGGTATGCATATATACTTAAACTTCTTTCCATCATATTTCATAAATTTATTTGTTTGAAAGATTTGTCCTACTAACTACATGGCTGATTTATACTAACGGTCTTTAAGCTATAGAGGTATCACGGTGCCTTTTTAACCAAGAAGTTGTAGATTAAAGCGTGTATTAAAAGTGTCTCTTCTGATGTTCAAAAATATAAATATATACTATGACTGATTAGTTTTATTTTCAACATTTTTTAGACCGTTAGATTCTTGCTACTTAATCCGACGATAGAAGTGAATTCTACAAACTCAAATGGAGAAACCCCGTTGGATATACTGGCTCAAGTTCCAAGAGATTTAGCATATCAACAAATTATGCTATCGCTAACACGAGCAGGAGCTGTTGAGGCAAAACCACACGGTTTAGTCAATCAGATTCCCATGAATTCAAGAAATAATATGGGGTTGGACAGATTAGCATATCATCACTCGAAAGATGGTTCAACAAACTATGAAGATTGGCTAGACAAGAAGAGAAACTCATTAATGATTGTGGCGTCGTTGATTGCAACTATGGCCTTTCAAGCAGGTGTTAATCCCCCGAGTGGCGTTTGGCAAGAAGACTCCCCCAGTAACGATCCCCTTCATATGGCCGGATACGCTATCATGATATCCAATCATCAAACTTTATACTACATCTTTCTAATATGCAACACGGTCGGCTTTGTTTCAACTCTTAGCATTATTTTGTTGCTTATTAGTGGCTTACCATTTTTAAAGCATCGTGTTTTCTTGTGGCTATTGATGGTGATTATGTGGATTGCTACAACATCTATGTCCCTCACTTATTTGGTTTCTATTTGGGTTTTGACACCAACTCCCGAGTCTAAGTCATTTAGGCATGTTGCGGAAGGTATTGTTTTGGTTTGGATTGGTTTGATGACTCTTTTAGTTGTTGGGCACACTATTCGGCTAATTGCAATCGCTTTGAGAGGGTTCAGAAATCTATTGTTGCCAAGAAAGAAGACCTTCATACTCCAATCGACATAAACCATGTGAAATGTAACAAGTTTAACAACTAGCATGTTATGCAAGTATAAAGTCTTGATAGTTATGTAGCAGTGAGATGTCTCTATTAAGGTATAGTTGAATAATGAATAGCATGTTGAGTGAGTTTTATTTTTATATATCATAAGTCACTGGTGATGTATATATGTTATATTATGTATGATTTATGTCTATTCTCATAGAATTTAAGTGTTGTTTTTGTACGCTAACAAGTTTTATAAGTGCACATGTAATGCCCCAATTTAGTTTGGTATATTAGGGGGATTTACATACATCCTCATATCTTAACCAATATTTACATATTTCCCCAAACACAAGTTTTTAATGCATGATGTACAATGCTCTTAAAGCAAGGTTTGGGGAAATATGTAAATATTGGTTGAAATATGAGGATGTATGTAAATGCCCCGGTATATTAATATGAATCTCATATTCTCGTAGACTCATAGGGAGTTGACTCGACGATAATAACTATTAGATGCTATTATGTAAACCTGTTATTATTCATAGCACAAATACACCATACATGTATGTATCCGCATGTTGGAAAACCATCACACTCAAACTTTGTGTTATTTCCTCCGTTGAAAACCGTTTCGATGCCCACATAGTCTCCATTTGCAAATATCCATCAAAATCTATACGAAAATCTAAGGGACCAGCCAGGTTCTTTGGACTCGCCACTAACCTGATGCGTAACACACTCTGTGACGTACTGTCTCTGCCTTCATCTCTTATACCTTCCAATAGGTACTTGACGGGCACATGTAGTTGACCCAAAGTCTTATCGTTCTTGACAGCCTTAATCTTGATTACCAGTATTTGTCCCGCAAGCTCACTCATTGTGAATTTTGATAGGTTCTGAAGTTACACTTTTGTTTAATGAGGCTCGTACCTACTTGTCCGATATGGGACAGACTGCATAGCCGTCTAATGAATTAGTGTTGTTCTTGAAACTTCGTGCCGAGGTGTGCGTGATATCACGACCCACACGATTGTTAGGGTCGTTCACGAGGTTAATCGGGATTCCGGATTGTTCCATATTTGCCTAGAAGACTCTATGAAAGGTGCAAGAAGATCTTGGAATCCTTTGAAAGTACTTAGAAACCCTAGATGCTTCCACGTATGGAAGGTTGTAGAATATAGGCTTGCCTTGGAGTTCTAAATAGTTGCCCTAGATTTGCAGTATAAATAGATAACCTCCTCATTTGGGTGAATCATCTCTCAATTCACTTGTAATCTTCTATGGTAAATTCTCTCACTTGTAATATTCTCTCAAGCAGTACCAATATTGCCCCATTCACATGTTCCCTCTTTATAAAAGCTTTCTTAGTTGCCTAGATTGTTGAGTATTTGAGCAAGACTTACTTAGTCGAGACTAAGTGTCGCACGAAAGACCCTTATTGAGATAAGTCTGTGAACAGTGGTATTAGAGCGAGTCGATTAGAGGCTATGACAAACAAAACCGAGAAAAATGGCGCTAGTGGAAGTACGGTTGTGGACAAGAACTGTGGTCGAGATGATAATCATCAAAACCCCAAGAAGAGAGGCATGTCTAAGGACGTTGTGGCAAGTTTGGATAAGAGAGTGGTGGGTGTAGAGATATCTATGACGGAGTTGAAGAACCAAGTTGAGGGCTTGAAAGGTCTTGACTCCGAATTCACGATCATGAATGTTGACTTTAGGGTGGTCATCAATACTCTTAGTGGCGACTTAAGGCGTAAGACCGATGATTTAAAAGGAGATGCTCATGGGCAAGGTCATAAAGTTGCAAGAAGAGTTTGGAGAAGAAACCATTAAATACTTGCAAGCTGATATGGTTTTGTGCAAGCGATCGATGGCTAGTGGGGGTAACACTAGTCATCATGCTCCGAATATAGATGTTCCTAAACCATCACCGTTCGTGGGAAAGCGGAAAGCTAGGGTGGTTGATGATTTCTTGTGGGAGATGGAGCAATACTTGGAATGTGTCAACATTTGGAATGACATTTCCAAGATCAAAATGACGACCCGATACTTGAAGGATACCGCAACGTGTGGTGGAGACGTCGGTATGGAGATATTGAGCGAGGTACGTGTACTATCAATGCTTGGGCCGATTTTGTGGCGGATTTCAAAAAGCAATTCAATCCGAAGAATGCTAAGAACGAAGCAAAGAGTTGGTTCCGTAAACTCAAGACTCTCTTGATCTTTCTGACCAAGAATCTCTCTTCAATTTTCTAGATGGTTAGCAAGGATAGGCTAAAACAGAGTTAGAAAGACGTGAAGTTCAAGACCTTGTTACGGCTACACACCGAGGCTTTGATTGACGTTGGTACGAGGAGGGAATCGTCTAAGCCGAAAGATCGAAAGGTAAATCTGATAGGTGCTTTTTGTATACACATTTATAATTGTTAACTTACATACAAACACACCTATTTCACTTGAGAATTAGTACATTAATGAGTTCTTATGTGTTTAACAGGTCAAAGTGAATATATGTTAAAACTATCAAGAATTATATCAAAATAGCTCTAGGGAAACCTAAATCTCTATTGGATGTGGTTTTGGAAGCTTGAAGAATGAAAACATGATGACATGATGACATGATGTCAAATGGAGCAAAAGAGTGAATAAGGATGTAGTTGAAAGACACAAAGCAAAGGAATTAAAGTTTGTGCAATGTATGTTGAAGTTGCTGAAGCAATTTGGCCATAACTTCTTCATATTAACTTCGATTTAAGTGATTCAAGAGACTACGAAAAGGAAAAAAGAAGATATGCAACTTTTGTGTTTAGCCAAGACCTGGTTCTCAGTTATTCCATGCCAAATATTTACATCTATCCAGAGAACTTTTACCATTTATTTCTTACTTAGATGCCAAAAACTATTATCCTCTCTTTTTCCCACCAAAAGTCATGACAATAAGGAGTGTTTTGCTATGCTTATTCTGTTTTTTATTCATTCATATTCATCATTGTTTCCCATGTTTGAGATAATATGTATATTCATGTAGGTGAATTGTTATGTGTATATCACAATCCTTACTCTGTGGATGAGCGTCATTGACATCGTTACGAGGTTAGTCACACTCTTGATTAGTGTAAACTAACATGTCTGATCCACACGTTAGTTTCTTATATTCCATTCCCTTTTTCCTACTTTCAATTAGCAAATGATATTAATTGTCTTCTATCATTCAGGGAAGATCTGCAGATGGAAACATACCCTCGAAGGTCATATTTGCACTTTTAAACTTTTGGTCAGTTACTTTTCGCCTTTGCTCAATCTTATTTAGATGCAGGTCGAGATGATATGCATACACTTTAAGTCATCAATGTTTGGTTGTTCTCTCACGTACGAATATATATCTCTCTCTTATACATATTCACTTAACCATACTGACATTACAAACATTTGTAAATTGTTAGGATACGAATCACAATCACGAATGAAAAGTGAAACATGGGAACTTGGCAGGTATTTGGTTTTATAATACTTTTTGTTTATAATGTGATGGTCATATTTTAGGTGTTTGTTTTGATGTATATAATTAGAGCAAGAAAAATATATTATCACCGTAGTTACTTTCAAGTATTTTATTTATTTTATATTTTTTGAATCAACTAATATTTTTCATTCATTTAAAATACATTTAAAAAAAAGTAATGAAATTAAAATTTACAAATTTCATATATATTTAAAAAAAATATTAACCTATGAGGACTAAAATAAGTAATGTACAAATTTCAATATCCTTACTTATAAATTTGATTTTTAACAAAAAAAGAAAAGAATTATAACTTCAAAAATTAGAACGCAGTACTCATACACACTAAAAACAACCACACTTCACACACACATTAACCACCAAAGACACACACCAAGCACAAATACAAACACAACAAGAATTAAAACACAAACCCACAATCAAAACAGAAAAGAAAAATAGAATGCAAGCATTGGCTTAAGCCATGACGCGATGCACAAGGGGTGCCATAGCGTGAGTACACGTCGGATTACCTTATCGAAAGAGTACGTCAATGTTTGGTAATTTATTTAAATTTCAAAATCAACTTATGACATATATGGCGTTCTAAAAAAATAATAGCATTGACATGTCAGTAATCATTTTCTTTCTCCAACATCTTGCCAGATTTTTTTCATTGAAATATGGTTTTAAAAAAGAAAAAAGGAAAAAGAAATAACTTGTGTGACATATGGCTTCAGAGTTCAAGCTTATCGTTCGCTTTTTGTACGTCTAATTTTACAGATATATGCATACCTACATCTTTAATGTAGTTTATTGTATATCATACAAAGTATATTTAACAAATTAGACAAAGATCAAGTGTATAATGATATTTATAAAACTTAAGAACTTAGACATACTTATATATTGGTCTCAGCCATTAATTAAAAAAGGATCATAACAATTTCATAACCTTATCAAACATTAGTTATAGACATAATTAACAGCCAAAACATACTATCTTTGACATTAAAATTAAAAAAGGACCACAACCGCAAACCTAAGAACAGCCTCCACCACCACCACCACAACAGACGCCACCACCCCCACCAACATGCTCAACAGAACCGTGGGCCACGCGAGCAAGAAATTTCGAGTTCCGAACTTCTACGTAGAAATTTCTTCCCAAAATCGTACATAAAAGTGAGAGAAGCTCCAGGTTCCGCCTTCCCATTAACAATTGGATAACTAACTAACTGACTCTCTTTCCCTTCTTCAGTAATACCTTCCATTAGGTCTTTTATCGGCACACATACTTGACCCAAAGTTTTACCGAAAAACATCCATTTGGCCCCCTTAATCCTGAATACAAGATTAAGGCGTCTTCTAGGCCCGCGGCCTCATCAATAGTGAACTGAACGGGAAAAGTCCATGAGAATTCTGATGAGCCTGTGTTTCTGAGAACCGGGGTATTTTGGAGCTTCTTGCCACGGTTCCACACACATAAACGTTGTATTTGCCGAGGGATTTAAGACCCTCTACGGAGATGATTATAAGATCTAGAGTTCTGCGCTCCATGATAGAAAAGGTGATGGACTAAAATGTTTGGAGCGAACAAATATCAATATTTATATATAGTATGTGAGAAAATATGTGTTTTATGTACGTAAATCGTGTATTTATACCACGTAGTTAATGAAATATGATTTGCAATTATATTAAAAAGCTCTTTCTTTCTTTTTTTTTTTTTTTAGGTAAAAGGGTTTTAACCTGGTGAATATATTACTCTAAAAAACACTTAAATACATATGATGTAAGTAAATCTCATATTTCAGTTCGTTATATAGGCAGTAAATCTTACAAACAAGATATAACCACTCTTATCAAAGGAAAAAACTACTTGTCACTAAATTACATTTGACTCATTAAGATACCAAATATAAACTATCATCTAAATTGATCTCTATGATTAATATCTAACGCGTCACATTGTTATTTGGTTAAAACTCTTCTTATAACAGTCATAGATGTCATAATCTTCATCCTCAAATAAACTTGGATCATTTGCACCTCCACTAGCCATGAAATGAGCGGTCTCATCATAAACATCCTCAACATAACTATCACTCTCTTTCACGCCCTTCGTTGCATCCTCAGTGGTATTACCAGCATTTCCAGCAATTGAAGTACCTCCATTCTCGAATATCTTATCATTTTTTCTTTAATGCTTCAAACGAATTCCTAAAAGTAACCAGATTTATGTCATCCAAATTCCCAAGTCCCTTAGTGCTAGAGCTCAAGGCCATATTAGTGGTATCATTTTTCGAAGTCGTGCCCCCATTCTTTCCCCCCACTTCCTTGATTCTTTGAAGTCCGAGACCCACTAGAAATAGACATAAGACGATACACGATAGTACTTTTAGGTTTAAAACCCATTGACTTATCACGTTGTTTACCTTTCAGTTGTTGGTTTTGTACAACTTGGAACACATCATTTTGAGCAACAACATTCTTCATAGGACTTGGAGCATTTTGCTTCCTCAAACCCGATCCTAAGTTCGCACTAGATTCAGAGACCACACGTTTAGGAAATTGACTATCATTATGACCGAAAATTGTACAACTATTACATCTTGGCAGTTTTCACTCATATCCCACCTTAATTGTATGCAAATAAGAACCCGGACCCTCCACATAAGGAATAATAGTTACCATAATATCTTTAAGAGGACGATCAACCTTTATGTAAATCAATGCACGCGCAAAATCCAATCGAACCCAAAATTCTATACACATTGTGCTCGTATAAGAATCAAACATGATTGTTGTACTCAATCTAGTGGCTATGGCACTCAACACATCCTCTGTAAATGCAATAACCGGAATATTATGCAATTTAACTCAAACCAGGACATATTTAAGCTCTTCTTTTAATAAGCATTCATTAGGAGACCACTTCTTAAGGATAATTGGAGCATTACGAATCCGCTATGGACCATTTTCCAATACCCCATCCCTACCAGCTACTGATGCGAATTTGAAAAAAGAAGAAACCTTTCGAGTTCATCATTACTTTGACTATATCAAACTTCTTCCATACGTTTATCACATAATGTTCCACGACAAGAAATGAAATTATTTTGCCAAGAAAATAACCATATAATGATTTTTCATACCTAGCATCGGCCTATCGAAGATAAAGGAATTAAGACTTCAAAACTATCACATATTTTAGTACCCCATGTCTAATGTACGAAAGTTTGCCACCCGTTTTGTTGATTCAGGATTGACCAACCTCAAGAGTGATATAGGAACAACTTGATTCTGCGTCTCTTTTCTCTCTTGCTCAACCTCAACTTTTACCACAATATTATCAGCCTCATTAGTGTCCTTGTCCACGACATTTGTGGGCTACTTTTCAATATCAAACACCTCATTGCTACTGCTCTGTACTTGTTCTAAACCAACAACTTCTTTATGAGGCGAGGTTGATGTTTCCATTCGAGTTGGTTTACTAGGTTTTAACATTTACCCATCATCTCCCAATAACACGAGCTTCCCTTCAAGCGTTTGACTTTCAATATATCGAATCTTTGGAGCTAGAGAAGTAGCGTTTTGACTACCAAATGCTTTTGATAAGCTCGGGAACAGTCCCAATCCAACACTACTATGATCAGCATTTTTTTTTGGTAAAATCTATGATCAACATTTGACACGCTTGTTTAAAGTCCAACCAGATTCCACATTGGCAGATGTTGATTTCCCCTAACCATCATTCCTCTTGGTATAAGCAGAAAAAACATTTGTTACTACTTTTAAGCTTCACCCCTCTCCCTCCCGAATCCAAAAACCCTTGTTTCATTATTAAAAAGATCATTATAACACGATTATGCTCATTTAATAAAATAAACCAAAACAATGAAGCTATTAAATCCCTAGATTTTTATATATAGTTACTTCAGTATCAACATAATTAATAAAAATGTTTAGGATATTGAAAGCATTATTTGCAAATAATACAACAGCTTCTACACTTATCTTCACAGAAATGCCGAAGGGTCACACCGGTGAACATTAAACAGAGCAAGTAAGCAGAAATAAGAAACGAGTTACGAAATGAAATGAGAGTAACGAGGAAATGAACATATCGTAGTTTTTTCATTGAAGGGTTAAACGGTAATTACCCAAAGTATAATGATTTATTAAGGGTAGTAAACGAAAAACAAAACCCCATTGGTGTAAAGTAGTAAAAAAGAGAAGCGAAATGGCAATAGCCGAGAAAGACAAAGCGTACGAAAATTTGTATAAGAACTTGGACTCCAAAGAAGGGGCCGACGCTATCTTTAGGATTGCTAAAGCCCGAGAAAGGAGAAGAAGTGATTTAGAAAACTTAAGATACATTAGAGATGAAGGAGGATGAAGCATTGTCAACGAATAAGATATTAGGAAAAGATTGGGAGAATATTTCTCCTCTCTTTTCAATAAGAGGAGTACTGAAGAAAGAGGGGGGGTGGGAGATCCCTAGCCAAGATTTGCTTCCTAAGTGCTATTACTCAAGGATCAGCTAAGGGGAAGTGAAAGTTGCATTACAGAATATGGGAAGAAATAAAAAAAGTAGGCCTAGACCAAATACCCATAGAAGCTTGGAGGTGCTTAGGAGATGAAGGGTTAAGATCGTTGACTTCCCTCTTTAACAAGATATTCTCAAGTGCTAAGATGCCAGAAGAATGGAGACTCGTTGAAGTCATCCCCATCTACAAGAACAAGAGCGAAGCACAAGTGTGTAGCAACTATAGGGGTATTAAGCCTTTTGGTCACACCATGAAGCTCTTGGAGAAAGTTATCAAAAGACGGCTGAGAAGGGAGACGATGGTGTCAGAGAACTAGTTTGGTTTTATGCCTGAAAGGTCCTCGATCGAGGTTATTCACCTCCTCAGAAGTCTCAAGGAAAAGTATAGAGAAAGACAAAGAGAATTGCATATGACTTTCCTAGACCTAGAAAAGGCTTGTGCTAGTGTTCCACGTGAGTTGATTTAGAGAACTCTGATAGTTAAAGGAACACAAGAAGATACGTAGGAATTATTAAGGATATGTGCGAGGGAGCGAAGACCCATGTACGGTCCACAGTGGGAATCACATAGTTTTTCCCTATGAAAGTAGGACTTCACCAGGGATCTTCTATTAGCCCTTACCTATTCTCCTTGATTCTTGATGGGATATCATGAGGAATTCAATAGTGCATCCCATGGAGCATGATATTCGAAGACAATATTGTGTTGGTGTTAAAATCGACGGAAAGGTTAAACAACAGACTTAAGCACTAAAAGGATGCCCTAGAAGACAATGGCATTCGGCTAAGTAAAGAGAAGAGTGAATACATGATATGTGATTTTGGTAGGTTCGATATTGGTCACAACGAAGAAACGAAAGTTCATATCGGCGACAAGATCCTTCAACCAAATGATTCTTTTAGATATTTAGGTTCGTTGATACACAAATATGGGAGGATAGACAACGACGTAACCTACCATATTAGAAGAGGCTGGGCGAAATGGAAGCCGGTGTCAGGAGTACTATGCGATAAGAAAGTCCCCTTAAAGCTAAAGGGAATATTTAATAGGGTGGAATTTAGACTTGCCATGCTATACGGGTCAGAGTGTTGGCCTATCAAGAAAGTTCAACAAATAGGATAGAAGTGGCCGAACTGAGAATGCTAAGGCAGACTTGTGGTAAAACCATGTCTAACATGATTTCGAACGGAGTTTTTAGATCAGTTCTTGAAATCGAATCTATTACCTTGAAGACGAGAGAAAGAAAGTTGAAATGGTTTGGTCATGTCATAAAGAGGCCACCATCAACGCCTGTAAGGAGAGTCAAAGCGCTAATAGTCACTAGTTTGAGAAGGAGGGGTAAACCTAAACCTGCGGACAAACAAACCTAAGACACAAAGGATTCTTCCCACATGACCTCAAACATGGAAATCATGAAGTTTTAATATGCTAGTTTTCGAGGTGTGAGTTTGTTTTTTATGCTTAGGCTTTATAGGTGTCTCTTTGTAGCCTTGCCCTTTGCGTTTTAGTTACAGAACCCCTTAGCTTGTTTCCTTTAGGCTTTAGGCGTTTAGTGGCCACTCTTGTTTCTTTTGCTTTGTGTTACTTTAAGCTCCATTGTGTTGCCCTACTTTGATATTTGTTGCTTTCTTAGGCCTTGGTCTTGTTTGCCTTTCACCCCTTTCTTTGGCCGAGTTTTTCTTGGTGCTTTTGTTCTTGTTTGCTTGCCGTCCCCTTGTCTCTTTAGGAATTTATCTTTTCTTCTTTTTACGCTTTGTATGCTTGTTTATTTATGTTTTTTTCATGGTTTTTCTACCTATTTTCTCTGTATGCTTGTCCGTTTTTTGCTTTTGCTTTTTTATTGTTTTTTTATGGTTTTCTACCTATATGCTTGTAGCCTTGTATGCTTGTTTTTATGCTTTTGTCTTTTGTGTACTTATCCTTGTTATTGCTCACTTTCACACATACACTTGTTTATGAGCACTCTCAACGGACACCATGCCAGAGGTTTACTAGAAGCAGTCTCCGTACCCTCAGTTTTATCCTGCGATAGGGGTAGGATCTGTCTACCTCCCACATACCCCGCAACGGCGGGAGTGAGATTGTTGTTGTTTTATTTGCCGTATACAGTGTTTTAGAAAATTCATAACTATTGCCACAGTTTTAATAAAATGGCACACGTATGTCTTCAAATTCAATAGTATTAACCATAGCTTATAACCTAGAATCCCGAATGTAGTATTAGTAACTACTCTTGAATTTTTCAATTTAAGAGAAGAAGAGTTTTTGAAGCTAAGTACTTTTTGTTGATACCTTTAATTCTAGTTTCAACAAACAATCAGTTTTGCAAAACTATTTGAAAGCTAAACTGAATCGAATTTCTGGTGTCATGCTTGTCTAAACTTAATTTGAATGCGTATTATAAAGGTATACAAGAAAAATAAACAATGAACATGATATTTACTATAAAAAGAGAACAATAATTGTTTGTTTGTTATTTTTCTTTTTTTGTTACAAATAATGCAAGATGTTGTGGAAATTTATTTTATCTGTTTTGGTATAAATTTACCATCATCGGCCTGTTTGGTTCGGCGGAATCCTAAGGATTCTGGTGGAATTGGAATTCAATTCCATTTCATAACGTGTTTGGTTGAAAATTTTAAAGAATTTGGAATCTGAATTTCATTCCTTACTGTGTTTGGTTGGCAAACGGAATGTAATGAAATTCCTTCAAAATCCCATATATATGGAATTCAACATTCCATGACACTATGAAAGGGATTGTTTACAATTCCATGAAATTCATATTATCTTTATCATTATCATTATTATTATTATTATTATTATTATTATTATTATTATTATTATTCATATTATTTTTATTATTATTTTTTTTTTATAAAAGATCACTTAATTATTATTGTTATTATTATTTTTTTTATAAACAACCACGTTATTAAGATTTAAAAATTATTATTTATTTAAAATTGAATATAAATTATTATTTATTTTAAAAAAATTTATATTATTATATTTATAAATTATTATTATTTATTTAAAATTAAATATAATTTATTTATAGCTTACTTTATTAATTTATACTTTGAAAGATACAATTGTATTTTATATAAAAAAATATTTACTTAATGTATTAGTTTATATAATATTATTTAGAAAATTATTATTCTAATTTGATAAGTAATTTATTTATTAAATAATATTTAGTTTATTAATCTTAAACTAAAATTAAATTTTAAATATTTTAATATAATTGTTTTTTTCTCATTTCATTCTTCCAACCAAACATGCGCTAGTATTTGCAAATTTCAATTCCGTCAGATTTTAAATCCTAAGGATTCCATTCCTTCACATTCCATTCCTTCACATTCCAATTCCTTAAACAGATTCCAATTCTGTCAAAAACATTCTGCGAACCAAACGAGCCCTTAGCATGTCACTCTCTTAATTTAATGTCATTTGGGGACCATATTTCCATGTAAATGTACTTTTGGAAACCACCCGTTTACATGTACTTTTAGAAACCATGTAAATAAAGAAGCATAAAAATGTTTGTTAATGAAGCAATAATGTCCTTCATCTACTTTTAGAAACCATGTATATGGACTATCAAAGGAGATTATTGCGTGTTTATACAAACGCGTTTACATGATTTTTATTGGTAGAATGGTAGTCCTTTGTTAATGATTTTTATAACATATATTTTTAAATTTTGGTGAAATTTTTTTGTAAAATCGACCGCTTTTTAATTTCCAGGGTAGTTTCTTTACGTGTTTAGTTAAAAGTATGAAAACATAATACAATATTTTTTTGCTCATAGCTTATAATTTAAGCTTAACATGATTTTATATATATTTAGGTGTCATTTTCTACAACCATTTCATAAAATGATAGTTATCGATCTGCATGCTAAAGTGTATAAATATATACACCTACAATGATTATCTACTCGTAGTGGTTAATAACGGAGAATTATATTTTGATGTAGAACAATTAAGTATTAATTTAGTATATAACATTTAGGAAAATTGATGCAAATAGATGTTTCCTTTCTTCCTTAGCTTGAAAACAGAGCTAATTAAGGCAAGAATAATAACGATTAGAGTGAGTTGTGAGCATTAGATGTGCAGCTCATCGCTCACCGCTCACAGCTTCTTAAAGAAGCATTGGAAAATTGAGCATTCCTAAAAAATAGGAAAGCTCACCGCTCCCTTGCCAAACAACTAATAAAAATCAAAATGTACATTTCTCACCGCTCATCGCTCCAAAAAGCTTCACAACGCTACCCTTAGCCTAATAGTTTGAGTTTTCTAAAAAAAAGAAAAATATTTTTATTTACATGTTAAATGTTGAATAGACAATACTTATTTATAAATTTGGTGGTATATTAATTAGACTCTTTAATGACCTACAAACTCTTAAACATGATATAATTACTTTTTCAAAACATAATTTTAGATTACCAAATTTCTAGAAATTTATACTTTTTTCTTTTTTACTATTATCACTTAATGGTATTAGCGATTTGTTTTGAGTGTGTTTTATTGAAATCAAGGGCGGAACCACCTTGTAGGGAGTGGGGGCAAAGGTCTCTGATAAAACTTCGCCGGAATAGGTAAATTAGTAGAGAAGATTGTTGAATTAGTTGGAAAAATGGATGGTGCCCTCATCACATAAAGTAAAGTGCCCCTTACAGGAGAGAAAATATATTAAATTGGATCTTAAAATTCTTTTACTTCGTAAGTTAGCAGAGGGAGACTGTAATAGAAGGTTGAAGTAAAAAAAATAAAAAATAAAAAAAATTAGGAAGCGGATTACATTAAATATATTATCTAATTAATTTATATTTTCTTTTAATTTGTTATTTTACTTTTGATATAATAAATGCTTTATTTTTTTGTTTTAAATTGTAGTTTTGAATGAGTTTACTCTTTAATTTTGTGTGCCGCGATTTTGTCTGATAGCCCTGCACGTTATAAATTGGTGCTCCTGTTTTAGTTAAAAATTAACTTATAAATTTTAAGTTAAAGTTCAATCCTTCAAAAAAGATACATGTTAACAATTTCTACAAGTTTATAAATGTCTAATTTGTATAAGAAAGTTATAAAGATCTTATTAATTTGATACTACAAGTAACAATTTTCAGCTTTACTTACGTTTATATTTAGTCACGTGTTTGTATCTAATAAGTGATAATAGACTGCATGTAACTTAACAAAATTGCATTATCATTTTGGTCTCGTTTTGGATACATCATATCGCATCTTTTAGTTAATGTTAGTAGCATAAAAGAAGTATTGTATTATGTTTTGTATAATTAAGCAGACCGGCCTGGCACATTTTGAATTTTACTATAATCTTTTTAACCTTTATTGAGTCATTTTTATTGCTCGCTACCCCCTTCGAGTTGTTATCATGGCTCGCCAATGATTAAAGTTTCATGTAAATGAAAATTTTGTTTCAAACTTACGAGTTATGTGTATTGCGGATGGCTACACAACAACACAGGGGGCTGAAAGATCCTTGTTAGACGTAAGTATAAAGCGAAATGACTTGTGTTATGTCACCTTGATAAAGTTAACGCACATTAATCCTCCAATGTGCGATTTTGGGTCGTTAGAGTTTTTGGTGTCATGGCTTGAGCCGTTTCGTCACCTCAGTATTTCACTTTTCACATTCACACATCAAATTATCCCATCGCTCATCAATCAAGCCATTTCACTTTTAGGGACCCACTATTTTATTTTATTTTTTATTTTTATAAACAAACTCATTTTTCATTCATTAAATAAAAATACAAATTACAATTCGATTTTTTTTAAAAAAAACGGAGATGACTAATTGCTAATCAATCCATATTTTTATTTATTTCTTCTTTTTGGATGTTGATGCAGTAGGCATCGTCATCCGACAAATTTTTTGTGCTAGTCGCGAGAAATTTCATTTCTTTCAATTTTATTATTGTCCGGTCATTCTCCTTCACCACCTCGTACACCGATTGAGCGGCTTTCCGTTTGAGTCGAAACTCATTTTGTATAACATCCCCAAATTCCGACTGGTTACTTCCCGCGGTGCTCAACGTGGTTTTCGGTTTGGTTTTTTTAGAGGAACATCGCTTCCTGGGGGACGTGGTCTCGCATCATCGCCGAATTGTTTGGCATGTCCAGTGAGATCAACCAAATCAACGAGGTCGGGCCGTTCAACACTGCTCACTTCCTCGTCAACATATCCTTGGTGCATTTATGGTGGAAAGTTTTTTTGAACTTGAAAAGAACCTTGTACCAAAATGATTCGTCCTTTTGATCATTTTCGAGTTTGTTATCCTTAGAAATGCCAACATAACACTCAGTTAATAAAGCTTCCTCCAGCGACATCCACCGACTATGAGGTCATGTCAGTTCATCGGTTGAGTCAGGTATATCGATTGTGGTACATTTTACGGATCTTGTTTCTTTTCTTCGTGTTTTTTCTTCACGGGTTTCTTGTAGTTGTGGTGGTGGCTTCGGGTTTCACAAGCATTGGCTCAAGCCATGGCACGGTGCACAAAGGGTGCCATGGCGTGAGTAAACGTTGGATTGGCGCATGGCCAAGTATCGTGTGCTCTTAATGATTCATTGACCATCTATATTATAGTTTAGGTGCATATTTTTCGTATAATCAAATTTTAATTGCCTTATCGAAAGAGTATGTCAATATTCGATAATTATTCAAATTTAAGAATCAATTTGTGTCACTTTTACAGTAATTGGCATGAGTTTTTTATCCCTTTTATAGTCTTCGCAGTTAAAGTCTCGGGTAGTTTCTAAAAAAATGTGGTTTTTATTTATTTCTAGTTTTGTTTTTGTACTCTTTAGCTTCTAGCGCTTTGATAATAGCATTTTTTATATACCTATTTCTGCCGTCCAAAAAAAATGTTTGTGTGACATATATGGCTTTCTAAAAAATTAATAACATTGACATGAATCATTTTCTTTCTCCAACTTCTTACTAGATCTTTTCAGTGAAATATATCCTTTAGACAACGAAAAAATGAAAAACTAATAACTTGTGTCATATGGCTTCAAGCTTATTATACGCCTTTTGTACGTTTAATTGTACAGACATATACCTACATTTTTAATGTAGTTTATTGTATATCATACAAAGGATATCAAACTATCAAACAAATTAGACAAAGATCAAGTGTATATTAATATCTTGGTCTCAGCCATTAACTAAAAAGGGTTGATATAACAATTTCAAAAACTTATCAAACATTTATTATAAACATAATTAACAACCAAAACATACTATTTTTGACATGATTATTTGCACCACAACCGCCAACCTAAGAACAGCCTCCACCACCGCCACGACAGCCATCACCCCCACCACCATGCTCACCAGAACCGTGGGACACACGAGCAAGAAATTTCGAGACTTGTACGTAGGAATTTCTTCCCAAACTTGTACGAAAAAGTGAGAGAAGCTCCCGGTTCCCCCTTGCCATTAACAATTGGATAACTAACTAACTGACTCTCTTTCCCTTCTTCTGTAATACCTTCCATTAGGTCTTTTATCGGCACATGTACTTTACCCAATGTTTTACTGAAAAACATCCATTTGACCGCCTTAATCTTGATTACAAGATCTAGGCTGTCTTCTAAGCCCGCGGCCTCATTAAAGGTGAGTTTAATGGGAATATTCAATGTGAGTTCTGATGAGCATGTGTTTCTGAGAACTGGGGTTTGGAGCTTCTTGCCACCGGTTCCACCCACGACAACATAAACGTGGTATTTGCTGAGGGATGTAAGACCCCCTGTGGAGATGATTGTAAGGTTTAGAGTTCTGCGCTCCATGATTGAAAAGATGATGGACTGTGTTTCAAAAACGCAGTAATCTGTTTTGTAGTGTTTGGCAAATAGAATTTGAAAATAACTTTTCTGCGTTTGAGAATGCCAAAACGTGAATTTGCAAACGATGCTTTACAACTGCTATTTGTTCAACGTACAAAGTTATTGGATTTCTTCACTCCAGCGATGCGACGATAGTAGATTCAGTGGTTCACTCGGTGATGTTTAATAAATATGTATTGTATTTGTGTACTGATGAATTTAGGGGATGATGGTGTGTGGATGTTAATGGGTCTTATATAGAAATAGAAATAAATTATAAATTGTTTTAAGAAAAAAGTATTTAACTAATAGTTATAAATATAAATTTTTACATACGTTAGATAAATATCATTGTTTTTGTCAAAATTATAAAATTTAACCATATATTCAAATGTCCTCTTAGTCATTTTACATTTAAGTTATGAAATAATCTGATTTTGCCAAACAATAAAAAAACTGATTATGTGATTATTACGATATCAAACAAAATAATCAAATCTAAAACTATATTTTAAAACCACGTTTTATAACAGCTGATTAACTGAATTACCCGTTTTCAAACGCATTATCTATTTCAAATAAGCAACCCCAAACACACCCTAAAATGTATGGAGTGAACAAATATCATGTTTTATAGTATGTGAGAAAATATGTGTTTTATGTACGTAAATCATGTATCTATATGACGTAGTTAATAAAACATGATTTGCAATTGTATTAAAAAGCTCTTTTTTTTATAAAGGGTTTTAAACCGGTGAATATATTACTTTAAAAAACAGTTAATTACATAGGATGTAAGTGAATCTCACATAAGATGTAAAGGGTTTTTTTTGGTAATTCATATCGTAATGTTAGGTGTTTGTGGCAACGGGCTTCACAAATGCGCTTTCATTAGGACTAAGAGACTTAGACTCCCTAGGTTAGACAGATAATGACTAAAACAAGTAAGTTAACATAATTGCTCTTCAAAAGATGTAGTACTTCAGAAAAGTGGTTTCGCTACTAGTCCTAGGTTAGCGTAAATAAATCGTATAGATTAGTTGGAAAACACTTATTGCGTGAATGTGACTGAATAGCTCGATAAATTGCTTCAGGGATATACGTTGCATTCATAGAACTAGGCACGACTAGCTCTCAGTCTAGTTTACAATAGATATGAAACGTTATCTGCAATTCTTGAATCCACCAACGTAAGTCATAAGATCATTGCACTTATAAATGGATTAATAAAAGCTCACGCTTCGCTGACCTATCGCGTGGTAAAGAGAAGAAAGTACGAAAGAATAGTAAACGGAGCACACCGCAGAAAGATTCTAAATATGAGAAATCCCCCTTTTTTCGATAAGAAGGAAATGAAGAACAGGAACGAAACGAAATAAGGCCTTTCTAGCTCTAGTTTCGGATGAGCTTCTCCCAATTATGTCTGGTAATAGAATAGGTCGGCTTGCTCTAATCAAGACTCCGCTTTTTGCTCCGTCCGTGGAGCGAGTATAATTAATATGGTTAACACTTTCTTTTTAATTTGATCACAACCGTAGTATAGTTTAGTTTAATTTACCTTTATTGCTTTCGTAGTTTGATTAACCTAAAAAGCGTACCATTCGCTCATATTTTAAACCCCCTTTAAAACTGTAGGAAATTCATTAGGGTAGCTATTAAGTTTAATTACTCTTTGCGAATGACTTGTACTTACCAAACTATCTAAGATTGGCTGGGTACACTACCCGTAGATGTTAGTCTATTTTATTAAGTTGGTTTTTATAAATTTAAAATTAGATTTAACATATAAGTAGTCAATTTAAGTCATCATTAAACATAACTAGCTAGTAAAATAAGTCAATTAGACAATTACTTGGCAAAATAAAAATGTACATGAATATGTTGATTATTCGTTTTAATTGAGAATCTCGCATGTTCAAAAACTTGCTAGGAAATGCTAGTCAACAAAAAAAAATTCAATAAAATTACTTGTTGCTATTCCTGTATGTATTTATATCGTTTTTCTTGGACGGAATCTTATTAAAAAGCGCTAGCAAGCAGGGATGAAGTTCCACCGGTTCATTTGGAGTGGCCACAATGGGGTCAAAAACGGACGAAAACGTAACAATGGGGTCAAAATCGTAATAAAATGGACGAAAGGTAAAAAAAAAAGTCGACGACGTAAAAAATCGGACGAAAACGTAAAAAATCGGACGAAAACGTAAAAAATCATACGAAAACGTAAAAAACAGACGAAAACGTAAGAAAACCAAGTTTTAAGCTATTTACTAGCAGCCGTTAGTATAAAGAACTAACGATGTAGATGTGAGAGATGAAGACGTGAAGAATTACTCATTATTGTACATAATTTGATCTTTGATTAAGCATATTGATACATAAATGACCATGTTTATCATATTGGTACATTTGAAAAAGCATGTTTATCATTTTTTACTTTTACCCTAATTTTTTTTTTTTTTAAACAAACATTAAAATATAGCAAGGAAAACATTTTTTTTAGGGGCACCGCCCCTCCCCGCTCTTCATAAGCTTCGTAAATGATAGCAAGGAGCTAGGCCGAGAAAATAATTAGGAAATAGAGTTGCAAATGATCATAATACCACCGGATCTAATTAACCGAGGCTTTTCTATATCTACTTGAAATCTAGGTGAAGGTGAATTGTTTAATGTAGAGGCATATGTATCTACATCTATATATGCAACTATGCAAGTGTATAATAATTTGATCTGTTCTTTGGATGCTTATTTTTATTTCAAAGAAACAACAATTAATATCAAGATTTATGGGACAAATTACAGTCACACAAAAACAAAAAGAAATGAATAATAATTGTCATTTCTTTTATTTTGCCGACTTTATGATATAGAGAGACAATGTGATCATTTTTATAGTAAATTGGTCATGTCAAAGTTGCATCCACATCATGTTAGGGTAAAAATTGAATACAACAAACTAGGAAGATGCATTTTGCTTTTTTATGATTCATATATTTTTAGAAACCGTGTAAATGGACTACCAAAAAAGATTAATGCGTGTTTACTTAAAACCATGTAAATGTACTTTTGGAAACCACGCGTTTACATGTACTTTCAGAAATCATGTAAATAAAGAAGCATAAAAATGTTTGTTAATGAAGCAATAATCTTCTTCGTCTACTTTTAGAAATCATGTAGATGGACTACCAAAGGAGATTATTGCGTGTTTAGTTAAAAACACGTTTTAATGATTACTATTGGTAGTACGTCCTTTGTTAATGATTTTTTAAACATATAGTTTTAAATTTTGGCGAAAGTTTTTTTTATATGTTAGCGGACATTTTATGTGTGTTAATGTTTTGGTACACACATAAAATGTCCGCTAACATATACAAATAAACTTTCACACACATAAAATGTCCGCTAACATATACAAATAAACTTTCGCCAAAATTTAAAAATATATGTTATGGGTAATTTCTTTACGTGTTTAGCTAAAAGTATGAAAACATAATACAGTAATTTTGCTCATAGCTTTTAATATAAGCTTAACATGATTTTATGCATATTTAAGTGTCATTTTCTACGATCATTTCATAAATGATAGCTATATATCTGCATGCAAAAGTGTATAATTTTTTTTTTGAAAGGCGGAATTAAATTAAAAGGCTAGCAAAAAGCTAGAAGGAACAATTACAAAATTGAATTAAGAGAGTTACATGGGTCACTAAACCAGTCTATCCAACTAAAAGAAATATTTTTACTTCTACTCGAGATCCAATTAAACGTTGAAAGCTTGATCTCGTTTAGAATGAGATCTTTTTGAGGCCGCTTTAGAATAAAGAGGACCTTGTTCCTATAGTTCCAAATGGACCACATGGTTGTGTTGACCGTAACATCAAAGAAGCTCCTTACATGTTTCTCCAAGGGTGCTTGATCGGCCACGGAAAGGACATCCTCAAGAACAATAATTTGAGAATATGAAAGCTTCCACCAATTAAAAACGTCTTTCCATACGGATTGGGCAAAGCGTGCATGAGACGATTGAGACCAAAAACATGGCTTTCCGCTTTGATGTCGTTGCGCACATGGGGCATAGAACGAATCAAGGTCAATCCCACACTTATCAAGATTGGCCCCTGGTCGGAGTCTTTTGTTTGCGATACGCCATGAAAGAATGTTCACTTTAGAGGGGCGGAGCTTGTTCCATTTTGTTTGTTGAGAAGTAGGATCAACCACTGTGTTGGAAATGGTCTTCCGCATAGACTTAACTGAAAAAATTCGAGTTGGGTCTTGGGTGAATTCCCACATATCTTGATCCATAGAGAGGTGGAGATTGGTTAAAAGGTTTTGAAGATAGTGAACTCCAAATTTTCTGCCAGGGAGCGAGGTCTTCTTGTCCAATCCCAAGGAGTCGCAAGCCCATTATTTATTCTTGAAGATGTGGCCTGAGATATTGTGCCTAGATCAGGTACAGAAACATGAGTTGTGTGGTTATTTTGTAAGACAGAAACATGTCGCTCAAACACACAACAGGCCTTCTTAGATTCGAGCTGCAAAATGTTGGAAATGTATATATTTACAAACATGTGAATGTCCGGATTCAAACTCGTGACCACGGGATTGCACACATTAGCGAATGAGAATTAAAGTTAATAATTAATGTTTATGTTTACGATTAATTATTGCACATTAAGTCCGGATAACGATCGTAAGTATTTAACGGAAAAATGACTAACGACCGTTAAATGAAAAGAGAAGGACTAGTAATGGAAATCTTGAAAGTGAAAAGTTATGGGTTTTCTTTGGGCTTTGTCTCATGGCCGGCCATAGGGTAATCCCAACCTAAATCCATAACTTGTTCCCAAAGTATTCCATCTACTATATAAAGAGGGTTAGGTTCTAGGGTTTTACACACACTTGTGCATTGAATTAACCCTAGATCTCTCCTCTCCTCTCTCTAGTCTAATATTCGTCCAAGCACCCCATTTGTAAGGGAGTTTGGTTTCGTTTTTCTTAAACGAGGACTGTGTTAGATCTAGCAATCGCTTGATTCGTTTGGTTAATTCTTGGTGTGTAAAAAACGCGGGTTGTAAGACATTATTCTTACACCAATAAGTACTTCTTTGTTTTGCTTTGCTCGAGGGATTTGAAATTCGCAAGAGGTATGCTACGCATACTTCGTTAATTAATTTATTTGTTATGATCTTAAGTCTTCCGCTGTGTACTCTTGATGTCTTTATGTTTTATTGTATTTTATATATCATAAACTCAACAGTGGCATCACGAGCCTTGTATAACAAGTAATTAATTACTGAAACACATAATTAAAATAAACATGAATGTGTTATTATTTGTATGCTTAGATCTAGGGTTTGCAAAACCTAAACCCTATTTTTTAGGGGGGGCGTTTTTTTATAGTGCCCTAATTAGGGTTTTGTAAACTATTGTTTTAATTGGATTAGAAACCCTAAGATGCATGCAACTTTATGTGTATATGCGTAACTTTGATTTAATTGCATTAATTGTTAAGTGTAATTTTATGTCCATGATAATTATCTGCATGTTTTATCATGGATCTGCTTTTATTGTATGTCTTTCTTGTTTAAGTGATATACACTATATTATGATAGATCTAAAATTGGGGAAGACCTCAATAATTATTAATTTAATCAATTATGTGCTATGTGGTATGTATTTAATTTTGACTTGCGCAATCGATGAATCGATGCATGTGGTTCACCTTGTACATAGATGAAAACGGGTGAAAGTCTTAATTAAATATATGCATATTGTCAAATCTAGAATTGGTTATTAATAGGATTTATCAAAACCGTTTGCATGTGGCTATTTGATATGCATGACTTTTATTTGTTATGCATTCATTGTTTATTTGTTTATTTTTTCAAATACTTGCTTGTTTGTTATGTGTAACAAGAGGGTATTTTTACAAGAAAAATAAACTGACCTAAACAATGGTGAAACATGTATTTTTAAGAATAGTAATCATAATCGTTTAATTGATTGATGACTTTGGTACAAATGGTCTGAAAGGCTCACCCATGAGAATGAACTAATACAAGGGGTTTAAAGAAGTATAGTGCACACAATCGAAAGGATGTCTAAGGTTGTGCTTTAGCGCCGTCACTGCCCTCTGTAAGTTCGAGTGGAGCTACTTAGTAAGCCGTTAAATGTGCAAGCTCATCTTAAGGGCGAATTAGTTTTAATTCCATGCGCCACTTCGGTGGTAATTATCCGAAACACTAAGTGTTTACACTTATGCAAAAGTACGGTATAATGGATGATAATTAATACTAAATTCTTGATTGGTGAATCCAATACCTCAATTAAAGTTTGATGATGAAAAGCTTATACATTAAAACAAGATATATATGTTTTAATAAAAACTATGCTACAAAGGTGAATGCATGACATCTTTGTACATATTTGATTTAACATCAAAACTATTACCCTTTAATTTAAGTTATATGCCATCCAACGAAACGGAAACACCTAAGATTATTTTTTATTTGCGTGAGATCGTGACTTAGATCGCAATCAAAGGGTAAAATGACCACGGAGTTGAGAGCGGGCATGGACGATTTTGCGCTTCTTAAGTTGGACAACTTAATTGAGTTTTGTAGTGAGAGCCGGCAACTCAAGGCATAAGATGGGATAAAACATGTTTACATGGCGATTGATATTGCTATATGTAAATCCCATAAATCTAGGAATTGCAATTGAAATTGGCAATTGAGCAAATGCTCTACCATTTTGTATAAGGTTCATTACTAGCAGATCAACTGATGTAATGAAATTATGACAATTTGGATCCTAGTTTTCAATAAATATTAATTGGTTATATGAATATGAACCTTGGGTATTTAATTGTTTATTGAAAAGGTTAATTATCGAAAATACTAAAATTGAATTTTGTAATTCTTTTGAATGTATAAATGCAACATTTAACCGTAAACGTGGTTTAGTCTTTGATTAGTAAATTGATCCATTCTAGCATTCAAACAAATGTTTGATCGAGAATAATTTACTGATAAGACAAACGAAGTCTCTTTTCCATGGGAGAAGCGTGAGACTCAATCCTATTCCTTTTCATGAATGAGAAAGGTATAATATGAACATTTGAATTGTCTAAATTCTAATGTAACTCTTAGCAATGAATTGCACATCTTATTTTCCATAAAGATTTCATTACCCTCATTTGGTGAATGAATCCTTTGTAACAACATGAATGTTGGTTAAATGGAAAACATGTATATGAGTTACTAGATTAGAAGCTAGACTAATTACCGCAAAAATTGGTAAAAGGCAAACTAGCATATTTTTATCTAGTTGTTTTGCTTTAGCCTTTAAAGGTACTACATACAAGTATGGGGATGGTAGGCCTGTTGAGGAAGAAATTGCATACCCAATTTTTCAAGTTAATAACATTGATGGATAACCTATCATTCATATAGTAGAATACACCTTTTAGTACCTTAGTAATGATTACGTATGGTTATTCAAAGGTGTAGGAAAGTAAAAAGCAAGCAAGTTGTTTTCACTGGTTATGCAACACTTACAATGTTGTCCGATTCAGTGGGAGCATTTGTGTTGCATTACTGAATAAGAAGTTGTTTTAATGATTTCTAATTCAGTGGGAGCTACAAGCCTTATTTCCTGTGTAGTAACCAGATTATCTTCAAAGATAATTACTTTCCAATTGTAGACACTTATGTTTTTTTTAAGGATAGTCAATGTACGCTTCCTTACTAAACAATATAGTTCTACATCTACTTGTTATATCTATGACACAAATCATATTAATCAAATAAACGAACGTGTATCGTGTTGTTTATATGCTACATGATGTTGTTCCATGCACAAGTGGGAGAAATCTTATTGTGTGCAAGCTACAACACATATTAACATGATTTAAAAGAATTCTCTTGACTGTAAAGTAAGAGAATAACGTTCTAATAGGAAGTATACATTTATATATGTATGATTGCCCTATTAAGAACATGTGTCAAGATGATAACAAAGACTACTTTATTTTAAATATTTATGTCATTCAATATTTAAGAAACACTTGTAGTTACAATTTATGTTACGTGAGAACGTGAACTAGATTGTAGCCCAAGGTAAAATATCCACGTGTCGTGAGAACGAGCATGGATGATTCTGCAGTTTCTTACATGGAACATTTCATGGAATGACATAATTAAATGAAGTAATCTAATACTACTTTGAATTTAAGTATTCGTTGAATGACTTAAATATATGTAGTAATTATTAACTTGAAATATTAATTGAAACCTGAGGTGGTGTTCATAATTACTTTAATTATAAATGTTTATGATTTTGTAAAGTCACAAACATGAAGTCTTTTAATACAAGACTTAGAATATAAAGTAAGACGTTAACTTGCTATGTTTTAAGACATATGCATGAAGTCGATGAGTTGATCAATGACTTATAACGGATAGTGGGATTATAACTAATATGTCTTTTGACTTGGTCAAAAATATTTGTGTTATAATACATGCAATTGACTTGGTAATTCTATTGTACCATTAAGTTTTACTTTGTTGGTAAATAGGTAAGCCAAAAGAGTAGATGGTTATCTAAAATATTGTTAGATTTTCTTACAATATTAATTCTAAGGAAATACCATAGTTTTATGGTATGTTCTGTTAGAAGAATCAAAATCTGTTGGCATTATTTGATTCAAGATAACTATAGTTTCTTCCAAAAGTTATCAAGGTTAGTAGATTGAGTATAGATTGAATATACTCAATAAGACTCCAACCTAGAAGATTAATAAGACACCATTTGTTTATGGAATGTGATGAATCACATTAAGTCTTATAAATGAAGTTCTCAATTTGTTAAACTACTTATAGAGTGAGTTGTAACAAACTAATGTTAGGAACTGTCAATGTTTTTGTAATATCCCAAAAGAGAACAATGTATTGTTGCTCTACTTGCTAAACTATTTAAAGGTAATCTTTAAATTTTTAAAGGCAAGTGGGAGTTTTGTTTAGATCTTGAAAGATTGAATTACAAAATACATAATCTTCTAAAATGCACTAGCAAATATCATGATGAGGCTAAACATGAAAATGATAGACCTTAATATGATGGAATTGTCATTCATAGATCCGTAAGGATATCTCAGATATTTAATATGCTGAGGAATATGAGTTACAGGATCATGGTAAGCCTGTTAATCATAATGATAAATTTACCAAATGTTGAATTGTGGAAAATCAATCATACTATGAATGTAAAGATGCTGTCCATAAAGATAATCAACTTTAGATACTTGATTTATCTTAATAAATGAAAATGAGTTTCTTCAAAGGATGGAAACCCTAGTGGTTTAAATCTTTATGTAGAAATCATATGGACAATATTGTACATGTATTAAATGTATGTCTAGTGATAATAATATCAATCATACTTAAGCAATTAACTATGATTGAATATTCTTTCCTAGATACATTAAATAGAAGTATAAAGATTATAATTGTCATGCTTAGTTTCATTGATATGAAATTTTGACAATGAATGTCATAACTCTTTGTTGATGAAATTACTTTTGCGGGACGATGAGTAATACAAAGAAGTTTTATGAATTCAAATAATCCTTGGATATGTACAAACTGCAAGAATCCATGAATGGATATATGCAAGCGTCTAGGAGATGTTTCTTATGTTTAATATTAAATCCATGTTTGATTTAATAAATAAAATAAGATTGCTCATAAGTATTCCTGAAAGTTAGTGGGAGTATTATTTATTTTTTCTTAAATCTTATATGTTGTATGGGCAACTACATTCCACTTAAATTAAGTTTTAGTTGGGAATGTACTTCGTTTGTAAGATTTGGAAATAAGATATATAACATTGGAATATATGTTTATTATTATAAACATATGCGTTAAATAAATGAGTCAAATAGAACATGATGAATACATATCTTTGACAAGATAGTATATGAATGAGATCTTAAAGTTTAACTTGAAGATTCATCATGAATATCATGTTGTGTATAAAGTTGTTGTGTCATGCTTGATTACAAGATGATTTGACAACATTAAAAGTTGTTAGTGTAATAAATATTTTAAAGGAATATGTTTGGATTTAGAATCACATTCCACAATCTGGAGATGCTCCTAGATTCTATGGATGATTATATGACAATTGTTTCATAATTATCATTGCCAACAAACTTGAGTTTTGGTAGGCACCAACATTACACTAGAACTATTCAAAAGTTTACGGATATTTAAAGAGCATATTGGTGTACACAATGATGCTAGTATAATTGAGATGACACTCAATTCTAGTCACGGTATCCTTGATGATGACCATGTTGACTAGTTATGCTCAACTAAGAGCATAGTTGCATTATACATTAAAGAATAAAGAATACTTTAAACTTTAAAAGTTTTGAAAGATGATTGTCATATAAAGGTGGTTCAGGTTGTCACGCACATTTTGGAATAAAATGACAATATCAAGATATGTGTAAACACGTACAAGAAATTCACTTATTGAATTCTTGAAATAAGTATTCTCAAAATTCCTATAGATCAAAGTTAATTGAAATTATGCCTTGTCAACAAGTATGATTTTCATGACTTGTGGCAAAATTCATTAACTAATATTATCATGCATTGATCTATTTAATATTTGGATAAAGGATGTTAAACAATTATTATTTATAATGAATTAAAGTACGGTATACGTTTAATTTCATTTATAATATTGTATCCTATATTTGCATGTTTAAATCCTTGAATAACTTAAGTTATTCTAAATTGTCCGTTGTCAATCAATAACATGGGAATGATATTGAATTAAGACAAATCTGAGTATTAGTTAGAATATACTTGAAAGTATATTGATGCGTAGCATGACTAATTTCAGATGATATTCAATGAATTGAGTATAGGATTTATCCCACCCACATGATGATACTTTATGGATCTTTGTCATTAAGTATATCATGGATATTTATCCTCTGACTTGAGATACAAGAGATATGTCATGGATGTAGTGCATTTTTGTGAAGCAATCTAACGCTACACGTAATTGGTAGTTATAAGGGTTGTTTTCAGAAGTGTTGCGAAATTTATGAATCCGCTTGTAGTCAAAATGGGATTTGTTTCCTTCAAATTTATTTTGAAGTATAATACTGCTGGGCCCCTCGTAGGATTGTTAAGATGTTTGTATGGCAATACCCAAGGTCTTCGAATATGTTCGAAGAATTGGTAATCTTAATCAATCATATAAAGCGAAACGAATAGTTAATTAAGAAATGAGTAAGATCCATATTCTTATTAACATGGTATTAGAAACAAAAGGATGAATATGATGATGAATCATCAAATTTGGTTTTTCTCCAGAAAATCATACACGAGTTGTACCGAGGGCATTGGCGTGTTGCTAGACGCTAACCAATGTCATTTCACGTTTTGTAAACATATCCAAGTGGAGCTGTTGGAAATGTATATATTTACAAACATGTGAATGTCCGGATTCGAACTCGTGACCACGGATTGCACACATTAGCGAATGAGAATTAAAGTTAATAATTAATGTTTATGTTTACGATTAATTATTGCACATTAAGTCCGGATAACGATCGTTAAGTATTTAACGGAAAAATGACTAACGACCGTTAAATGAAAAAAGAAGGACTAGTAATGGAAATCTTGAAAGTGAAAAGTTATGGGTTTTCTTTGGGCTTTGTCTCATGGCCGGCCATAGGGTAATCCCAACCCAAATCCATAACTTGTTCCCAAAGTATTCCATCTACTATATAAAGAGGGTTAGGTTCTAGGGTTTTTACACACACACTTGTGCATTGAATTAACCCTAGATCTCTCCTCTCCTCTCTCTAGTCTAATATTCTGCCAAGCACCCCATTTGTAAGGGAGTTTGGTTTCGTTTTTCTTAAACGAGGACTTGTGTTAGATCTAGCAATCGCTTGATTCGTTTGGTTAATTCGTGTGTACAAGAACGTGGTTGTAAGACATTATTCTTACACCAATAAGTACTTCTTTGTTTTGCTTTGCTCGAGGGTTGTTTTGCTTTGCTCGAGGGATTTGAAATTCGCAAGAGGTACGTTACGCATACTTTCAGTTAATTAATTTATTTGTTATGATCTTAAGTCTTCCGCTGTGTACTCTTGATGTCTTTATGTTTTATTGTATTTTATATATTATAAACTCAACACAAAAGTGTATAAATATATACACCTACAATGATTATCTACTCGTAGTGGTTAAAAACGAAGAATTATATTTTGATGTAGAACAATTAAGTATTAATTTAGTATATAACATTTATGAAAATTGATGCACATATATGCTTTCTTTCTTCCTTAGGTTGAAAATAGAGCTAAGAACTTTAACATATCTCAGCCCCTTAACTAAATAGATTATTTCGGAACGGCAATAAACAGTCTAGCAAGAAGCTAGCTAGACGCAAGAATAACAATTACAAAGACTAGAATAGCATTACAAAGATTTTTAAACCACTCGATCCAATTACCGATCATTTTCCTATGCTTATTAGTGATCCAGTCGTAAGAAAACAACTTTACAACATTAAGCAGACAACTTTACTCAAATGCAAATATTGATTATTATGAAGTGCAAAGGGATGAGATTGAAGTCTTTATAGAAGTATATGTTGGTAATTCAAAGACGAAACAAATAACAAAAATCGACAAATGAGCGGAAGCTTTATTCAAAATTACCAAACCAAATACAAAGATAAATTCAAACGGTACCAAACTATTATTCAAAAGATACAAAGAAACCTAATGCTAACAATCCCTATTTATAGCCAAAACTAACCGTCATAGATTAGTTACCAAATTACAAACAAACTTGTAGCACAAGTCGAACAAATTACCAAATAGCCCCTAAAGTTTAAGTCAATTTTCTAACAATCTCCACCGTGACTTAAACTCCTCCACCGGCTTCAAATCAAATTCAAAGTTCTAAACGCAAGTGATACTAGCCAAATTCAAATCAAACGATCGATTCCCAAAAACGATCTAAAACAAACTGAATAAATACAAATGCCGATAATCTTCAAAACGAACAATCAAACGTTAGCCAAAAAATTCAAACTCGGTTATCCAGACAAACAAATCGGCTCAAACGATCTTCAACAAAGACAATCAAATACGAGCAATCAATTTCAAAAGCCCGACAAACGAAGATCCAAATTTTCAAACTAACAAATTTCCAATGACTGAACAAATTTCAAACGACCTAATAATACTTAACTCTTCAAACACCAAATCGATCTTCAAATTCCAAATATCCAATTCAAATTCTAATGGTCCACTTATATAATAAGAATTACGACCCAAATACCAAATTCAAAAATCTTATGACCCACTTATTTGATAAATATTACGGTCCAACTTCAAATTTATTGTCCGTATCAAACAAATTCAAGCTAATAAATAACTTGACGAACGAGCTCTAATAATTCAAACACCCCAAATATGATAATACGGATAATAACCGATAACCCACTTATTACGATAAGAATTATGGCCCAAATTTCAAATTCAAATTCAAATACCCAAATAATCTAACACCATGTCTTCAAACGAATAATTACCAAATCAAAGAATCAAGGGACGCCAAATATCTTCCGAATCGAACCAAGTCTATGATACGAATTACAAATCAAATTCAAATATCAAATCATACTAATAACCAAAATTTATGATGTGGCCCATACTCAAAGACTAATCCCAATAACAATTGCAGGTGGCAAAGAAAATAAATTCAATCGCTTAACTAATCCCAAAACAATAGCTACAAAAAATGATTTTATGCATGTCGACAAACACAGATGATACCAAAACGATTTTTCAGTACCAAAGACGGTCAAACTTCAATTCGAACAAACCCAAAACGAATCAACTTTTTTTTTTTTCTTTTTTTTTTCATGGTCGACAAACCTAGCTTTTTTTTTTCCTCTCTTCTTCTTCTTTTTCTTCATGACGAACCTGGCTCTGATACCACTTGTTGGTAATTCAAAGACGAAACAAATAACAAAAATCGACAAATGAGCGGAAGCTTTATTCAAAATTACCAAACCAAATACAAAGATAAATTCAAACGGTACCAAACTATTATTCAAAAGATACAAAGAAACCTAATGCTAACAATCCCTATTTATAGCCAAAACTAACCGTCATAGATTAGTTACCAAATTACAAACAAACTTGTAGCACAAGTCGAACAAATTACCAAATAGCCCCTAAAGTTTAAGTCAATTTTCTAACAGTATATAATGTTGTAACAGACAAAGAGTACGTTTGTTATGGTGACTAACATTGTGTTCAAGAGGAAAGGATTTGAGTAAAGTAAGAAAAAAATTGTGTTTTTTGAGTTTCTTTTAACAAAGAACTACAAAAGAGGAGAAAGAATCAAGGTATAGTAGAATATGATTTAACCTACCGTGTCAACCTTTTTTTAAAGATGGATTGATTTACAAGGAAACGAATTATTTTTCCAGTAACATTTGGAATAAATAGTAATTAAAGGGTAAATTGATTTCTTCATAAGCAAGAGTAGTACTCTTTAGGAACCCATGTTTTTTTACGACTCGATATTGCTAGCCGACTAATCGCAGAGCGACTACCCTTTTAGATAGCACAGAGTCATCGCAAGCGAATCTCCGTGGCCACATGGAGATTAATTTTCTCTCCAAAGTTTAAACCTAGGACCTCCAAGAAATTACCCATTTAAGAGACCAAAACCAAACTAATGAGTCACCCCATGTCATTTTTTGGAACCTATATTTGTCTAGACAAGAGTACCTAAGATGGTCTTCTCACAAGAAAAGATTACTAGAGTAAATAAAACACGTCCTCTCCTCCCAAGATGCGTGCTACTTTATAACACAAGACGACGCGTCTTAAATCCGAAAAGTGAATTACAAAAGTACCTATGATGATGCCTCCTTACTTCCTGCTATCTTCTGAAAGTGTGATCAGGAAGCTGCAATGTCGGGATGTATGCTTGGAATTTAGGTAGGAAATGTAGTCATAAAAATAAAAATTGCAAAAATTATTTAATACCAACTAATTACACAATGAATTTTAATGGATATGTACATTTTTAATAATTATGCAAAGTTTCTAACTTACAAGGGCTTATTTGAAATTTTTATATTTATAAAGGTTTAATATAACAAAAAAAAAAACAAAAAAAAAATTGTTATCATCTTCGTCCCACTTACACCTTTGATGCAAACACCCACAACGAACGCACACTTCTTTTTCGCTGCAAACACACACAACACACACACTTCTAAAAAACACACACACAAAACCGACACTTCACACAAACAAAACACAAATAAACCAAAACAAAAAATAAAAAGAGAAAAAGTAGCAAATGACATGAGGTGAGTTGAGTCACTTGGGAAACAGCGAGCAAGGGGTCCGATGCAGTGGCGCCAAAACAGCGCGTCGTTTGGCATGCCACGCGTGAAATGGCGAGACCTCAAGTGACCAAATCTTAGTCTTGTTTGCATGTATGTTTTATTTACCGTGTATAGCATTTTAGAAAGTTCATAAATATTGACACCTTTAATCCCGAATGTAGTATTAGTAACTACTCTTGAATTCTTCATTCTAAGATAAGAATACTTTTTGAATCTAAGTAAGGTATTGTTTGTTTTCTTTTAAAAAGTCTAAACAACCTCTTAATAAACCAAAGCTCTTAATCAGTTAGAGCTTTTAGGTGTTAAGTGTGTTTGTTTTTTATTTTTCGTTGAGAGGCAAACAGAGGTAAAAACATCTAAACGGACCAGACATGGAAGGAGCATCTTAATGCCTCTAGTTGAATTAATAAACATTCAGACGTTTTCTTTAAAAAAAACAAACAATATTATTTGATTCACATTCAGACATTTTCGCCTCAGATTCATATTAAGATGTGCGAGTCAGATTCAGATTCAGAGCCTCTTAATAAACAAACAGCACCTTAGGTTGATACCTTGAATTCTAGTTTAAAAATTAGTTTTATGAAAACTATGAACATGATATTTGCTACATTTAGATCTACAAAGTTCCTGAGGCGGCTTTGAATACTTTGGAAAGTGCTCATTCTACTTTTTTTTGGGGAAAGAACGCATGATTATAAAAGGTTAGCTTGGATCAAGTGGTATAATGTTCTTGCTTCATTCGACAAAGGTGGCTTAAACATTGGCAGCTTAAAGGCGTTCAACCTTGCCCTTCTTCAAAAGTAGTTGTGAAGGTTGATGTCTTACCCTCATGCACTTTAGGTAAAAGTTATTAAAACTTTACATGGTCAAGAGGGTGGTTTCGAAAATCAGGGTTGCAACTTCAATGGGACGTGGTCAAAAATTGTCGATTCCTCTAACTACTTGCACTCCAAAGGTATTATTCCGGCCAATTCATTTTGTTTTTAAGCAGGTTTTGGTACTCGCATTTGGTTTTGAAGGACATGTAGATCGATGATTCTCCTCTCAATACTCGTTATCATCGCCTCTTTCGCTTGGTTCAAGACAAAGACTGTCTCATCATTGATCGTATTGATCATGGGCAATGGCGTTGGAACTGGTCGATGATCAATCTTGGTGCTCGTAACTTGGCATACTTACGTGACATACTTTCAGAGATTAGCCTAGCTAATATTAATGAGGGTAGAGACTCTTACGTGTGGCCTTTTGGTTCGGATAGTGTTTTCATAGTGGGGAATCACAACTCCTTATTGACTCCAAGATCCTTCCCTCGCTGTCTCCTCAGACTAAATGGGACAAAACTCCTCCTCAGAAAGTTAATATCTTTATTTCGAGAATGGATTTGGACCGGTTACCTCATAGGTTGAATCTCTCTTCTCGTGGAATTGACATACTGACGATCTCTTGTACCTCTTATAATGGCAATGCGGAATCTTCAAATCACATTTTCTTTGAATGTGACATAGCTAAGGAGGTTTCCCTCTTCTCATTCTTACTTCTCTCAAGCATTGTACGGCTTGGTTTGACTCCTAGAACGCTTCTAATGAGAAGAAATGTCGTATCTCCGTTGTTTTTGCTTCGTCCTTTTGGTGGCTTTAGAGGTATCGCAGTAGTGTCGCCTTTTTCACACCCAATGAGGAAAAGTGATATTTTCGACAACATTCATTTGGCTTCATTTTCTTGGCTCAACAATAGGGGTCATATGTCGTGTAATTAGATAGAATGGCTAAAAATGCATTGTTTCTTACAAGTTCCTGATGTGTGCTGCTAGGAGGTTCGAGCTTCACGAGATTGTCTGGTTCTTTTATATCGTTGTCTTTTTGTTTTCTTTCCCCCGGGGCTTGTTTGGGTCTACATCAAAAACACTTCGGAGTGAAAACCGGTGGCTTGGCCTCCGTGTATGGGATTTTTCTCTTGTCTCGTTTTTACTGTAATCGCAAGAGTTTTTTCATCATTTTTGCGGTCCTCGTAGTTAAAGCCTCGGGTAAATTTTAGAATATGTAGCTTGTGTTTCTTTCTAGTCTGTATATGTACTTTTATTTTGCCCCAAAAACTTTATATTCTAAAATTTTAGAATATGTAGCTTGTGTATCTTTCTAGTCTATATATCAGCCGTTAAGAAAAATGATATTCGTTGTGAAAAAAAGAACAATAATTGTTTGTTTGTTATTTTTCTTTTTTTTTTTTTTGTTACAAATAATGCAAGATGCTATGGAAATTTATATTATCTGTTTTGGTGTAAATTTACCATCATCCCTTAAGATGTCACTCTCTTAATTTCATGCCATTGGGACCATATTTCCTTTAAGAGCAACAAATACTTGCAACGATTTTCTGTCAAAATAATATATGTTTCATACCCATTAACATGACACGAGCCACGGATAATCCTCCCACAAACATGAGTACTCACTTTGATCTCATAGTTATTAACATGAACATAGGAGCAAGCCTTCATTACCCTGATCCACTCAAAATCACATTTTCTTACTACACAAATATTTCAAATATGGTATTTTGGCTGAATACAAGTTGGATAGTTTTTATCAGGGTATTATGAAGACGAGGCACGTGAAAGATGTGGTTGAAACAAGTAGCTTCTCCGCAATGTTTGAAGAGATGGATGTTGTACTAACAAATGCATGTACGCATATATATTTTGAGAAGCATCCATGTATCAAACTTTATACATTCGTAAAAATTAATTCCATCAACAGAAATCAGTGCAAGTTTTAAATCCATAAATTGTCGATGGAATATATCTACCTTAATTACTGATGATATAAAGTAAACTGTATATATTTGAAGAGATTACTTCATTGTTAGTAAAATTCGTTAAACTTGTGTATTGAGTTAAGTATTGATTATTAGATTATGATGGTATAAAAAAAATGTTTGGGCAAATTCCGCATAACTTTAAAAACAAAGTGATCTTAGAAAGGTTAAACCATCATAAGAAATGAACTCTGCTTTAATTCTGCATGTAATTTAGAGTCCCCCTAAAATGTTATACGAAATATTAGAGCAGAAGGTGCCATAGCTCAAGTCATGATCTTTTTAAATGTTACCTCATGTCACATTAGCTTTTTCCCATTCACATATATTTTCACTCACACACCCAAAAACATCATCTCCCATGCCTCAAGCCAAAACCTTTTTAAGACTCACTATTTTATTTTATTTTTTCATTTTTAAAACCAACAAATTTCTTCATTCATTAAAAGTACAATTACAAATTACATTTAAAAAAATTTATGAAACGAAAATTACAAATTACATAAATATTTGAAATAAACTAACCTACACGGACTAAAATGAGTAATGTACAAATTTTAAGATCCTTACTTATAAATTTGATTTTTCACAAAAGAAACAAATTAGAACTTCAAAATTTTGAACGCCCTGCACACACACTAAAAACAATCACTTCACACACACACTAACCACCAAATACACACACCAAACACAAACACATCACGAATTAAACAAAAACCCACGGTCGAAAAGGAAAAAAAAATAGAAATGCAATCATGGGCTTAAGCGATGGTGCGGTGCACAAGGGGTGCCATGGCGTGACTACACTTTGGATTGGCTCAGGGCCTAAGCCATAGTATCGTATGCACTTGATGATTCTTTGACCATCTATATATATTATAATTTGGGTGCATATTTTTGAATAATCACATTTTAATTGCCTTATCGAAAGAGCACATCAATATTTGGTAGTTTATTAACTTGTGACATATATGGCGTTGTAAAAATAATAATAGTTTTGACATGTTAGTAATCATTTTCTTTCTCCAACTTCTTGCTAGATCTTTTTAGTGAAATATCGTTTTAAGAGCACAAGGTATCATAACATGGCTACATCAACACATTACCATTCTAGTTTAACACCAACTAACACCCCAAAAACATAAAGTAGCATAACATGTTAACACCTACTCTTTTTGAACTCACCATTTTATTTTATTTTATTTTCCATTTATTTAAAATTAATATTTCATTAAATTAAAATACAATTTACAATAAAAGAAAAATACAATGTAAATTACGGAGTATTATACAAGAAACAATGTAAATTAAAACATCCATCTTCTACCTCTTGACACACACTAGAAACACACACAAAAAAAACCCCATCTACACACAGTAAAAACACACACACACAATGAACACATACACACACCAAAACCCATTTAAAAAATAAAGAAAAAAAAGATGTTACATCGCACGTTGGTATACAAACGCCACCACCAACGCACGTTGGATTGATGGGGATACGGTATGGTAATGTCGGCAACGCCGCCGCCACTTCGGCATAACGCCGAGCCGGGCGTTACCATACGTTGTGCTCTAAGAGAGAAGAAAAAAGGAAATAACTTGTGACATATGGCCTCAAGCTTATTATTCACTTTTTGTACGTTTAATTGTACAGACATACCTAAGTCTTTATTGTGTTGTATATCATACGATGCATATCAAACAATCAAACAAATTAGACAAAGATCAATTGTATAATACGGAGTAATATTTATATAACTTAAGAACTTTGACATACATATATCTTGGTCTCAGCCATTAATTAAAAAGGGTTGATAACAATTTCAAACATCTATACATATATATGGGACTACATATGACACGTCACTAATGCTGACTAGGCACTTTAATGTTGACATGGCATTAGTGACATGGCACTATCTCCGGTTTAATTTGTAAAAAAATTGTCACATATGAGGATTGAACCCTGGGCGGTTGGAACGCAAATAAGTCCTCAACCGGTGAGCAAGCCAGAAGTTGTGATACAAATTGCATTCCCAAACAAATAGTCAAGAAAAACACTTACCATCAACAAACTATCAAAACAAACTCCCTCACTCCTAAATAACTTCATCTTCAATGCCAGTCAAACAAAATCTCATTCCTCCCCATTTCGCTCGGCCTTTCCAAATTCAAATCCCCCAAAATAACAAAACACATATTATAATCCCAAAACAGATTGATTTAATCTATTCCATTTTTATATTTCTTTTTTTGGTTTTCATTCTATGATTTTCAACAGAATATAAACAAAAATCTTTTCAATTAACCATCACCACCAGATGATGATGATGATTGAACTTAGGGTTTCGATGATACAACTGAATCTACAATCTTTAGTCAGGTTTGTTTGATTTTCAATTATCGCCATTTTATAACAATAGATTGATTGATTTAATTTGTTTTGGGGTTTACATGATTTTTCTTTTCTTATTTTATAACAATAGATTTGTTTGTTCATGATCATCTGTATGAAATGGTAACGCTTCTTTTACGTTTATGTTTCAGCTATATTTATGGTTATGTTTCCATGACATTATTAGATTTATATTTTGTATTTTATATCAAGACAAATGAATGAGTTGCTATAGTGATGCTTATGATCGACATGAGGACAAGGTTAAAAGTTGTTTTTATTTCATCATATTTTCTAAGTTGTCAATGTTTTATGAACATATTTTATATATGTAGGTGTGGGTCTTGACTGTTGGTAAGAAGACAGAGATGTTAACAACCCGGTGGCGTAAAGTGATGTTGTAATAAATTCGTGATCATGATTCTACAGTTGCAAATAAAGTGAAGAAAAATGTGCATGGTTGCGAAAAAGGACGTGTTTTGTGTTGAACATTAAATCTTGGTGTGCTTTATAAGGTTTTTGTTTATTGGGATTTTTGTTGTTGTTTGGGTGTTTGTGGTTTTAGGTGGCGTGTAGAGATTATCCGCATTCGAGACATTTGTGCATGAAGCATCCGTTTGCGACTACGCCATGCGTGATAGCTATTGTAAATTGGTGAGTTTGATACTCTAATTTATTTGTAACGGTTAACCAAGCGCATTTAAAAACCTGTCACAAAGAGAAAGTGTTGTATTCCTCTATGGGTATAAGTTGTAACGTTTCTATAATACGCGGTATAACTTGTGTCACCGTTACCGTGGCCAGTCAGAACATGCTTTCACCATGCAGAATTGTGGCCTCAACTATAACTTTCATTTTAGACTAGCGTTAGAGAATGGGTTGCTTCTTAGGATAGTAAACTTTCTGGGGTATATTTCTATGCACTTCTATCACCGTCTTTTATTTATTAGCTTTTTAACACAAGCCTGTTATAAAGTACTGCATGATTGTTTGTTGCCGTAAATAATTTGGGAAAGTGGAAAACAGCCACACAAATGACTTCACTTGGCCCTTCTTACAAGTTTATAGGCCATGTTCACTGGGAACTTTTTAAACTTTAATCAACGTATAAATATTAGTTGGCGTGTTTGGAGTTACTATTTAGAACTACTTCATTGGAAATTGGTCGTCCTATGAATCAATCCGGAGAAAGCCTACATCTCATTTCTGAAAAGGTAAATATTCGTCTTGCGTAAATGTATGGTTAAGATAGATTAGTTTATAAATTTTTTTTCTCAATCTTGAAATATTTTAGTTGTATGTATTAGTATAGGATATAATAGCACAAGTCCCTTCTAAACTATATTATTTTATTGTTCGACTATTAAAAATATTGTTTCTTTGAGTTTCGGCCTGTGGGCTAGGCAAAATTCATTTTCGCCGTCGGGTGGCCCTATAAGTGATAACTATAGCTTTAGTTTCTCAAGATTTCGAAAAACTTTATATCGACATTGAAGTTCCAGATTCGCACACGACCTCATGCTTTAACCCATCATCGATAAAGCATCCTTGAATCTCCATTAATTTCAGATGGAAATTAGTAATTGGATTTTCTAAGTCTGCAATTCCTAAATTGTTAATTCTCAAAATCAAAAGGTGTAGTTTCCTATGATTTCTATATAAGATTACTACTCATAAATGGTTTAATTTAATTGTAGAGACGTTTACCTTTATTAGGTAAATTTTTTATTTATACTGTTTATTTTTCATAGATGGCAACTATGTCAGTTTCATTAAACTATGGTTTTGCAACTGATTGAAGGTGGGTGATTGAAGTGCATGGAGCTCAGGGAACTCTATGCCAATGAAAAATACCAGCTCCGAGTTGATTTTCCTGAGCATTATCCTATGGAAGCACCTCAGGTTCGATCGATTATATTTGGTTTGGAAAGTGTTTAAATTAGTTATCTTCATGACTTTTCTATATTTTTTTCCTTTGATTTGTGTTGTGACTTATAGAATAGGTTTTATGTTAGGTCATGATTTTGATTATTTTAGCATTTATAACCTTACTTTGTTCGAGTTATTTAAGTGTTTTATGTTTTTCAGGTTTGGTATGAGCTTTCGAAGACCTTCGTTGACGATGTTTAATTAATGCCCGATTTCCAATTATAGGTAATTCTTGAGTTAATATAGGAGGTAGTTTGTTTTCTTTAACGGTTGCTCAAAAAGAAAAGCGTGTGGATACGATGATTTACCTGCGGTACTACGCTGAAAAAGGTTAAAGCGCAAAGGCCAACAGTGTAGGGAGGATGTTCTGGTAAAATTTAACCTATTTAGTCGCATTTCTTTTTAGTTAAACTTTGGTTGAATGTTGGCGTTTATATGTGCATCCTAACACTGTCCTTTGTTCTAGAATGCCTCTTATTTGACGTTATGTTATCGTCGTTTTAGGTAATACGAACCCTACCATGGATGGCTCTGGTGCTGCTGAACGGTTGTGATAATAAAGTTTTTGAAAAGGTAAATATGACCCTTTAAAGCTTCGCTTTTGTGTTTTATGATTTTATTCTCGTGTTTACCGTTATTAATCTATTGGGATGTTACAGATTGATGTTTTCTCCTTTGGATTGTGTTATGGGAAATTGTTACTCGCGAAGAGCCTTATGCAAATATACACTTCGGTGCAATCGTAGGTGAGCGTTATGCCATTTATTGTAATTTGGCGTTTGAATCTGTCATGATAACTACTAATGATATGGCTTTAACTTTGAAATCATTGGACCAATTTATGTAACATTCTATAATTCATAAAAGTATACAATAAGTGACTTTGTTGCAATAATCTAAACATTTTATTGTAAAATATATGTCATGGAAAGGATTCAAAGAAATATGTTTAGGGAAACGCTCTATTGTTTGGCATTTTCACTCACGACCAATAAGTAGTTTCATGTATCATTCTCATACATGTTCGTTCATTTTATTGTGTAGCATGTCTATCAATGGCTTCGAACTCATGATCCCTCTTGGATTTTTGGCTGCAACCGGGTATATATCAACCTATTTTCACTTTTTTTTTTATGAGTGTTGTACGTTGTAAATGATCATTTCAGGCATACATATATGTTTGGGTCAACAAAGGAGGACCCCGAGTTGTATGCAGAATGGGACTTCAGTTAAACATTTTTGTTTTCAATGGATGTGAAAGACGGCGAGTCGAAGCTGACCGACAATCACAACCTTTTTGTTCTAAAATTTCAGTCTCGGAAAAAGGGTGTTTAGGATTGTTTTTTTTAAGAACCATTCATGATATTAACTTAGCCCCTAATTGGTTGCAGAACCGGTCATAAGGTGTTTTTGGTCGACATTTTGTCCCATTAAGACAAGGTCCATGTAATGTGCCGTGTTTTTAGTTAAACTATTTTTCAGAAATATGCCATTTATATGGGTTCGTTATTGTAAACGGGTCAATAATGAACCCAATGGTATTTGTTGTAAATAAGATGATTTTCTTAACGAAATGGGTCAAAACTGAACCTGTATAAATGGTATATTCGAAAGTTTTTATGTATCACAAAATATGTATATTGATCTCCCGATCTGATTAGTCTACTTAATGCTTTCCGAAGTCGCAATGTTATGATACACTGCTACTCTTAATTGAATACGAGCAGCATTATCGTAAAATAAAATGTATATGTGAATACTAAAAAGAAAGTGGGTCATTCACTTACTCTTAACTTATTCTATTTTTTTTACGATTTTGACTAATAAGGCACATGAAGCCAATGATGGAAGCCTTTTCCTCTATATCAGTAAACTATAAGGATATTAATGACCATTCTGTGTAGACTTTAGAGTGGTCTTTTTATAGCAGTTTAAAGTGTTTGGTTGCGACTTGCTGAACTGAATTAGATTGCATAGTGTTAAAAGTTAGAACATTCTAGGCAACTTTTTTAATTCAATAAGCATTATCATCCCACAACTTCTTCCCCTGCTTTTGCCAAACACTATGATCATTACGCCCTAAGATGTAAGAATATGATTAAACATACATCCAAACACCCCTTAATCTGCCATTAGTGGTAGGATGATTAAAGTAGCGTAGGCACTCGGTTACTCCAAACCAAGTTTATATGTTAAACTTTCCTAGAACAGTAGAACCTCATAAGTACGCTACTAATTTTAGATGCTGATATTAACTTTTTTCCTCTTAGTAATTAGTATTGCACTGATACATATAAAGTCTGTGATGTATAACATTTATGTTAGTATCCTAAAATATGACTCTCATTTGCTGTTTATGGGAATAACTTAGATGAATAAGGTGATCTATTGTAGAGGTACAAATTTTGACCCATTAACTTACAGATGGGTTGACTTGGATTATATTTACGATTATATCGAATGGTCATTACTCGAATGAATATTTTGATGGAATGCAGGAAATGGGACTTAGGAGTGAAGGAAAGGGGATCTAGCAAAGAAAAACCAAGACCCGATGTAAAGATTGTTTACGGCGCCACAAAGGTTCTTCAATGTTCATTATAGGTCGGTCAACAATGGCCATACGAAAATGCATCTAAACACCCCAAGCGCGCGGCGGGTTCATATTACTTGTTATATATAATAGTGTTCAATCTAAATTTGTTATCACTAACTTTTCCATATACAAACAACCGGCCATCATTCTTGATGGTGAACCATGTTTTGTTTTAAGGTTTTGTGCCTTTTTTAGTAATGTGTTTTGTTATTTATGTTGGTTTGTAGGTGGCGTGTAGCGGTTATCCATAATCTGCGCATATGTTGTTGAAGTATTCGTTTACTGATATTGGTAAGTATGTTTATTTGGCCCTTTAGGAGTTAATAGGAAGCATACTTATCACGATAGATTTCATGTGATCGTGACCCATGTTTGGTTATCAATATAGTGATTATGACCTTAGTTATGCAATAATACTCACAAGTATTAGGTTACTAATACTCACAGGTACTAGGTATTGGTTACCGATATTTAATTTATGGTGTTCATGTCTTTATACTTGCGAGTAAAAAGACAATAATACTCAAGTATTAGTTTACCATTACTCACAAATAATGCATGAAAGTACAAGTGAAGGCACAAAAGTTCTTTTATTAGGCAAATAGTTGCTATAGAAATGAAAAGCTATAGAAATCTATATTCAATTTGTAGCTTAAAAAAATCTTACTTTGATTCTTTGATGTTGTTTTATGCGTTATTCTAGGTGTCTATTATATGATGATGGGAATCCTGTTGAAAGCAAAATGCATTAGTAGAAGAGTGCTTGACATGGTCCATAGTTTTTACAATGCACAACACAATGAAGAGACTTTTGTTACGGTTGGCTTTTTGTCCGGGTTATGTTGGAAAATAAGTCTTCAAACAACAAGACCATGTTTGATGTTTTAGTCATTTTTTATTCAGTATAAGAAAACTAAATTTGATTAATAATAATTAAGCTATACATGTGTTCGTAGCTGTATAATATTAACTTTGGTTTACTTTGTTTCACAATCGTATTTTATGCATTTATACACAAACATAATTTTACATGTTCTCATACTTTCCATTCTTCTATTGACATATAATACATGAACATTTTCCTTTTGTTTTCAATTTTTGTGTCTAAGATATTTGCTGTTATTCACTATTTATTTACGTCCAATTAAACTTCATCAATTAATATAATGAAGCTAGCCCGCCCATCCGGGCGGGCTATGAAGCTAGTTTATTATAATAAACATAATTAACAATCAAAACATACTATTTTTGACATGATTTGCACCAGAACCGCAAGTCTAAGAACAGCCTCCACCACCGCCACCACAGCCATCACCCCCACTTGTACATAGAAATTTCGAGTTTGGAACTTGTACGTAGAAACTTCTTCCCAAACTTGTACGAAAAAGTGAGAGAAGCTCCCGGTTCTCCCTTGCCATTAACAATTGGATAACTAACTAACTGACTCTCCTTCCCTTCTTCTGTAATACCTTCCATTAGGTCTTTTATCGGCACACGTACTTTACCCAATATTTTACTGAAAAACATCCATTTGGCCCCCTTAATCCTGAATACAAGATTAAGGCGGTCTTCTAGGCCCGCGGCCTCATCAATAGTGAACTGAACGGGAAAAGTCCATGTGAATTCTGATGAGCCTGTGTTTCTGAGAACTGGTGTAATTTGGAGCTTCTTGCCACCGGTTCCACGCACATAAACGTTGTATTTACCGAGGGATTTAAGACCCCCTACGGAGATGATTGTAAGGTCTAGAGTTCTGCGTTCCATGACTGAAAAGGTGATGGACTAAAATGTATGGAGTGAACAAATATCATGTATCTATATATAGTACGTGAGAAAATATGTGTTTTATGCACACAAATCATGTATTTATACTAAGTAGTTAATGAAATATAATTTGCAATTGTATTAAAAAGCTTTCTTTTTTCTTTTTTGTTAAAGGGGTTTTAAACTGGTGAATATATTACTTTAAAAAACAGTTAAGTACATATTATGTAAGCGAATCTCACATCTTAGCCCGTTACATAAGCGGTAAAGCTTATATAACAAGATATAACTACTCCTACAAAGAAAAAACCACTAATCACTAGATTATATTTGACTCATAAAGATACCAAATATAAACTATCGTCTAAATTGACCTCTAAGATTAATATCTAACGCGTCACAGAATGCCAACTGTTATTTGGTTAAAAGTTCATTCTCATAACCGTCATATATATTATAATCTTTATCCTAAAATAAACTTGGATCATTTGCACCTCCACTGGCCATGAAATGAGCATCTAATCGTAAACTTTCTCAACATTACTATCACTCTCTCTCAAGCCTTTTGTCGCATCCTCAGCGTATTACCAACATTTCCAACAATTGAAGTACCCACATTCTCGAATATCTTATCATTTTCCTTCAATGCTTCAAACGACTTCCTTAAAGTAACAAGATTTATATCATTCGAATTCCCGAGTCCCTTAGTGTTAGAACTCGAGGCCATATTAGTGGTATCATTTTTTGAAGTCGTGGCCTAATTCTTTCCCTGACTTCCTTGCTTCTTTGACGTCCGAGACCCACTGGGAAGATACACGAAAGTACTTTCAGGTTTAAAACCCATTGACTTATCATGTTGCTTACCTTTCATTTTATGATTTTGTACAACTTGGAACCCATCATTTTGAGCACCAACATTCTTCATATGACATGGACCACTATGCTTCCTCAAACCAGCTCCTAAGCTCGCACCAAATTCAGAAACCACGCGTTTAGGAAATTGACCATCATCATGACCAAACACCGAACAACTACCACATCTTGGAGGTTTTCAATCATATTCCACCTTAATTGTATGAAAATAAGAACCTGAACCCTCCACATAAGGAATAGAAATTACCATAGTATCTTTGAGAGGACGATCAGCCCTAATGTCAATCAATGCACACGCAAATCCAATCGAACCCAGAGTTTATGCACATTGTGCTCGTATAAGCATCAAGTATGATTGGTGTACTTAATCTAGTGGCTATGACACTCAACCCATCCTCAGTAAACGCAGTAACTAGAATATCATGCAGTTTAACCCAGACCGAGACAGATTTCAGCTCTTCTTTTAATACGCACTCATTAAGAGACCATTTCTTAAGGATAATTAGAGCATTACGAATCACCTATGGACCATTTTCCTATACCCCATCCCTACCTGCTACTGATGCGAATTTGAAAAAGAATAAACCTTTCTAATTTATCATTGCTTTGACTATACCAAACTTCTTCTATATAATCATCACATAATGTTCCACAACAAGAAATGCAATTCGTTTGCCAAGAAAATAACCATATAACAAGTTTTCATACCTAGCACTGGCCTTCGAAACCGAAGATAATGGAATTAGTACTTCAACACTATCACCTGTTTTAGTACCCATGTCTAATGTTCAAAAGTTTGCCACCCATTTTGTTGATTCAGGATTGACCAATCTCGCGTGTGATACAAGAATAGCTTGATTTTGTAACTCCTTTCTCCCTTGTCCAACCCCAACTTATACCATAATATTACCAGCCCCAATATTGTTCTTGTCCACGAGATTTTTGGACTTCGTTTCAATATTAAACACCTCGTTGCTACTGCTTTGTACCTGTTCTAAACCAACAACTTTTTCATGACGTGACGTTGTTGTTACCACTCGATTTGGTTTACTAGGTATTAACAGTTCCCCATCATCTCCCAATAACACAAGCTTCCCTTAAAGCATTTGACTTTCAATATCACGAATCTTTGCAGCTAGAGAAGTGGCGTTTGGACTACCAAATGCCTCTGTCAGGAAGGGTCCCAATCCAAAACCACTATGATCAGCATTCGACACGCTTATTCGACACACTTGTTTTCAAAGTTGAACTAGATTCCACATTGGTATATGTCGATTTCCCCACGCCATCATTCCATTTGGTAGAAGTAGAACAAACATTTTTTTTACTACTTTTATGCTTCCCCCTCTCCTTCCCGGATCCAAAAACCCTTGTTTCAATATTTAAAAGCTCATTATCATACGATATGATCATTTCCTAAAATAAACCAAAACAATTAAGTTACTAAATCCCAAGAATTTTATATATAGTTACTTCCATATAAACATAACTAATAAAAAGGTTTAGGATCATATTGAAAGGATTATGTGCAAATAATACAACAATTTTTACACTTGTCTTCACACAAATGCCGAAAGGGTCATACCGGTGCACACTAAATAGAACAAACGTATAAAAATAAGAAAAGAGTAATGAAATGAAATGAGAGTAACGAGGAAATGAAAATATTATTGTATTTTCATCTACGGGTTAAACGATGATTACCCAAAGTATAATATTTATCCGGGATAAATATTAAGGGTAATAAACGCCAAAAACACAAACCTCATAGGGGTGTGTTCGGTCGACCTACCCCAAGAGGGGGTTAGTTTAACTTTTTATCAAACTTGATTACTTGGAGAATAAGTAGAGTTCTACTAGAACTTGACAAAAAAAAATACACTTAAAGTTTATACTTGTTAAGGTAAAAAAAATGACAATAGTATAAAATAAATAAATAAAAAGTCATTATAACTTTTATACTTTTTAAAGTTTATGGCATTTCTATAATGGCATTAACGATTTTTTTAGTGTGTTTTATTACATGCAAATGAAAATTTTGTTTCAAACTTACAAGTTGTATGTATTGCAAATGGCTACACAACAACGTGGGGGCCTAGAAGATCCCTGTTAGAAGCAAGTATAATAGCGAAATGACTTGTGTTATGTCGGTGATGTCGCTAGTAACTTAACAAAGTTTGATAAAGTTAACGCACATAAAGCCTCCAATGTGTGACTTTGTGGTCCTTAAACAACTTAACGTGGACTAATAGCAAAACGACTTGTGTTATGCCATCAAGAGGATAGGGCCTGTGCAAAACAAAGGTATAAAGTAGCTAAACGAGAAGTAAAAAATGCAGTAGCCCAGACGAAAGGCAAAGCGTACAAAATATTTTATAAGAACTTGGAGTCCAAATAGGGGAAAACGATATCTTTAGGACTGCTAAAGTACAAGAGAGGAGAAGAAGGGATTTTGGAAACTTAAGATACTTCAAAGATGAAAGAGGACGAAGCATTGTCAAGGAAGAAGATTATAGGAAAGACGGGGAAAATATTTCTCTTCTCTTTTCAACAAGAGGAGTACCGAAGAAAGCGGGGAGGGAGACATCCATAGCCAAGATTTTCTTCTCGAGTGCTACAACTTGAGGATCAGCCAAGGATAAATGAAAGTTGCATTACAGAAGATGGGAAGAAACAAATCACTAGGCTAAACCAAATACCCATAGAAGCTTGGAAAGCTTAGGAGATGAGAGGTTAAGATGGTTGACTTCCCTCTTCAACAAGATCTTCTAAAGCGCTAAGATGCCAAAGGAATGGAGACTCAGTGAAGTCAGCCCCATCTATACGAACAATGGCAATTGATACGGATAATTGTAAACACAAGAAGTTTTACAATCCTTCTAGTTAATGTACCTAAGCTGTAACATAGTATAGGTGAGACACATGGGAATGATCGTTCTTTAGAGGAATAGTGTTGTGAAGGCTCAAAGTGTATGACGAATTAAGTCTAAAAGTTGAGGGATTATTATTTTTGGTCTTTTATATTTCTTAGAAAGCAAAGTAAAAAAAACTCAGGGTTTGAAGAGTTTTGTTTTATAACTACTAATTAACTAATTCAACTAAATATTCAGAAAAGCAAATTGGTGAGCTCGTATTGGGGAAACCATAGAGAGGGGTGAATACGTTTCCATTTAAAAACTTAAAAATTTTGTATCAAATTGCCGATCAAGCTTACCATAATACGTAAAGTGTCAAATATAGTCTATACCTCTATGAATACTTAGAAAGCATAGAATAAGACAAGTACACAACACAATCATAAACATCAAGCACAAAGACAATTAACAATATAAAGAAAGAATAAAAGTAAAGCGATAAGTTAAAAAGGATATGTAAACCGACACGATGATTTATAATGGTTCACCACGAAGCTCCTCTTAGCCCTACTCCCTTGAGAGTACCCAACTCGAGAGTTACTTCCCTAGATCAACAAGCTTCATTCTAGGTTGAGAAAACCTTACAGAACATTGCTTATACATTATCCGGTACAAAGCTAGATAACGGGTTCTTTCACAAGGTAGAACCAAACCTACGTCGCTTACATTTTATCTAGTACAAAGCTGAATACCGAGTCCTTCTTCGGGTACAACCAAACCCATTATGTTTTGTGGCCCAACATAACAAACCTTGTGTTTTATGGCACAAACACATAAACCATCTAATGATACAAGATGATGTTACAAATGATGATCTAATACAATGTGTCTAATGGATATAAATGACAAATCTAAATAAACTTCTATTGATGAGAAGCCTTCAAATGGATGAAGATGATAAGATCACCAATCTTGTAGATCTTCATATATATGTACATGTATTGGATGGAAATGGCAAGGTCTTCTAAGATTTGCTTTGGTGGATCATCATGAAAGTATGCTTACAACAGAATGAAGGTTAGAAGCATTATGATCACGGGTTTTACACTGTGAATGATTGATGTTAATGGTTGATGTGTATTTTTATCACGCTTTAAATTTATAAACTAATACATACAAGGATTAACACATACTAACGAGCAAAGAACCCGATCGAGTGTAGTAAAGCCTAGGTAAATTCGAGTGTCGTCCTTAAGAGTTGTCGTCTAAAAGAAAAAAGGTATTTTGTATTTTTAAAAGGTTTGATTTAAAAAGGTATAGTAATAATTAAAATCCTGGATTTAACAAGATTAAAATATAGGACAGGAGAATAGAAAGATAAAGCTTAACCAAGACTTTAGATGTATTTAATTCTAATATGTTTAGCTCCATATTGTGGGTAAATATTACTAAGACTCCTATGGTCAATTCGTGTTAGCCTATGTTCCTTAGAATCCTCTCCGGAACCAAAGATTCAATTCTTTGTAGTAGGCGGAGGTTGTGGTAGACTAGGTTGAGTCATTAAGTGCCGAATCTAATAGACCTAATTCTTTTGAAATCCAACCTCTCGGATCTTAGATTTCCCCTAACTTCTTAAGTACCTCCACTTGATAGGTGATCCTATGGTCAATTAGCACATAAAGGATTGTTGTGCTATGGCTAGTTCCTTCTATTCTTTCCAATCTAGTCGGCTAGGGTCCTATGGTCAATTCCCCTATCCCACTAGATACTAACAAGCTTTGAATAATACCGAAACTAGCGATCTATGAATAGGTAAAGAAGATGTCTATATATAGAAAGAAAAGAGAATAAATAATGCAACTAAAACTTGAATTAACAAAATGAATTTCATCGTATGATTACTAGAAAAACATAAAAGAATCCAAACTCGAATACAATGATAGTAGTAGACAAGAACTTTATTTTTCCGACCTCTTAAGCCTTGATTCTTCTTATGTGGTTGCTCTCCCCAAACCCTAGTATAGGTTTGGGAAAGGAGAGATGATTTGGAATGTAAAATTCGTGTGGTATTTATAGGCATAATGAGCCTGACAAAGCTACGGCGTAACCCTATGCAAAAATGGATTGCATTTAAAGTTTATCCATACTTACGACGTAACCTAGTAGGTGGTTACGCCGTAATCTTCTTAGGTGGAATGCTATGTCGTAATCTCCATGCTATTTGCGACGTAATCTTCACAATATCATTCGTGTAACCTCGGCGTCGTAACCTTAGTAGATGGTTACGACGTAACCTTCATTTCGTGGTAAACAAGTATTCAATATATTACAGCGTAACATCATCACTTAATTACGCCGTAGTCTTCAATATATTACGGCGTAACATCATCACTTAGTTACGCCATAGTCTTCATGGTAGAGGAATGATTTATATTAAGCCTTAATTTGTCCAAACGTCATTCCATACTTCATTAATAATCATGAAACGAAATACCAAGAAATAAGGCATAAATTATAATAATAATAGCATAATTAGTCAACATAAAGGGGAAATTGACACTTAGAAAATCAGGATTATTTGATGTTATCAAATATCCCCCCACTTAAACTCTACTTGCCCTCAAGTAGACCTTATTAGAATAATTAATAAAATATATTCCCCGAATTCTTAGGAGAATATGAGAATAAGAATTTCCTAAGCTAGAATAATCAAAGCCGAACACCTCGCGAAATGGGGGCGAAACACTCTCACACTCAATCCTATTCTAAGTATTCAATTTTGGGGTGATCTCTCAATTGCACAGTCATAGTATATATTCTATCATAGGCTTGGCTGCTACACAAAACTCCACCACTAGAGCCAAGGTCAAGACAATCTTTGAAGGCAATATTGGGTAATCATATTGCAGCGGTTTAGGGTGTATTATCATTACTAACATACTACGAAGAAGGCGACAAAGACCATTGATACATGACCAAATCTATTGTCAAGACACCAATGACTGCTCAATTCCTTCACCTAAGCATGATTCATGACTAAAGGGTAGGAAAAGACATGGGATATTTTAAATGGTAAAAAAAATGAACAAAACAAATAATCGCAGCTCATAACCAAGTCGTCACCATCTGCCGTCCATCCAAAACTCCATGCTTCAAAATGCGAAAATCGGGTCATAAATTAGTGCGCCATTAGTTGATGTCATGATGCGCACACTTCCTTGTTCCAACTAGTTGGTGTAGACTTGCTTCCAACTTCTTTCATCAAATGTAAACGAGGTATACTTCTCCTTTTTTATACTTATTCAACGAAATAAATAAATAACTACTTACTTTTTTTCCAACTAAACTAGCAAGATAGATAAACCATCCCCCCCCTTGAGATGAATTACATATGGCCGAATATTGGGGGTCTTTAATGATCTTTACGTATGTGTCTTCAATATAGGCGTAACTCTCGAACTCTCGACTCTACTTGGTTCTCAAATTTAAACAAATGGCGACTTCCCAATCAAAAGCTAAGATTACACGGTAGGCTAAAGCGAATAAGTGTAACGAAACACTATATATTATGGGTTAAGAAACGAAAAAAAAAGGCTCGAAAGGGTGTATCTAGGGGTATCTTGCACTAAAGGTGAGTGCAATAAAAAGGGTTTTAACATGGTGGTCAAAAGTCGAGGTGACTAATCGATAAACGCACACAAATATACGCATATGGGCTATTTTGGTGTTAATCCAAAAACATTGCCTTCTTGAATTGTCTTTTCCAAATGAATCAAGTAAACTTGACACACTACTCGTCTATGGTCTCGCAATGATGTAAATGTCAAGTTCTAAAGTTTACAATACTACCGGCACACTCATAATTTGGTGGATATGGGGTAATAAAGAGAAAACAAAAAGGCTAAATCTCACCAATGAAATAAAAGGTAATATGTGTGCTCAGATAAGGTCTATTCTAGTTAGGTTTAAGAAAAACATGTCAAAATTTTAAAAATGGCATAATTTTTCCATAATAAACTAGAAAATCTAGGGCAAGTAAGCTAAGTATAAAATTTTAAAATTAAGCCATTTCTATTTCTATCCCCCACTTAGGTTGTACAAAGTCCTTTTGTACAAAAATAAAGAAAAGGAAAATAGAAATGAAAACTAGAATAGAAAGAAAAACTCCCTCTAAATTACTCGTCATGGAAGTCCAATCTAGGGTCGTCACAAAGGTTACGACGTAACTCATGTTATAGGTTACGCCGTAATTTCAATCTCTACTCACTCATCTCTCTGTGTAAAAGTTATGGTGTAGTTGAGACTATGGGTTACGCCGTAATCTTAATTATCTCATGCCTCCATTCTATATTAAAGTTACGGTAACCTATTATTAGTTTACGCCGTAATTAGCTCCGATAATTGAAATATGCATACTAAAACATCGAGAAAATTATACACGGAGGTACTAAACATTCAAATGCATAATCATTAGTCCTAGGTGTTTTATTATTACAGACATATTTCAAATAAAAATTGTTTCAAGAGAGCCAAGGAATTTTTTAAAAGGAACCATAGAAATTGTTTTTTGAAACAATAGAGATTTTACTCTCTTCTGGCGGTGGTCGTGGTCTATGAGGGATTGGTACTGAGAAGCATCATAGGGAGTGCTGGAGGTGCTATTGGGAGTTTGTTGAGGATGCATGAAAGTGAATCCTTGTTGCACCACGACATCGCTATATCAAGCATATACACATAGGGTGGTCCGATCTAACGAGGATGACTGATGTTCATGTTGGCTAGCATTTCGTTGGTGCGTCAGACATTCCATTGGTAGTCTTCTTCTGCTTGCACATTGCACACTGCATCTGCCTGAAATCACTATAAAAACTATCAATTTGCGTTCTCATACCATACATACCCGCAACCAAATCGTCCATGTCCTTACTAAAATGGGTCATACTACTCTCCATATGCCCGATCGGCCATCCATAACCGTAAGCCTATCTCCAATGCTCATGTTAGGCCTCACCTAAACTTGATCCTCCTCAGCTCTTGCTTGGTTACCACTAGCCTGACTACCACTCGCTTGGCTACCACTAACTCCTTCTCGGCTCCCACGTGGAGTTTCGAGAATCGGATCACCTCCACCAAGTCCATTGTGCTTACAAATCCCATACTCAACAAGCTTACTAATCCCAATCAAGCTCGTATGCATAGAAATAGTCACCAATGATAAATTCTCAGGAGTCATCAAACCAAGACTCCTCGTAAGCCTTCCAATCAAATGGGCACCTTAGATCATGCTCTTTTTGGAACCCCTTGTCTCCCCAGTCATGAACTTGTCCAAATGCCAAGGAACATCAATCAAATTCCCACCATCCATGCCATTCAACAGAAACAAGTCATCAATAGTCATTTTCTCCCTTGCAGAATGCATTCCTTTCCCTGAAACAACAATAATCCTATGCACCAACCGATGGATCAGGCTCCTAATCAAAGTGTAGGAAGGTGGGTGCTTAGAATTGTACCCAGAAGTAGAAGAGATCTTGTTGAAGTAAGTTGTAGGATCGTAGGAGTCAGGGCCGTCCTCTCTGCATTCATCATAAAAGTCTTCAACCATATCAGAGTTTAACTCATCTTCAGTGTACAAACCCATAGCCAACATAAAGTGTCTCATGGTCATATTCCTCATCACACCACCAAGTTGAAAGTAAAGAGACGTGTCGGTAGAGTTGACGATGTCCTCTAAAAATTCCATACTATCCAAGAATTCCCTCACATACTCCGGAATAATTGGCTCCCTTATTTGGAACAACCTCAACCAAGCTGAGAACATAAAGTTCCCAATTTCATTTGAGAACTTAATCCTGCAAAACTTTCTCAACTGTCTTGCAGCCCTTCCACTATTCACGGTTTCGAAGGTGTCAAAATTAAGTGCTTCGAGCCTATCAATTTCTTTCTTTGAAAGATAAGCATAGCCTTCCTGCATTCATTCCTCCCTATATCATTATAACCAAGAAACTGAAACCAAGTAGCGGGATTGTTGTTGTTTCCTGAAAAGATATGAATTAACATTAGCAGACTGTATAATAGTTACGGCATAACTTCATCACTTAGTTATGCGTAATTGACTGTACCAAGATGCAGTAATTCAATAACTAGTTATGCCGTAACTATGTCTTTACTAGAGTTATTAAATTAATTCTAAAAACAAGCTACGACGTAACCTCATCACTTGGATTCTACCGTGAAATCCTATCGATGGCGAAATTTGGCAATGGTTACGACCGGTGATTGATTACGCCGTAACCATAAAAATTTACCCAAATCCATTAGATTTTACCAATTTACTAATATTATAACGAAACGCACATGCTCAGATAGGAATACGTGAGGAGATAGGATTAAAATTTGCATGTATTTTTTGGCTAGGTTGTTCGAGGGTGTGAGTTTGTTGTTGCATTTAGGCTTTATATGAGTCTCTTTGTAGCCTTACCTTTTGTGTTTTAGTTATAGAGCCCATTAGCTTGTTCCTTTTAGTTGGTTGGCAAGGCAAGGTGACCTATTCACCTAGTGCTATTCTCACGAGTGAATCCCTTGGCTAGGTTCACAGTCCGCAGCGCCAGTTGTGCAAATCAAGAAGGAATAAGGTGACCAAGTCACCTAGTTAAACTGAAGTAATTGTGGGTGATGCAGGTTTTACTGGCCAGGTTTTAATATTTATTAAGTCTCGTTATACCTATGGTCTACCCTAATGCACTAATGGGCAGTGTACCCGGTCGTGTGTAGTGTAGTATTCAGTAAAACCGAGGTCGTCCCAAGAGCTATGTGTGCAGATTTTAACTAAGTCTAGGTGTCACAGATTTTAAAGTTGAAATGATTAATTAAAACTAAAGACAAGAAAATAAAAGATAGCAAGTAAAGGCAAGGGTTGTGATCAATAGAGGAGAAGTGTGCTAAGCTAGTTAGTCATCCTATCATGTTAAGTTCATGTTTAATTAATTCCAATTGCTTCAAGTGGGGATAAAAGTCGCCAGGACAACATTTGGTCGATTTCGTCCTAACCTATCGCAAAGGTTTCCACCGAAATCGCAGGTGACCCGTTGAAAGTCCAGTTGTTTTTAGTCCCCTAAGCCAAGTCATTAAGTTCCACTACATGCAAGATTTGTAACAATGAGTGCCCGGACGCTAGCATCTTAAACACTCATCCCCGACTTCTTAAGTTCATCCAAGCATGTAGGTGATCAGTTGCTCAAATCGCACAAGCGAAGAAGGGTCGTCAGTTGGTCAATTCTTACCCTTCCCACTCAGTCTAACTACTTAGGGTCATTGGTCATATCTCTTAAGTAACTAGCCACTACGCCATTCAAAACTACGAAAGCGAGGGTAGCTACCAACAAACTATGCATGCATACACTATAAACAATTATACGGAAGCAATGTAAACATAAACAAAACAATTAAGGAATCATAACTAGGCTAGCACCAGAGGTGCTTAGCCGCTCATATTAACTAAAACAATCGATTCAATGTTTAACATTACGAAATACATGAATTGAAAGTAAAGAAAAGATAAAATGTTAATGCTTATCGTAGGGGAGTGATTTCTCCCTTGGAGATGGCTCTGTATGCTCCCTAAGCTCTGCCTTCAACCTTCTACTCACGTTCTCTGAATTGGTGTGTGAAGTGGATGATTAGAAATGATGAAATTTGGTATTTATAGGCCGGATCTTGTTCGTAACTTAAGTTAAGATTACGCGTAACATCCATTTCTTCATAATTTGTTCTGGAAAAGCTGGTTACGGTGTAACATCAGGAATGAGTTATGCCGTATCTTCAATAAATCGTGATTACGCCGTAATTGTGGAATTAGTTACGTCGTAGCTTGCAGCTGCGCGGAACCTTATTTGACCTAATTAGTTGCGGTAATCTTGGGATGGAGGATACGCCGTAATCTTCCGTTTAGTTGGTTTTCTGAGCCACGCTATTGCAGTAATGTGAGATGGGAGCTACGCCGTAACAACTTCAAAATGAGCATACTATCATATATCTTCAATAAACTTTCCAAATTTTCATCTCTTTAGCTCCAATGCTCATAATTTACCTGAAAGTGAAATATAGAGGAAAGCAATCGTAAATCCATATAAATGATATAAAATACGAGTATTATCGGGGGAAATTGACACTTAATATTCAGGATTATTTGATGTTATCAGTGGGCCCAATATTTTGTTTTATAATTTTTTATTTGCTTTGTGAGTGTACGTAGGGTATTTAGTGGGGTGTATTTTTATAAAGTGTGTATTTTAATAAAATGTGAGGTTAAGGTGACCATGTCCACAAATAAGTGATAGAAAGTGAGGGGAAGTGATAGGAGAGAGAAAGCTGAGGTGGCGCTGAGGTGTAAGGTGAGAATCACATCACATCACCTTGCCATCCAGCCTTAGGCTTTAGGCATTTAGTGGCCTCTCTTGTTCCTTTTGCTTTGCCTTAGCTTTAGGCACAATTGCGTTGCCATGCTTTAATCTTTGCTGGTTTCTTAGGCCTTGGTCTTGTTTGCCTTTCGTCCCCTTTTTCTATGCATGCGTTTTTCTTGGTGCTTTTGTTCTTGTTTGCTTTGCTCGTGTCCCATTGTCTCTTTAGCGCTTTATGTTCTCTTTTTTACGGTTTATTGCGGCGTTTGCTTTTTTATGTTCTTTTGATGGTTTTATGCATATCTGTTATGTATGCTTGTATGCTTGTTTTTATGCTTTTGTCTTTTTTGTGTTTATCCTGTTATTGCTCGCTTTCAGACATGCACTTTGTTTATGAGCACTCACACCGCACACACTTGCGAGGTTTTCTAAAGCGATCTCCTTATTCTCGGCTTTATTTCGCGGTAGGAGTAAGATTTGTCTACATTCTACCTCCCTCATACCCCGCACTGACAGGATTAGGTATGTTCTTTAATTTAGGTATATAGTGTTTTAGAAAGTTCATAAATATTGCCACAGTTTTAATAAAGTGGCACACGTATGTCTTCAAATTCAATTGTATTAACCATAGCTTATAACCTTTAATCCCGAATGTAGTATTAGTAACTACTCTTGAATTCTTCATTCTAAGACAAGAAGAGTTTTTGAAGCTAAGTAATTTTTGTTGATACCTTGAATTCTATTTTCAACAAATAATGGTCTTCTGAAACTATTTGAAAGCTAAGTCGAATTGAATTTTTCGTGTCATGCTTGTTTAGACTTCGAACGCTTATAATTGTTTGTTTGTTATTTTTCTTTTTTTGTTACAAATAAAGCAAAATGTTGTGGAAATTTATTTTATCTGTTTTGGTGTAAATTTACCACCATCCCTTAGGATATCACTCTCTTAATTTCATGTCATTGGGACCATATTTCCATGTAAATGTACTTTTAGAAACCACGCGTTTACATGCATGTAAATAAAGAAACATAAAAATGTTTGTTAATGAAGGAATAATCTACTTTTAGAAACCATGTAGATGGACTACCAAAGAAGATTATTGCGTGTTTATACAAACGCGTTTACATGATTTTTATTGGTAGTCCTTTGTTAATGATTTTTTAAACATATGTTTTTAAATTTTGGCAAAATTTCTTTGTATAATCGATCGCCTTTATGGGTAGTTTCTTTACGTGTTTAGTTAAAAGTATGAAAACATATTATAGTAATTTTTTGCTCATAGCTTATAATTTAAGCTTAACATGATTTTACACATATTTAGGTGTCATTTTCTACGATCATTTCATAAAATGATAGCTATCTGCATGCTAAAGTGTATAATATATACACCTACAATGATTATCTACTCGTAGTGGTTAAAAACGGAGTGTAGAACAATTAACTACTACGTATTAATTTAGTATATAACATTTAGGAATATTGATGCACATAGATGTTTTCTTTCTTCCTTAGGTTGAAAACAGAGTTATCGCAAGACGCTAGCTAGACGCACGAATAACGATTAGAGTGACTGGAATAGCGTCACACATACTTTTAAACCACTCAATCCAATTAATGATTATTTTCCTATGCTTATTAGTGATCCATTCGTAAGAAAACAGCTTTAAATCATTAAAGGGTTAATAACCTATTAAAGCATCATACTTGTCACAAAAAGCAGTTCGACGTATCAAACAAAAAAAATAGCCCTTTTGGCTATTTGACCCGACTATTTTGTCCTTTATATGCATCATTTACCTTCCCCAGGTTTTATGCCACGTGCGGTTTCTTGGCCGTCATTTTCCACATACCATTTTTCCACCTACCATTATGCATATCAATAATTTATCTGTGTTTCCACCTACCATTTATGCATATTTCCACCTACAGCCGGTTATAAGAATTTTTCCACCTATATCATTTTTCCACCACCATTATCCCAAATGAATAAAGAACCAAAAAAGTAAACGTTATCCTTTGTGTAACCTCCAACAACACCCCATAACTACGGATTTTCCATAGCGGATCTACGGTAATAAGCCACCAAACATCTGGAACACTAGTTTTGGTCACATCTCAAGTTTTCGAGCTTATGAATAGGTCTTAAACTTGAGTTTTAGGTGTATGTTGGATCTGGGTTTTCAGTGGGTGCTTATTTTTTGTTTGAACTGATATATAAGTTTTATTTGGTGGTCAAGAAGTTAGAAGATGAACAACAATGGTTGTTATTTGATTTGGCTTTTTTTGTTTAATGACTTGAATTAATGTGGAAATGATTAGATAACTAGGGGTTTGAAGAGAGATTACAAAGGGTTCTATAATTTACTCAACATACGCATGCAATTGCTCCTTCAAGTTTTAAAATGGGATCTCGTATTTTAAAGAAGAATGTTTATATGAACAAAATTTATTTGTTTGATATATAAATGATGAATATGGATATACGAGGAAGAAGTAAGAACAAAGGATTGTGTAAAGTACAGTGTTATGGTCAATGATGAACAATTTCATATGATGAACAATGTGATGCTCAAATTGGTTTTGTTTGGGTTTTGTTTGGGTTGCGGTGCGTGTTAAATTAAAGGTCTGGGTGAAAGGACTGAGTCACGAGAACGTACTGTTAAATTAAAGGTCTGGGTGACAAGAAATGATGGAGGTGAGTGTGGTGGAGATGGTGGCAAGTGGTGCTTGGTGGTGGCTGAAATTGGTGAAGACAAGGATGGAAGAGAATATGGTGTTTGGATTTGAGATTTATTAATGTGATGTGTATTTATATAATGACATGGCATAAAAAAAATATTTTCAAAATGTATAATTTACCTGGTACTTGTTTGGTAAGTGGTAAAATGCATATAAAGGACAACATAGTTGGGTCAAATAGCCAAAAGAGCTATTTTTTTTGTTTGATACGTCGAACTGCTTTTTGTGACAAGTATGATGTTTTAATAGGTTGTTAGCCCATCATTAAACATACAACTTTATTCAAATGCAAAATATTGATTATTATGAAGTGCTAAGGGTGGTGGCAACCCAAGTCGGTATGCCTTCGGCATCAAGGACACCGATCGGCATGCCCATTGCCTCTTGTTAAACTTCAATCGGTGTGGGATGAAAATGAAGATAATCGGCATCCTTTGCCGATTCTACATGGAAACCAACTAGCCGTTATGCTAGTCAAAGTTACCGTTAGGTTTTATTAAAAATAATAATAATAAAAAAAAAATCCTTTTTTTCTCCCTATTTAAACACTATCATTTAATATTATTTCACACACAAAAACATCTTTATTTTTTCTCAAACAAAAACGTTTCTATTTCACAAACAAAATGGATTCATCTTCATCTTCTTCATCCGAGGACGAGTTAGATTTTCTATCCGACTCTTCCGAGGACATGTTTTCCACCGGTTCTACTATAGAAACCTATTTAGCAGCGTCGATGCTTCATTGAAGACACGACTAGCTCAACCCGAAGACATGTTTACCGTTTTCGTTGAAAAAGCTCTAGAAACTCTAATGAATGACGCTAAAATCTACCGGGTTACAAGGCGAAAATATCCATCACCGTCTCCGTTATGATCTTACGGAGTATGTGGACGCTCAAGACTTACCATACCTTAATGACTAATGTTTTTTTTAATAAGTATTATGTAATTTTCTTTTAAGTATTAATAAAATATTGTGTTTTATTAAATTGTTTAATATAATTAAAATATATATATATATATATATATATATATATATATATATATATATATATATATATATATATATATATATATATATATATATATATATATATATATATATATATATATATAGGGGAGGTTAATGTAGATCAAGCTTAAAGTTGTAAAAATAAGATCAAATCTAAAAACCACTAAAACATTTATAAATAACAATTTTAGCAATCATACACAAAAAAAATAATATTTTAATACAAATTAACATTTTAGCAACTAATAACCAAATGATAAATAAGTTTGGATTAGTGATACACCTGATACACATTACACTAATAAATATTTCAAAACCTGATACACATACAAAAACCTGATACACATTAAACTTTTAATCAAAGTGTATCACCTAGGTTTCGTAAATTTTAAAAATAAATCTATTGAAACTTTAACAATTTTAGTTTTAGTAAATAAAAAAATTATTTTTATTGTAAGGAGAGTATCTCTTGTCAAATTTTAATTCGATCTCATTTTAACAACTTTAAGTATGATCTTATTTGATCTAGATTCTATATATATATATATATATATATATATATATATATATATATATATATATATATATATATATATATATATATATATATATATATATATATATATATATATATATATGAGGTATGAGTTAGGCATGGTTGCCACTAAAATCTATTGTTAGGTATGAGATTGGTATGGGATGAGATGCAAGGATATAATTAATGGGTGATTAGGCATGAAAAAATGGTTTAGGCATGGTTGCCACCACCATAAGGGATGAGATTGAAGTCCTTATAGAAGTATATAATGTTGTAGCATACAAAGAGTACGTTTGTTATGGTGACTAACATTATGTTCAAGAGGAAAGGATTTGAGGAAAGTAAGAAAAAATTGTGTTTTTTGAGTTTCTTTTACCAAAGAACTACAAAAGAAGAGAAAACCTCCGTATCAACTTTTTTTTTTTAAGATGGGTTGATTTACAAGGAAACTAATTATTTTTCAAATAACATTTGGAATAAATAGTAATTAAAGGGTAAATTGATTCTTGATAAACAAGAGTAGTACTCTTTTGAAACCCATATTTGTCTAGACAAAAATACGTAAGATGGTCTTCTCACAAGAAAAGAGTACTAGAGCAAAGAGAATGCCTTCTCTCCCCCAAGACGCGTGCGAATTTGGTGGTGATGTTGGTGGTTAAGTGAAAAGTTGACATAACATCAAATTAGCGGTGTTGATGTTGATCATTGTTACATTTAGCCTAACTAGACGAGTACCCGCGCCTAGCGGCAGCGATGTCTAGTTTTTTGCAAAGTTCCGATGACCCATAAGTTTCTTTCAACAAACTGTATTTGTAGCATTAGAGAATCGTTTTCGAATAACTACAATTCTGATGCGTAGTTGCATAGCAGCATAAATATATAGTTTTTTAAAAAATTATGTGGAGTCGATCTAAGTGTGTGAATATATTTTCTAATAGGATTGTTTTAAGTTATTAAGATTTTTAGTAATAATAGATTCAAGCATTACAAAAAGCAACGGTATTATGTAGTTGTCAATATTATATTGTAGTTTAGATGTATAGCCAACATGTGTGACCGTTTTTTCTTGTTTTGTCAGTAATTTAGGCAGTGATAACTATTTTTTTTACATGTGTAACGTTTATCATTTGGTGTGTGGCTTTTAAAATTATAACTTTGCAAATTGGATATCACCATATAAGATTATTTTGTACTATCAATTTGTATAGATATTTATGCATTGTTCAAAGCTATTTGTTTGAGGTACAAATAATTATCGCTAACGATAACAATACTATTTATTTTTTGTGATTTTAATAAACTTACATAACATTATTGATACACTGGACAAAGGGCTATACAATATATATTAACTTTTAAACGACGATTCATATATGCTAGTCCCTTAAATTGTGCAAGAGCAACATTTTTTAAAATAACATTATACAAATGACAAATTACATGTGTCAAAGCAAAATAAACCAAAAACTACAATTACTTGTCTCTCCTTTCAAAAAAATTGTCACGAGTTCCACAACTACTTCATCATTTCTCATATAATTTTGTCAAATTTGAAACCCCGATTTCACCCGGGTGGTTCAACTGGTTGAGCCGTTCCGATAAAAACAGGTCGATTTAAACCGAGTCAAACCGATAGGTTGGGTCGAAAAAAATGTCAAATTAACCGAATTGACCGCGGGTTTTGAAGCGTCCGGTCAACCCGTATCGGTTTCAACAGGTCAACCGGTATCGGTTTCAACGGGTCAACCCGGTATCGGTTTCAATTGGTTGTTTTTAATTTGGTAGACGTGCTTTTAATTGGGTGTACAATGTGAATAAATTATTGTACTTTTAAGTAATGAGGTGTTTTAATAAGAGTATTAATTATATTATTTATTTATCTCTCCATTGACCATGTTTTCAACATTCAACTTTCAATATTTTTCACTTTTTCCACTTTGACCATTTTTCCATTTTATATAGTATAGATAGTTTGAGTTTTCTAAAAAAAAAAATAATAATTAAATAAATAAATAAATGTATTTACATGTTAAATGTTAAATAGACAATACTTATTTATAAATTTGGTGGTATGTTAATTAGACTCTTTTTAATCCTACAAACTCTTAAACATGTTTCTTTTTTCTTTCTAGTTTTAGATTACTTAATTTCTACAATTAGAAATTCCTACTTTTTTGTTTTTTACTATTATTCAACTTACATATTACTACATGGAATTAAAGATTTGTTTTTATTAGAGAATAAATAGGTCCAAGCCTGGTTTGTAGGTTTAAGGTATCTAGGGTTTTCACCGTTATAAATAATGATCAATAATAAAATTATACATACGGGTTTATTGACCTCAACCCTCACTTTAATAAAACACCGATCTCCAAAACGCAATACACAAATTGGGGAGAAACCGATCAATCTCTCAGTTTTGCCTTAGATTTCTCAATCAATCAATCGATCGATGTAATTTTTTACATGATTCATTGTGTGCCCTCAACACGGAAAGTAAAGTACCCTCTACAGGAGAGAAAATATCTTAAATTGGATCTTTAAATTCTTTTACTAAAATCGTAAGTTAGCATATGGAGACTCTAATAGAAGGTTGAAGGCTGTTATGGAATGTTGAAGCAAAGAAGATGAAGGCCAAAAAGATATTAGGAAGTGGGTTACGTTAAATATATTACTACGTATCTAATTAATTTATATATAATTTTAATTTGTTATTTTACTTTTAATATAATAATTGCTTTATTTTAGAATTGTAGTTTCGAATGAGTTTAGTCTTTACTTGTGTGTGCCACTATTTTGTCTGATAGCCTTACACGTTATAAATAGGTACGCATGCTTTAAGTTCCGTCCTTCAAAAATGATTCATGTTAACAATTCCAAAAATTAAAATAAATAAATACTCCGTAAATAAAATCCACATTATATAAGTTTATAAATGTCTGATTTATATAAGAAAATTATAAAGATCTAATTAATTTGATACTACAAGCAGCAGTTTTCAGCTTAACTTACGTTTATCTTTAGTTATGTGTTTGTATCTAATGAGTATGATAACTCGCGCGTTGCTGCGTTTTTTTTTTTTTCATCTGTTTTTATGTAAAAGAATTTTTCACACAATTTACACATCACGCATATGACAAAACACATGTACCAAACAGTTGGATAGGTCATTACCACTACATGATTATAATTTCATAGCCAAAAAAACAAACTTGGATGTAAATAAATGGAAATAGCACTTTACTGAGCTAAAGTATTTCTTATTGCATGAAACCCACGATGAGAAAAGTTCAATATAGAACTCATATTTGTCACAGAACCAATGAACCAATCATAGTCACTTATTTTTTTTTATTAAAATATAAATAATAAACTTTCACCCTTTTTTTAAAAATTAAATATCTCACAAACCGTTAATCGTTACGCCAAAAAAATCATACAATCTCGACGAAAATTAAATTATCTTTCTATTGATATGCATTGTTATATACTTTCGACAAACTTTTTTTAAAAAAATTTCGTCCAGAAAAATCGCATGTGATTTGTAAAAATCACATGTGATTTGTAAAGATCATATGTGATTTCTTAAAATCATATGTGATTTGATTTTTACGAATCACATGTGATTTTTAAAAATCACATGTGATTTTTCTGGTTCGTCGAAAGTATATAACAATGCATATCTATAGAAAGATAATTTAATTCTCGTCAGGTGTATTTTTTGTAGCTTGAAGTTTTACCGTTTGCAAGATATGTTGTTTTAAAAAAAAGGTGAAAAATAATATTTTATTAATTTAGATAAAAAAAAAATGGATGGATGTGATTGGTTAATTGGTTCTAAGAGTTCTATATGGATCTCAACTCAACCCACGATTACAAATAGCCATTGTTTGATCACTAACATCACTTCAACCACCAGAAGTGCTATAACTACCTGATTCATATTAATTAACCATACAAAAACCACAAAGCTATGAAAAGAAATAAGATATTAGCAAGAAGCATTTCCGTAATCTCATTTCGTTTAACTGTTGCTAGGGAAATCTATACCTACCAGGCTACCACCCTTCACACTGTCAAAGATGACACTTGTAGCCTTTGTATGTTGCAAACTTGCAACCATATCACTGTCAATTCAAACCTATACATCTTTCACCATCATCATAATTCCATCATACCAACAATCAGTCTTTTATAAAGCTTTACTACCATATATCAATTTGATGCAGTTCCAAATAAATCAAGTGAAAGTGCAGTAAAAGTAGAGGCGGTTGCGTCAAGTTCAGTATAGGACGTATGGTCTTTCCAAAACCTAAAAAATACCAATTGAAAGTATCATAAAAATTAACATATCTTTATGTTCTTTTTTTCAATTTATCAACATAAATTACATTTTAAGTTTTAGATAGTTATGATGTTAAGTATCAGTTATACCTTGTACATCCATAGTAATTCAGGGACCACAAAACAAAAAAGAGCGAAGAACTACACATAAAATGTCATGCCAGCATACGGTTTTTGGCAAAGAATATAAGACCTGTAGGGGGAAAGCTAGGCGGGTTGGGTAATGGATGAAAATGGGTCAAAGGTCAAAATGGGCCATTTATGAAAACAGCTTAGGTAATCCCCGAGTCGCTTATGAAAATGGGTCAGATGGGTTCGGGTTAACCTGTTACTTTTCTTCTAATTCTTTTTTACATATGTAATTAGTACATAAAAAACGTTTCTATATGTTTAGCATTTAAAAACGCTTCCTAAATGGGTTAAAGTTGAGTTATTTCTTTATAAAGATCTTCCATTAAAAGCGGCAAACACTTTCGAGTAGGGGTGTGCACGGTCCAAAAACCGGACCGGACCGGCAAAGACCGGACCGAGACCGAGACCCGATTTCGGCAAAAATCTTAGACCGAGACCGGACCGAATGTGGTCCGTCCGGTCTCGGTCCGGGTCGGTCCTTCAGTCGGTCCAGTCCAACAAGGCCAAATTAGCCCAAATTCGTCGGTTTTGGTCCGGACCGAGGACCGAATTAGCCCAAAAGCCGAGACCGCAGACCGGACCGAATGTGGTCGGTCTAGTCCGGTCTCGGTCGGTCCAACGGTCGGTCCGGTCCGTTCGGGTCGTATGCTCACCCCTACTTTCGAGTACTTTACTAACATTGTGAGCTTTGTCGTTTTGCTATTGTTTAGCATACACGAGTGAAAGATTGCTGATTTCGCAAACCTTAATATGGATGTAGCATTTGATTAACGATAATCCTTTGTGCAAGGACGCAATGTTTCTTCAAAGATGCATGTAGCCGTGAAGACTCCTTAACGGACATAACCTGCCATACATAATGTGGTACACAACACATTTTCAGTCCATCTAATACTTCGATTTAATTACAAAGTACCATGTATAAAAATATAGGGAAAATGACAAAAAAATGCATTCAACTTAACACTTTTTGTGATTGTGTGTAGCCAATTTTTTTTTTTTTTCATTGTAGCACAAACCATTTGAAATTTTGTTATTGTATGTACGATTTCCAACGTGTCACAACACGTGGGCCTTAACTCATCCGGGTGTTACACGTGGACTGCCAACTCATTTACCCACTATTACTTTTTAGGGATAATAACAAAAAAATGCATCGAACTTGACCATTTTTTTCATTGTAACACAAACCTTTTGAGTTTGTGTAAATGTATGTATCCAGTCAATGTAAACTTGGCATCGTTAATCCTTTATACTAACGGCCATTAGCACATCTTTTATATAATAAAACAAAACCCCTAGTGGGAATTTTTCATTTCAAAAAAATCAAACCATACCTTATTTGATAATACTTTTTTAATTATTGTTTATTAATTTTAAGTGTTTTTAATTAAAAAGTCTCAATATTTCCTTATTTGGCAAAAGTATTTGTAAATTCGGTTTTTTAAGAAAATTTGAGCTAAAAAATTCATGTGTCAAAAATTAAAAGATAAAAACGTATGAGGAGGCGGGGTAATCTAAAAATATTGAAGGGCTTACGATGTAATTTGAAACTAAACAAAAAACCCAATTCTATCCCAAAGCCTAAATCAAATTCACTGGAGTTCCTAACCCTAAATCATTGAAGAATCAAAGTCGAATATCACAATCACGTACATTCTCAAAATTAATCACCTACCTTCAAAATTACTCACGCAGATGAACACAACCAATTCAATGAGTATGTTATACTTCCCAAAACGCAAAGGAGAATCCCTAATTCGATTTTCATTAATCATAAATTGTGGAATAAGGGTTTATATTATGATTGTTTATTTGGTTTAGGGTTCTTTTCACCTTAATTTTGTGTTTTTTTGGAAGATCAACAGTTCACTGATAAAGAAAGGTACAATTTTGTGTAACCTTGCTATCATATTTTTTGGTTGTTATTTGTTTATATGTAATTTGATTGTTTTATTGTTCCATATACGCTAGATTATATGATTATGTAATCGTCAAAGGAAGAATGAGGTCTTTTGAGATAAGTTGATCCAAATACATAGAAATTGTTTTGTGGTTTTTTTAGGCATTGATTAAATGTTTCAGTTCGCGGGTCGATATCAGTAAAGTAGTTATCAGGGGAAGGCGACGTGGTAAAATGCTTTCGAGTTTTGTGCAGGAGGGTTTAGGAGGCGTGTAGAGGTCAAGGTGTGAATTTAAGCTTTTGTTTATGTGTTTGCACTCATATATGGGATGATCATGGTACGCAACGGTTCTAAATGTCATTTGTTCAGGATTCAAGGAGACAACCAAACCAGTCATTTTTTTATGAGCTGGTCAGTTTTACAGTTCCGGTTTCACTATTACATGTTAATTTTCCTTATTATATGCCGAGACTATATAATACACTTTATAAGTAGAATTTCTCCTTGCTCCTTTCGGTATCATTACATACGCCTGATATTATTTTGACTTTTTCACTACATAAGTTTTCTTGATCCTTAGTGCTAATTATATGGACGGCTAAGACCTAAGACAAAAGTTTTACCATCAATGAATATCAAAGTCATATCCAAGGCCTGAGTTGTTTTTTTAATTTTTTTTATTTATTTTTTTAATTTTTAAATTTTTTTTTTTTGGGAACGACAAATTAAGTATTTTATCGGTGACCGATTTTAACATCTAACATGAACTATTTAATTTCGGGCTGGGGGGTACCAGCGTTGGTTCTTTGTAAGGTGGTTGGTGTTAGGTATTTGGGATATTGAGAATGATGAGGTTTATGCGTAGGTTCCGTTAAGAAATGGGGATGGGGAGGTTGATGATGGGGTAACGGGTGGGAGGGGTAATGGGAATCAGTATGGGTGTTTTGATAAGTTGTCATCGTTTGCTAAAACGTTGACTCAATCTGATGCAAATAATGGTGGGGGTTTAGTGTGCCTAGGTATTGTGTCCAAGGATCCCACTTTAGACGTGGAAGCTAAAGACTTTCATGTTGAGATTTGGAAGTTTAGGCATATATATTGGGGAACGCCTAGGACACATCTTTTGGTGACTTGGTAGAGTAGTTTTGTAAACCAGAAGAAATTATTCGTTGGTGATTCTATCGTATTGTGAGGACCGAGAATGGGGAGATTTGTGTTGGGATTACACGGGCTAAGTGAGGGGGCGTCGACGGTCCTGAATCTCCGTCTGGTTGGATGCTTTATTCTATGGGGCGTTCTCTTCTTACTTGTGTGAAAATGAGAATAAGTTGATTAGAAGTGGTAGTAATAGGAATATGAATATTGATTATGATGAAGGGGGAAAATGAGGCATGAAGACGTTATCAAAGCGGCATCCCTTGCAGCTAATGGGCAGCCATTTGAATTTTCTTATTACCCACGTGCATGCACTCTGGATTTTTGTATTAAGGCTTCAACTTTGATTGCTTTACTGAATAATAAGCGGTGCGCTGGAATGAGGTTCAAAATGGCTTTTGAAACAGAGGAAGTATAAGCTGGTTCATGGGAACTGTATCGTCTGTTGAAGTTGTTGACCTGTTTAACTGGTCTAATTCTCCATGGCATCTTCTACAGGTAACAAATATATTTGAAAAAGCTCTTTATAATCTTATGTCTATAATAAAGGAATAAAGTGTCTCATGCAATCATGCATTCGGTAACATTGTTGGATCGATTTGTTGAATAGAGTATGTCTGCCATAGTTTCTCTAAAAGACAGGCCTGATTTTTCATTTATGGTTTCCTTGAAATGTTATTGCCGACTTCGTTTGTTAAGCATCATAATGTAACACTTTGCAACATTTCTCACTCTTATATATAGTGTTCCCCTGATTTTTGATGATGCAAATCATGCCATAACTGTATCGACACCCTTATGAGTTTTACTGATTGTTAAATTGATAGATTACGCTTAGTGTTATTGGACCTGACTGAACCCCATGATGCACTATGTTTATATTTGTTTTTTCTCGCCACAACCCAAAGAAAAGATAAAATCTACCTAATCTTAGTCCTAGGGTGCCGCTTCCACTCTAATCCGATAGAAGTAGTATCGAAAGGAAAAACCAACAGATTAAGAATGTTTGTATAAAGAAAAACATAAATTTTCTTGATCCTTAGTGCTAATTATATGGACGGCTAAGACCTAAGACAAAATGTTTACCATCAACAAATATCAAAGTCATATCAAAGGCCTAAGTTGTTTTTTTATTTTTTTTAAATTTTTTTTTATTTTTTTAATTTTTTTTTTTGGAACGACAAGTTAAGTATTTTATCGGTGACCTATTTTGAACATCTAACATGTACTATTTAATTTCGGGCTGGGGTGGGGGAAGGGTACCAGCGTTGGTTCTTTGTACGGTGGTTGTTGTTAGGTATTTGGGATATTGAGAATGATGAGGTTTATGCGTAGGTTCCGTTAATAAATGGGGATGGGGAGGTTGATGATGAGGTAACGGGTGGGAGGGGTAATGGGAATCAGTATGGGTGTTTTGATAAGTTGTCATCGTTTGCTAAAACGTTGACTCAATCTGATGCAAATAATGGTGGGGGTTTAGTGTGCCTAGGTATTGTGTCCAAGCTGATCCCACTTTCAGACTTTGGAAGCTAAAGACTTTCATGTTGAGATTTGGAAGTTTAGGCATATATATTGGGGAACGCCTAGGACACATCTTTTGGCGACTTGGTAGAGTAGTTTTGTAAACCAGAAGAAATTATTCGTTGGTGATTCTATCGTATTGTGAGGACCGAGAATGGGGAGATTTGTGTTGGGATTACACGGGCTAAGTGAGGGGGCGTCGACGGTCCTGAATCTCCGTCTGGTTGGATGCTTTATTCTATGGGGCGTTCTCTTCTTACTTGTGTGAAAATGAGAATAAGTTGATTAGAAGTGGTAGTAATAGGAATATGAATATTGATTATGATGAAGGGGAAAAATGAGGCATGAAGACGTTATCAAAGCGGCATCCCTTGCAGCTAATGGGCAGCCATTTGAATTTGCTTATTACCCATGTGCATGCACTCTGGATTTTTGTCTTAAGGCTTCAACTTTGATTGCTTTACTGAATAATAAGCGGTCTTATTTGGAATGAGGTTCAAAATGGCTTTTGAAACAGAGGAAGTATAAGCTGGTTCATGGGAACTGTATCGTCTGTTGAAGTTGTTGACCTGTTTAACTGGTCTAATTCTCCATGGCATCTTCTACAGGTAACAAATATATTTGAAAAAGCTCTTTATAATCTTATGTCTATAATAAAGGAATAAAGTGTCTCATGCCTTTTTGCATTCGGTAGCATTGTTGGATCGATTTGTTGAATAGAGTATGTCGCCATAGTTTCTCTAAAAACAGGCTGATTTTTCATTTATGGTTTCCTTGAAATGTTATTGCCGACTTCGTTTGTTAAGCATCATAATGTAACACTTTGCAACATTTCTCACTCTTATATATAGTGTTCCCCTGATTTTTGATGATGCAAATCATGCCATAAGCTATATCGCCACCCTTATGAGTTTTACTGATTGTTAAATTGATAGATTACGCTTAGTGTTATTGGACCTGACTGAACCCCATGATGCACTATCTTTATATTTGTTTTTTCTCGCCACAACCCAAAGAAAAGATAAAATCTACCTAATCTTAGTCCTAGGGTGCCGCTTCCACTCTAATCCGATAGAAGTAGTATCGAAAGGAAAAAACAACAGATTAAGAATGTTTGTATAAAGAAAAACATAAATTTTCTTGATCCTTAGTGCTAATTATATGGACGGCTAAGACCTAAGACAAAATGTTTAACATCAACAAATATCAAAGTCATATCAAAGGCCTAAGTTGTTTTTTTATTTATTTTTATTTATTTTTTAGTTTTTTAATTTTTTTTTTTGGGAACGACAAGTTAAGTATTTTATCGGTGACCTATTTTGCACATCTAACATGTACTATTTAATTTCGGGCTGGGGGGGGGGGGGGAAGGGTACCAGCGTTGGTTCTTTGTAAGGTGGTTGGTGTTAGGTATTTGGGATATTGAGAATGATGAGGTTTTTGCGTAGGTTCCGTTAAGAAATGGGGATGGGGAGGTTGATGATGGGGTAACGGGTGGGAGGGGTAATGGGAATCAGTATGGGTGTTTTGATAAGTTGTCATCGTTTGCTAAAACGTTGACTCAATCTGATGCAAATAATGGTGGGGGTTTAGTGTGCCTAGGTATTGTGTCCAAGCTGATCCCACTTTCAGACTGTGGAAGCTAAAGACTTTCATGTTGAGATTTGGAAGTTTAGGCATATATATTGGGGAACGCCTAGGACACATCTTTTGGCGACTTGGTAGAGTAGTTTTGTAAACCAAAAGAAATTATTCGTTGGTGATTCTATCGTATTGTGAGGACCGAGAATGGGGAGATTTGTGTTGGGATTACACGGGCTAAGTGAGGGGGCGTCGACGGTCCTGAATCTCCGTCTGGTTGGCTGCTTTATTCTATGGGGCGTTCTCTTCTTACTTGTGTGAAAATGAGAATAAGTTGATTAGAAGTGGTAGTAATAGGAATATGAAAATTGATTATGGTGAAGGGGAAAAATGAGGCATGAAGACGTTATCAAAGCGACATCCCTTGCAGCTAATGGGCAGCCATTTGAATTTGCTTATTACCCACGTGCATGCACTCTGGATTTTTGTCTTAAGGCTTCAACTTTGATTGCTTTGCTGAATAATAAGCGGTGCGCTGGAATGAGGTTCAAAATGGCTTTTGAAACAGAGGAAGTATAAGCTGGTTCATGGGAACTGTATCGTCATTGAAGTTGTTGACTGTTTAACGGTCTAATTCTCCATGGCGTCTTCTACAGGTAACAAATATATTTGAAAAAGCTCTTTATAATCTTATGTCTATAATAAAGGATTAAAGTGTGTCATGCACTGCATTCCGGTAGTATTGTTGGATCGATTTGTTGAATAGAGTATGTCTGCCATAGTTTCTCTAAAAGACAGGCCTGATTTTCCATTTATGGTTTCCTTGAAATGTTATTGCCGACTTCGTTTGTTAAGCATCATAATGTAACACTTTGCAACATTTCTCACACTTATATATAGTGTTCCCCTGATTTTTGATGATGCAAATCATGCCATAACTGTATCGACACCCTTATGAGTTTTACTGATTGTTAAATTGATAGATTACGCTTAGTGTTATTGGACCTGACTGAACCCCATGATGCACTATGTTTATATTTGTTTTTTCTCGCCACAACCCAAAGAAAAGATAAAATCTACCTAATCTTAGTCCTAGGGTGCCGCTTCCACTCTAATCTGATAGAAGTAGTATCGAAAGAAAAAAACAACAGATTAAGAATGTTTGTATAAAGAAAAGTATTAATTTGCTTATCGATTGTATGCATATTAGTTTTATAGAAGTTTTTGGAGTTGATCTATATTTTCACTTTGTTCAATCCAACAACTTCTCAACACCCTATTAAAACTACTGAAGAACCAAAACCAAAATTCACATGAAAGATTATGAAAGTACATGGCTATACTTTCTGTTTCAGTTTTTATTTTTGAAAGATTTTTGGTATTCGATTGGTTACTAACAACATCTTAGGAACAAGATTAATGTAAGTAGCTTTTTAAAGGTCATAATTCACCTATTTTGATAATGATATGTTGGTTTTATTCTAATCTTATAATTGATTGAATCTAATACGTTTTGGATCATCGATAAGAGATCGTAGCGAGAAGATATTGATTCTTGCGGATAATACAGAGAATTTTCACTTACTAAATGTGATTCGCTCTTTATGAAGCTCCAAATATTTGAATATGGGAATGTCCTATTTTTTTCCTGTGGTTGATAGTACGAGTGGGCTTGATACATCCGTTATATGCATGAATGGTACTTCCTTCGCCAGAACTCAAACTTCCAGACCATCCAATTAATGTGGAGTTGAGTGAAGAAATATGAATTACAATTTACAAGCATATTTCTTGTCAGTTATGGCTTCGAGAACTAATCTCAGGATTCCAACCACTACATATAACAATTTAAGGATTCCAACCACTACATATAACAATTTAAGGATTCAGTCTCTTATGGCTTCGAGAACTAAATATCGAAATCGTGATGATGTCGACGCAGCAGCATTGCAACAATAGCAGTCTGTAGGTGTATGTAACAATGTTATGTTGTATCTTTTATTATTTAAGCAAATACGTTGCGTCTGGCCATATTTTTTAATTTAGAAGTGATGTGGATTGTATAAATTTTGGAATGTTAATTCAAAAGTAAGGCATGTGTTTAAAGTAGGATTATCTGAATGAAAATTTTGTTCCTCAAAATGAATTAACATTTGGTATTTTAAGGCATGAATATGGGAAACATTTGGTATTTTAAGGCATGAATATGAAAACCATAATATATTGATGGCTTGGGTGAACAAGTCTGATTCAGGAGCTGATGATATTGCTAAAAGATGGTTCGGACTTCATGCAACTAAGATTATTTTTTTTTATGGTTTTCAATCTTATTGTATTTATGTTTTTTTAAGTGAGGGAGTATTTTTTGGTGGAGTATTTTGTGGGACTTACAAAGTGTATGGTTTTTTTGTCGGGAGGGTGTTTTAATTATTGGTGTGTTATTGGGCGGATAGTAAGATGACACTAAAGTGACAGACGAATAACGTGTTTTTTGTCGCTCCCAAACCGAACACTCTTAGACGTAGCAAGATGGCGCTATTAAAGGTGTCATGATAGCCAACTGTAGTAATAAAAAACCAACATCTAAATAGAATTTGTAACATTTAAATTCTTAAATTAACACAAATAAACGCTTATGATATGAAAAACTAATCTCTTATATAATACTAAAAGATTTTAAAAAAGTGTCAAAGAAATATTGATATAATTGAAATTGGGCTAATAAGAGATTTCCATTTTAAAATACACGGGCTAAAATTTGTTTTTGAGTAAAAAAACTTAAAAAAGATATGTGACGATTTTGTTAGAAAAACCTTAAAAAAAAGAGAGGTGGTAATAAGAAAAACTTTAGTTGTTGAAAATTTATAGTTAGAATTCAAAAGTTGATAAATCTATAGACATTTTAAATTAGTGTTCTTTATTGTCTATAGAAACCTAAAAAATGTTATACTAGCTAAACTAACAATAATAATATCATAACCCAACCATCAATATCTAATAGAAGATTAAACTATTAGTTTACCAAAATTATCGATGCAAAAACATAACAAACAGTAAGTAAACTTGGTTTATAAAGTTTTGTAATTAAAATTTTAAAAAAATTATATATATGTATATATATATATATATATATATATATATATATATATATATATATATATATATATATATATATATATATATATATATATATATATATATATATATATACAACTTGGTATTTAGAGATTAAGTTAAATTTTAGGCTTACTTATCACATTCTAGGCATGGTAGAATTTTAGAATTTATCACTCCAAAGAGTCAAACCTTTACAAACCATGCTATTAGGACTGGACTCGGTTTAATTTTCCATAAATTCATATGTTCCTTTGATGATACTTATTCTTAGGTATGCCATTACCTGATGTCTATGCCACATAAGTATTTTTGACTTTGCACATTTTCTTAGATGGTTTGAGCTTCATTATGGACTTTGCATATTCAGCAAGACATAACTGTCAAAATGTAGTCTGCGATTTACTCATCATTTTTGGTTGCATACACCGCTTTGTAAAGGCTATCCACTACATTGTACAACAACGCCATAGCACATATGATTGTGTACAAACAACAACAACAAATCCAGCCGGAGTATGAGCTTAAAAAAGCGTATATGGTGGTGTAGACAAAAAAAAAGTGTATATATCACCTTATAGGGCTTATGGAACTTAAAAACAACATACTATATAGTAAAAACAAGTTTATCAATATTTTTGGCAACCAAATTGCTAGAGATAGGAATTTGCCCAGTGCATATACCATGTTGCTATGGAATGCGTTAAACTAGAGCTGATTAACTATACTTACAAAATACTAATAAGCTAGAACAAACAATACCTGAAAGATAGACTCCCCTTTCAATCCATGTAGTTTCTCTGAATAGCAGCTTATTGACTTATTGATAAGGCCTCTGCAATAATCTCCATAGCTTAAGTTGCTGACTTGAACATTTCAAGTTGCAAAAGTTCATGAAACCGCTTAATACGATTAACCACATTCTGCCAGATAATAATTACAAATCAGAAGCGGGAAAAAAAGGAATGTCCATTAATTAACAACACACATGGACACATGACAGATTGGCAACACACGCCCCCTTATATACTATTACGTGTGCGCGCATGCACACACGAATCAAAATTAAAATTGTATATAGTATATGATACCTAAACACTTTGTAGGCCATTAGATGCTTCAGTAGTAAGGTGTAGATTTACTGCTAAAATTGTCATATGTCGGACTGAATTCTCAATGGGTTAATACTTAGCATTTCTTTTTGAAAGTGTTTTCAAAGTCAAAGAGCAAAGAAACCCTACCATACAAAGCAACTCCCACAAACAAGATGAAGAATCTTGAGATTTGTGCAGTCGTCCTGCTTTTATGGTCGTGATAGAACAGAAGATTATGGAAACCATATATGAGAATTTAAGTGTTATCATATTTGGTGAAACAGGGTGTGGTAACACTACCCAAGTTCCTCGGGTGAGCTTATTTAGGTTTGTTGTAACTTTTGAATGTATTGCTTCAGATATTTTTTTAATCATTTTTGCCCTCATCTTGCAGTTTTCAAAGTCGTATGATTGGTGTTACACAACCACATTGTGTGGTTGTGCTAGAAACATCAAGATGTGTGGTATACGAGCTCGGTCCTAGTCTATATAATTGGTATTATTTCGTGTGGCGTATAAGCTCTTAGTGTTGTCGGGACACTTTTACCTCTTAATCGGAGAGGGCGAAAACTTGACCATATTATTGTTTGACAATACCATTCTAGAGTGTAGTTATACCATTTGTACTGAGTCCCTCTATCATATAAAAAAGTTAATACTTATATTACTAAACTGGCATGATTAAGGTTCATGATATATTCTTAGCGGTTCATGATATAACCTTGATTCAAGAACGGCTCATGAATACTTGAAGTTGGTTTTAGATATGATTGCATTTCTGGCGATGACCCCCTCAACATGATTGTATTTTAATAATAATAATAATAATAATAATAATAATAATAATAATAATAATAGCATTTGATTTATATATTAGAGATGCATATAGCTAAGTATAAAATAGTTTAGTATCGGGTTAAATTGGTTATAATCAACATTTTTGTTTTTTAATATATAAAAATAAGTTATTTAAGAATACTCTTCATTGTATAATACAAAATAAAAAACCATAAATAAAACCAAAATATATATATATATATATATATATATATATATATATATATATATATTTGTTTTTTAATAAATAAAAATAAATTATTCAAAAATTTAGAAAAAACCCCGCGCGTGTAACTTATAACTAGTAACTTAAAAAAAGAAATTCTTACGTTTTCATCCCCTTTTATACGTTTTCGTTCGTTTTCTTACCATTTCATCCGTTTTTATACATTTTCGTCCATTTTCTTACATTTTTATACGTTTTTATCCATTTTTATATGCTTCCATCCGTGTAAAATCAAACAAAGACGTGTAAAAATGGACGAAAACATGTAAAATCAAATGAAAACGTGTAAAAACGGACGAAAACGTGTAAAATCGGACGAAAAAGTGTAAAATCAGTGAAAACATGTAAAAACGGACGAAAACGTGTAAAAACGGACGAAAACGTGTAAAATCGGACGAAAACGTGTAAAACGGACGATGACGTGTAAAAACGGACGAAAACGTGTAAAATCGGGCGAAAACATGTAAAATCCGACGAAAACGTGAAAAACGGACGAAAACGTGTAAAATCGATGACAACATGTAAAAACGGACGAAAAAGTGAAAAATCGGACGAAAACGTGTAAAAACGGACGAAAACGTGTAAAGGACTAATGTTGCATTAATAAAATAAACGGACGTGTGTAGCTATAAAAATGGATGAAAACGTACAAAAACGGATGAAAGCATATAAAAACGGATGACAACGTACAAAAACGTAATAAAATTGGCGAAAACATATAAAAACGGACGAAAACGTATAAAAACATAAGAAAATGAACGAAAATGTATAAAAACGGATGAAAACGTAAGAAAACGAACGAAAACGTATAAAAATGGATGAAAACGTAAGAAATTTTTTTTAAGTTATGTGCTAACGGCCGTTAGTATAAAGGACTAACGATGCCAAGTTTAGATTGACTGGATACATACATTAACACAAATTCAAAAGGTTTGTGTTACAATGACAAAAGTGGTCAAGTTCGATACATTTTTTTGTTATTATCCCTAAAAAGTAATAGTGGGTAAATGAGTTGGCAGTCCACGTGTAACACCCGGATGAGTTGGCAATCCACGTGTTGTGACACGTCGGAAATCGTACATACAATAACAAATTTTCAAAAGGTTTTTGTTACAATGAAAAAAAAATAGTTGGCTACACACAATCACAAAAAGTGTCAAGTTCAATGCATTTTTTTATCATTTTCCCAAAAATATATGTATGAGTTAAATATAACATTTCATTTTTACACAACATTTAGATTAATAAAATAACGTTCAATATAATGTGCTCAAGCACACATGTTTAAAACAATGGTCCATAAATAATAGGGAAAATGATCTAAAAAGGCATCGAAGTTGCCACCTTTTCCTTTTCTGGGCATCGAACTTTTTTTTTCCTATAATAGCACTAAATTTGCCTAATTTTCCTTTTGTAGCCTCTAATCAAAAATTAATTACATAAATTTACATAAATCATCCATGTGGCTCTAAACAATTACACCGTTCGTCCTTGAACTTTATATCATAAAGCTTATCTTCTACTCTTTCTCACATCCCTTTTACTGCCTCTCCCTCTCCCTCTCTCTCTAGCACCACCACACCGACACCACAGCCACCTCCACCGCCTTGCCACGCCACCATCATCAAAAAGATGCAAGTTTGGATTTGGTTGTTAAGGTGTTTGATGAAATGTCTGTGAGAGATGTTTCGTCATGGAATACGGTGGTGTGGGTTGTTCGTGGAAGGGTTTATGTTTGGAGAAGCGCTCGAGTTGTTTCGGGAGATGGTAACGACCGTGTTTGAATCTGCATTGCTTGATATGTGCACAAAGTGTGGAAGAATGACCTGATGCGAAGAAATGTTTAACAGCGACTCAATAACCCAAAACAGTTCAATTATCTGGACATCAATGATTTGTGGGTATGCTAGAAACGGAAATCCATACAAAGCACTATCTTTATTCTTTAAAGGTCAATCTGTTTCACCATTGTTACAACAGCAGGCTTGGGAGGCAGTTTTAGAGCTTATTAGTTTTTCTTTTACTTTTTGTTATTGCTTATTCTAGGTTCCCACCAATGCTATTTAGGACCCTCTTAGATCACTATAGCTTATTTGCACATTAGAACTAGATTAGTAGCTTATTTTATACCTTAAAACATGCTCTTTGTTTCCTTTTTTTTTCTATCCATCAGCCCCTACAGACCCCTTTGGGCACCCATGTTAAAGCTTGTTGAAAGCTTCTCTTTAGCTATGATTTGTTTTTGTTAGTTCTTAGACATATGCACATTACCTTTTTGTCCTTATTTAGCATTTTGGAGGTGTCTTGATAGCTTATTCTTAAGCTAAAACCCCTCCCATAAGGCTGTTTAAGTCTGTTGTTTGAATAAGTAGGTAGGGTAGTATTTAGGGCCAAGTTACCTTTCTTCTCACATCCATGTTCTCACCTTTCTTTAATTTTTTCTCACATCCCAAGAATCTTGTACATTCAGTAGTTTAGTATAAGTTCATTTCTGCTTTTAGTTAACTTTTATTTAGTTTCTTTTTGTATCAATTTTATCTGCATTTCAACTCCCTGTTGTTTTAGAACCTGATCCCATCACAGCCCATATATAGCTTAATTAAATCCTAGGATCAAGCTAGTTAAAGTAGATTTTAGCTTTTAAAATTGTTAGTATATGTAGTTCATAGGATTAGCTTCATTTTGTTCAGCTTATTTGAGAAGTTTTTGCTCATTTACATCCTTAGTTTAAGGACTGCAAGTTTCCCTTTTTGCCTATATCAATTCTGCATCAGTCACTATAATATCCTAATTACCTTTAGCTTTTGATTTTTAATTTCATCATATTAGATCCTTGGAAGCTGAAACTTAGGAATCAAGCACTCTGGTTGGTTGTCTTTAACTAGGTCATTTTAGTTTAATTTTAGGATTTTTATAATCGGTTATATTTGGGCATAAAGTAGGCTTATTAGGGATGTTTGGCATTATGGTCTAGGAATCTGTCATGTGCTTTTTAGCCTTAGGACTTGAGGTTATTTGACTCATATCAGTTGCATTAGGTTGGTTTTAGTTAGTTTAGGTTTATTCTAGCCTTAGTTAGCTTCTTGTAGCTTATTGGTACACTTAAGCTTATTTCCATTAAGCCTTTTCATATGGGTTAGTAATCAATTGATACATCCTGCATTCACTATTATTGGCCTTCATATCATCTGAAAGTCTCAATCAGTGAGCAAAGACAGTTTCTTTACACTAAGTTGCACATCAATTATTTTATTTACTAAAGCATATATGTAATATCACTACAACAAGTTTGGTCTATGAAGCTGTGTGTCATTGTGCAACTGAATACTTGATGAGACTTTTGATTATAAAAGATCAACATCATGTGCGTCGAGATAGAATGTTGCCAAAAAGTTTTTGGGAAGCTTTTGGGCACCTAACAAGTGATGTGCCTTATGAAACCGTGTCTCAGTAGCTTTTAGATTTTCAGACGGATGAAACCACGACAGGGGGAGCACACAAGTTTTGGATGGTGGCGCATGGCGGTGGATGGTGGTGGCGGCAGTGGATAGTGGTACACTGGATTAGTTTAAGTTTATAGCTACAAGGACGAAATGTGTAAATTATTAGTGCCACAGGGACCTTTTATGTAATTGACTCAAGGATGAACGGTGTAATTGTTTAGAGCCACAGGGATGATTTATGTAAATTTATGTAATTAATTTTTGATTAGAGGCTACAAAAGGAAAATTAGGCAACTTTAGTGCTACTATAGGAAAAAAAAAAGTTCGATGCCCAGAAAAGGAAAAGGTGGCAACTTCGATGCCTTTTTAGATCATTTTCCCTAAATAATATGAATAAAATATGTGTTTCCTGTTAACTTACACTTGTCCGTTATCCTTGAATCTGTGAAAGCTCCGATATGCATATTGAAGCCTGCAGTGGGAATTATGAGCCGATGCTTCATTCACGACAAATCCTTCAATAACAACCCGAAAGAGGTGTAGAAGCTTATTGATGATAGCAAGAGGCAATTGGGTGTATAAGCTTATCGCTGATGGCATGGCAAAACATGTTCAAACCGAGGAACACGTGGCTCCAATGAAACTTTGTTTGAAAGCATCAGTAAATCATCATATTGAAAGCGCAGTATTGCAACTGATACAACCACAAATAGTGCAAAAGCATGTGCCGTTTCCTTGGCTGAAAAAAAAGAAAAGAAAAAAAACATCAGATTATTACGCTACATATATTTATCACATTCTATGAACAACGAATATCTGCTATGCCTTACCAAAAGCCATGCTAGCGCCTTCGCCTTTCAATGCCATTTATTATAAGTCTAATGCAACATAATACAAGCTTCCTGAAAAAGGCAATAATTATCAACTGAATAAGCGCTTCATGGGGGCCGACAACTTTTATTTAAATGCTTTTGTGATAAGCCATTTAAATAATTATCAATTTATCAAATAAACAAAAACATGTATTTAAATGCTTTTATTTCATGTAAATAATAATTATACCGTGCTTGTACCTATAGCCAAAAGCACTACAGAGGGAATTTGAGATTTTATTTGAAACACGCAATCACAAACTGCCTACCAAAAATAGCTTATTTCACCCTAATATAAGCAGATAAGAAAACTAACAAATTTTGTTCTCAACAACTTTATTCAGCAGAGAAATATTTTTTTTTTCAACAAGTAAACTGTCCCTTACAAACCAAAGTTCTACATAGTCGAATTAAACAGATCATACATGCAACAACAATAAAAATGCAGGGGATAAATTTATAGCTCACCAGTATTTCCTTACTCTAGCAAGCATACCCACTAACTCTCACGGCTATTGGATACTAATTTATCTAATCCATGAAGGTCAAATATGAAAGTCAAAGTCAAACACGAAAAGTCAAATATATGTATATGTATAAAGTATAGGGTCTAAGAATGACAAGAACAAAGTTAGTAACCGTTTATTCGGTTATGTTAGTTTAGAAAACTTGATGTAATACACGTTTGTTGTGTCGGTTCATGGGCTATAAATACCCATAAAACCCAAATCTGTAACTAACGATTGTTATATATCAAATAAACTTAGTATACCTTTTATATTCGATTGTTCATAGATAGAAGATTAGACTAACAATTGGCATCAGAGCCAAAAGGTTCAGGGAACCAGAGACAGAGTAGAAGACTAACGATTAGAATCGATCCAGAAAAAAAAGAAAAATAGAAGACCGATTGATTAAGGGAATCAATCAAAACAAGAGAAGAGTTATTGATTCAGCATAATCAATAAAGAAACAAACACGATTCGATTAAAGAAAAGATCGAATCAGAGAACACAAAAAGAAGAAAAAAAACATACCGGTTGTGCGACCGCCGCCGTATTGTTTGCCGGAGAAGAAAGAAATAACCACCGCCGCCGCCGTCATCGGAAAAGTAACAAGAATCTTAACCACCATTTGATTAGAAAGAAAAGCAGAAGAAGGACCGATCATATTTATGCCCTGATTACGGGTAGAAGAAAGCAGGAAGGAAGGAAGCAATTTATTTGGGGAAGAAGAAAGGCGTACTGTCTTTTTTGGGAACAAAGTAGCAGTGTTTATTAAAAAGAAAAGAAGGAGCAGTACTATTGTTTGGAGAAGGGAGCCCACAAAAAAAAGTAAGTAACATTTTTACTCCTTCAAATATACTTAGTCATTTTTTTTAGAAAAGTTAGAGAATTTGCATATTAGTATTGTGGATTAGGTAGAATAGATTTTTTTTTCATTACAATTCGCGTTAGAAACCGTTAGAATTGTTTGAGAATTATTGTGGTTAGAAAGAAGAATTTAAGGTCGACTATTAGAATTATATTGGTATTAGAAGAAAACCAAATCGAAAGATATGATGGGAGATAAAAATGAAAACAAAGTTGTTTTCACCACATCGTTACCATCATATCAATGCCCAGTTTTAAGCAACACAAATTATACATTATGGGCATTAAGAATGAAGAAGATATTAACGGCAAATGGAGTATGGGATTTAGTAGAAGGAGTAAGTACATCAAAAGAGATTGATGTAAAAAGGGATAGTTCGGCGTCAGCATACCTATTTCAAGGGTTACCAGAGGATTTGCAAATGCAAGTTGCGGGATGTGAAACAGCAAAAGAAATTTGGAACTCTCTAAAGTCCAGTTTATTGGAAGCAGAAGATGTACAACAAGCACACTCGTAACAACTTAAATCAGAATTTGAGAGACTTGTGATGAAAGAAGATGAATCAATAGATTCATTTGCTGGGAGGTTGATGAGCATTATTACAAAGGCTGCTACATGTGGATTGATGTTTGATGAACAAACAAAAGTACAAAATTACTGAATGCAATGCCAGATAAGTTTGTACCAGTAGTAGCAACCATTGAAATGGTTGTTGATTTTAAAAAAGCAAAATTAGAGGAGATTATTGGGAAACTTAAGACTTATGAAGAAAGGCTTAAGTTTAGAAAAGGAAGTGAGGAAGATAATAGTGAGAAATTGTTGTTCACACGTCAAGGGAATAATAGAAATTATGAACGCAACTATGGAAATGATAGAAGAGGAGGTGGTAATCGGACACCGAGGAAGAGGCCAAGGAAGATTCACGAGAGATAGTAAGAATGGAGATAGTTATGATAGAAATAAGAGAAACCATGGAGATCAAAACTACCATATGAGAGACTTTAGAGAAATAGAGTGCTATAATTGTCATGAGTTTGGACACTTTCTTTATGCAAATTGTCCAAACCAAACCGTAGAGAAGAAAAAGCAAACCTTGTATGACGAAGATGACGAACCAGCACTATTGATGGTTACTAGTAACGATGGAAAAGAGATAACATCCTTAAAGGATGAAATTCAAAAGGAAAAGTTAGAAGATATGCGGTCAGAGATAGAAATTGATTTGAAGAGTAAATTAGAGTTTTGGAAGTTGAAATGCTTCAAGAGTTAGAGATTGAAAAACAAGAGTTTGAGAAGAAAATAAGAAATAGAGAAATGGCATTTGAGAAACAAATGCAAATAGAGTTAGAGAACCCTCAGAAGTTGAGAGATTGCACAAGCAAAGAGATGAAAGAGTTAAAAGACATAAGAGAATTGTTTGAGAAAGAGAACCATGAAGTTGTTTCAAATGAGAAACATTTAGAAGAAGAAAGAGTTGACAAAGGCGAATGCAAGAAGCATCAAGAGACGCCATCAAGAGTTCCAAAGGAAAGCCAGATTGAGAAAGACATTAAATCATGCAACAAGAAAGTTGAACCAGAAGATCGTGATACGAGAAACAAATTATTGGAGACGGAAGATTATGAAATGATACAAATGAAGGAAGATAGTGACAAAAGTGACAAAGATGATCGAGATGAAATTAAAGACAATGAAGAAAGAAGTCAGACCAAAAAGAAAGTTCAAGACATATTTAGCGTTGAAGATCAAGACAAAGGAAGTGGAAACAAGCCAAAGTTCAAAGATAAAGATGATGGAGCTTGAAGATATCGAAGACATGGATTAATAAATTAGGGAGGAGTATTGGATACTAATTTATCTAATCCATGAAAGTCAAACATGAAAGTCAAAGTCAAACACGAAAAGTCAAATATATGTATATGTATAAAGTATAGGGTCTAAGAATGACAAGAACAAGGTTAGTAACCGTTTATTCGGTTATGTTAGTTTAGAAACGTTGTGTCGGTTCATGGGCTATAAATACCCATAAAACCCAAATCTGTAACTAACGATTGTTATATATCAAATAAACTTAGTATACCTTTTATATTCGATTGTTCATATATAGAAGATTAGACTAACAACGGCATCCTCAAAAACCACAGACGCATCCCTCGGCACACCATACCACGTCTTTGAAGCTCGCATATGCATATAATTCAAAGTATGAAAATCATGATCTTGAAAATTATGAAATGTATCACATATTTTGTTGTCATCAAAACTATGAACCCAATATGCATAAATCAGGCTTATGAAATCTAAGCGAAAATCACATAAGCTCATTAGGACACATATAAGCTTAAACAAACACCCCCATAATCTCAGAACAAAATTTTGAATATAAAACAAAAGCATTTATTTAACTGAAATAAAAGCTGTCAGCCCCTATGAAGCATTCGATTACTCATCCCACACAGATCCCGACAACTATAAACCCACGCAAGCATGTTCATAAAATAAATGAAATGCTATGAGTATTGAACCAATCAACAAAAACAATTACTCCCTCCGTCTCAAAATTATTGTCAGGAGACAAGAAACACACAATTTAATAAAAGTGGGACCATTTTAATTTTCAACCATTCAAAAGGAATATTCCCCCACAATATTCTCTAGTTTTTACTATAAAAGGAAAGTGGACAATTAATTTGAGACATCCAAAAAAGGAAATGTGGACTATTATTTTGAGACGGAGGAAGTACTAAAACCCATTATCAGAATGAAGACCTAAAATCACCGAAATAAAAACCCTAAAATCGACTTAAAACCCACATGTGACAGAGATGTGTTAGTAAATTTATCTTGCATAGATAAAAAAAACAGTAAGTGGAACACCAAAAGATTTCAAGCCGACGACAAAAATCAAACATAGGATTGAGACCCTATTTATTGATACTGAAAATGAGATGAAGATAAAGAATGAGGTTGTGTGTGTTTTTAGAGAGAAAAAGAGACTTCTAGTAGCTTCGTTTGAGAGAGAAGGCAGTGGTAACTTAAGAAATGGCATCGTTTTATTTGGTGTATAAGTTAACATTGTTCAACTGTTCATAAGCATTGTAGTAAACGCTGTAACGACCGTGTGTTTTTCAACCTTATACGACGTCGTTTTGAACGTCATTTAAATATATTTATAATAAGTGATAATAGAATGCAGGTAACTTAACAAAATTGCATTATCGATATGGTCTCATTTTGGATACATCATATTACATCTTTAGTTAATGTTAGTTGCATAAAAGAAGTATTGTATTACTTTTTTGTATAATTAAACTGACACGACCCAACCCATTTGAATTTTAATATAATCTTTTTAACCCTTATCGAGTCATTTTTATCGCTCATTGCCCCATTTGAGTTGATTTCCTGGCTCCGCCACTCACTGAAGTTACATTCAAATGAAAATTTTGTTTCAAACTTACGCGTTGTGTGTATTGTGGATGACTATGTAACAACGTGGGGCTAGAAGATCCTTGTTAGAAGAAAGTATAATAGTGAAATGACTTGTTTTATTTCAACGATGTCACTATTAAATTAACATAGTTTGATAAAGTTAACGCACATTAATCCTCCAATGTGCGATTTGTGGTCGTTAGAGCTTTAGGTGTCATGGATTAAGTCATTTTGTTAGCTCAGTATTTCACTTTTCACATTCACACATCAAAATATCCCATCACTCATCACTCAAGTCATTTACTTTTGGGGACCACCATTTTATTTTATTTTCTATTTTTTCAAACAAACTAATTTTTCATTCACTTTATTGGTTATCGTTCAAGTGTGCGGTTAAATCCTTCAATGATATGCAATCGAATGCCTACAATACGAAAACAAAATAAATACGAAAAAAATTAACGAAGACTAAATGCGAATAAATCCATATTTTTTCTTTATTTCTTTTTTTTACATGTTGATGAAGTAGGCATCGTCATCCGACAAATCTTTGGTGTTAGTCGCGAGAAACTTCATTTCTTTCAATTTCATTATTGTTCGGTCTTTCTCCTTCGCCACCTCGTACGCCGATTGTGTAGCTTTCTGTTTGAGCCGAAACTCTTTTTGCATAACATCCCCAAATTCCGATTGGTTACTTCCCACGGTGCTCAGGGTGGTTACCGATTTGGTTTTTTTAGAGGAACGTGGTTTGTTGGGGGACGTGGTCTATCATCATCGCCGAATAGTTTGGCTATATCCGGTGAGATCAACTTAATCAACGTGATCGGGCAATTAACATTCAATGTTGCATACTTCTCAGTCAATATATCCTTGGTACGTTTGTGGTGGGAAGTTATGTTGGACTTGAAAAGAACCTTGTACCAAAGTGATTCATCCTTTTGGTCATTTCAGAGTTTGTTATCCTCGAAAACACCAACATAACACTAGCCTAATAAAAGCTTCCTCCACTGACGTCCAATGACTATGAGGTCGTGTCAGTTCATCGGTTGTGTTGGGTATATCGATCGCCGTACATTTTGCAGATCTTTTTCCTTTCTTCTTGGTTTTTCTTCATGGGATTCTTGTGGTGGTGGTGGTGGCAATGATTGTGTTTGTTGTGATTGTTGGAATTGTAATCTATTTGTTGAAGATTATGAAATTGTTAGTTAAGTATTTTTTTTATTGTTGAAATAGTTGTTGTTGATGAAATAGTTGTTTGGGTGTGTATGACGGCATATAGTATGGGCTACCAAACGAAAGAAAATTGGGATTTTGTGAGGAAGATATTGAGTGTCCGGACAAAGGCGTAAGAGGGTTTGGCGAAGATGATTGTTGTGACATATTGAAAAGATTGTTGAAAAACATATCGTTTCGTTGTTGAGACATTTTTTTGAAAGTCTAAATGGAAGTAAATATTAGTTTGTGTAAAGTGGAAATGGAAGTAATTGTTTGTGAAAATGGTTATGTATATGGGTTTATATAATGTGGAAAAGTGGTTTAGTATTAGTTTTTTTAAAAGAAATTGAAATGTTGTTGTTACTAGCAGTTTGATACGTGAGATCAGGTTTTAAATTTATAACGTTCGTCTACCCTATGATCTACACATACTAACGGGCAGTGTACCCGATCATATATAGTGAGGCTATGGTAAATCCGATGTCATCCCAAGAGCTATGTTATGGTCTCTAATTCGAGGCTAACTAATTCTAATCCAGAAAGAAAATTAAATGTCACGTTTAATTTGAAGAGATTAATTAAAGTACTCAAATAACTAATGAATTGGAAATGGTGAAAACAAATCAATTGGAAAAAGTGTGCTAACCTACTTACTACGGAAGTAAAGATATGATTTAACCTCCTAGTGAAATGTCTGTGTTTTGCTTTTATTAGTGGTTCTAATATCGCTAGGCATGAATGGTCATCAAGTACCTAACATATAGTTTTCAGTTATCGATCCGAATGATCATCGTAACTGATCAACAAGCAACTAGTCTTTAAGTTCCCAACTAACCTATAAGATTTGTCTATGCCTACAGTCCCACCACTTGGCATTTAGGCGCCTATTGGTGCTAACAATAAACAACTAACTCACATTGTATAAATGTCTATTCTTATCTAGGTGGTGATATTGTCGACCCCTATACAACCGAGAGGTCGTCAATCCCTCGATCATCCGGATAACCTAGCTTTGGGATAGTCACTTACACCCTAGACTACCCCTCGATCATCCGGATAACCTAGCTTTGGGATAGTCACTTACACCCTAGACTACCAAGAACTAAATCTCCCTTGACACAACCACAACGCAAGGATCAATCGACAAACACATAAACTATCTAATAAGAACGATAAATAAACGAAGGAAATCAAGTCATAACATTAATTAATTCATAACTAGGCTAACACACATGGTGGTTAGCCGAAAATAGTGTTAATCAAAGCAAAACTTATATATAAATTAATGAAAGAAATAGACATAGTATTTTATATGATCACAAGATTTTGATCTAATGATGATGATGAATGGTGATGTATTTTCTCTTTGAAAGCAGCTTGAAACTGGTGGTTTTCGTCCTTCACTGAACCCTACATCGTCCCTACGGTCACACACACTTAATGGGTTGTTAGGGCTTGTATTGATAGGCTTTTACTGATTTCGGTTCATCTACGGTGTAGGTGTAAGTGAGCACCTACGCCATAAGACATTATGGTCCAAAAATGCTCTCTGAACAAGTTTATTACGCCATAACTAAAATGATTCATATTCGTCGTATACATCATTGTTTTGTGATTTTTCTGTTGAGATTCGGGTTTAGCTCAAAACACGGAAGCTGTAGATATCTCTTTCCTTTTCCCATGAAAACTTGAATCACCTAAAAAGGAGCTTGTATGAAGAATTTATGGTCAAAACTCTAAAGCACCTTTTTGAGATATCACGTTAACATTTCTTCAATTCTCGGATTCGTTTCTTCACTAGATTCTTTCACGAGACTTTCATAATCAACTCTTGATCACAAGTAATTTGCTCCTTGAGTGTTTCATCATTATAATCCTCCAATGGACTTGCAATCTTTACGTCACAACTCTGTGAAGTCTTCATCTTGGTTACGGCATAACCAATACGGGCTTGTTACGCCGTAGTGGTCTTGACGTCTTCGATAGTAGACCAAGTCTTCATTATGGATATGGCGTAAGTCCAATAGTGTGGCTACGCCGTATGTACTTCTTGTTGACCTGGTGTTGAAGTGTTATCCTTGCTACATAGAGGCATTACCGGACATTTACGCTGTAAATACTTCTGGCCCAATTTCTTCGTATTCCTTCAAGTTTCTTCCAATAAATAGCAAATATAATGGAAATGATAGTAAAAGGTATACACTATTTGATGTTATCATCGTTGGACCATAAACATTCAAAAACATTTTTGAAAAAGTGCAACTGACGCGCCACCAGTGCACTCACTTTCAAAACGCGAAGGGGAGTGTCGTGGCTTGGTAACGGGCGGCACCACTGGATGTGCCACATATGAATGGCGCTGGTTTGGTGCTATGACACCGAACCCTCTTAAACAACTCAACATGGACTCGATGGCCACATGTACTTTGCGTGTATGTTTTATTTACCGTCACTACAAAGAAATTGTCATCTAATGACACATAAAAAAGTGTCATCAAAAGTCGTCACCAAAAGTATAAAAGAAGTGTCACAAAAAAAATTTGCTACTCCCACACTTAAGAAAGTGTAAGTAGAAGTCTATTAGATAAAATTCTATTTACACTGACAAAAAAATGTAAATATATATTTTTTGCTTTTTGTGACACATTTTGTTTATAAAAAGTGTCATTAAATCTTGAAATTTTAGGCTTTTGACCATACTTCTCAAAAGTGTCAATAAAATGTTAGATCTAATGACACTTTTTTGTGTCCTTAAAACCTCTATCATTAAATGTCTATAATGTTTTAGAAAGTTCATAAATATTGCCACAGTTTTAATATAATGGCACACGTACGTCTTCAAATTCAATTGTATTACCATAGCTTTAATCCCGAATGTAGTATTAGTAACTACTCTTGAATTCTTCATTCTAAGACAAGAAGAGTTTTTGAAGCTAAGTAATTTTTGTTGATACCTTGAATTCTATTTTCAACAAATAATCGGTCTTACGAAACTATTTGAAAGCTAAGTCGAATTGAATTTTTCGTGTCATGCTTGTTCAGACTTCGAACGCTTATAAAGGTATCCAATATCTTAAAATAAACTATGAACATGATATATACGGTAAGGAAAGGACAATAATTGTTTGTTTGTTATTTTTCTTTTTTTGTTACATATAAAGCAAAATGTTGTGGAAATTTAATTAATGTGTTTTGGTGTAAATTTACTATCGTCCCTTAGACTATGTTTATTGGGAGGGTTGACAACCCAACTCATTAAAAATACATACAAATATAATACTTTTATAATCTTGTATACAATCTTCATTGCAATCTAGATCACTTGGCAACCCAAGATTGTGCCAACCCACAATCTGCCTTTGTGGCTTTCTTTTTTCTTTTTTAATTTTTAATATTTAGTATAGATTGATTGGATTGTTGATAAATGATGAAAAAATATAGATTGATTGTATGTATTGGTTGTGTAGGTGGAGAAAAGAGAAAATAATATTTTATTAAGAGATTGGGTTGTAATAGATTGTTGATAAAGATAATCTTAGGATGGCACTCTCTTAAATATCATGTCATTGGGACCATATTTTCTTTTCAGAACTCTAAGACCAACAAATACTTGCAACCATTTTCTGTCAAAATAATATATGTTTCATAATATACCCATTTTGATCTCATAGTTGGTAACATGAACATAGGAGCAACTGAGCAACCATTTTCGTGTCATGCTAGTTTAGACTTCGAACGCTTATAAAGGTATCCAATATCTTAGGCTAGTCCCAGTCGTGACCTGGGACAACCTGGGTCATCCAGCGTCACGTCAGCTTTCTCTCTCAACTTTGAGAGATAACCCGGATGCCCGATCGGCCGACAAGGAACCTTTTTTTTTTTTTTTTAATTCAAACATTTTTAACATTAAATTTAAATTTCATTCAAATTAAAAATACATTACATTACGGAAAAAAAAACTGAGAAATTAAAATAAACACTACAATACTTAAACTAATAAATCAAATTGTAGCGTGCTTTGATTCTTTGCCTTAACTTTCTCAATTTTTCTAGTTGGTAATTTGGTCAATTTTGGGTCGATTGGGGTGTTGTAGAAGATGATGTCGGACTCCTGTTTTGATACCCTCATGAGCTCCAGTTTTCTTTTTTTCATCTCGAGCTCTTTTTCCGTAACCAAATTATCTTCTAAACCCTCCTTATTCTTCCGTTATCCCCTTTGGCTTCTTCGGTGTTGAAGAAAGTTTTGGCTTGATTTCATAAATGAGTCGATGGAACATCATCATCGAGAGGAGGAGGATGCTTTCTTCCTTCCTTTGTCACGGCCCAATGCGTTGATTCTCTAGTCCCTTCCTCGCCGAGAATCATCAACGTCATAGACATCGAAAGGATCACGAGAGCTTGGGTTGAGAGGTAGTGGTAGAACCCTTTGTTTTCTTCCGACTATTCGTTTTGGCCGGCAACTCAACGTCCTTCAAGCGGCATGACCCTTTAAAACCTCGTAGCACTCCTCCAAAGTGAAATCATGACCGTACGTCATACGGTATTCTCTAAAAGCTTTTGAAGTGTCAATGCGATATCATTCTCACCGCTTCCATGGGTATTCTTGATATTCTCCATGATAGCACAATAATTTCAACCTATTACTGAATCCTCGCTCTTCCATTTGGTAGTGATGGAGTCATAGGTTCGGTCTTTGCCAGCTTTTCTTTCTAAAGTAGTCGATCACGCCTCCCAAAACTTGAAGGTTGCAGGCGTTTCCTGCCGCGTTTCCGACACATAAACCCAAGCTTTACAAAGCACCACCTCTTCCTCCTTTGTCCATGGCTCTGCAGGCTTCTTGTCTTTCCCCTTGCTTGTTTCCGGCTGCTGCCTTTGTCCTTGGCCTTTGAAGCACTTCTAGATGGTCGCTTTGGTTTGATGGGGACATCTCTTCGGTGAGCCGGTTTTCTCATCATCGGAATCATCAACGGAATGGAACCATGGAACGAACCGTGGTGCGAACGTGACCGAACCTTGTCCCATCGAGCATCTTGACTTGGGTAGTTTTGTGTCGGATACTCCGGCATCCAATCTTCCAAATTAATGTCTAGATTAGTGCTTCGAATCGGGGAATAAGGTTGATACGGTTGAGAAGGATAAATGAAGTCCATGTTTGGATGGTACGACGACCCACTAGGTTCTTGCCGGTAATCGTGGTATGGACGTTGCGGTGGGACAAAGGGCGGTTAGATAAAAGCGGCGTTTTGGTTTTGATTTGGTTGGGGTAGTTGTGATTGATAATCAAAACTTTGTGGACTGGCGAATAGGCGGTTTTGTTGTGGTGATATGCGGTTAACTGAAGTTGTTTTCGGCGAAATTTAGATCCGGGCATTTTGGGGTAGTCGTGATCGTCGGGTTTTTGATTGTGGGGTATTTTTCTTTTGACATTTTGAAGTTGGATAAGAATTAGATTGAAATGAATGTAGATGAAAATGGTGAGTTGTGAATTGTGTTTGAGGTGAAGTGGGTATTTATAGAGTGGTAAAATGGGTTTGAAAATTTTTTTTAGTCGTATGACCAAACGGTCATTTTTTTAAAATTGTATTAAATGTACAAGTTGGGATACGTTGGGAAGGAGAAAACATTAGCGTGAACATCGAGTGGTCGAACCGATATTCCAAAATTGAGACCACGCCGATGTGGCAACCCGACCACCACAACCGTTAACCCCGATCTCAAGTCGGTCGAGGGTAAAAAAACGCGTGCCCAACCGATTTCAAACACTCGATTGCGTCCAGCCTTGAAATAAACTATGAACATGATATTTGCTGTAAGAAAAGGACAATAATTGTTTGTTTGTTATTTTTCTTTTTTTGTTACAAATAAAGCAAAATGTTGTGGAAATTTATTTTATCTGTTTTGGTGTAAATTTACCATCATTCCTTAGGATGTCACTCTCTTAATATCATGTCATTGGGACCATATTTTCTTTTTAGAAAGAGCAACAAATACTTACAACCATTTTCTGTCAAAATAATATATGTTTCGTAGTAACATGAACATAGGAGCAAGCCTTCATTACCCTGATCCACTCAAAATCACATTTTCTTACTACACAAATGTTTCGAATATGGTAAATATGGCTGAGTACAAGTTGGATAGTTTTTTATCAGGGTATTATGAAGACGAGGCACGTGAAAGATGTGGTTGAAACAAGTAGCTAGCTTCCCCGCAATGTTTGAAGAGACTGATGTTGTACTTTTCCACATGTGGATTTGGTGGGTACTTATAGGGCTAGAAAGGGTCGACGCAAGACTTTTAAGCTCGTCCGGGGATGTTTGATCGGTGTAGATTACAGGAGTGGTGCCAGCAAGAAGATGGAAAAGGGTTTTGTGGAATTGGCTGAGCCCGAAGTTGCTTATCAGCTGAAGCATTTTGCAGGCGAGTGGTATTAATGTTGTTTAATTTTTAAAACCGAAATAACTAGCTTTGTGTTGCTTTATTTCTTTTCTTGACGTGTTTAGGACTTTCTTATTTGAGTTCTTATATGCTTATTGAGTTTTATTAAACAAAAACAATCCCAAATAGTCTCTTGATACTTGTTTATCTTGGTTTATGTGCTTATTTCATAACAAACACTTCAAGAATAAGCTATACCAAGCTTTTTGAGTTGATTTTTAACATAAAAATATTAATTTAGGGATTTTGGTGATGTCATGACTAGTAAATTTATAACACAAAAAACCACCAACTTGTGATTCTGTGGTATTAAACATAGCTTAAATCCCTACTGTAGTATTTTACTTTTGAATTCTTCATTTTATAACAAGTTTCTGGAATACCTTGAATGCTTTTATTCATTAGCAGATACAGATAAGTCTTGTGAAACCATTTGAAAGCTAAGTTGAATCGGGTGTCTCACTTCATGCTTGCTTGAACTTTGTATGCGTATAAAGATAATATGAACTTGCAAACTATATTCTTGACACCAAATACAAACCTTTATAATGTAGACTATGTCACCATTCATAGAAGTTATTCCCACATTCATCTGATGTATACATTTATCTATGGATAAACAACAGGCCGACTGATATCGTGGAGTCAATGATTCGATGGTACTGAGTACATGTTCTGTATTAAGTTATTTCCAATCATTTTTCACAAGACATGTCGAAAATAACAAAGTAAGTTATCTGCATCTCCACAACAACCTCATGTACATTGATCTATAACCCAAAAGCCCCATCAAGCTACATAGTGTGATTGAGATAGTCAAAGCACAGGTGTGCCTAACCCTAAGACATAACCCAATTTGCCTAACCCCAAGACATAGCCCAACCCTGTTCAGCGCAAGCCATAGTGCGGCATGCAAGCATAACCATCTTGGTGCACGTTACTGTCGATCTTATTCTGTACATTCTAGGGATGTTTTGTTGACAGCCAAAACATAATTTAAGAGCTCCCCTTCTTTGCTTACAAATATGCAATTGAGGAAGTAAAACTGTTAAAGAATACACAGTTGCTTGATAGTTGTGGCATCACGGATAACAATCATGAGCTCTCAAGCAGGTATTAGTCAGCCAACTTGCGTCGTGTAAATGACATTCCAATGTGGCCAGAAAGTACACGCATAGTGATATACATATGTATGAGTGTGTGCATGCTTGTATGTGTGTGTGTATAAAGGGTGATCAAATTGCAATCCTAACGTATATCAAAGATGACCGACCCTATTCTTCCATAACAAAAGAGGATTAGATTATTGAACCATAAAGTAACAACTTGCACCTAAATATTTACAGTTTTTACATTTGTATATCACCGACCTGGCCAACACTGATCTCATTTGCTAAGTTACCAAAGAAGATGAGGCAAATAAGTTTTACGCTATGACCAAACCGCACCCTTCTCCCCTATTTCCTGTAATCCTGTTTCACTTTATCTTTTATGTATTCAACTTTGTTTTCCTAAAGCAAGTAAGTCATCGGGTAGTGTTTTTTACCGATAGATGAAGTCCTCAACTCATACCATGGCAATCTTGATTTTTGGCAGAAAGCCGCTTAAGAAACTCATAGGTGGTGATCATTGTAGTTGCAGACATAGACATTGAAGCCCATCTCGGCCCCAACCCCCTGTAACAAGCACTCAATCCACCTTCCTTCACCAAATTTTTTATCGTCTGCCCAATACTCGGCTTCCCATTACTACCTTCTCCATCTAAAACCTGTAGTCTTGTCTTGATTGTATCCAATGGCATTGTAACCACCGCTGAAAAACCACTGGCCATTGCGGCACTCAACCCCTGCACAAGCAACTATCCGGTCGAATTAGGTGTAAATCCGACCCCGCCACCACCGTTTCCCTCTTTCTTCATATAGTAACAACCAATGCCACCCCACACTGCCCTATGAGCCATTGAATAAGCAGCCCACCACACAGCATTAGATGGAGCATATGTCAAGATCGAGATCCCAAATCCCCTATATAACCCTCTAACACCATCAGTTTGGATAATCTTCCTAAACGCATCAATACCACCATTGTATCTAACCGCACCATAAGCACTTGGATGAGCACCATTTCCACCCTGGACCATCAATCTCTGGCTCACAACATCAATCGGCGTCCAAACCAACTGTGCAGCCATAGCTGCACTCAACCCAGCTGCAGCATTCGCAATAGCAGCAGCTTTCGCCTCAGAAAACCCCATTTTCACCGTAATACAACCAACATTACTCTTAGTCATCTCCAACGCCCCCATATAAAGAGCCCTAGCAGGAATCGTCCCCATCAACGACGTCCCAAACCCCTTATAAAACCCCCTACAACCCTCATGTCTCAAAATCGACACACCCAGCTTCAAACAAGGCATATCTTTTAAAAGCACTTGCTTACGCGTTTTCAACACCACAATCGGATACAACATCCCGGAAACACCCGAAAACAATCCAGCACCTAGAAAGAAAAACTTAGACTTATCTAACATCTCCCAATCAATATCAGCTGGGAGATGAATCTCACTTCCCGAATCATCTTCCGCCGTTCCTAAACTCATTTTCGCCACTTTATCCAAATCAACCAATCTCAAATCTCAATAACAACAACACAAATAAACAAACAAAAAACACTAACACACACCACTATATTTCAGCATTTCATCATTTCATCATACCAATCACAAAACTAAAAACCCACAAAAACCCAAATCCCAAAACAAATAAAAAACCACAAAATCACCAAATCTCAGTTAAAAAACCAAAAAAAAACCATTGAGGCATTTCATCAAACACCTAACCTACACACTCAAAAAACCACAATACTCAACCAAATCAAAAACCAACAAAAACCCAGATCACAAAACACCTAACAAACCATAAAAACACAAAATTTCAGTTACCCAACTAACTTAACTAACTTTCTTTATTTTACATAGCCTTACCATTTGAGTAGATGCAAGATCAAACGAGTGTGTGTTTTTCGAGTGTGTGTTTAGTGTGTGTGGAATTTTATGGCGGCGGGTATGGATATTGGGGGGATTGAGGGTTTGGATTAATAATTAGTGGATGATGACACGTGTCGGTTGATTTAGTAATGGGGTAAAGGGGGGGATGAGGTGATTGTGACTGGTTACTGGGTGTTTCGGTTATGGGAACAGTAAAAGTGTAAATTTTGGAGGGTAAAACACATTTATCGGAGATGATTTGTGGGGTATGGTGATTGGGTGAATCTTTGTTTTGACTGAGTGGTTTCTTAGCATACAGTAACTTTTTAAGGTTATGATTTTGGTTAATGAATTACTAACATCATTAACTATTTGACCTGCTTTTGGAAATTAAAACAAAGGCAAAAAAATAAGATGTGGTTTGTGATTGCTCGGTGTCGCGAAAATGGTGGGAGAGTAATGGTGACCGCAACCAACACTGACCATGAGAGCGCTCACGGCTCACCACGAGCAAAAGATATGACTACGGGTATTCTGATTGTCTATAATTTTTAAAATAATTGTTTAGAGAAAATAAATATGTAGTTTGTTGTTTCAAAAATTAATGTCTCCTTTTAAAGTGGTTACACTGTAAAAAAAATACAATTATTAAAATGTGAATCAATAAGAGGTTATTTTTACTTTTCGAATATTTCTCATTCGATGATTTTAAGATGAACGAAAATAAAATTGTGTATATTTAATTCATGGTGGCTGAAATACTCTTACTTTCATCAGTAACCATTTAATGATTAAAATAAAAAAAAACTTATGCTGACTCATCATCATAGTATATGTAGTGATACACTGTTTAATATTTTAACTATGAGTATTGTGATCTGCTGTAATACAAATATTTGTATATTTAATAGCAAATAAAAAAAAAAAAAAAAAAAAAACACAAAAAAACTTGTGACTATCATCATAAAAATATGATGTATGTGAGATGTCTCAAGTTTAATTCATGTTTAGTGCAAACAATATTGATGTGGTCACGATAACTTTTCAAAAAGGTGAGATTTTAACTAGTTTGAGTATGTGTTGTGATGTGCTCAAAACTAATATATTATTTAGTTAAATGGTCAAACTTTATTACCAAAAAGGAAAAAGAAAAATATATACACCGTATGCTACTAGATCTAATTTACATGCTACCTTTAATTGAGCTAAAAAGTAATAACCTGAACGAATATCATATATATAAAGCGCTAGCGCTCAATCGGCTTTCCGCCTCCATTTACTTATAATGAAAGAAGACATTTTTCTTTTATTTATTATTTTAAAATCACTATAAATAATTTTAAGCACATACAACTATTTTATAAGCATTATTTACAAGTATCTAAATCATACATATAACTAAAAACATATTACTCATATAATATAATTAATACACTATTAAAAATTCACCTTCATTTAAAATGCAACTTTCTAACCACAAAATACAATATAATTAAGCTTTCACACATTAATATACTAAAAATAGATTTTTAATCAAATACAAGTAAATAAGCATATTTTACAAGTATTTAAAGCACAAATAAAACTAAAAAAAATATATTATTCAACACATGCGATTAACACACTATTAAAAACACCCCTTCATTAAAATATATAACTATTTAACCACATTATACAATCTAATAAAACTTCCAAAACATAAATCTGAAATTCAGCAGTCTAAAACAAAATAACATTTATTCGTCGAAAAATTTAGTCATATAGAAAGACTTCACACAGATCACGGATACCCTAGTTATCTTATAAAGCACAAAGACATTTAGTGCATTAAATGCCTATGGATTACTTAAAATTCATCAATACAAAAAAATAAATATAAAATACAACCATCTCAAACGCAATCTATATAACATATAAATCATTACAAGTTAGAATGCATACTTTATAACAATTTAATCTACAAACACATCAATTCAAGACACATAATTAATACTCTTCCTAAAACACCCCTCATTCAAAAATACAGCTTTATCAACACATGGTACAACTATTTAAAGCACAAATACAACTAAAAAAACTCTATTCAACACATATATTTAATATACTATTTAAATCACACCTTTATTAAAATACACAACCATTTTACCATAATGTACAATCTAATGAAGCTACTATGTCAATCATTTAAAAATAAAGCAATTAGTCCAATTCCAAAACTTTGGCTACTCATAATGGTCGGCTGACCGGCCGGGTCACCCGTGCGCCGACCGAGTCGCCACCACTGCAGGTAGTAAGCCTTCGAAGATTTAAATTAGATACAACTCTTATCCATCACTTTAAACATTTGATGTTCATCAGCCACTGCAACGCGCTGGTACCCTAATAGTATATTTTTGATTGATAAAGAGTTAAAACTAGGGGTGTAAACGAGCCGAGTCGAGTTGAGTACTGCCAAGCTCGAACTCAACTCGATTAGTAAAACTCGAGCTCGAAACTCGACTCGAACTCGTTCGATCTTTGGTTTTCAAGCTCGGTTCGGCCATCATCTCAAACTCGAAGCTCGAACTTCGACTCGAAAGCACCGATTATTGTCACTTTTAAAGCTCGAACTCGATGAAAAATGAGCATATTAAGCTCGACTCGACTAGATTTTCGTGAACTATGTGTATATAAAAGGGTAAAAGTGTAATATCATTGAAGCTCGATAAGGGCTCATGAGCCTCACGAAGTGAGCATATTCGAGCTTCGAACTTCGGCCGAAAGTATACTCAGTAGCTCGAGCTCGAGCTCGACCGCGTTTATATCGAGTCGATTTCGAGTAGTTTACGAGTCAATCTCGAATAACTCGCGAGCTGTCTCGTCTCGTTTACACCCCTAGTAAAAACCATCATCTTACAAACAAACAAAAAACAAAAAAAATGATATTGCTTTCCTCATAAGTTCTTTTCTTTTTAAACAGTTATTTTAGGACAAATAACCGCTAAACTTTCGGATATTACGGAAAGTTTGTAAAACACTTTACATATTAGAGCACAAGGTGAGAAAGATACCAATAACACGTTATTGGTATGCTAACTCAGCGCCACATCATACACCTCTCAATAACACACCAATACCTAAAACACCCTCCCTCATAACACACCACTAACATGTTATTAGGTCCCACAAAATACCCCACTAAAAATACACACTCACTCACAATACAAAAAAAAGAAAACACACACACACACACAAGAATGCAAATGGCTTGAGCCATTGCATTGGCTCAAAACGTTTGGTTCACGAATGGCACGATGTTCCGGTATGGTTGGCACACGAATGGCATGCATTTGTCACACCAATGGCACCCCATACCTTGTGCTCTTAACATTGAATTAACATGTATTAATACAAAAAATGACAAGCAAAAGAAAGGCTTGTAGCTTAAGGTGTGAGATGATGTCAAATTTTTCCAACCTAAAGGGCAGGACCATTTTTGAGAGTGTGCAAGATAAGCAATCGCTCAGGACTTTAAAATTTTTAGAGGTCCAAAATTTATCCCGTTAATAATTATATGCATGTGTAGACATATTTTACACGAATAAAAAGTATTTAGATGAGAAAATATCTTAAATGAGTAATATGTTAGAACTTTTAGATAACTAATTGCATTATATCTTATAAACGGTGACACTTTATATATAATATTGTTTAACGAAAGACCTTATTATATAATTTCGTACAGGACCTTCAAAATTTTCACCGATTCATGAGACGGCCCTGCTAAAGGGTATATGTTAACTCGGATCGAGAACAAGTCCGTTGTATTTGTATTGTAAATAGTGAGATTTTAATACTTTAAATGACGAGTTAATTGGTACAATTTAAGTTTAGGCATAGTCGTATAGTTTGTTCTTATTTATACTCTTTACAACTTGTGTCATGACACAAAAATGTCTTTTTAGTAAAACTTTTTACTCTTCTTTTTTACCTCATTAAACATGACATGTGTTTATCCATTATTTCACTCTCCTTTTATTTTCTATTCATTTTCCAAAAGTCTCATTGAAATAGTTAAAATTATAGAATGACAGATAGAAATTTTGTGTAAGAAACTATAAGAATACTAGTAATGAAATAATCTCGCCACAAATTAAGGGTACTTGGCTCAAAATGAATGGGAAGTGGGAAGAAAGAAATGGGAATCAAAGGGAATGCAGGAATGGAATGGAGATTATCATTTTCTTTGATAGTGCTTGGCATGAGAAAATACATTAACCTCCAAAGAGGTGGTGGTGGTGACCTGGGTGGTGGTGGTGGGATAGTAGTGGTGGTGGTGGTGGTGGGTTATGGTAGTGGTGGTGGTTGCTGGGGGTGATGGGTGGTGGTTGGTATGGTGGTGGTGAGTGGTGGTGGTAGCCGGTGGTGGTGGGCCGCTAATTGGTGGTGGGGTTGGTGGTGGTGGTGGTGGTGGTGGGCGGTCACGCGGTGTGGTATGCAGTGGTGGTGGTCGGGTGGGTGGTGGGCCGCTGGTGGTGATGGTGGTGGGTGGGTGTGGTGGTGGGGGCGGTGATGGTTTGCGGTGGTAGCCGGCCGTGGTGGTGTGGCCGCTAATGGGTGGTGGTGGTGGTGGTGGTGGTGTAGTGGTGGTGGTGGTGAGCTGGCCGGCTGGTGGTGGGTGGATCTTTGGTGGGTGTGGGTGGTGCTGGTGGTGATGGTGGTGGGTGGTGATGGTGGTGGTGGTGGTGATGGCTGTGGTGGCGTGGTGATGTGTGGTGGTGGTAAATTTGTGGTGGTGGTGGTTGTGGTGGTGGTGATGGTCGCTAGTAGTGGTGGCTACCGCTAATGGTGGTGGTGGTGGTGGTAAAGCTGCAGGGTGGTGGTGAGGTGGTGCGGTGCTAGCACGTTGCGTGGCTGGCGGTGGTGGCGGGTAATCATTACCATACTCTCAATTTCTTCAGTAATGCCCCATTACCCAATATTAAACAATGACAGATTCCCTAGCTTCAACCGCATATGTAATCATTACTCATATTCCCCACCCCCCATTACCCCCAACCAAGCACCCCCTAAATATGGTGTTGGAGCACACTTGAATATACCTAAGGGAGTGGATATGTAAATAGCATAAGCCATCATTGTCATGTAACATGTGATGTAGGTGACTAGACTAGGTGAAGGTGATACCCATTGGGGTTTATCAAGTACTTTATGGGCACCATTTGTTTTTTAGCCTTACAAGAAGAAAAAAAAGGGACACAAGTTCATTTGTATCCTAAGGTCCAAGCACCATTTGGTTATCGGCTTATCGCTTAAACTTGCTAAAAAGAAAAGAAAAAAGAGACATTGACGGTGCGTTTAGTTGGGGGAAAACACTTCTGTTTTTTATAAAAATATTTTGTAGAAAACAAAGAAAACAGTGATCGCGTTTAAATAAGTGTTTTCCAACAAAATGTTTTGCAAAATACAAAATCTTCTACTTCCTAACTTAATTGGGAAAATTACAAAACAAGTTTTAGTTGTTTTCCTTTATAACTCACAACATTCTTTCCCTCTTATTCAAAATAAAAAATACAAACACCACCTAAACGCACCTTGATTGTTCGGTAAAAAGCTCGTTTAACAATATTTTGTGTTAGTTTAATTATATGAATTAACATGAACAAATGTCTCTTCCGTTTCTTAATGTTTGCAAACATTCAACAATGCGTTAGTTAACATTTGTGTTTATCAATTTTCTTATATTTATATATATATCGTATATTTTAAATACCCTTTAGAAAATGGGTCTGCTTAACATAAAACACGTATAAACCACAATACTATGCATATTTTCTATACCTAATGTTTGTTTTTCTATATTTATTTACGTTCGTTTAGTGTTTTAACGAACGAACGTAAACAAACACGAACAAGACAACTCGTTTGTTTAAAAGTTTATGTTTGTTTATCTATCCTAAGGTTAAGCGAAGCGAACATGAAATATGCTCAAGGTTTGTCGATTCTTTTCCAACCGTACCTTATATGTATTAAATACTAAACTTTCCAAAAAAATCCAAAATTGCCAATATTCATCTACGGTAACCATTATTTACAAAATGTTATTTATAGAATAGTTTGTATGTTGAGAATGTTGTGCCATGAACTCAGCCAAGAGTTGATGGGCATTAACCAACTTGTGATGTTCTTTAAGAATCTCCATTTGCTTTGTAAAAGACATCTCGGACTCGTGGATCAATGTATCATACCTCTCGCGCACTTTTGAAATCTCTTCTTCACATACAGAAAGGAGCATCGATTTCTAGACATAGACAAGATCGTCGTTATCATATAATGTAGCAATTTAGAATTTTAGATGATAGACAAAGTTTTGTTTTGTTTTAAGTACCTTATCTTGATGCGACTTTGTGAACATGTCTCGCTCCTTTTGATTCTTTTCAATTTCTATTGTAAAAAGTGCAGAGGTAGAAGTATGTGGAGGTTCATTGTTTTGACATTGTTGGACTTGCACTGGTATTGAGGTCGAAGAAACTGAACCAGAAATACTTGCTGATGGTGGTGCTGTTGGTTGTTCATTATGTTGCGTGGAAGAAGTATTGGATGGCTCAGCTAGATTGAACGAGAGTGATTCTCTTAGAACTTCCTCCTACAAATTTAAGACATTAATTGATTAATTTTCTATGAAGTTTTCACAGCCTCGCATAAAGACTTTTACGACTAATCAGACAAAATTTTATTTTTTTAAGTCACGTGTAACGTGTAAAAGTCATATTTGTAAGACCAGTAAAGAGAAATGATGTTTTCTATAGGAGTACCTGGTCCAGGTTAGATGACATCTCTGATGACTGACCACCAATGCAAAGCCCTGTATGAATAATATCTGCGAAAAAACAAAATGATCAAACATATGGCACTAGGGGTAACTAACTACTTCAATAAAGATTATTGAGTTTCTGAAATCCTATATACCTGCCAGTTTGCTTGGCTTGGCTTTATCGCGCACTTCTCTTTTAGTTCTCTTTGCCTTTCTTTTCCAAGCCGGCAAAGCATTTCTGTTGTTATTAACACGAGTCTTGGGTTGACTTTTGAACGAGGAACACGAGTCTTGGGGTGACTTTTGAACCCTCCGAGATGATTGGCTGCATGAATTCTTTTGTCTATGTTGACTTTCTTTGAACAAGTTACTCCAAAAGACTAAAGGACCATTTTCAATTAAGCATTTATCGACTGAAGCACTCTCTTTCGTGTGAACTTCAGTTTCACCGTATAATAAGACACCTTTAGGATAATGACCATTGTGCAGCTGTGCATTTGATATGATTGAGCGGTTTGAAGGACTTCAGATATCCACTCTTGTTCTGCAACACGTGAGAACTTCGTGAACTATATCATCTATAAACGATTGGTCTGATAATGGGGCTTTAGAGTTGGTGTAACTTCTGAGGCTACTGAATAAGTAGGATGCACCCCACGCTAGCAGTCGTTGGCAATTGTTATAACTAATATTGTTGTCTAGAGTTGTACCTTGTTTAGAAAATATCAAGGCTTTTTCTTCGATGGTAAATGATGAGTATAAGCGGAAAATTTTCAAAGGCTCGCGATGTGGACCAATGGTGACCTTCTGAATGGATTTTATGTCATTCAAGGGGTTCACATCACTGTTGAATAGTATCGCAACATCCACGCTGCGGAAAGTTTGATGCTTATATGACAAGCATGATAATCAAGTAAGCAAACAAACTTTTTGCTGTCTACATTGTTGAACATCTTTAACGCTTCTTTCCTCTTCTCAGCGGCATCTCTGAAATTACGCATTCATATCACATACGAATCTTCACCAAATCTTCGATATACAAGGTCATCTAGCATATCTCCAGTTGATATGTTTTCGGAACTAACCACTGGCTGGCATGTTAAAAAGCAATGATAGACTGTCATTTAAGGGGGGCGGTTCAGATTGTATCTTTTCATTAATGTGTAAAATAGATCAAATGTAGAAAAAAAGGGTCGGACGGGTTGCAAATCGTTCAAAGTGTACTCTTTATGACCCATGACCCAACCACCCATTTTGCCACCTCTACATGCTACAAAATATTGATATAAACCATTACTTACCTGAAATAAAACAAGTACCCTTAAACTGCATCGTTTAATCTCTAGCAAGAGCTTGTCAAGAAGTTGCAGCTTTCCACTAACATTGATATCAGCATCCAATGGGTTGACTGTAATATCTTTTTTGGAAGAGTTACGCAAAGTGGGATCCACAAGATACGGGTGATCACAACACTGCAGAAAATAATTAATCAAGCTAAAAAGCATTAACCATTGTGAACTCTGGAAAAAGAAAATTTTCAAATACAAAAATACCTTTCGAGTCTGGATTAGAATGTCATGAAGTGAAGTGTTGGTCTTTAAACTAGAAGAGAGACGCTCCATGTTGGATTCTAGCAATGAACAATATTGTTCGATTTGCAGACGATAAAATGAACTGGGACCCAATACTCTTTAAATTCACGTGAGTGAAGTTGCACTTAAATGCAATATAAAGGCGACAATCTTTCTTTCAATGTCGAGAGCATTGTCATTAGTTTTCATGTCACCATCCGCATGTATCTCTGTACATTTAGAATCAAGTACTGAAAGAATATCGTTGTAGCTTTGCTTAATATCCTGAAACAATAAACTGAAGTTAGCTACTTAAAGAAAAAGAAAAAACTTTGGGTGGCAAAGCGGGCTGATGAGGCAGAATTGTGAACAGGTCGGTTTGGGTTGACCGTGAACACTTTTGTCAAATGTCTGACAAGTAATTAGTACAGAGACTATTATTACAACAATAATTTAATTGTTTAATAAAAGTGAGTAGGGAGATTCAAGATTCTGTGCTTAGGAAATAAGAATTTTGGCAGATTCACAACCCGTTTGACCCATATGAGATAAAACAAAGCCCTATTCATATGAAAACACCACAGTGATTCAGGAAACGTACCACCGTTTCACCAGTAACCATCAGCAGTTTCATATCAGCCACTAACATCTTAATCTTCTGAAAATGTAAGCTACTACAGCACGCTGACACTCGTCTATTAGTATCAACTCCCATTTAAGATGATCAAACATTTCCATGTCCTGTAACACGACAATATCAGTATGATACATGCACAAAAAATTAGCTTCACGAAAAGTCCATGTACTAGTTTCACCTCATTACAATTTTGTACCTCAACAAAGACATCGGGAGAAGATAAAATCACTAGAACCTTGATAGACCGTTTCTCCTTATAAGATTCCAATGCACTAAGGAACTCACGCGCATCTTTAATCCCTTTATATGTTATAACATTTGTCAACTTAGACCACTTTAGAAAACCAGCTTCCCACATAGAAAGAGTATTTGAAGCAGCTAGTATTAGAATAGGCTTCCTCGCGCTATCCAGCAATGATAATACAAAAAATATCACCTTCTGTAGCCGGTCCTGCAAGTAGTCTTTTTGTTGACTTAATTTTAATAAAGATATATGCTTATTTAATGAACAAATATAGCAAGAATTCACCTGTCCATCAAAGATAACAGCATTTTGACGTTTGAGCCAATAATCACGAAGTTTGTTAACATAAGGTTCGCAAATTTTGAGCATAGTCTCGAACCCCAAGTCATCCTGACAGGTAACAGGTCAAACATTAAAGAAAAACTTGAAAGCAAACAACCATCATGAATACTAAAATTTAAACTAACAATAACCACTCAAGGGTGGCCTAGTGGAAAAAATCTTGTGACTGTCATCAATAAAATGCGAGGTCTCAAGTTCAATTTGTGCTAGATGCGAACAACTTCAAAGTGGCCACACCAACCTTCCCAAAAAGAGGAGGGATTTACCCGGTTTGAGTTTGTGTGGCGATTGGCTCAAATCCCATGGATTACTAGGCCAAAAGGTCATAAACCATTATTACCACAAATAAAACTAACTAGCCACTAGTTTACATGTTTGTAGCCACGTATGGCAATTTTGTTTCATTTACTAACTAATGGGTCAATTCATGTTACGTATTATCTCTAACCGGGTCAAAACATGTAAGATCAAAAAATAGCTTAAAGGATACTAGTCAAACGGGTCGAAATCTATAGAAAGTCTATGTCTGCATTAAATCTCCTAAATCATTTTTTTTTCATAAATAGATTATTAACCGACCTGTTTTAAACCCGTTTGACTTAAACCTGTTAATCAACCCGTCTAGAACACTTATTTTGCAACATCTGGTAAAACTTAACAAAAGACAAACCTATATATCAAACCAAACCCAAAAACTGAAGAAAAAAAAAAGAATGGTGCTTAGAAAAACCACCACCAAATGGGCACTAGTCACTAGACCTCTTCACAGAAGGTTAAGGGTTCAAACGTCACTAGGTACACATTTGTGGGTGGCCAGGGAAAGGTTGGAAATGGTCACGGGATACCCTGGTTAGGCCGTGTACATCTGAGTTAAAACTCGCCCTCCTAGGTAACCTCAACAAAGATCTATACAAAATACCTTTGAAGAGATACAGGAAGGTTTGTTTGCAGATTCTGGCTTGCCTTCGCAAACTCCTTCATTATCTGAAACAGCCCTGCACAAAAAACTTTATTGTCAGTGTGCTTATGGAGCTAAGATTTAACATAACAGATTTGTTTTACCTTTGCTTTACTCTTAGAACCCGAACAAGACTCCTTAACTGTACTTTCATCACCCTCGACCTGCTTTCCAAACATTTTCCGTTCTGTCCTCCGGCCCCAAGTTCTCTCCATCATTCACCCAGCCCGTATCAAAAGTTCCTCTTCATCTTCAATGCATTCCTGCACTAAACAAAGTAATGGGTCAAATCTGACCCCACCCTCCATGTCCAATAAAATAAACATAAAATTTTTTTTTTACCTATGTGTTACTTTGGTACCC